>BSQW01000013.1:15650893-16876735 GCA_030161315.1 Eutrema japonicum
CCCTCAAATTGGAGCATGAAGGTCACAAATGCCTAACTTGCGACGAAGATAATCAAATGCCTTTGACCCAAGTGCCTTGGTAAAGATATCCGCCAGTTGCTCCGATGTATGAATCTTAAATGTTTGAAGAGAGCCATTTCTTATCTCGTCTCGGATGTAATGACAGTCAGACTCAATATGTTTCGTACGCTCATGGAAAACCGGATTGGCCGCGATATGAAGTGCTGATTAACTATCACAAAATAAACGCATTGATTGCGTATGTGAGATACCAAAACACGACAAGAGCTCACGATCCCACTTCAGCTCACTTATAGTATCCGCCATAGCTCTATATTCTGCTTCCGCCAAAGAACGCGTGACAACACGTTGCTTTTGCGTCCTCCAATTGATCGGAGAATCCCCTAAGATCACCACAAAACCAGTCAATGATCGTCTAGTCAATGGACACGCAGCCCAATCCGAATAACAGTACGCAGACAACCGAAGATCTGATTTGGCAGAGAGTAAAATCCCTTGTACATGACTTCCTTTCAGATATCGAACCACCCGAAGTACACCGTGCCAATGCTTCGTTTGTGGTTGATGCATAAACTGCGCAAGAACATGGACAATGTAAGATAATTCTGGTCGCGTTATCGTCAAATAAACTAATATGCCCACCATTCTGCGATATCATTATGGATCATTGTAGTAATCATCACCATCATTAGAGAGCGAATGATGTTGTTCTACAGGAGTTGCTACATGTCGTCCCCCCAAGAGACCACATTCACTGAGAATATCCAACACGTACTTTCTTTGAGACAAATAAATACCATATGTTGATCTTGCCACTTCAATGCCAAGAAAGTACTTCAAAGGACCCAAGTCTTCCATACGAAAACATTGCCCCAAATATTTTTTAAATCGCTCAACCGCTTCAGCATCGTTACCCCCAATTAACAAATCATCCACATAAACAATCACATAGGTATGGCTATCTCCTATACGTAACGAGAACAACGAGTAATCAGATCGAGACTGAACAAAACCATACCCTTGGAGTGCAGCCGTGAGTTTCGAAAACCAACATTGCGGGGCTTGTTTCAAACCATATATAGTTTTCTGCAACTTACAAACTTTATTGCTTTCAGACGCATAAAAACCCGTAGACAGTTTCATGTAAACTTCTTCGTGTAAATCACCATGAAGAAAAACATTATGTACATCCATTTGATATACGATCCATTTCTTTGCTGCTGCAACTGACAAAAACGTACGAACCGTTGTCATCTTTACAACGGGAGCAAAGGTTTCGTCGTAGTCCACTCCTTCGGTCTGTCTATTTCCAAGGGCCACCAGCCTTGCCTTGTATCGTTCAAATGTGCCGTCAGAGTTAAATTTGACTTTGTAAATCCATCGACACCCAATCGCTTTCTTTTCCGGAGGAAGATCTGTAATAATAAATGTTTTGTTGAGCTTCATTGCACCCATCTCAGAATTCATAGCATTATTCCAGCCTCTTTTTTTTTTACTGCTTCCGCAAAGCTCTGTGGTTCGGTTTCAGCAGTGACCGCTGCAAGGAAAGCTCTGTGTTCTTCCGAAAAAATTTCACATCCAATATAATTTGCAATAGGATAGAGAACCGTACCTGAAGACGAGTATGATTGTGTGGCGGAGTGATGCGGGGGGTCATGAGCAGCTTGAGCCGTGTAGAGAACACAATCACGTAGTTGAGTGCTCTGTTTACGTTCTCTATGTCCTCTGCCTAAAGGTTCTATTACCTCTTCAATTGCAGTCACATGCTCAGGCGAGTTATTCTGGATTTGTATTGGATCTTTCTCAAGTCTCGGAGCTGGATCAGAATTTTGCGATGTGTCTTCTGCACCATCACCATCATTCGTAACCGGTGGTAGTATTAAGAAATCATGATCATCAAAAATAGGTGGCGACTCAGGTAAGACAAGCGAAGGGACTGCAGGTTCATGAGATGCAAACAGAAATACATTCTCTTGAAAATCGACATCTCGTGAGACGAAAAATGTATCACTTTCAGGATCATATAACAACCATCCTTTCTTGCCAAACAAATATCCCAAAAAAACACATTTACGGCTCCTCTCTGCAAACTTATCTTTGTCCCTCATGTTACTCTTACGTGCGTAACAAAAACATCCAAACACCTTTAAATCATCAAGTGAATGGAACTTACCGAATAACATCTCATATGGAGTTTTGCCATGTAATAATGGAGTTGGTGTGCGATTAATCAAATGACTCGCAGCTAGCACACACTCACCCCAAAACTTAATCGGAACGTGAGCTTGAAACATCAGTACTCGGGCAACATTTAGAATGTGCCGATGCTTCCTCTCTACTCTACCGTTTTGTTGTGGTGTTCCAACACAAGAATTTTGGTGTATGATGCCTTCTCGAGTAAAGTAATGTTTCATACACATAAATTTTGTACCATTGTCGCTCCTCACCTCCTTAACCCTTTTCTCGAACTGTCTTTGCACCATCGCAAAAAACTTTTGCAGAGTAGTTGCAACTTCGCTCTTTGTAACTAATAAAAATATCCAAACCGCACGAGAAAAATCATCGACTATAGTCAAAAAATAACTTGTACCACCGGTAGACAGCGTCCTATATCCTCCCCACACATCACAATGAATCATATCAAAAATACCAGCAGCTTTATTGTCACTTTCATGAAAACAATCTCGGGTTTGTTTTGCCCGGAAACAAATGTCACAGACCGCGTCATTATCGGCTGATTTAATATCACTAACAGCATCTGATAAATAAGATAAAACTCTACTTGATGGATGTCCAAGACGACGATGCCACAAGTCTCGTGTTCCCTTACTAGTCGTTGCTTTATGAGCTTTTCCTCCTATCACTCCTCTGAAGATATAGACCCCACCGTATTCTTCACCCGTGCCAATCAGAGTCATCTTGGTACGGTCCTGCAAAACACAAATCAGCGGTGAAAGTGATAGATGAACCCTTGATTCCTTTGAGTAATTTTGCCACAGACATAAGAGAACACTTTAGACGAGGTGCAAATAAAACTCCAGTTAACCACATGTCTCCTCCCAAGCAAATATCACATTGCTTAATAGCCAATGCACAATCTCCGTCAGGTAATCCAATAGAACACGGTACAATATCGATCACATAATGCAACAAGTTCAAATTCAAGGTCATATGGTGGGATGAACTTGTGTCAATTATAAAATCGACTATCGGTAAGACTTGTGCTGCATTGGCAGTGAATTGAGTGTGATTTTGTCTGTGGACGAAGCCTCTACCTCCACCACGACCAGCCATACCTCCACCATGACCTCTACCGTGAAGACTTCCTCTTCCACCTCTGCCACGACCACCTCTTTCGCCCCACCATTCAGAAAATCCATTAATCTGATAACAATCAGACACATCGTGACCAGTCTTACCGCAGTGAGAACATTTCAATATGTGGTCTGATTCTCTATTACTCCCGCTCGAATAAGCAGAACGATGACCTGCATTAACAGCGGATCCCACAGCCTCGGGTCTCTCTGTTCGATTTTGAGAAATTGTTTGTTGTCTTTCTTCTCTTACCATACGCTGGTATACTTGCGACAATTTTGGAAGAGATCCAGCACTTGTGATAGTTGATCGAACAGTTCTGTATTAAGAATCTAATCCCGTCGGAAACTCATGAACTCAATCCTCATCTTGATCTTGTTGTATCTATGCCGCCAATTCACCACAACTGCACGTTCGAATTGGTTTATACACTGCCAATTCATCCCACATCTTCTTTAATTTTCCGTAATAAATCATTACAAAATCACCTATCACAAGATGAGGATTGAGTTCTGCTACCACATCTTTTTTATCTCAATTTTAGGGTTAGCCGCTGTGTGGTTCTGCTACCATAATAATGTGGTAATCTTGTATATTGATGAGATACGATCGTTCAATATATACAACCCTAAAGCACCAGAATAAGGAAACTTAACTAATATACTTATATACAAATATAGGTATTCTCATATTCTCCAATAGTTTATATATATATTAAAAAAACAAAAAAACCTCCCACAAATATCCAGAAGATGTAATCATTAGTTTTATGCTGAGTGACGACAGCAGCTTGCATGATATGATTACTAAAGGAATCGTCTTTGTCGCATATCTAGTTATAAACAATGGGACTCGACAGCCTAAATACACTAAAGTGAAAAAGAAAATCGTATTTAATTTACAATGCAATTGTAGAAAGTGTAGATTTACATATATTCAAGAAACGTAACATTGAATAATTCTCGTAATTTCCAAAAGAATAGTAACGTTGAATAAGTATAAGACGTTTCTCGACATTCAAATCATTAGAGCTAAAACCTCCTATGTAAATCTACACTTTCTGGAATATATTTGAACAATTAACTATGAGGCTGGTTAGTGAGTATAAATCTACACTTTCTACAATTGAACAATTCAACGTCTTATACTTATACGTCCAAGGCCCATTCTCCTTTTTTCTTTCCAAGCCCAAAAATCTTTGCATTTAGTTCCGTTTAGTTCCCCTTCTCCGTCTACATTTGCAAGTTGCAACTAGGCTTGGTATAGGGCGGATGTGTTTGTTTGTTCCTAAAAAACCTTTACAATTTCAATGCTATGCAAGATCCTCAAGTGAAACCACGAAGAAAACATAGCAAACAAGAAAATATATAGTCCACTCGCACAAACCCACCTGAAGAGCCTCGTGGCATCACAGTAAGGAATATGAAAGATTCAGGGTTCCGTTAAATTTTAAATGTTAAAAATCCGTGCAAAGAGAAGATCGTTCTCTGCAACAAAATTTGATGCCTTCTAAGAGTAATATTTACTAGGGGTGGGCGTTCGGATCGGGTTTGGATAGAGTATTTTGGGTTTGGGTATTTCAGGTTTAAGGATTTAGTTACTGATCGGGTATTTTAAAAATTTGGATCGGGTTTGGTTCGGTTCGGATCGGATCAGATATATATTTTTTGAAGATTAAAATTTTTTTGGATATGTTCGAATCCGGATCCGAAAATATCCAAAAGTATCCACAATACCCGAAAACCCCGAAATCCGAGACAAAACACAAAAACATGAATATTAATTTCAATAAAACCAATATATATTCAAACCAAAAGTATCCAAAATACCCAAAAAAATCCAGGAAACAAAAATAGGTGTATTCGATATACCCATAATATCGAAAATATACCTAAAATACCCAAAAAATAACTAATATATTCAGGTTTATATTTGTAATTTTGGGTATTTGGGTTATATCAAATATAAATATAATTAATATATTTGGATATATAATTACACTTCGGGTATTTCAGGTACCCATTCGGTTCTTGGTTTGGATTCGGTTCTTCAAGTATAGGAATTTAGAATCCGATCGGATATTTTAAAAATTTGGATCGGGGTCGGTTCGGGTATTTTCGGTTCGGTACCGGTTCGGATTTTCGGATCCGGATGTTTTTCCCAGCCCTAATATTTACATAACTAGTTCAATCACTCTTAACCTCAACGATTGTAACAGTTTTTTATAGGAAAATCCAATTTGCATATGTCTTATTAGGTCTGGGAAAAATAACTGAAACCGAATAATTATAAATATACTAATGGTTCTTCTAATAAAATATTTTGGGAACCGGAACCAAACCGAAACCCGAACGGGTACCCAAAATATACGAAATACAATTATATATCTAAAATATTATGTATCTTTAGTTTTGAAATAACCAAAATACTCAAAATTACAATTATAAACCGAATATATTAGTTATGTTTAGACCGAAATAACTAAAATACTCGAAATATTCGAAAATATTTAGTTATATTTGTCGGAATTAAATATTTTTTGCAAAATTTAACCAAATTTTATTTAAATTAAACAATTTTTTTTAGTTTTTCGAGAATTATGATAAATTTTGGGTATCCGAAACCGACCCGAACCCAGACGTAACCGAACCCGGTCCAAAAAACAAGAAATATCCGAATGGCTCCTAAACTTCTAAAATTTGGGTAGTCAAAACCCGAAAAAATCGACCCGAACCCGAACGGGTACCCTCGGATACCCAAATGCCCAGGCCTATGTCTTATCATGCCAAAAGCTACTTATTTAATCAATGGACGAGAGAAGTATGAAGAACCGGAATCAAAAGAAAATTCTAAAGCACGTGGAGCAAAGGGATTTTCTTTCTTTTAAGTTTGGATCTTTTTAAAAAAAAAATTTGGAACCTTATAAACCATTCGTTTGTAAAGAAGTTTTATTCTTTACCAAGCCTTGGAAACGTTCAAATGTTAAACAAGCCAAATTTCGTGAACGGGTTGAATTACCCCGTTCAATGCAGTTTTAAAGAACGATTTAAGGAAAGTCGCGAACCCGATCTCGGGATTCAAATAAGGAAGGAACGGATTCTTGGACGAATGGTCTTAAAAAAACGTGGAATCCATATAAGAAAGTATAGATTACTATACTAGCCTTGGAATATATGTTTATTATTAGTTTGCTTAATTTTTTTTGTATTACAGAAATAACTTTTATACCGAAATTAAAATACTCTTTTGGTATTTGTTGAGAAACTGTTATTATTTTGTTTTTGCCACGTAGGTAAAAATTGGTTTTATTTACAGAAATATCAGCGCGTAGAAAAACATAAGTCTACCATTATTTGACGGTAGACTTATTTATTTTTTGTCAACTCAAATTTTGGACCGTAGATTTATTTGATGGATTATAGATTTGTTAAATCTTGGTAGACTTATTTTGGTAGATTTTTTTTAACGACTCGGTAGATATGTTTCGAGCCGGTAGATATATTATTTTTTTGGTAGATATATTATCTTTTATAAAATATTTATGTATGAGTTGATGAACTTTATGACCCTACTTGTTGACCAACAGTGAATGTTTGACCTTTTTGATAGACTTATTGACACTGGTGGTAGATTAACCTTAAAAATGGTAGACTTATTTTTTTGTGTGGCAGAGTTATCTACTGGAAATTATTGGATGGTTAGTTTTTCGAGATGGTAGATTTATTTATTTGACGTTAGATTTGTATTGGCTATAGTAGATTTGTATTGGCTTTAGTAGATTTGTATTGGCTACGGTAGATTTATATTGGTTCGGTAGATTTATTCATAATGTCGATAGATATAAAACCATGTAACATCTCTCTCACTTTATTTTGTAATGGTAGTAGGTTTAATATTAGTCACGGTGGATTTAAAATAAATTGTTAGATTTGTTTGTATTGGTGGTAGATTTAGTAAATCTTTTTGTATTTACTCAAATAACCTTCAGCTGGTAGACTTATATACATTGGTAGATTTATCGTGTCTGCGTTGTGGTAGACTTTTAATGATAATAGATTTATTGACATTGTTTGGGGGGTAGACGTTTGATTTTTTTTGTTCATAATTACAAATGACGATTTTGCCCTACACTAAAACTCATATTTACAAAAAAAACAAGCAGCCAATTTTGCTAAATATGATAATTTTTAGTGTTTGATGGTAGATTTATTGTAACGATGGTAGATTTATTTTGTTAGATAATTTTATTTTTTTGAGTTAACCTTTCTCTTAACGTATTTGTCAATGGATATATATATGTAGTTCTCAAGTACTACAATGTCAAAAATTCTTTGCATAAATTTTTTTCCCATCATCATTTTCTCTTAGCCTCTAGTTTTCATATTAACATTGAACTTATGTCATATTGGTTCTCTTAAACTCTCAACTTATGTCCTTTTGGTTTTCTTTTGTGTAATATCTATCTTTTAACTTAGGAACTTCTGGTTATTATTTGTGTTTATTCTAATACATATAACTCAAATTACACTAAACCTTGAATATTATAATGTCAAATGACTTGAGTCATGTGTTTTTGGTTAAATCTCGTTCACTTTGGTTATACATATTAAACAAAGTGAAAGTAAAGAAAGTGAACCTGAATGATAACAAACATGGTAAAAAAATGAAATATTTGATACATGACTCAACGTTTTGCAACAATTATAATTTCAAAATAAAGCTATCTTCATCTAAAATCCAATTATCTTTTGTATAAATTCAAATATAGATCTACCATGAATGAAATAATAAATCTACCATCATTTAAAAACAAATCTATCATCATTTCAAAAATAAATTTACCAAATCCAAATATACAATCCGTAGAAAAACACGTCGGAATGATGCCCGTAATCTCGCCGGAACGATGCCGGTAATCTAATTTTATGTTTGATATATATGATTTTTATTTGATATATCGAATTTAAATCAAATAAAAATCTTTTAATTTATTTAATTAAATTATTCAAAGAATGTCGAAAATCCGTATAACAGTTTCGATGGAAAGCATCCGGCTATAGCGGAAATTATTTAAAGTTCGTCAGAAATTCGTATAACAGTTGGAAACTCTTCGTCAGAACGTCCACCATAACTTTTCATCGGAAAGTCCTTCAGAATTTTCTAACGGATTTAAATCCTATAAAATTTTCTAAATGATTTTCAACATATATTAATTTTCGACGACTTATAACCGATGAATAAAAGTTTGTTAATTGGAGATATATTGGGGAGCAAGATGTGTATCTTGCGAACCAAGTGTTGTGGGTCATAAGAGTCCGATTATGAAACGAAACTCGTGAACCCAACCGAAAAATATTCTTATAGATATCCTCTTATGATAAGGATTAGGAAGATTTAAATTATTTGGTGTTATCAATATGTCAATGTTAAACACTATATATATGTGTCTTATAATCTTGTATC
Source organism: Eutrema japonicum (assembly GCA_030161315.1). Lineage (NCBI taxonomy): Eukaryota > Viridiplantae > Streptophyta > Magnoliopsida > Brassicales > Brassicaceae > Eutrema > Eutrema japonicum. The sequence goes on from BSQW01000013.1 coordinate 15,659,693, forward strand.
AAACCGAACAAATTAATAATATATCTATTCTATAATATTTATCATGGTATTAGAGACTTCGATCTTAATCCTAGTGGGATATGATTTTCTATCCATTTCTTCTTTCTTCGACCTTATTTCCTTCGATTAATCTCAGTTGGAATTTTCTTACCAAAAAAAAAAAACCAAAAAAAAACTACAAAAAAAGAAAAAGAGTGAGACGTGATTTTATTTTGATATCGTGTCGTTGATTCGGTCTGTAGTTGGCCATGTTTGATTTCTATTACTAGCAAGATTGCTAGTGTCGTGGAGAACAAGTTACGAAGATGTTGTTTCTCTTTATGATTTCATGATCACATATGTTACACGTATGGCGATGGTTTATGAGCAGGAACCTTTGATTTTGGTTCGTTCATGTTTGATGGTAATGATGATGATTTCTTGCCTTCGCGAGTTTGATATCTCTTTTTTTTATTTGATTTCTCGCCCTCGCGAGTTGCAATCGTAAGTTACTATCTAATTTTGCAATCGCGAACTACTTCTTGATATCGCAATCGCGAGCTATTTTGGTGTTCATGATGAATTTTTCATCGAAACAATATGACCTTACGACCGGGTATAAACGTCGTTGATGACCCAACGTCTGGGTGTTATAGCCGATTTGACCGTTCGACCAGGTTTAAACGCCGTTGATGACCTAATGGCTGGGTGTTGTAGCCGATTTGACCCGACGACCGGGTATAACACCGCGATCTGACCCGACGGCCGGGTATAACACTGATATTTTGAAAAAATTTCCAATCTCACACGTGTTACCACGTTTGAGTTTGCGGGAAGGTATTGGGAGATCGACCATACCATGATTATGGAAATCATGAATATCAAGAAAGATCTAGAAGATTGTTCTTAGTTTAGGAAATGTATTTTATCTCTAAATATATTATTTACATTTCTTTTTATCTTAGATCTACCTTCATCTCTATATAAGAGAATGTAACTTGTAACATTATCTTTATGTGAAACTGATATTCCTAAACACCTTTGTGTTCTTACTCTCGGCCGGGTATAACGCCGATAAAAAAATCCCAAACACATCATCGTCTAGTTCATCTTCATCTTCATAATCGAATTCTTATAACCCACAACACTTGGTTCACAAGATACACGTCTTGTTTTCCAAGATACCTCTAATACTGTTAGAAATCTATTAGAAAGAATCATTTCAGACAAAATTTTGACGATTTTATCGGTCAAAAATCGACTAATTTTGTGTTGTGAACATTTCAACATTCCATGTGAGAAGAAAGCATATATTTACTTTTCTAATAAATGACTTTGTGATTAGCATGTCATCGATTCTATTTTTTTCTCCACGAAATTGAATGCTTGAAAGACTAGTTTTTTCAACCATCAGTCGTCACTTTGCTCAATCAGTTTGTATGTGAAGATCTAAAATGATTTAAAAAAATGCCACAATTAAAAATAAATTATATAGATTTTTTACATATCCATCGTTATTTGGGAGATATGTTTGCCATTGGAAGAAAAGTAGTATCCCACTTAAGATATTGTTTCTACGAAAATAATTAGCAAATTTTTTTTATTATTTTAAATCAAATAGCATATTTTTGTACAACCATTTTGCATAACAAGATAGTAGTAATTTTTAAAATTCTTTTGTCCATATTGAAAGTTTCATAGATATAATTTAAAAAATACCATATCCAACAATTTATGAATGATCAACCCATCCACCATTCCATGCTACTGAAACCACCAACCTTTTTTTTATATTGGATCATATTTCCTACCCCATATTTTAAGTTTGTAAAGCATGAATACATGATGTCGCATATTTTAAGATACATGATGTTGCATATTAGTGCAGAACTTTTCAGTGTAAATATATTAATTGGAGAAAATAATATGATTACTACCAAAAGGTCCTCGTATCCCAACTGTCAGTTAATATTAACTAAAGACAAAAGATAGTGCACTGCATAAATCAAGAAATACGTAAGAATTTAACTACACTCAGAATTACTTTTTTGAAACTTTCTTACGATTTTAACACTTTTTTATCTGTTTTGTTCATGTTTTCTATTGGTCTATGTACTGTACACTATTGAGGTGCACAATATTATACATGGGTAAGACTGTACAATAAATAAATTGTTACTTTTGTATAATTTTTCAAAAAATGCTAGAATACTAAGTAAAATCTTTAAAAAGTGATTAAACATGCAAAAATCTCTTAAATTATTCGATAAGAGCTTTTCAAAATATATTAATTATTTGAATTTTTATTAGCTTTTTGGCATTTTCTCATAATGCTATTAGAAAGTAGTATTTTTCTACTGTTTATGACAAATTTAACTATGTAGCAGTACGGCAATGTACGATACACGATGTGGCAATAAGAAAATATAATTGTCATTTACTCGCTAGAAGATAAAAAATGAAATGTCAGAAAACTAAGAGAAGTTGATATAAATGTATCTTTCTGCAAATTTATCTTATTCAATTTCTATTATTTTTTTATTAAAAAGTTCTGAACTGAGATCCTTATAGTTCTTAGGCACAAAATCAGAACATATAATATTGTCCCTTCTTAAGTGCCACTCAATCCTGTGACATGTAAGCTTAGCCGTTTTTCTCCAATCGAGCTAGTGATATTTATTATTCAATTTCTTTTCATTATGTTATTCATCTCTATCTATCTTTTCTCCGTACAATAAACGGTACATAAAAATTAAAAATAAAGAAGATTTAGACTAAATTACAATAGAAATGATGATAATAAAAAGAGATATTTGCACTGGATATCACTTATTCTAACTTTTATTAGTATATTAGCACTTTTTGAAAGTGTAGTAGAAAGTAGTATTTTTAAAAAATGGTGTTCCGTCCATTATTGTACACGCCTCTTATTGCTACATCGTGTACCGTCTATTATCGTACACGCCGTACTGTTCAGTACCACTTTTGGGTTAAACGGTAACAAAAGTGCTAATTTCTACTACAGTTTCAAAAGTGCTAATATGCTAATTAAAGTTAAAACAAGTAACCACACATGCAAAAGCCCTAATAAAAATACATATTTGCAAAAACATGCACTTCATTTAAGTTTGATTAGTTTTTTAGCATTTCAGGTTTTTTTACTGTTTTTTTAGTGGGCAAATAACAAAAATACCCTTCTCTGTCACAAGCATATACGTCGTACTGTACATGGGCTAAATTGTCATGAACAGTACAGAAAATGTTACATTCTAATAACACTTTTAAAAACTAAAGAAACTTAAATAAAGTGCTAAATTTTGCAAAATACCCATAAAAATATGATAATGAAATCTTTTTTTTTTATCTAGGAACAAAAATGAGTTAAACACATTTTGGATGATTATACTCATGTCATTTAACCGTTACGAGACTTGCAATTTATTTTTTCCATGACATTTTATCTTTTATTATGGACATTTAATTGTATCAAATGGATTAATTTGTTTTTGTCGTATAAGTGTGTATTATACTATCTTGAGGTTATATTATTATTTATCACGTTAAATGTTCGTTTATTTTACCAAAATGAATATATTTTTAAAGGTACATTAAATAAAATAATGCGGCAAATTTCAATATTTTGTCCTTAGCTTTTTATTATTTGCTAATAAGAATTTATGAATTTGTCATTTTCTTAAATAAAATCATTTATAGCCGCGTTCATGATCACTCCCCTCAATCGCTTTTCATACTTCTTTTTTTTGATTAATAATCATATGCTTTTCATACAATACATGCATGCAACTAATCATACATATTCAAATAATCAAATTTATTAAAGAGAAAATTAGCTGAATAGTCTCTCTCTCTCTCTCTCTCTCTCTCTTTTGTCAACCTAAATTTATAAATAAAAACGGTTCGATAAACCAAACTGGTGGTATAACTCCTACAAAGGTGAAGTCATGAGGACGTAATCTTATGGTTGCTGAATTTCTTTTGAATTATTTTACCAACCTATCATATTTTTTTTTTGTTGTTGCTAAAATCAACCTATCATGCTTTCACAAATCATTTAGTAACTAGCACTTCCAAATATTCTAAACAATTTAACATTTGAGTTTTCATAAATTTATGTGAGTTGACAAAATTTAAAAGTTTTAGCAATTTAACAATTCTAAAGGTACATTTTTGCTATCTGAGTTGACAAAAATTATCTATATTAGAATTGTTAGTCTAGAGCGGATATGTTTAAGATCAATGTCATTTTGTGTAATTATTTAAAGTAGAAAGAATATGTTTGATTTAATTCTTTTTCTCTTTCATAGTTACCTAATTTAATTTTATCCATAGCTAGATACTTAATTAAATGGTCAACCAAGGCTATTCATTAAATTCACCCTTTCAAAAATACCATTATTTTCTCTCTATTTTTAAAATATCACTTTCACATGGTTGTTTATAGGGTGAATTTAGTATATATACTTGGTTGACCAAAAAATTAAGTATATAGTAAAAGATCATTTGAAATTAGGTGAATATAAAAGAGAAAAAAATTTAGACTAAAATATCCTTACTTTTTTTCTTTATTACATTAGTGCCATTGAACTAAAAACAGGAGTATATCGCGTGGTACTGTTTATCGTCTCCGTTGACACAGTTCATCCAAGATTGGTAATACTATTCATCACCGGAAAACATAATATCCAATACTTGTTAGCGTGTTATCCGATACTTGTTAGCATGATAACAATAATATATGATACTTGTTAACGCGTTAAAAATAATATATGATACTTGTTAACGCGTTAACAATAATATATGATACTTGTTAACGCGTTAACAATAATATCTGATACTTGTTAACGCGTTAACAATATCTGATACTTGTTAACGCGTTAACAATAATATATGATACTTGTTAACGCGTTAACAATAATATATGATACTTGTTAACGTGTTATCCGATACTTGTTAGCGTGATAACAATAATATCAAATACTTGTAATGTGTTAACATAGTATGTTAACGTATTAACAATAATATATGATACTTGTAATATGCTAACAAAAATATCCGATACTTGTTAACATGTTAACAATAATACATGAAACTTGTTAACGTGTTATCTGATACTTGTTAGCGTGCTAACAATCAAATACTTGTAATGTGTTAACATAGTATGTTAACGTATTAACAATAATATATGACACTTGTAACGTGTTAACAATAATATATGATACTGTTATTATTGTTAACACGATAACAAGTGTCAGATAGCATATTAACAAGTACCATTTATTATTGTAATAAATGAACATTGTCGGCGGTATGAACAGTGTGGACGGGATGGTTGATGAACAGTGTCGCCGACTTTATTAGTTGCTAACACAGTTTTCAGCAATTTTCAAGTCAATGGCATTGTTGTAATTATTTGAAAAGATAAGGATATTTATGGTGTAATTTTATTTCTCTTTCTACTTACCTAATTTTGCAATTAACTTTTCCTAAAAACTAATTTTGTTTTAATAAAGGATAGATACTGATAATACTCTTGTTTATAAGAGTACATATTTATAAACTTATATAAAGTATGTTTAAATTTCATACACAAAATTATAAAAATGTTTATAAAATGTTATAAGGTTTTTTATAATGCATGTTCATAAAATGTTTTTATTATGCAATTTAAAAGGTTTTTATAAGGCATGTTATAAGAAAATTATAAAGTTTTAAACTTTCATAAGACAATTTATAAATTGCATACATTTTATAAGTTTTCATAAAATTAATAGTTTATAAAATGATATTTTTCAAAAACATTTTTCTCAATGGAATTTTTGAAAAAAAGATTGCCAAAAATGGCATTTCTCAAATTTCTTTTCTTTTTTTTCTTTAAAAGTTTGCATGTTGGCCTAATTTTTAAAAATCACCTTTTCAATCTCACAATTAAATTAGCTACCCGGACTTTGCCCAAATCAAGTCCGCCACTTCTATACCATTAAAACATAAACATTTTTGGATTCACTTTCCAAACACTACATCTCCATCTCCAACCGAATGTTCTGTAGATTCACTATACCAAATCAGCCCCTTCTAGAGAACCTTGCCATGTTTCGATATCCTCACCAAAACTCTCCAAAATTCCTTCATCATTAGTTCCATGTTCTACTACATCTCCATCTCCATCTCCATCTCCAACCGAATGTTCTGTAGATCTAGCATCACATGAACACTAATAATCGATTTCGATGGGATTAATTTTCCAAAAAAATTACCTTTTGTACTCTCCACCGTTATTGAATCATTTGCATCATTCTCAAAAAGAAGGCCTCTACGGACAGTCTTTCTTGTGACCGGTGCTACCTCACCATTAGTCTTTAGGACGACACCTTCATTTGGAACCCGGTTTTGCACTGAGTTGCTGCTGTGAAAAACTTCATGCATTGTCCTCTCCTGTTCCGATAGAAGCTTCCCCACGTCTGAGGAACGCAATTCATTTTGACAAGATATATGTGATGTTCTAGTAAGCCCTCATGGGAAGATGTTATTTTAGTAATAATCTATAAAAATAGTGCTATTCCAAGTAATTTTCCTATAATCTATATATATATAAAGTTAGGTTTTCTCTCTTCTCATGAAGACACATCATCTTCCACATCATTGCCACATTATTTTGATATTTGATTTTCATAATTTAATTAGTTAAATTTTTGATATACATATTTACTATACATTTTATTAAATTATGCAAGGAATTTGAAAGGTCATTTCGATATTTATATAACAAAATTATGCAACAAAATTTATTGAAAGAATAATAGATTTAAAAATTTGAGTTTTACTAATATATTACAAACTTTATTATAGTTACAATGTTAAAGTTTTATATCAAAAAGATGTTTAGTTAATGTACATTATTTGATTCAAACTAATAGTAGACAATATATACAATATTAATGCAACATATATCATCCACATGTATGCCACATAATTTTGATATTCAATTTTCATAATTTAATTAGTTAAAACTTTGATATACATATTAACTATATATTTTATTAAATTATGCAAGAAATTTGAAATGTCATTTTCATATTCATATCATGAAAACTTTAACAAATCAACAAAATTTATTGAAAGCATAATAGATTTAAAATTTTAGTTTTACTAATATATTACACACTTTATTATAGTTCCAAGGTTAAAGTTTTATATCGAAAAAATGTTTATTGAATGGATATTATTTGAACCAAACTAATAGTATACAATATATAAAATATTAATTTAACATATCACAAATATATAGAGATTTTTATAAAAAAACAGAATATATAATAAATAAAAAGTAAACTCATTATCGTTTAATAATGCATATTATAGTAACTTTGTTAAATAAATTATATCTATGAAAATTAATTTTTTATAAACAAATAAGTACATAATTTAAAATAATAAAAATGAAACGTTCAGTACTTTAGATATTTGGATAACATAATTTATTTGGTTTTTAAATATAGATAAGATATGAAAGCTCCAAACAAACATGATTATTTGTAAATAATATAGAAGTGATTGACCGTAGATATTGAAGTGATTGCTATCACTTACATTTTCATTTAAATGGAGGTGGAAATAAAAGAAACAATTAGTTAAGTTTCAAATAAAATATTAAGCTTACAATCTAAAAGCAATGGTTTGTTTTATTAAAAATGAATAAAAAGTTCTCATTTATAAATTAAACTATTATAAAACTTATAAAAGAAAAACTTGCGGGTAACACACTTTTTTCTTATGTAAAGTTGAATCTCACCGGACTTACCTCTTATCAATAGCCTTATGTGTTGGCTAAATTTCCATTATTGATGTAATTAAATTTATTATTTTATCAAAATACATAATATAACACATGGTCTTGAATAAGAAAATTTTAAAACGGTTAAATATGAATTTGTGCGACATGCAATCCATGAATAGATTTAAAATCAACAAAAGTTTATCAATTGTTAATTCTATTATTGCTGTAATATAGTTAGCCCTTATCAATAGCCTTATGTGCTGGCTAAATTTCCATCATAGTATACAATATCTACAATATTAATTTAACATATCACAAATATATAATAAATAAAAAATAAACTCATTATCATTTAATAATCATATTATAGTAACTTTGTTAAATAAATTATATATATGAAAATGATTTTTTTTTAAAATAAGTACATAATTTAAAATAATAAAAATGAAACGTTCGATACTTTAGATATTTGGATACCATGATTTATTTGGTCTTTAAATATAAATAAGATATGAAAGTTACAAACAAACATGATTATTTATAAATAATATAGTAGTGATTGACCGTAAATATCGAAGTGATTGACTGTCACTTACATTTTCATTTTAATGGAGGTGGAAATAAGAGAAACAATTAGTTAAGTTTCAAATAAAATATTAGGCTTACAAACTACAAGCAATGGTTTGTTTAGCTAAAAATGAATGAAAAGATTTCATAAATAAATTAAATTATTATAGAACTTATAAAAGAAAAACTCGCGGATCACACATTTTTTTCTTATATAAAGTTGAATCTCACCAGGCTTACCCCTTATCAATAGCCTTATGTATTGGCTAAATTTCTATTATTTCTGTAATTAAATTCATAATTAAATTCATTATTTTATCACAATACATAATATAACACATTGTCTTGAATAAGCAAATTCTAAAACGGTTAAATCTGAATTTGTGTGACATGCAAATTGCAATCCATGAATAGATTAAAAAAGTAATAAAAGTTGATCAATTGTTAATTCTATTACTGCTGTAATGGGGTTACCCCTTATCAACAGCATTATGTGTTGGCTAAATTTTCATCTTTCTCTCTAGTTATAAATGGAAATCATTTTTAAAAAATAATAAAAGAAAAATAGACTTAGGAATCACAAACATATCGCACACATAAATAGGGTTAAAATCATACATGAAACACTCCAAAAATAATAAATTCACATGAAACAAAAGAAAAAAAATTATGCAACTTAAAAATATAAATATCTTCCTTTTAAAAACCCCAATTAATTGCATAAAATTGATCACAAAATAAAAAAATAGGTAAAATTGCATACCATCTAATAAATAAACATATAGATGATCATAAATTAAATAAAGAACAAAAAATAAATACACAGATTTTAAGATGATAGAGATAATTAAATTATCTACGAGACCAAATAAAATAAAATATCATTAGATTAAAAAATTGGTTAATACGTCCGCACGGATCACACCCTTTGTGATTGAAATTGAAAGTGAAAGTGAAATTTCACCGGCGATGAAGGAAGATATCAGAGAAGACGAGGGTTTTAAAAGACTGGATAATGTTTTTTATAGGATAATCCTATCCACAAGAAGTCTCTCTCTCTCTCTTTTTAAATATTTAGATCGACGCTCGACCCCATATTTCTTATAGTTTTCCAAATCGTCCCATATTATTTCAAATGTTCCCCTAAACCCCTATATTTACGATGATTTTGATAGTAAAGTAGTGATAGAAATTAAATCATTTTTCAAATAAAATTAGATTCATTTTGTAGTCACCAACACTGGATCATCGAAGATGAATAATAGTAAATTCTGAACATTTATTAATATTCAGTTTTAGGTAAAAATAGATAAAAATACAGGGACCTATTTCGAAGTATTTTTTTTAATAAGTTCAGAGGATTCTAAATTCACAAAACTAACTTTCCTTTTATTAGTATTCGAAATAACTTTCGGAGTATACAAAACTAACCCAATTTAGAAATATTTATTTTATTAGTCAACCAAAGAAATGACAAAAACTTAACTTTTAAAAACTAACTAATTGAATAAATAGTCAACCAAAGAAAAAAAAATCAAATTGTGGATCACCCACTAAACAAATACATAAATTAAGAAAGGAAAAAAACTTAAAAATAAACAATCCACATTTCTTAAGCTAATAGAGACAAATCCATTAACAATCATACTAATAAAACTAAAATAATATTATACCAAATTTGTTTATAAAAAATTGGGTTAACGTCCGCGCGTAGCGCGGATCACACACTAGTCTATATATACAAAGTTACTTTTTTCACTTCTCCTTCCGTCATTTCAGCGTCCACCTAAGCATCCAACATATTAAAAAACACAACAAAAAATTATCTTTAAATTCAATTATATTTTAAAAGTTTACAACTGTCCCTAGTCCAACTTTTATCAAACGCTGCTTCCAAATAAAGTTTGTGATACAGCTCATATTGCTATTTAAAAAAAAAATAGAATTAAGAATCATAAACATATTTGACATAATAAATAGGATTAGAACCGTACATAAAATACTATATTCGATCCCCCATTAATAATAACTTTACATGAAACAATAGGAAAAAAAATTATGAAACGAAATTTTTTAAATGTTAATACCTTCCATTTTTTAAAAAACCAACTAATTGCATAAAATTGACCACAAAAAAAAACATGATAAATGTGTATCATTCACTAAACAAACATATTTATGATTATAATTATTCTAACATGAAAAGTGTGTATCATTCGCTCTCTTCGTCCGCGGGTCAATAGTTATTCTAGCATTGTTTCCAAACAGAATTGGGCCTAAAGCGGCTCTAATGCGGCTCTAATGGGCTTTGTTTGTGGCTGAGTTACGTGACACTTTCACGTGAATATTTTTAATTTCATGATAATTAGAGTTGATCTCACTTAGCGGTGGGACTGATCGGATATCTGGAATATCCTGATCTGTAACTGTATCCAGGGTTTTTTGATATCCGGACTTTTGATATCTGTATAGATATTAAGATATCCGGATCTGTAAAAACAAAATTAAAATATTAAAAATAATGATAAAATTAAATTTTTATATAATATTTTATATAAAAATTCTGTTATTATAAAAAAATATTTTAATTTTATTTAAATAATATATATATATATCTCAACAAAATATAATTTTTAATATATTTAAAGAATACGGATCTGGATATGGATATCAGGTTCTTATAATTTAATTATCTGGATACGATCCCCTCGGATATCCAAATTTTCGGAGCTGGTCGGAGTGGATCTCGGATCTCGGATAATAGTTCCACCCCTAGTCCCACTGATTGTGCCAGGTCAAAGGTGATGTGGCTTTTAACAAATGATTGGATATATGCAGTGTTTATAATTTAATATTAGTCTATTACATAAAACTAGATTAGGCCCCGCATATATGTAGGGTTTATAATTTAATATTTGATAACTAATTAACAAAAAAAAAAAATGCAAAACAATACAAGATCACCCATAAATTGAATAAATTAAGATTGAGAAGACCGATACAAAATCACACAGAATTAGAGAAACCTAATAGAGTAAATGTTTATATTAGATTGAGAAGACCGATACAAAATCACACCCATTTATTCATTTTGATTCTCTAATTATATTTATATTATTTTAGTTTTCAATTAAATTTTGTGACATGTTTTCAAATATTTAGTTTTTCTTATTTCTATTTGAATAATGTTTATTTTTTATTAGTTAATTGTTCATATATCTATTTTTAACAATCATGAATTAATTCTCATATTGTTTTTAATTATATTTACTCTTTTTTTGTTTTCAATAATACTTGATTTTTTTAAATTGGCATAAAAACTTAAAATTATTTTATCAAATTCTAACAAAATAACAATTATTTATTTATTTAATTTTTCTATTATTTGTTTTTCAATTTGATTTTTCACATATTTTCAAATAATTAATTTTTCACATATTTCCAAATATTTATTTTTTCACATATGTCTAAATATTTAATTTTTAGCGGTCACTTAATCCTCTAATTTCTCACATATTACATACACTAATTCTGGACTTGGAAGATATATGAACTCCACTCCAGATCCTCGTAGTTATATGGAAAAATTGCAAAACAAAACCTAGAGTTTTGAAATTTCACATAAAAAACCCAAAAAAAAACTTAACATTTTCATTGACGCAAATTAAACTCCAGATACTAATCATTGGCGCAGATTAAACCCCATATGCTAATGAGATTAATTTCCTAACAAATACCAAACCCCACTATTTCATTAACTATAATTGAATATAAAAAATAAAAAATATTATCGATTTTTCATCGCTTCTCTTCAACCGTGTTTCAAATATCGAATTCAAATTTGGTGTTCATCGATTTTTACAAAAATAATGGGTTTCATAAACCATGGACCTAGAACAACCTCAGTATGTGATTCAGTTGCTTAAAAACAAAAATTTGTCTGATACCCAGATCTAAAACTGGATCCGAGTATGTCCTAATTCATTTTCTGCAACACTGAGAATATATTAGAATCCAAATTTTGGTTAAACTCTCGATCAATGGTTTCCTTGGTTATTGGTTATACAACTTAAGAGAATGGTGAGAACCATCATCCTTGAATTCACATTAAAACTTAGATCTAGGAAAAACAATACGATGTTCTTGAGTTTCTCATCCGCTAAAATGAAAATCGCTCATCCGCTAAAACCCAAAAAAAATCCACAAAAACCCAGACGCTGTTAGGGAATTAGTCATGTTAGCATATGGGGTTTAATTTGTGTTAATGATTAGCGTCTTGTGTTTAATTTGGATTTTTTTTGGTAAAATCTCGAACCTCTGGGTTTATTTTGCAATTTTTCCATAGTTTATAATAATGTTGTAATCTTGTCTATTTATGAGATACGATCGTTTAATATATACAACCCTAAAGCACCATAATAAGGAAACTTAACTAATATACTTATATACAAATATACGTATTCTCATATTCTCCAATACTCCCCCTCAAGTTGGACCATGAAAGTCACAAATGCCTAACTTGCGACGAAGATAATCAAATGCCTTTGACCCAAGTGCATTGTTAAAGATATCTGCCAGTTGCTCCGATGTATGAATCTTAAATGTTTGAAGAGAGCCATTTCTTATCTCGTCTCGGATGTAATGACAGTCAGACTCAATATGTTTCGTACGCTCATAGAAAACCGGATTGGCCGCGATATGAAGTGCTCATTGACTGTCACAAAATAAACGCATTGATTGCGTATGTGAGATACCAAAATACGACAAGAGCTCACGATCCCACTTCAGCTCACTTGTAGTATCCGCCATAGCTCTATATTCTGCTTCCGCCGAAAAACGCGAGACAACGTTGCTTTTGCGTCCTCCAATTGATCGGAGAGTCACCTAACATCACCACAAAACTAGTCAATGACCGTCTAGTCAATGGACACGCAGCCCAATCCGAATCACAGTACGCAGACAACCGAAGATCTGATTTGGTATAGAGTAAAATCCCTTGTCCAGTGTTAAACCCGAATTCGCACATATCGTAGATTGGCGAATTCAGTTTAGGTTTAGGAGAATTATTTTACTAGAATCATAGCTGGACCCGAGGTGGGTTGCCTACGTACCCTCGAAAGGGATCAAGCCGGTCGTAGTTCTAATTACATAGAAAGTTGAAGATAATCCTTATGAATAGGGGGTTCCCCTATTTATAAGTTTCGAGGTCCGTCGATTTTCCTATTCCTTCTTGAATTAATAATGGCGATTATCCTTATTTCCCGGAGTCGATAAGGATAACTTCCTCTTTTCTCGGGATTTTCCTCTATCAAATAAAAGGAGATCTTCTTTTATTTCGCAAGTCGATCTTGATGGGCTTTGATGTCGGAGTTGGGCTGATTTCAACTCAAACCGGGTTAAACCGGGGGAGTGCTAAATCCCCTTCTAACAATTAGTCCCCCCCTTAGTTCGGCGAAGGAGTGTTCGAGTTCGGCGGATAATTCTTTAGCCTGGTTGGAGTTAAAATCAGCATCATGTCTTGATCGTTCAGACTTGTGTCCTTCGAATCTTCTTTGGCGGACTTTGGCGTTACTCAGCTTCGTTCGAGTAAAGTTTAAGCTCGGTTCGATAGTTTGTGCGAGACCAAAGTCAGCGTGTTGTGAGTTTGTTGCGACTGAACTTCCTTAGTGCGAGGTTGACGAGCTGCGAATGCAAGCTTTTCTTACTGCGAAGGGCGATATGTTTGATTGGGAGGTAGACGGACGTCTCCCTTTTTCTTTGTTGATCGTGCTTTGGGATGGACCCTTCGATATAATCTGGAAGGAAAATCTCCTCGAACAATAGATTTTGATAAGGGGTACCCGGATTTTAGGGAGCTCGGTAGACGAGCTGTGATGTGTTAGCGAACAGTGCTCGGAAGCTTCTGTGAGATTATTAGCTCGGTTTCTGCTGACTGAATGTCGGGATCGATGAGCTGCTTCACGAAGAGCGTCTTTTGGGTTTTCTTTGGTTTTATAGCTGCGTCTTGGGATAGACTGCCTACGTACCCTTTGACGGGATCAAGCCATTCGTAGTTCGGGGTATGATGGTTTTGCGAGTTATGTGAGCTCGGCTTAAGAGATTCAATTTATTATTACTTAGTCGTTTCTTGACTGTTAATTCCGAGGTCGTGATACACGATCCTCTCGAGTTCACCGTGCACAAAATTGGTGCCGTACATAATACGGTCTTAGCCGGGGTGTAGGGGATAAACTCGATCTTACGACCTGCTTCTAGGTCGGCGATCGTCAATTGATCGGCTTAGTTCCCAGGTTGGATCGGAGTGTGCGAGACGGACTCGGCTTATTTGGCTCAGACAATCTGTGAATTGCGTCATTCGGCTTATAATTTGCGAATGTTGAGGATTCGGCTTACTACTTTCCCAGATCGAATCAGAGTGTGCGAGACGGACTCGGCTTATTTGGCTCAGATGATCTGGGATTTGCGAACTACGGAGGCTCGGCTTATAATTTACGAATGTTGAGAATTCGGCTTATTACTTTCCAGATCATCGAAGTGTGCGAGACGGACTCGGCTTATTGAACTTCGACGATCTGGGATATGCGAACTACGTGAGTTCGGCTTTCGATGCGAACTGAGGAGTTCGACTGAGGAGTTCGGTTTTTGAAGAGCTGAAGTTTCGAACCGAACCTGACGAACTGAAGTTCTGAATCTGACGAACTGAAGTTCTGAATCTGACGAACTGAAGTTCTGAATCTGACGAGCTGGAATTCTGTATTGAACTGAAGTTCTGAATCTGACGAGCTGGAATTCTGTACGACAAACTCATCTGAACTGAAACTGATAAACCGATCTGAACCGAAACTTATCTGAACCGAAATGAGCTAAAACTGATAAACCGATCTGAACCGATAAACCAAAACTGATAATCCGAAGAACTGAAACTGATGTGCTTAAGATATGTCGTAATGAGCATTTTGTAGCTCGGTAGAAAATGTAGCTCGGTTGGAGAGCGTATTGTTACTCGATAGGGAAGCGTATTGTAGCTCGATAGAAGATGTAGCTCGATAGGGGAGCGTATCGTAGCTCGGTAGACGAGCGTCTTTTTTTTTTTTTTTTTTTTTTTTTTTTTTTTTTTTGCTCTTGCGAACCGTAGTTCGGCTTAGAGTGACGGACCCTGTGATTGAGTTCGAAAAATAGATAGTTTTCCGTAGGTGGTACCTGGATTTTGGAGAGCTCGGTTGTCGAGCTTAGAAAAGTTTGGTAGATAGTCCGAGACTTGAGATAGCTCGACAAGCAATGGTCTGAAACTCCGGATGCGTTTTTAATGACCGGACGTTCGAGATGATTGATATGTCAAAAATGTTGTTGAGACGTGTTTGTCCGAGATGGATTGACGAGCTAAAGCTCTTGATTGCATGTCGTTATAATGGTTTGTGCGCTGCCGAAGCGTTCTAGCTGGAGCGACAACTTTTGTAAATCCTGCGACATTTTGATAAAAATGTGAAGATATTTTTTCTTTGAGATTTTGGATCATAGTATTTAGTAAAGAAAAATGGTACTTAGCTTTTTTGTTGCTGGTGCGCAATTGTGGAGCTTGGTTGATGAGATCGGTCATCGCTCTTCCGTTTCTTTTTTATTCCCGAGCTCTTGTTAGCGCGTCAAGTTGGTCGACCCCAGAGAAAAGAATTCCATCGCGGTTTTTAATTTAAACCGAGCTCAAAATCTTTTGCGAGCTTCAATTTTTTCTTTTTCTCGCCTCTTCTTCCTGATGGGCTTGGGCCTAGCTTTTTGTATGTTTTTGTTTTTAGATCAAAGTCGTGATTCACTTTCTCTTTTTCTTCATGTCCTTATCGAGAGATTTTTGTGCATTCTTCATATTTTTCAGACGAAATTCCCGCAAGCGTGAGCTCTCCTTTACCGTATTTCTTTGGGATTTGCATGTCGGTGAGAGATGGTTGCCAGGGAGAAGGAGATCGGGCTTCAATTTACTTAGAGCCAGAAGATGGGCTTAATGTAAGATGGGCCAAAAGCTTGTTTAAGCCCAATACAAAAGAAAACCTAATCTCCTTCTCACGTCGGCTTGGCTTGCTGCAGGGGCGGCGGTAAGTAACGGCGATGATGGCGGAGCTCCGGGACGCTTGAAGCGGTGGCGGTTTGCTGACGTGATAGATGTCTAACGCGATCAGCGTTTGGATGGAACTTCGAAGTATTTCAAGAATCGTTGATATCGGGCATGATGGTTGGTTTCGTTTTCGAAAATCTCCACGTACTGGGTCTGCTAAGATGTTTTAGATTTCCAGCGAGTTTGTTGTGGGATCGAGAATTCCGGGATCGACGAAGCTCAAGGATCGTGACGAGATTTCTCCGGTGAGGGCGAGAGATGGGATCGCGGCTTTTATTCAGAGCGATTTCAAGGACGTGATTTCTCCGGTGAAGGGATCGTTTCCGATTTTGAGAAACCGAAGGCCGTAATATTTTTTTTTAGGTTTTCTTCGCCTTTGTTGTGTTTGATGAAGACGTTGTCGATTGTGTTATCAAAGAACCATGTCAGTGATCGGAGATCTCGATCGGTTAACACAACGAGAGAGATCGGAGATTTTGTCGGAGTCGTCGAGTTCCTTATCGGATAAGAATTTTATATTTTTTCCTGCGATTCGAGGAATAGATGTGTGAAGAAGAAAACCACACAATTTTTTTTTGTCGTAAAGTATAATCCTCGTCAATTTTAATTATGTGAATTGGTTATTGTAAACCAACGATCAAGCAAAATCTCATTATTGAAAGTAATGAAAAAATTTTAAGCAAAACTTAGCTTTTTTGTTTTTTGACGAACACGTGCTCGGAGATGTTTCGTCGGACATCGTAGACGTCACCGGTTTAAGGAGTTCGGTTTTTGTCATCGTAGAAGTCATAGAGATGGTCATGTCGACCTCGAGCTTCAGGATTCTAGTGTTTAATAATTCTCCATTCCCCACAGTCGGCGCCAATTGTTAAACCCGAATTCGCACATATCGTAGATTGGCGAATTCAGTTTAGGTTTAGGAGAATTATTTTACTAGAATCATAGCTGGACCCGAGGTGGGTTGCCTACGTACCCTCGAAAGGGATCAAGCCGGTCGTAGTTCTAATTACATAGAAAGTTGAAGATAATCCTTATGAATAGGGGGTTCCCCTATTTATAAGTTTCGAGGTCCGTCGATTTTCCTATTCCTTCTTGAATTAATAATGGCGATTATCCTTATTTCCCGGAGTCGATAAGGATAACTTCCTCTTTTCTCGGGATTTTCCTCTATCAAATAAAAGGAGATCTTCTTTTATTTCGCAAGTCGATCTTGATGGGCTTTGATGTCGGAGTTGGGCTGATTTCAACTCAAACCGGATTAAACCGGGGGAGTGCTAAATCCCCCTCTAACATCCAGGACTTCCTTTCTGATATCGAACCACCCGAAGTACTCCATGCCAATGCTTCGTTTGTGGTTGATGCATAAACTGCGCAAGAACATGGACAATGTAAGATAATTATGGCCGCGTTATCGTCAAATAAACTAATCTGCCCACCATTCTGCGATATCATTATGGCTCATTGTAGTAATCATCACCATCATTAGAGAGCGAATGATGTTGTTCTACAGGAGTTGCTACAGGTCGTCCCCCCAAGAGACCACATTCACTGAGAATATCCAACACGTACTTTCTTTGAGACAAATAAATACCACATGTTGATCTTGCCACTTCAATGCCAAGAAAGTACTTCAAAGGACCCAAGTCTTCCATACGAAAACATTGCCCCAAATTTTTTTAAAATCGCTCAACCCCTTCAGCATTGTTACCCCCAATTAACAAATCATCCGCATAAACAATCACATAGGTATGGCTATCTCCTCTACGTAACGAGAACAACGAGTAATCAGATCGAGACTGAACCAAACCATACCCTTGAAGTGCAACCGTGAGTTTCTAAAACCAACATCGCGGGGCTTGTTTCAAACCATATATAGCTTTCGAAAACCAACATCGCGGAGCAAAGGTTTCGTCGTAGTCCACTCCTTCGGTCTGTGTATTTCCAAGGGCCACCAGCCTTGCCTTGTATCGTTCAAATGTGCCGTCGGAGTTAAATTTGACTTTGTAAATCCATCGACACGCAATCGCTTTCTTTCCCGGAGGAAGATCTGTAATAATAAATGTTTTGTTGAGCTCCATTGCATCCATCTCAGAATTCATAGCATTATTCCAGCCTTTTTTTTTACTGCTTCCGCAAAGCTCTTTGGTTCGGTTTCAGCGGTGACCGCTGCAAGGAAAGCTCTGTGTGTTTCCGAGAAAATTTCACATCCGATATAATTTGCAATAGGATAGATAACCGTACCTGAAGACGAGTATTATTGTGTGGCGGAGTGATGCGGGGGGTCATGAGCAGCTTGAGCCGTGTAGAGAACACAATCACGTAGTCGAGTACTCTGTTTACGTTCTCTATGTCCTCTGCCTAACGGTTCTGTTACCTCTTCAATTGCAGTCACATGCTCAGGCGAGTTATTCTGGATTTGTATTGGATCTTTCTCAAGTCTCGGAGCTGGATCAGAATTTTGCGATGTGTCTTCTGCACCATCGCCATCATTCGTAACCGGTGGTAGCATTAAGAAAACATGATCATCAAAAATAGGTGGCGACTCAGGTAAGACAAGCGAAGGGACTGCAGGTTCACGAGATGCAAACGGAAATACATTCTCTTGAAAAACGACATCTCGTGAGACGAAAAATGTATCACTTTCAAGATCATATAACAACCATCCTTTCTTACCAAACGGATATCCAAAAAAAAATACATTTACGGCTCCTCTCTGCAAACTTATCTTTGTCCCTCATGTTACTCTTATGTGCGTAACAAAGACATCCAAACACCTTTAAATCATCAAGTGAATGGGACTTACCGAAAAACATCACATATGGAGTTTTGCCATGTAATAATGGAGTTGGTGTGCGATTAATCAAATGACTCGCAGCTAGCACACACTCACCCCAAAACTTAATCGGGCAACATTTAGAATGTGCCGATGCTTCCTCTCTACTCTACCGTTTTGTTGTGGTGTTTCAACACAAGACGTTTGGTGTATGATGCCTTTCCGAGTAAAGTAATTTTTCATACAAATAAATTTTGTACCATTGTCGCTCCTCATCTCCTTAACCCTTTTCTCGAATTGCCTTTGCACCATCGCAAAAACATTTTGCAGAGTGGTTGCAACTTCGCTCTTTGTAACTAATAAAAATATCCAAACCGCACGAGAAAAATCATTGACTATAGTCAAAAAATAACTTGCACCACTGGTAAACGGAGTCCTATATCCTCCCCACACATCACAATGAATCATATCAAAAATACCAGCAGCTTTATTGTCACTTTCATGAAAACAATCTCGGATTTGTTTTGCCCGGAAACAAATGTCAGCGTCATTCTCGGCTGATTTAATATCAGTAACAGCATCTGATAAATAAGATAAAACTCTACTTGATGGATGTCCAAGACGACAATGCCACAAGTCTCGTGTTCCCTTACTAGTCGTTGCTTTATGAGCTTTTCTTCCTATCACTCCTCTGAAGATATAGACCCCACCGCATTCTTCACCCGCGCCAATAAGAATCATCTTGGTACGGTCCTGCAAAACACACAAATCAGCGGTGAAAGTGATAGATGAACCCTTAATTCCTTTGAGTAATTTTGCCACATGCATAAGAGAACACTTTAGACGAGGTGCAAATAAAACTCCAGTTAACCACATGTCTCCTCCCAAGCAAATATCACCTTGCTTAATAGCCAATGCACAATCTCCGTCAGGTAATCCAATAGAACACGGTACAATATCGATCACATAATGCAACAAGTTCAAATTCGAGGTCATAGGGTGGGATGCACTTGTGTCAATTATAAAATCGACAATCTCACCCTTACCATTCAACTTTTCTGCAGTTTGATCTGGTTTCGGAGTGTTGAGGAAGCTGAGAAGTGTTGTCCATTGTTCATCACTCAACTGCGACAACGTTTGCCTATCAAAATCACCTTCTCTCCTCGTTGCATTGGCTGTCGCGACTATCGGTAAGACTTGTGCTGCATTGGCAGTGAATTAAGCGTGATTGTGTCTGTGGACGAAGCCTCTACCTCCACGACGACCAGCCATACCTCCACGACGACCAGCCATACCTCCACCACGACCAGCCATACCTCCACCACAACCTCTACCGTGAAGACTTCCTCTTCTACATCTGCCACGACTAGCTCTTTCGCCCCACCATTCAGGAAATCCATTAATCTGATAACAATCAGACACATCGTGACCAGTCTTACCGCAGTGAGAGCATTTCAATATGTGGTCTGATTCTCTATTACTCCCGCTCGAATAAGCAGAACGATGACCTGCATTAACAGCGAATCCCATAGCCTCGGGTCTCTCTGTTCGATTTTGAGAAATTGTTTGTTGTCTTTCTTCTCTTACCATATGCTAGTATACTTGAGACAATTTTGGAAGAGGATCAGCACTTGTGTTAGTTGATCGAACAGCTCTGTATTGAGCATCTAATCCCGTCAGAAACTCATGAACTCGATCCTCATCTTGATCTTGTTGTAGTTGTGCCGACAATTCACCACAACTGGACGTTCGAATTGGTTTATACACTGCCAATTCATCCCACATCTTCTTTAATTTTCCGTAATAAATCATTACAGAATCACCTTGTTGTTTGGAACACGCAATATCCGCTTTCAACTCATGTATACGAGCTCCATTACCCACTGAAAATTGCAACTTGAAATCATCCCAAAGCATCTTTGCATCTTCTACCATGGAGATCGAGGACAGTACCGCCGGCTCAATCGTATTCATTATCTAAGCCACCAACATCGAGTTCACGACTTCCCATTGTTCTACTTCCGCAGACACCGTAGGTTTCTTCAGAGTTCCATCAATGAATTCAAGCTTCCGCTTCATTCTCAGTGCATTCCGCACGTGCTTTGCCCATTCCTCATAATTCTCCCCTTAAGTTGAACTGTTGTGATAAGATTCTCTGGACCATATGTTGTGCTGAGATAGTATGGTGATTATGTCACTTCCGCGTTAACAATCACCATGCTCTGTTCTTGTGTCTTCGTCGTATCCCCCGTGTTTGCTTCTTTGATCTCAATTTTAGGGTTAGCCACTGTGTGGCTCTGCTACCATAATAATGTGGTAATCTTGTCTAGCACCAGAATAAGGAAACTTAACTAATATACTTATATACAAATATACGTATTCTCATATTCTCCAATAGTTTATATATATATTAAAAAAAAAAACCCCCCACAAATATCCAAAAGATGTAATCATTAGTTTTATGCTGAGTGATGACAGCAGCTTGCATGATATGATTACTAAAGGAATCGTCTTTGTCGCATATCTAGTTATAAACAATAGGACTCGACAGCCTAAATACACTAAAGTGAAAAAGAAAATCGTATTTAATTTACAATGCAATTGTAGAAAGTGTAGATTTACATATATTCAAGAAACGTAACGTTGAATAATTCTCGTATTTTCCAAAAGAATAGTAACGTTGAATAAGTATAAGACGTTTCTCGACATTCAAATCATTAGAGCTAAAACCTCTTATGTAAATCTACACTTTCTGGAATATTTTTGAACAATTAACTATGAGGCTGGTTAGTGAGTATAAATCTACACTTTCTACAATTGAACAATTCAACGTCTTATACTTATACGTCCAAGGCCCATTCTCCTTTTTTCTTTCCAAGCCCAAAAATCTTTGCATTTAGTTCCGTTTAGTTCCCCTTCTCCGTCTGCATTTGCAAGATGCAACTAGGCCTGGTATAGGGCGGATGTGTTTGTTTGTTCCTAAAAAACCTTTACAATTTCAATGCTATGCAAGATCCTCAAGTGAAACCACGAAGAAAACATAGCAAACAAGAAAATATATAGTCCACTCGCACAAACCCACCTGAAGAGCCTCGTGGCATCACAGTAAGGAATATGAAAGATTCAGGGTTCCGTTAAATTTTAAATGTTAAAAATCCGTGCAAAGAGAAGATCGTTCTCTGCAACAAAATTTGATGCCTTCTAAGAGTAATATTTACTAGGGGTGGGCGTTCGGATCGGGTTTGGATACGGTATTTTGGGTTTGGGTATTTTAGGTTTAAGGATATTTTAAAAATTTGGATCGGGTTTGGTTCGGGTTCGGATTGGATCGGATATTTTTTTTTAAGATTCAAATTTTTTTGGATATGTTCGAATCCGGATCCGAAAGTATCCAAAAGTATCCACAATACCCAAAAACCCCCAAATCCGAGACAAAACACAAAAACATGAATATTCATTTTAATAAAACCAATATATTTTCAAACCAAAAGTATCCATAAGACCTAAAAAATCCAGGAAAAAAAAATAGGTGTATTTGGGTTTATATTTGTAATTTTGGGGTATTTGGTTATATCAAATCTAAATATAATTAATATATTTGGGTATATAAATACACTTCGGGTATTTCAGGTACCCATTCAGTTCTTGGTTCGGATTCGGTTCTTCAAGTATAGGAATTTAGGATCCGATCGGATATTTTAAAAATTCAGATCGGGTTCAGTTCGGGTATTTTCGGTTCGGTACCGGTTCGGATTTTCGGATCCGGATTTTCCCAGCCCTAATATTTACATAACTAGTTCAATCAACCTCAACGATTGTAACAGTTTTTTATAGGAAAATCCAGTTTGCATATGTCTTATTAGGTCTGGGCAAAATAACTGAAACCGAATAATTATAAATATCCTAATGGTTCTTCTAATAATATATTTTGGGAACCGGAACCGAACTGAAACCCGAACGAGTACCCAAAATATACGAAATACAATTATATATCTAAAATATTATGTATCTTTAGTTTTGAAATAACCAAAATACTCAAAATTACAATTATAAACCGAATATATTAGTTATGTTTGGACCGAAATAACTAAATTACTCGAAATATTCAAAAATATTTAGTTATATTTGTCGGAATTAAATATTTTTTGCAAAATTTAACCAAATTTTATTTAAATTAAACATTTTTTTTTAGTTTTTCGAGAATTAGGATAAATTTTGGGGATCCGAAACCGACCCGAACCCAGGCAGAACCGAACCCGATCCAAAAAAAAGAAATATCCGAATGGGTCATAAACTTCTAAAATTTGGGTTGTCAAAACCCAAAAAAACCGACCCGAATCCGAACGGGTACCCTCGGGTACCCGAATGCCCAGGCCTATGTCTTATCATGCCAAAAGCTACTTATTTCATCAATGGACGAGAGAAGTACGAAGAACCGGAAACAAAAGAAAATTCTAAAGCAAAAGGATTTTCTTTCTTTTAACTTTGGATCTTTTTAAAAAAAAAATTTGGAACCTTATAAACCATTCGTTAGTAAAGAAGTTTTATTCTTTACCAAGCCTTGGAAACGTTCAAATGTTAAACAAGCCAAATTTCGTGAACGGGTTGAATTGCCCCCGTTCAATGCAGTTTTAAAGAACGATTTAAGGAAAGTCGCGAACGTGGAATTCAAATAAGGAAGGAATGGATTCTTGGACGAATGGTCTTAAAAAAAACGTGGAATCCATATAAGAAAGTATAGATTACTATACTAGCCTTGGAATATATGTTTATTATTAGTTTGTTTAATTTTTTCGTATTAAAGAACTAACCTAATATCGAAATTAAAATACTCTTTTGGTATTTTTGAGAAAAAGCATAATTACAAAACTGTCATTATTTTTTTTTTTGCCACATAGGTAACAGTTGGTTATATTTATAGAAATATCAGCGCGTAGGAAAACATAAGTCTACTATTATTTAACGGTAGACTTATTTAATTTTTGTCAACTCAAATTTTGGACTGTAGATTTATTTGATGGATTGTAGATTTGTTAAATCTTGGTTGATTTTTTTTAATGACTCGGTAGATATGTTTCGAGCCGGTAGATATATTATTTTTTTGGTAGATATATTTTCTTTTATAAAATATTTATTTATGAGTTGGTAAATTTTATGACCCTACCTGTTGACCAACAGTGAATGTTTGACCTTTTTAATAGATTTATTAACGCTGGTGGTAGATTAACCTTAAAAATGGTAGACTTATTTTTTTGGTGGCAGAGTTATCCACTGTGAATTATTGGATGGTTAATTTTTTGAGACGGTATATTTATTTATTTGATGGTAGATTTGTATTGGCTATAATAGATTTGTATTGGCTACGGTAGATTTATATTGGTTCGGTAGATTTATTCATAATGCCGATAGATATAAAACCGTGTAACATCTCTCTCAATTTATTTTGTAATGGTGGTAGGTTTAATATTAGTCACGGTGGATTTAAAATAAATTGTTAGATTTGTTTGTAATGGTGGTAGATTTAGTAAATCTTTTTGTATTTACTCAAATAACCTTCAGCTGGTAGACTTATATACCTTGGTAGATTTATCGTGTCTACGTTGTGGTAGACTTTTAATGATAATAGATTTATTGACATTGTTTGGGGGTAGACATTTGATTTTTGTTTTGTTCATAATTATAAATGACGTTTTTATCCTACACTAAAACTCATATTTACAAAAAAAACATGCATCCAATTTTGCTAAATATGATAATTTTTAGTGTTTGATGGTAGATTTATTGTAACGATGGTAGATTTATTTTGTTAGATGATTTTATTTGTTCGAGGTAACCATTCTCTTAACGTATTTGTCAATGGATATATATGTAGTTGTCAAGTACTACAATGTCAAAAATTCTTTGCATAAAATTTTTTCCCATCACCATTTTCTCTTAACCTCTAGTTTTCAGATTAACATTGAACTTATGTCATATTGGTTCTCTTAAACTCTCAACTTATGTCCTTTTGGTTTTCTTTTGTGTAATAGCTATCTTTTAACTTAGGGACTTTTGGTTATTATTTGTGTGTATTCTAATACATATAACTAAAATTACACTAAACCTTGAACATTATAATGTCAAATGACTTGAGTCAAGTGTTTTTGGTTAAATCTCATTCACTTTTGTTATACATATTAAACAAAGTGAAAGTAAAGAAAGTGAACCTGAATGAGAACAAACATGGTAAAAAAATGAAATATTTGATACATGACTCAGCGTTTTGCAACAATTATAATTTCAAAATAAAGCTATCGTCATCTAAAATCTAATTATCTTTTGTATAGATTCAAATATAGATCTACCATCAATTCAATAATAAATCTACCATCATTTAAAAAAAAATCTATCATCATTTCAAAAATAAATTTACCAAATCCAAATATACAATCCGTAGAAAAACACGCCGGAACGATGCCCGTAATCTCGCCGGAACGATGCCAGTAATCTAGTTTTATGTTTGATATATATGATTTTTATTTGATATATCGAAAATTAATCAAATACAAATCTTTTAATTGATTTAATTAAATTATTCAAAGAATGTCGAAAATCCGTATAACAGTTTCGATGGAAAGCATCCGGCTATAGCGGAAATTATTTAAAGTTCGTCAGAAATTCGTATAACAGTTGGAAACTCTTCGTCGGAAAGTCCACCATAGATTTTCATCGGAAAATCCTTCAGAATTTTCTAACGGATTTAAATCCTATAAAATTTTCTAAATGATTTTCAACATATATTAATTTTCGACGACTTATAACCGATGAATAAAAGTTTGTTAATTGGGATATATTGGGGAGCAAGATGTGTATCTTGCGAACCAAGTGTTGTAGGTCATAAGAGTCCGATTATGAAACGAAACTCGTGAACCCAACCGAAAAATATTCTTATAGATATCCTCTTATGATAAGGATTAGGAAGATTTACATTATTTGGTGTTATCAATATGTCAATGTTAAACACTATATATATGTGTCTTATAATCTTGTATCAAACCGAACAACTTAATAATATATCTATTCTATAATATTTATCATGGTATCAGAGACTTCGATCTTAATCCTAGTGGGATATGATTTTCTATCGATTTCTTCTTTCTTTCTTCGACCTTATTTCCTTCGATTAATCTCAGTTGGAATTTTCTTACCAAAACAAAAAAAACAAAAAAAACTTCAAAAACAGAAAAAGAGTGAGACGTGATTTTATTTTGATATCGTGTCGTTGATTCGGTCTGTAGTTGGCCATGTTTGATTTCTATTACTAGCAAGATTGCTAGTGTCGTGGAGAACAAGTTACGAAGATGTTGTTTCTCTTTATGATTTCATGATCACATATGTTACACGTATGGCGATGGTTTATGAGCATGAACCTTTGATTTTGGTTCGTTCATGTTTGATGGTAATGATGATGATTTCTTGCCTTCGCGAGTTTGATATCTCTTTTTTTTATTTGATTTCTCGCCCTCGCGAGTTGCAATCGTAAGTTACTATCTAATTTTGCAATCGCGAACTACTTCTTGATATCGCAATCGCGAGCTACTTCGGTGTTCATGATGAATTTTCCATCGAAACAATATGACCTTACGACCGGGTATAAACGTCGTTGATGACCCAACGTCTGGGTGTTATAGCCGATTTGACCGTTCAACCAGGTTTAAACGCCGTTGATGACCTAATGGCTGGGTGTTGTAGCCAATTTGATCCGACGGCCGGGTATAACACCGCGATCTGACCCGACGGCCGGGTATAACACTGATATTTTGAAGATTTTTCCAATCTCACACGTGTTACTACGTTTGAGTTTGCGGGAATGTATTGGGAGATCGACCATACCATGATTATGGAAATCATGAATATCAAGAAAGATCTAGAAGATTGTTCTTAGTTTAGGAAATGTATTTTATCTCTAAATATATTATTTACATTTTTTTTTATCTTAGATCTACCTTTATCTATATATAAGAGAATGTAACTTGTAACATTATCTTTATGGGAAACTGATATTCCTAAACACCTTTGTGTTCTTACTCTCGGCCGGGTATAACGCCGATAAAAAATTCCCAAACACATCATCGTCTAGTTCATCTTCATTTTCATAATCGGATTCTTATGACCCACAATACTTAGTTCACAAAATACACGTCTTGTTTTCCAAGATATCTCCAATACTGTTAGAAATCTATTAGAAAGAATCATTTCAGACAAATTTTTGACGATTTTATCGGTCAAAAATCGACTAATTTTGTGTTGCGAACATTCCAACATTCCATGTGAGAAGAAAGCATATATTTATTTTTCTAATAAATGACTTTGTGATTAGCATGATTAGCATGTCATCGATTCTATTTTTTTCTCCACGAAATTGAATGCTTGAAAGACTAGTTTTTTCAACCATCAGTCGTCACTTTGCTCAATCAGTTTGTATGTGAAGATCTAAAATGATTTAAAAAAAATGCCACAATTAAAAATAAATTATATAGAGATTTTACATATCCATCGTTATTTGGGAGATATGTTTGCCATTGGAAGAAAAGTAGTATCCCACTTAAGATATTGTTTCTACGAAAATAATTAGCAAATTTTTTTTATTATTTTAAATCAAATAGCATATTTTTGTACAACCATTTTGCATAACAAGATAGTAGTAATTTTTAAAATTCTTTTGTCCATATTGAAAGTTTCATAGATATAATTTAAAAAATACCATATCCAACAATTTATGAATGATCAACCCATCCACCATTCCATGCTACTGAAACCACCAACCTTTTTTTTATATTGGATCATATTTCCTACCCCATATTTTAAGTTTGTAAAGCATGAATACATGTCGCATATTTTAAGATACATGATGTCGCATATTAGTGCAGAACTTTTCAGTGTAAATATATTATTGGAGAAAATAATATGATTACTACCAAAAGGTCCTCGTATCCCAACTGTCAGTTAATATTAACTAAAGAAAAAAGATAGTGCACTGCATAAATCAAGAAATACGTAAGAATTTAACTACACTCAGAATTACTTTTTTGAAACTTTCTTACGATTTTAACACTTTTTTATCTGTTTTGTTCATGTTTTCTATTGGTCTATGTACTGTACACTATTGAGGTCTACAATATTGTACATGGGTAAAACTGTACAATAAATAAATTGTTACTTTTGTATAATTTTTCAAAAAATGCTAGAATACTAAGTAAAATCTTAAAAAAGTGATTAAACATGCAAGAATCTCTTAAATTATTCGATAAGAGCTTTTCAAAATATATTAATTATTTGAATTTTTATTAGCTTTTTGGCATTTTCTCATAATGCTATTAGAAAGTAGTATTTTTCTACTGTTTATGACAAATTTAACTATGTAGCAGTACGGCAATGTACGATACACGATGTGGCAATAAGAAAATATAATTGTCATTTACTCGCTAGAAGATAAAAAATGAAATGTCAGAAACCTAAGAGAAGTTGAAATAAATGTATCTTTCTGCAAATTTATCTTATTCAATTTCTATTATTTTTTATTAAAAAGTTCTGAACTGAGGTCCTTATAGTTCTTAGGCACAAAATCAGAACATATAATATTGTCCCGTCTTAAGTGCCACTCAATCCTGTGACATGTAAGCTTAGCCGTTTTTCTCCAATCGAGCTAGTGATATTTATTATTCAATTTCTTTTCATTATGTTATTCATCTCTATCTATCTTTTCTCCGTACAATAAACGGTACATAAAAAATAAAAATAAAGAAGATTTAGACTAAATTACAATAGAAATGATGATAATAAAAAGAGATATTTGCACTGGATATCACTTATTCTAACTTTTATTAGCATATTAGCACTTTTTGAAAGTGTAGTAGAAAGTAGTATTTTTTTAAAAATCGTGTTCCGTCCATTATTGTACACGCCTCTTATTGCTACATCGTGTACCGTCTATTATCGTACACGCCGTACTGTTCAGTACCACTTTTGGGTTAAACGGTAACAAAAGTGCTAATTTCTACTACAGTTTCAAAAGTGCTAATATGCTAATTAAAGTTAAAACAAGTAACCACACATGCAAAAGCCCTAATAAAAATACATATTTGCAAAAACATGCACTTTATTTAAGTTTGATTAGTTTTTTTAGCATTTCAGGTTTTTTTACTATTTTTTTAGCGGGCAAATAACAAAAATACCCTCCTCTGTCACAAGCATATACGTCGTACTGTACATGAGCTAAATTGTCATGAACAGTACAAAAAATGTTACATTCTAATAACACTTTTAAAAACTAAAGAAACTTAAATAAAGTGCTAAATTTTGCAAAATACCCATAAAAATATGATAATGAAATCTTTTTTTTTATCTAGGAACAAAAATGAGTTAAACACATTTTGGATGATTATACTCAAAATGAGTTAAACACATCTTTTTTTTTTTGATTAATAATCATATGCTTTTCATACAATACATGCATGCAACTAATCATACATATTCAAATAATCAAATTTATTCAAGAGACAATTAGCTGAATAGTCTCTCTCTCTCGCTCTTTTTTTTTGTCAACATAAATTTATAAATAAAAACGGTTCGATAAACCAAACCTGTGGTATAACTCCTACAAAGGTGAAGTCATGATGACGTAATCTTATGGTTGCTGAATTTCTTTTGAATTATTTTACCAACCTATCATGTTTTTTTTGTTGTTGCTAAAATCAACCTATCATGCTTTCACAAATCATTTAGTAACTAGCACTTCCAAATATTCTAAACAATTTAACATTTGAGTTTTCATAAATTTATGTGAGTTGACAAAAATTAAAAGTTTTAGCAATTTAACAATTCTAAAGGTACATTTTTGCTATCTGAGTTGACAAAATTTATCTATATTAGAATTGTTAGTTAAGAGCGGATATGTTTAAGATCAATGTCATTTTGTGTAATTATTTAAAGTAGAAAGGATATGTTTGATTTAATTCTTTTTCTCTTTCATAGTTACCTAATTTAATTTTATCCATAGCTAGATACTTAATTAAATGGCCAACCAAGGATATTCATTAAATTCACCCTTTAAAAAATACCATTATTTGCTGTCTATTTTTAAAATATCACTTTCACATGGTTGTTTATAGGGTGAATTTAGTATATATACTTGGTTGACCAAAAAATTAAGTATATAGTAAAAGATAATTTAAAATTAGGTGAATATGAAAGAGAAAAAAATTTAGACTAAAATATCCTTACTTTTTCTCTTTATTACATTAGTGCCATTGAACTAAAAATAGGAGTATATCACGTGGTACTGTTCATCGTCTCTGTTGACACTGTTCATCCAAGATTGATAATACTATTCATCACCGGAAAACATAATATCCGATACTTGTTAGCGTGCTAACAATAATAGATGATGTTTGTTAACGTGCTAACAAAAGTATCTGATACTTGTTAACGTGTTAACAATAATATATGATACTTGTTAACGTGCTATCCGATACTTGTTAGCGTGCTAACAATAATATCAAATACTTGTAATGTGTTAACATAGTATGTTAACGTATTAACAATAATATATGATACTTGTAATATGCTAAAAAAAATATCCGATACTTGTTAACATGTTAACAATAATATATGAAACTTGTTAACGTGTTATCTGATACTTGTTAGCGTGCTAACAATAATTTCAAATACTTGTAATGTGTTAACATAGTATGTTAACGTATTAATAATAATATATGACACTTGTTACGTGTTAACAATAATATCTCATACTGTTATTATTGTTAACACGATAACAAGTGTCAGATAGCATGTTCACAAGTACCATATATTATTGTAATAAATGAAGATTGTCGGCGGTATGAACAGTGTGGACGGGATGGTTGATGAGCAGTATCGCCGATTTTATTAGTTGCTAACACAGTTTTCAGCAATTTTCAAGTCAATGGCATTGTTGTAATTATTTGAAAAGAGAATGATATTTATGGTGTAATTTTATTTCTGTTTCTAATTACCTAATTTTGCAATTAACTTTTCTTTAAAACTAATTTTGTTTTTAATAAAGGATAAATACTGATAATACTCTTGTTTATAAGAGTACATATTTATAAACTTATATAAAGTATGTTTAAATTTC
The DNA here is from genome assembly GCA_030161315.1 of Eutrema japonicum. Lineage (NCBI taxonomy): Eukaryota > Viridiplantae > Streptophyta > Magnoliopsida > Brassicales > Brassicaceae > Eutrema > Eutrema japonicum. The sequence goes on from BSQW01000013.1 coordinate 15,691,065, forward strand.
ATACACGAAATTATAAAAATGTTTATAAAATCTTATAAGGTTTTTTATAATGCATGTTCATAAAATGTTTTTTATTATGCATTTTAAAAGGTTTTTATAACGCATGTTATCAGAAAATTATAAAGTTTTAAACTTTAATAAGACAATTTATAAATTGCATACATTTTATAAGTTTTCATAAAATTAATAGTTTATAAAATGATATTTTTCCAAAACATGCATTTGTCGTAATGGAATTTTTGAAAAAAAGATTGCCAAAAATGGTATTTCTCAAATTTCTCTTTTTGTTTTCTTTAAAAGTTTGCATGTTGGCCTAATTTTAAAAAATCACCTTTTTCAATCTCACAATTAAATTAGCTACCCGGACTTTGCCCAAATCAAGTCCGCCACTTCTGTACCATTAAAACATATGCATTTTTGGATTCACTTTCCAAACACTACTTATTTTTTAAAAATAAATTGAACTTGTTACCAAACATATATTAAATCTATTATAAATTTAAAAATTACAAATTAAACATATTTAAATCAATAACACTTAAATTAGTTTTTATTCGTCATTTCACATTTTATATATTACGCAAAAATTATCCCGCGCGGACGCGCCGATTTAGAATCTAGTTTTAAGAAGTACCATAATTGAACTGATAAATTGGATGGAAAGTTCTTAAAAAAATTGGGAACAAAATATTTTTGCCAAAAAATTATCATTTTAGCTGTTTCTTTTCCTTGCAAATGAACATATTATTTTTCTTTTTAATATTACACACTACATAATTAGATCCAGAAACTGATACAATATTTATTTATTTCATATATATTAGAGCAGAGTCCATGAGTTGGATTATAAATTATAATGAAAGAAATTTGCAAAACTACCCGGTATAATTTAGGTTCGGTGTTTCAAAACATTTCTTTTAAATCTAATCTTTTTGAAGACACGACTATGAAATGTAGAAAAATAATTATTGAGCTAATACATAACACATGACTGGAGTTTAAATCACATAACACATATGAGCTTATATTAAAACCCTAAGCATTCAACACATGAGTTTATATTAAAACCCTAACCATATAGCGAGCTTATAGTAAAACCTTAAGCACAAAACACATAACCAAACCAGTAAAACAAGAAGACAGATGAAAAAGTTCAAAAAAAAAAAATAATAAAAAACAAGAAGACAGACCAAAGGAAACCATGGCTTCTCACTTTAACCAAATCTTGACATATATAATCGAAGCTGGCGGAAGTGGTAAGTAACCTAATCAAGATCCCCAGTGTCTTCATTAAACAGGCTCCAAAGTTTGTCAAAGTCAAACATGGACGACGAAGTACCTGCCTCGTCTGTTGCCGTGGCTTCCGGATCCACAAAGTCAAACAGCAAACTCTCCCACCACATACTATCTCCATCCATTACATTTTCGACAAGCTCATGTTTCTCCTCGTCTTTGTTACATGTGATACTATCATCTATGTCAACTTCTGGCAGGCCGTTGACCCGGCTGAGGCAGTTGTTGTAGGAGAAAGATCGAGGTTGAGGCTTTATGACATTGATTTTCGGGGCTGGTGTGGCCACTGAGCCAGTAGGGTTTCCTTCTTCCATCTTGGTCTTACAAGATGGGTCTGGCTTCTTACTCAAATGGGTATTCCAGTAGTTCTTGACGTCATTACCGGTCCGACCAGGTAATCTACCAGCAATCAAGGACCACCTAAGCATTGTCAACGGTAAAGATGTATGATCTAAGCCTAGTATAGAATCATAAATTAGGTTAAAAAAATGTGGAGCTTCAGAAACAAAACCTGTTTCCTAGAAGCTTATGAAGGCGAAAAAGAAGATAAACTTCATCAGAGCTAAGTTTTCCTCTCTTGTTACCTGGCTTCAAATAGTTCAACCATCTGAGTCTACAACTCTTCCTGCATCGATTTAGCCCTACAAAACCAAATATTGTCGTCAACTCGATCAATTATACGTATTGGGAAACTGATTTAATCTCTTCTTCTATATATTCTATCATGAAGAATCTATGCACATCAATGTAAGTAATGTATACGTGCACCACTTTTGAGTTTTTGTTTACTGAAATGCAAACCAATTAGAGAGTTTAAGCTCAAACATGTTAAAACATTAGTGATCAGTTAAAATACGCCTTAAATAGAGAGAAAGAAGAATATTAGTGATCAATTATCTGTGTAAATAAGATACCAGCTCTTGAAGGAACTAGGTGCCATTTTCCTTCTCCATAATTATCAACGCACTGCCTCAAGAGACTATCTTCTTCAGCAGTCCATGCACCTTTTCTCAACCTATTCGACGGAGCATCCATAGATAAAATATAGATATTAAAATTATATAACCTAAGATATAAGTACGAGATCAAGGAATAGTGTATAAGTGGTTTTTCAAATCCTTGTGAGAGCTTAATGAGAGTGCGTAAGCTTGCGTGTGTATTTACGAATATATATACACACTTGAGGGCATATGGAAACGACGTGCATGTTTGATATCCACAGTTCTTGTTCTATCTGACTATCTTACGTATTTAATTTTTTTTGGTTAATGGTTAATCTTTATTCCAAAAAATATTGAATGTTTTATAATAGAGGCCTCAATGCTTTTAAGAAATAGGACAAAAGGTTGGTAGGCTTTTAAGAAGGATCATTATTTGGAGGAGAAAACTATCTCATATAGGAGAGCCACCGTGAGCCAGGTTTAGAGGAGAGCCACCGTGAGATGCGCCAGTGTCTGTCTATTAAGGAGCAGTCCGACAAATTTTGTGGGGTTAAGCGATTTAATTTTTTTTTTTGGCTCTTCTTGAAAAATTCTTAAATTATATTTTGTAACAAATAAATTGAATGTCACGCATAATTTATAGCTATAACTAACAATTGTAAAATAGTATATATTATAAACTAGGGACAATTAGCTCACTAACCAATTTTCAATAAATTGTGAAGAATATAGCGAGTTTGATGAAATTAAGCAAGTAACATTTAGCCTGTTTTTGGGGTGATTTTTACCATTAGTCACTAAAAAAATAGACAGATTATACTATTTATTCTGACAGCACATATATATGTTTAACCCAAAGATTTTATTTTTTTGGAATAACTCGCATATTGTTAACTTGTTCAACTTTGTATTAGTATCAAAAAAATACCGATCGGGTATCTAAAATATCCAAAATATAATTATATACCCATAAATATTAGTTAATTTTTTTGGATATTTCAAATATATTTTTGGTTTTACGGATATATTTTTTTAGTTTTTTTTTGTTTTCGGGTATATTTTTTTGGGAGAATTTCAGAAGTACTACTTTTAGAGTACATCTCTTCAAAAATACCATCAATCGTATTCTATTTTCAAAAATAGAACTTAATAAATGTAAAGTCGATAAAGTCGGCCTCCTAGATTGGTAACTCGTCTTCTTCATTCACTTTATGGAAAAAAATAAATGAGAAGTTTCGAAAGCTTACAAGTTTATAAAGTTTTATAAAAAAAAATTATACAAGCATATAAAACATTTATACTATCAAGGTGAAAAAAACATTTAATATGGCACCCAACCTTTTGATAGTTTTACTAACTACTAAGAGTCATTGTATTCTATTCATATAATTGATTTTACAGGTGCATGTGATTAGGGATTGTGTTGTGGGTTTAGAAACATGGCAATGGGGAAATATTCTCGTGTAGACGGGAAGAAGTTATCAGGCTATGGCTTAACCATTACCGCTAGTATGTGTCGAGGTGAGAATGATTACTGATGATTGATTGGTTATTTCAATTAGCTATCGTTCAAAGAGAATCCCACAGTCTCAAACAAACGATTTCTAGACGTTTGGCGAGTGGAAAATCCTTGGAGACGAAAGCATCAACAACAATGGGAGGATGGGTGTGGGTGCGTTTCTCGTGGATCAACGAACTAAATAGTGGAATGTTGTTTTGAAGATATGAGTTCTAACGACTGAATCAAGGACAATATCACTCATCTTTGTCCATGTTTATATGTTTTAAACTAAATGTGGTGATATGTATATATATGGTTTTAAGAGAATATTTATAAAACAGGTCTCGGTTCATGAGTATTGCATCAAAGAAGAGGGAAATTCATATATTAGGTTGTGTTTTTTAGTTGGGTATCACGAAACATGAAGAGGAGAAATCATGAGATTGTTGTTCTGAATATGATTGTAGATAAACCTGTTTTGATCAATTGGTTATGTATTATCCTTAGCTAATCTACTTTTTTATAAGGGTTTTTAAAACAAAGTTGTTATTAGGTGAGTTGTTTAGTTGGGTATCAGAAAACCATTGTTGTTCTGAATATGATTCTGAATAACAACTTTGTTTTAAAAACCCTTATAAACAACTCCACCTAATAACAATCTGTAAAACTTAGTTCAATAGTTCAATATCAAAACTCTTTTAAAAAAAGTTGTTATTAGGTTGTGTTTTTTAGTTGGTATCAGGAAACATGAAGAGGGAAAATTATGAGATTGTTGTTCTGAATATGATTCTAAATAAACCGATTGTGTTTTGATAAATTGTTGAGATCTTTAGCATATCTACTAATTTATAAGGGTTTTTAAAACTAACCAGTTTACAAGCCTTTATAAAGAGCTTACTTTTTTCAATTTTTACACAGATATGTACAACAATGATTTCTATGAAACATACAAATTACTCGAGAAGATCTATCAACCCGGAACCGAGCAAGGTACTATATCAGCAATCATACAACATTCCAATCTATCATTAGTAGATACAGTCTCAAGTTTTTTGGGGGATGATGCATTTTCTGTGATTGAAGCTTCCTTTCTCAGCCCTATAGTTAGACTCGCACGAAGAAAAGATATCCAATTATCTGGGAAGTTGTTCGATGTCCTGAGCTTCCTGTCACAGTCTCAAGTTTATTTTGTATAATCATCTTCTGTTTTAACCGTCACTATATGGTATGCTGAAACACTGGTATTTTGTCTTGAAAACACGTTTAAAGCCTTTGACGGAGTTTGTTGTTTGTTGTTCTTATCAGGTTTACAAGGTTTTATAAATTACAAACTAAATTGTTTGGAAATGATTTATATAGTTTTAAAAGGATTCATATGGTTTTAAAAGGATTTATATGGTTTTAAAAGGATTTATATGGTTTTAAAACTAGCATATAAAACCATATAAATTCAATTAAAACACCTAATATCCAATAATGTAGTTTCTGCCGAGTGTATAAAACCAAAGTAATAATTATACAACCAGAGCTACGTAAGTTTTATGCAATATATATTGTGTTTAAAAAAATATTAATGATTGATGAATTTGAAATTAAAAGTTTTCCTTCTGGAATTCAAATTTGGTCGTAGTTTTCCTAGAGAAATCTTGAGCCAATCTCTTCAACTCTCCTATGATGAATGATTTACCACAATAGAAAACCCCTACAAACAAAATACAAATGCAAAATACATGACTGCTACAGAGATTCTACGAGAAGTCTCCTATATATATATATAGTTTAAGGGATTGTTGTAATGATCACGTATCAACTCGTTGATTGGTGTGGTTCACAGAGACGTGTTTGAAGATGCTCCGTCGGTCCATTGCTGTAACGTCGATCGCGGTTCTAGCGGGCCGATCCGTTGCTGTCCAAAAAATAAAAGTGTTTGCCGTGGGGCGGGCCAATTGGACGCAAGGACAATATTTGGTTGCGAAAGGTTAATGGGCTTAATCTTTATGTCCAGTTCAAACCCTTTTTATTTTTATTTTAAACTAGACTGTAAGTAAAATAATAGGGTTTTCTCACAACGGGCACCAAATGTAAGGATTTATATGATTGTATATAGTTTTAAAAGGATTTATATGGTTTTATATAGTTTTAAAACTAGCATATAAAACCATATAAATTCAATTAAAACACCCAATATCTAAATAATGTAGATTCGGCTGAGTATTCACCAATATCCAATATATAACTAAGTAGATAACCAACTATCATATGAAAGCTAACATTTGATTTGTAAACCATATTGGTAAAATGTTTTAAGGGATTCATAAGACTTTAAAAGGATTGTACTAAAATGATTTATATGGTTTTAAAAGACCTTAAAATGTTTTATATGGGTTTATATTAGCCATGGGCATAAAAACCCAACACGAAGAACCTAAAATAGAAGGTTTGGTTCGGTTTTGGTTAGCCAATATTAGCCCAAATGGCTCCTCAACATACTTGTTTGGTTCTTGTATTCCAATAACTATAATTATCTAACAATAGTTAGATACACGTACCAATGTTTCATCACTCGTACATGGATCAGATCAAGCTATTCATATTGAGGTATGTTTTCGCCGCGGGGGCGGGCCATTAGGACGTGTGCCATTAGCCTAAGACCTCTTCTTTCTCCTATTAACATTATATAAAAGTTTCAAGTTCTAGTCTCTACTTTTGAATTTCAAGTATTAAAAAGATTTATATGGTTTTAAAATTAGCATATAAAACCATATAAATTCAATTAAAACACCAAATATCCAATAATGTAGTTTCGACCGAGTATATAATATCCAATCGTCATAGGTTTTCGCCATCTCAACGATCACCTACTCGTTCTCCATTGATTTCCTTTCGGATTCTCAATTAATTTATGTATAAATCTATACGATTGGCCCATCACTCTCTTGCAGGTTCCGTGTTTTTTTTTTTTTTTTTTTCTGTTCTAGAGTTACCAATTAGATTTCGGTGTGAAATCTATTAAAATTTTAAATCATATAAATGCATATAAAATCAGTTTCAACTCGGTTGCCAATGATGTCACTTTGGTCGAGTGGTTAAGGCATTCTTCACTTAAGTACAAAAAGTTTCCCTCGTGAGAATTTTACTTTTATTATTTTAAAATCTTATAAATAATAGAAATCCAATTAAAACCAAATTATCAATAATGTAGCTTTGCCAGAATGGTCAAGGCGTCTATCTTCCCCTCGAGAGTTCGATTCCATTCGGCAAGTCTTCATAACTATCAGCAGGAGTTCTTCTAGCAACCTCTTGTGCATGTTCTTGAGTTCTCCAAGGCTTTTGAATATGGAATCACAACCCCATGGTCTTTTCTAATCTTCTCTGCAATATGCTTTGGTCTTAGTCCAATCTTTCCTCCCTCGTAATGATTGCTTACCATTGTATCCAACAATTTGGCATTTGCTTGTCGATGATTGGCAAACCACAAAGCTTTCACTCCCCTTCACTTTGGTTGCCCAAAATCTCCAATTGCATTTTTCATCAATCTGTCTGAATGCTGAGTATGAAACATCAAAGTTATATTTCATTGCCAGCGTTCGCAGCCTGTTGCTCATTTCTTCTTTGTCTTTGATATTTTTTCCACAATAAACGTCATCATCATCACCAATATAGGTATTAGAGGAACAACTCAGAACCATAGGTCCTGTATCAGGAACTGAAACTTCGTATTGGTAACCACGTCTTAATTTTGACGTTTCTGATCAATAAAACACATGAGTGGTCGAGTTCACCCTTCTCTGCAACTTTGAAAAAAAAAAAACAGCAGATAAATTTACAAACTCTTATAAATGAATAGCTAAACAAAGAGCTTTCTTGATAAAAGTACCTTGTGCCCAACAAGAAGTGGAAGATTAGTAGTTGTAACACTCTCATCAATAATTGCGTTCATTTGTCTAGCTGGAGAATCTCTGTATATTTGGAAAAAAAAAAAAACAGCAAACAAATTTACAAACCCTTATAAATGAATATCTAAACAAAGAGATTTCTTGATAAAAGTATCTCATGTCCAACAAGAAGTAGAGGATTAGTAGTTGTAACACTCTCATCAATAATTGAGTTCATTTGTCCCTATAAAACAAACAATGCCATATTTTTAAAACCATTATATAGGAATAACACATATATATTTTTTTTTATAAAACTACCTCATGCCCAACCAGGCGTGAAGGAGCTGGAGCATTAAAACTCTCCTAGAATTGAACATTCTCTACCATAGTAATTGAGTTCGTTTCTCTCTGCAAGAGAAACATGTAATTTTATAAATCTGCAGAAAATAAATTTAAAAACACTTATAAATAAACAGTTAAACAAAGAATTTTTGTAAGTACCCCATTCTCTGTTGTGTTAGAAACTTCATTACTACTTTTCTTGTTACTTTCTGTCATTCTAACACATAACTTCACTTCTCCTATAAACTAGCTCATAAATTTACAAATCCACATTGTCATCTCTATAATCTTAATGAGACATACTGGCTATTGAACCCAGAAGCTGGTAAGGCTCAAATTTACAAATACACATGATTTATAAGGCTATATAAATTTACTGAACAAAGAAATTTATCAGTGACATGTCATCTCCAAAACCTGAAATCTAATACAATCTATGAAGCTACATGGACCCTAAGAATTCAACAAATAGATTTCTCAATCGCCTCATCTTAATGACACAGGCTTTCAAGGGGTTATTGAACCCATAAGCGGGCAAATATCTGATATATAAAATTTTGATTTATAAGGTTATATGAATTTACTGAACAAAAAAATTTCTCAATGACATCGTCATCTCCAAAACCTAAAATTAAATACAATCCATAAATTCTCAATCGCACAGACATCTTCAAAATCTAAAATCACATCAACCTATCTAAAATAATATCGTCATCTCCTAATTGAGCAAAAGCAAATTTAAGAATTTTCTCCCAATACCTCGAAAAAATGGGCGATCTCTACCCTCGCGCAATAACCATTGCTGCCGTCGATGGTCGCAGAATTTTCTCCCAAAATACTCAATCGCTGGCGACAGATTCGCCGGACCAGTCTTCTTCGGATCTGAACTCCGGCGTGATCTGCAACGACGTACAAGCACACCGGGTCTGAACTCCGGTGTGAACTCCAGCGTGATATGCAACAACGCACATGCACCAACGAAACTTCACAAAAAGATGGTCGCGATTTAGCAAGCTTAAGGGCAAAGTGGTAAACAATTTATTAAATGAGGGTAGTTTTGAATAAATTTTTAGTCTATTGTAGTTTTGTAAACTGAGGTCTAGATGGTGGTATTTTTTAATATTTCCCTATTTTTTTAGTTTTTTCAGGTTTTCGGGTATATTTTTGGGTTTTCGGATATATTTTGGGGTTTCGGATATATTTTCGGGTTTTTGGGTAATAAATACCTGAACCGATTAAGATCCAATTTTTGGGGGGGTTTTTACCGGTTCTTGAATCTTGGAACCGAACCGACCCGAAACCATGAAACCGAACCGGAATCGACCCAAAACCGTATATGGGTCCAAAATCCTTCTACCCGAAAGATCCGGAACTGACCTGAATATCTGAATGCCCAGGCCTAAGCACAATAACGGAATAACCGAATAACTGAAAAATTGTTAACATGATAAACTGAACTTAATAATTTTTTCACTGAATAGTTATAAAACGCTGAAAAGCTATTTTGGTAGATTAATCACGTTTTATTTTTTCTAGTTATAATTTTAACACACTAATTGTATATATCAAAATTATCTTTAGAAAACGTGAAAACATAAAACTTTGATGAATAGTATGAATGGTAAAAAATAGCGAAACGTGAAAACGTGAAAAGCTACATACCATTCAAACGGGAAAATGGTCAAAATCAACCTGAACTAAATTCGATGTGTCGAAAAAAACCTGAACTAAAATACGGTGCAATTTCCTACCTTTCGGATATAAAAATTTAAATTTCCTACCCAAACTATTGAATCTAAGCCAAATCCAACATTGACCGCAAATCTGTTCGTCAAACCGTTAACACCGTTGACTCAGCAGTCTGAGTCAATTTTTACAACAGCTAAAGCATCCACAATTGTTAAGTCAGCTGCCACGTCATCTGCCACGTCAGCCGTCATTAAAAAAAAATCCACAATATTTTTTTCCATTTTTAAAAGAATGATATTATTTTCTATATATTGTTTGCCTAAATTTTTTATTTTCCATTAATCTTAATTACCTAAAAATGAACTATATTTTAAGAGAATATAAATTTCATATTTATGGATATATAAAAAAATCAAATCGAACATAACCAATTATATCAATAAAAGAAGTCTAGTTATATTTTTGATAACATATATTGCTAATATATGGTTTTCTCAAGATGGTTTCCTTCCCAATTTATTACTAAAAAAAATTGATGCCAAATCAGAATTTTAATTAAATTTTAAATAATGTCAAGAATTCCAAAAACCCGTGTCTATTAAAATTGAAATAAATAACAAAAGAGTGAGATTAACAAAAAAAAAAATTAAAAATGGAAATAAATATCAAAAGAGCTAAATAAACATAAGAAAAAATCAATTAAAAGGAAATTAACTTGATATTTATGCTAACTCTATGGAAAATATCTATTACTAATAAAAGTTGATGTTATAGGCCTCTAAGGGCGTCCACATATGATTTTAAACGACCAATTAAAATATGCCAAATCAGCATTTTAATTAAATTTTAAATAATGTCAAGAATTCCAAAAAATCGTGTCTCTTAAAACAGAAATAAATATCAAAAGAGCTAAATGAACAAAAGAAAAAATCATTTTAAAAGAAATTAACTTGATATCTATGCTAACTCTATGGAAAATCAACATAAAAAGCTTAACAAAAAAAATAAAATTATATGTCAAAATAAAATATTATACTAATAAAGTTAATGATATATGCATCTAAGGATGTCCACATAGAATTTTAAATGACCAATTAAAATATGTCAAATCAAATAATATTTGTTACTTCAAAATTATTTACCTAAGTATGAGAATTAAATCCTCATCGCTTAGTTTATGATCTTATCGAAGAACCATTGAAAAGTTACCACAACCAATATGTCACCAGAAAAAATTCATGCTTCTATCTCTCCAATGTAAAATTTACAAAAAGTATATTTACTTTTGTCGATTTATTATTATAAATTTGTTTCAAAGTTCATATCATATTCATATATTGTTTTGGTTTCAAAATTTGATTTTGTTTGATAGATATGAGAGCAAGAATTGTGTTTATTACATTGTTTTCGATTTGTAGATTAAATTGAAATTTTGTATTGATTAAAATAGTTAATGAAGGAAAATAATTTTTGACTTTTTTTGTTTTTTTGTTGTTTTTATAGAAAACATATATAACGAGAATAAAAATGAATATGATGAAAAAAAATATACACTCTGATTAGAAGAAGTAAGGGACAATCATTGAAATATCATTTAAGAGTTACCATAACCAATATGATACCAGACAAAAGTCTGGTCTTTACATATTCGAGATAAAACTGACCAAAAAATTATCGATCTTTTTTATTTAAAATTAGTTTTAAAATTCATTTCATATTCATATATCTATTTCTTAGTTTTAAAATTAAAGTTGTTATGAATGTGAAAGCAAGAGTTGTGTTTATTAGTTTTTTTTTAATTTAGTAGATTAAATCAGAAATTTGTATTGGTTAAATTAGCTAAGGAAAGAGAATAACTTTATAATTTTTTGTGGTTTGCATAGAAAACATATATAACGAAGATGAAACTGAAAATTATTATAAAAAACTTATTTTCTTGATTTAAAAAGTGATGTATAATATTTTATCATCATGTTAATACTATGGTTATTAAATAGCATTTGATTACTTTGTTACACTTTTAGTTGGATTTGATATACTAACTTATAAATGTTCGACCATATAATACGATTTTCAAACGAGACATATATAGATTCAAAACAAGACCATTGAAACCTCACAAATTATATATAATTACTGAGATTAAAATTGTAATATTTATAATATATATAATTACAATCACCATTATACATAAAATAATATTTCAATAAATATAATTGCTCGCATATGATTTTTATCAAAATAGTATTAAAAACAATACCCACGCGTAGCGTGGATGCAAAACCTAGTATTACTAATAAAAGTTGATGATATATGCCTCTAAGGTAGTCCACAGAAGATTTTAAACAACCAGCTAAAATATGTCAAATTAGCATTTTAATTAAATTTTAAATAATGTCAAGAATTCAAAAAAATCGTGTTTATTAAAATAGAAATAAATATCAAAAGAGCTAAATTAACAAAAAAACAAAAAAAAATCAAAAATAGAAATAAATATCAAAAGAGCTAAATGAACAAAATGTAAAATCATTTAAAAGGAAATTAACTTGATATCTATGCTAACTTTATGGAAAATCAACATAAAAAACTTAACAAAAAAAAGAAAATTATATATCAAATTAACTTGATATCTATGCATATGAATCTAAGGATGTCCAAATAGAATTTTAAATGAGCAATTAAAATATGTCAAATAAGCATTTTAATTAAATCTTAAATAATGTCAAAAATTCCAAAAAATCGTCTCGTAAAATAAAAATAAATATAAAAAATCTAAATTAATAAAATAACAAATCATTTAAAAGAAATTAATTTGATATCTATGACAACTCTATGAAAAATCAACATAAAAAACTTAACAAAAAAAAGGAAATTATATGCCAAAATTTTTTTGTCTCTTAAAATGGAATTAAATATCAAAAGAGCTAAATTAACAAAAGAAACAAAAATAGAAATAAATATCAAAAAAGCTAAATTGACAAAAAAAATTATTTAAAAGGAAATTATTTTTATATTTATGCTAACTCTATGAAAAATTAATATAAAAAGCTTAACAAACAAAAAAGAAAAAGGAAATTATATGTTAAAATAAAATCTATTACTAATATGCCTCTTAGGATATTGATTTTGCCTACTTAAATATTTTCTTGATCAAAGCTATGCTCTGATGGAATAAAATAAAAATAAAAAACGGCATGAGAAAGAATTCACCCTGGATTGAGAAATACGACTATAATGAAGGAAAAATGATTATGTGTAAACCAATCTTGATCTCAGATATAAAATAATGTTTGTTACTTCAATATGATTTGCAATGACCCCTAAGTATGAGAATTAAATCATCATCGCTTAGGTTTATGATCTCATCGAAGAAACATTGAAAAGTTACCACACCCAATATGTCACAAGACAAAATTCCTGCTTCTATCTCTCCAATGTAAAATTTACAAAAAATATATTTACTTTGTCGGTTTTTTGTTATTATAACTTAGTTTCAAAGTTCATATCATATTCATATATTGTTTTGGTTTCAAAATTGATTTTTTCATAGATATGAGAGCAAGAGTTGTGTTTATTACATTGCTTTTAGATTTGTATATTAAATTAAAATTTTGTATTGACTAAAATAGTTAAGGAAGGAAAATAATTTTTGACTTTTTTGCTTTTTGTTTTTGTTTTTGTTTTTGTTTATAGAAACAGATATAACGAGAATGGTGATGTGTTGCGTTTTTAACGCATTATAACTCTTATTTTAAATCGTTTTTTGAGTCTCTATCGAGTCGTTTTAGTCTATTTCGAGTCATTTCAGGTCAGGAGACATTTCAGGATGAAGTTTGGACCAAAAAGCGAAAAAGGCGGATATTCCAGAAAAATTACGACTGGATCGATCGATCCCCCCTGGGATCGATCGATCCCTTGAAACGCTTTTCTCCCGACCGACCAGAAGGCTAGATCGACCGCTCGTCGCACCCGGGATCGATCGATCCCACCACTGGATCGATCGATCCAGCCCCTAAATTTCACCTGATTTCGACCTGGCCGATTTTCCCTGTTTCGGCCCAATTTCACCTGATTTCGAACTGCAACTTAATAAAAACACTTTTTAAAGGTTTTCTTGAGGTTACACTTTATTTTTCATCAGAGAATTTTGGCTTTTGCTCTGTAAGCCGTGGGAGATGAATCTCTAACTCATCATCTTTTGAGAAGAATTTCTGAGCCCTTTTGGATTTCTCTTTTATTTTGATTATGAATTTCTTTTCATCTCTCTGTGTTTTCTCTGCAATTATGTCTGAGTAATCTTCTTGTTAGGTTTATAGGGTTTCAAGGGATTCTCCATGAATCAATGAAACGGATCTGTTAGATTAGGGAATTACATAGAGTTCTTCATCTATTGTTGAATTTAAGGCTTAGACTAGATTGATCACCTAGTTTCTGATCTTAGGATTAACCTAAACATCAAAAGTGATTTAGGTTTCCTGATAGAACATAGATGAGCAAATCGTCCTTAGCCAACGAAAGCTGATGCTAAGGTGATTTGTGAACTAATCAAACCTGAACTTTAATGCTTGCCTAGAATTTTAAGGTCAAACGACAGTTTAGATTCTTAGGTTGATAGGCATAGTAGTTAGTACCACGACAGTGGGCTAGCTAGACATTCATGTTTGATTCCGAGAACGGTTCTTAATTCATTCTCTAATTGATAATATGTTTAGTGAATCTAGATTTCATGTGAATTACCTAAAGGCCTAGCGCTTTTCTTATTGAATTTATATCGTTTCATTCATCATTTTTAGTTTTAGAAGTTACAAACCACAAGCAAACATAATTCGTCTTAGATTTACTTTCATCTTGCACTCTCGTAGTGTTGCATTTGGTCTCTGTGGATTCGATCCCTACATTACTACTTCGTCAGCTGTGCTCTTGCGGTAGTTACTTTAGGGTTAAACTCTGAGTGTATCAAGTTTTGGCGCCGTTGCCGGGGACCAAAAACGTTGCCTACGAGTCTTGGACGAAAGTTCAGACTAAGAATTTATTTTTGTAGTTACTTACTAGTTTTATCTCTACGTGTGTTCTCAGGTGTATGACCAGAAGCGAGGGTTCTAGAAATCTACTTCAGGTGAGCAACGAGGAGCTCGCAAGAATAGAACGAGAAAACAACAAGAGAAGGAGATAAATGGCCAACTTACCAGAAAACTGGAATCTCCAAGACCCACTTGTTGATGATGACCATCAGATTGAGTATGACGCGGAAGGGAACCCCATTGACCCTCTTGCCCATGCTTATGACGATGTCATTGAACCTAACAATGGTGGTGCTGCTGCTGCCCAAAGGCAGACTGAGGAACTGCAGAGGCAAGCCGTTGCAGCACAGCAGAGACTGTTGCAAGCTCAGATTGCTGCGAATCAGAGGAATGCTGCGAATCAAAGGAATGTTGCAAATCAGAGGAATGCTCGACAACCTCCACCACGCCAAGCAATTGGTGCTATCGACACTCCTCATGCTTTCTACCAAGAGAGGGCTGCTATTCCCCCACCGCCTATTCAGAGGCAGAATGTTTAGATAAAGCCTTAGATAATCTCTCTTGTCAAGCAGAACCTGTTATATGGGAAAGCTACTGAAAATCCCATGGACCACATTGAGGCATTTGAGGAGATCTGCAGCACGACTAGTGCCAATGGAGTTCCTGCTGATTATATGAAATGCAAGCTCTTCTCATTCTCTTTGAGTGATAGAGCTCTGCAATGGCTTAAGTCTCTTGCTCCTGGTTCTCTGACCACTTGGGAAGCAACCAGATCAGCATTCCTGGATCACTTCTACACTAAGTCCAAGACAACTTCTCTCAGGATCAAGATAACCCAGTTCCAGCAGAATGGAGGTGAATCTTTCAATGAAGCTTGGGAACGATTCAGAGAATATTTGCGTGAGTGCCCCCACCATGGTTATTCAGATGAGCAAGTGCTGAATATTTTCTACGATGGAGTCGATTGGGACTTTAAAAACTCTTTGAACGCTGCGAGTAATGGTGGTTTCATGACCAAGACCAAAGAGGAAGCATACCAGCTGATTGAGAATCTTGCTTCGAGCTCGAGTCATCGAAATCCTGAGTACGATAGGACACGAAGTGTCAACAGTGTTGAGACAGGCGCAATTGCTGATTTGACTGCTAAGGTTAACAACTTGACATTGCTTCTCCAAAGCAATCAGAAAGGTGTTAACTATTGTGAAGATGCTGGAGATGATGAGTACAATCAGCAAGCTTATGAGGTAGATCCAGAAAATGAGGATGAAGTGAACTACGTGCAAAATCATGGATTTTTCAACAAAGGGTTCAACCAGAACTACATGAATCATCCAAACCTGTCATACATGAGCACTAATGTTGAAAATCCTCAGGATCAGGTTTATCCACAGCAAAATCAGGGCTTGCAAAATCAGGGCGCACAAAAGTTTCAGCAGAAAACGTTCGTACAAAATCCGGGCGTCAGTATCTTTTCCAAAGGATTTCAGCAGACTGGCGTGCAAAATCAGGGACAGAAGCCATTTGCACAGGGCTTCCAGCAGAAAACGTTCGTGCAAAATCTGGGGCAGAATAATTTTCAGAACCAAGGTGGTTTCCAGCAGAAACAGCAACCCCCTAATCCTCAGAACAACCAGGAGTCTAAGCTCGAATCAATGATGCAGCAGCTGATGATGAATCATCAAAAAACAGCTAACGAGATGAACGTCAAAGTAGGAGAGATGTATCAGGATCTCAACAACAAAATCGAGACTATTCAGACTCATGTGAAGTAGCTTGAAACTCAGGTGTCCCAGACAGCAGAGGCAATTAAGAGACCTACTGGAGTGCTTCCAGGAAAAGGTGAACAGAATCCATGAA
Organism: Eutrema japonicum; assembly: GCA_030161315.1. Lineage (NCBI taxonomy): Eukaryota > Viridiplantae > Streptophyta > Magnoliopsida > Brassicales > Brassicaceae > Eutrema > Eutrema japonicum. The sequence goes on from BSQW01000013.1 coordinate 15,707,587, forward strand.
ATGAGTTTATCCAAGCAATCACGCTGAGAAGTGGGAAAGAGATTGAAACTGTGACTGATTCTGAAAAGAACAAGAAGACTCCTGAGATCATAGATGTTGAAGATGATAGTACAGCACAAAAGACAAATACTTCATCTACACCTCAGGTAGTCATTGACGAACCTGAAACTCTGCCAGAGCGTGTCTATGTACCCAAGGTTCCTTATCCTAGGCGCCCTAAGAAGACGCATAAAGATCTTGAGCAGGAAAAATGTAAGTCTCTTGTGAATGAGCTTTCTGTGAGACTACCTTTTGTTGACGCAGTACAGATGGTCCCTGCTTTGAAGAAATATGTGAATGACATGGTTACCAACAAAATCACGAGCGAGGAAGGTGTGATGATGATCACAGAGGAGAGCAGCGCCTTGTTGCAAGGTAGAATGCCTAAGAAACTGGGCGATCCTGGAAGATTTGTGCTCGCTGTACAGATTGGATCACTGACCTTTGAACGATCAATGCGATTTGGGGGCTAGTGTGAATCTCATGCCTTACTCTGTTGCTAAGCGACTTGGCCTCACAACGTTCAAACCAACTAGAGTCTCTTGGTTGTTTGCTGATCGCTCTGTGAAACTCCCGCTGGGTATTCTTGAGGACTTGCCGGTGAAGATTGGTAATGGGTACATTCCTGCAGATTTTGTAGTCCTTGAGCTAGACGCAGAACCAAAAGATCCTCTCATCTTGGGAAGACCCTTCTTGCCTACCGCTGGAGCCATTATTGATGTGCAGAAAGGCAAGATCGATCTTCATTTGGGTGATTTGGTAATGAAGTTCACAGTGGATAAGTTGCTGAAGAAACCGACGATAGATGGGCATACATTATGGGTTGACTGCATTTCTGAGGCCACTGAAGGAGTGACAGACGAGTTGCTGGTAGACGATCCTCTGAAGATCGCTTTGACTCAATCCGAGAGTGAGTTTGGGTACTTGAGCGAGGATACAGCTGGTTACACCAAAATGCTTGACTCTAGCGCTAGAGTGGAGAAGATGGTAGCTTTCGTCGCACTTGATGGAGCTGCAGAGCAATCTCCATTGCCGAGCCACCTGCGCGGACCATCAATCCATGGAGCGAGATGAAAGCTCCAAAACTCGAGCTAAAACCACTTCCCGCTGGGCTAATGTACGCGTTTCTTGGTCCTAACTCAACATATCCTGTCATCATCAATGCTGAGTTGAATAATGCTGAGACTGCCTTGATTTTGTGCGAACTGAGAAAATATCGTAAAGCATTAGGCTATTCCCTAGATGACATCACATGAATCTCACCAAATCTTAGCATGCATAGGATACATCTAGAAGATGAATCGAGGACTTCTATAGAACATCAGAGACGGTTAAACCTGAATCTAAAAGATGTTGTAAAGAAAGAGATAATGAAACCTCTAGAAGCTGGTATCATATACCCTATCTCTGATAGTGCATGGGTGAGTCATGTGCATGTAGTACCTAAGAAAGGTGGTGTGACAGTAGTTAAGAACGATAGGAATGAGTTGATCCCAACTAGGACTGTCACTGGTCATAGGATGTGCATAAATTACAGGAAATTGAATGTTGCGACTCGCAAAGATCATTTTCCTCTGAATGCTTGAGAGATTGGCTAACCACTCGTACTACTATTTTCTAGATGGTTATTCTGGTTTCTTTCAGATTCCGATTCATCCTGATGATCAGAAAAGACCACATTCACATGTCCCTATGGCACTTTTGCTTATCGCAGAATGCCATTTGGCTTGTGCAATGCGCCAGCCACGTTCCAGCGCTGCATGATGTCAATCTTCACAGACATGATCGAGGAGATAATGGAGGTTTTCATGGACAATTTTTCTGTCTATGGATCCTCCTTTTTTGTTAGTCTTTCTAATTTGTGCATGGTACTTAGACGCTGCGAGGAGAAGCATTTGGTTCTGAACTGGGAGAAATGCCATTTCATGGTGAAAGATGGGATTGTCTTGGGACACAGGATCTCAGAGAACGGGATCGAAGTTGACAGAGCTAAGATCGAGGTCATGACAAGCCTGTAGCCACCAAATTATGTCGAAGGAATCAGAAGTTTTCTTGGACATGCTGGTTTCTACAGGAGGTTCATCAAAGACTTCTCAAAGATTACTAGACCTCTGACAAGGCTGCTGTGCAAAGATGTGAAGTTCGACTTTGATAATGAGTGCTTGGAAGCTTTCCATACACTCAAAGGAGCACTTGTGAGCGCACCCATTGTGCAACCACCAGACTGGGAATTGCCTTTCGAGGTGATGTGTGATGCCAGTGACTATGCTGTAGGAGCTGTTTTGGGACAACGAAAGGACAAGAGGCTGCATGTCATTTACTATGCTAGCAGAACTCTTGATGATGCTCAATGCAAGTATGCCACTATGGAGAAGGAGCTTCTTGTAGTTGTGTACGCTTGTGAGAAATTCAGAACTTATCTTGTGGGATCCAAGGTCATCGTCCACACCGACCATGCTGCCTTGAGGTATATATTCTCTAAGAAAGATACCAAGCCTATATTGTTGCGATGGATGCTCTTGCTGCAGGAATTTGACATCGATGTTAGGGACAAGAAGGGGATCGAAAATGGAGTTGTAGATCACCTGTCCAGACTGCGCATAGAAGAGGGAATACATATCAATGATTTTCTCCCAGTGGAGAACATTTATGCAATAGATGTCATGCTTGCTCAAGACGCAGAATTTCGTTGGTTTGGTGAAATTGCCAATTACTTGGCTGCAGAGGTGAAACCAGATAGTTTTACCGGATACAACAAGAAGAAGTTTCTGCGTGACATCAGACACTACTTCTGGGATGAGCCTTATACCTCTACAAGCAGTGCTCCGATGGTATCTTTAGACGGTGTGTTTCACAAGAAGAGATTCCTGGTATTCTTTTCCATTGCCATGGATCTAACTATGCAGGACATTTTGCTACCTTCAAAACGGTGTCTAAGGTGCTGCAGGCTGGTTTTTGGTGGCCAACCATGTTTCAGGATGCTCGCGCTTTTGTTTCTAAGTGTGATGCCTATCAAAGGCAAGGAAACATTAACAAGAGGAATGAGATGCCTCAGAATTTCATACTAGAGGTTGAGGTGTTTGACTGCTGGGGAATCGACTTCATGGGTCCATTTCCATCTTCCTATGGGAATAAGTACATCCTTGTTGTTGTGGACTACGTGTCCAAGTGGGTCGAAGCAATGGCAAGTCCTACGAACAACTCCAAGGTGGTTCTTAAGATGTTCAAATCTGTGATATTCCCAAGGTTTGGAGTTCCAAGAGTGGTAATAAGCGATGGTGGATCTCATTTCATCAACAAAGTCTTTGAGAATCTCTTGAAGAAGAATGGTGTAAAGCACAAGGTCGCCACCCCTTATCATCCTCAGACGAGTGGCCATGTCGAGATTTCAAACAGAGAAATCAAGAGTATCCTCCAAAATACTGTGAACACTACGAGGAAAGATTGGGCTGTAAAACTTGATGATGCTCTTTGGGCGTACAGGACTGCGTACAAGACACCCCTTGGTACCACCCCATTCCATCTTGTTTATGGGAAACCATGTCACCTTCCTGTGGAGCTCGAGTACAAAGCAGCATGGACTGTGAGGTCGTTGAATTTCGACATCAAACCTGCATCTGAGAAGAGGATGATTCAGCTGAACGAGTTGGATGAGATTCGTCACCAAGCGTATGAAAACTCAAAGATCTACAAGGAGCGAACAAAAGCCTATCATGACAAGAAGATCATTCCGAGAAACTTCTCTGCCAATGATAAGGTTTTACTCTTCAATTCTAGGCTGAAGCTTTTTTTCCTGGCAAATTGAGATCACGATGGTCTGGACCTTTCACCATCAAAGAAGTAAGGCCATACGGAGCTGTTGTGTTGCTGGACACTACAGGAGGTGAATTTGTGGTAAATGGCCAGCGCCTAAAACCATATCTTGCTGACACGGAACTCACTGAAGGAGACTCCATTCCTCTCAGTGAACCACATATAGCCTGAAGGGCTTCAAAGTCAAGCTCGTGACTCAAAACAAGCGTTTGGTGGGAGGCAACCCACTGGTACGTGTACATACTACTCTCTTCTTTGTTCCTTTGCAGTTAATTATTATTTTTATTTTTTTTGGTTATGTTTCTCTTTGTTTCAGGTTTTCCCTTAAAAAAAAAAAATTCAATTTCGAATTTATTGCTTGTTCTTGGTTTGCTTTAGTCTCTCCACACATGCTTTAAACCGATTTTGAGTTGGGTATCCTTGAATTTGTGTGATTGGATAGATTAGAGATTTTGAGATTTTGGGAATTTTGAGAAGTTTGAATTTCCCCTAGATTTTGGGATTGGTGATTCTACACGTGGATATGGCTGTGAATTTGATGAATTTGATGATGCATTAATCCGATTTCGCGCTTGAATTGCCAAAATCATCACTTTGTCAAATTTTCGGGTTTGATGGTTTGTCTTACTTGTCTTCTTGTTCACCTTGCAGAAAATGCGTGCTACAACCCGTTCCAAGAAGAAGGCAGCGAAGTCAACAAAACCGGCACCCCGATTTCGGACTGGTTCAGACGCTGGCACCTCTTCAGGCACAGCTCCAGCGATTGCTTCACCATGGCCACGTCCTTTAAAGACCAGATTTTAAGGCGGCTATCTGAATCGGATTGAGGGCTGTACACCAGACGATCTCTCCAAGAACACCCGTTACCAAAGCAAAGAATTGGGCGACGCCTGGGACCCCTTTGAATCTCTCTTCTACAACCTGTTTCTCATCGTTCAAATGTTGCCTACAAGGATAATCTGTCCCACTACTTTGGACACCATGGGCATACGCCAGGATGTAGACAGCATTCTGAGCAAGATTGGGATGGGGAACATTGCCTCGCAAGCGCATCCAATCTATCCGGATTTGGTGCGCCAACTGCTCTCGACGGTCAGACTTAATTTCACTAACCCGAAGTTCGAGCAGGTCTCAGGAGCTTCATTGACATTTTTTTCTAGCAGAGTACTATATGAAATCGCGATCGAATACCTCTGCAAGCTCTACGGTTTCGAACATCGGAAGACTAGAGTCAGGTTTCCCACTGATTTCCCTCATCAGGCTAGCCTTTGGGAAGCCATCGCTTTAGGACCTTGTCAGTCTAGGTATGCAAAGCAGACATCAATTCGGAACCCTGCCATCCGGGTTATTGCTAAGATCATCAGTGAGATCCTGTTTGCAAAGAATGAGGCAGGTGCGGTGCGGTCTGACGAGATGTTGTTACTTCATTATGGGCTGTGTGATAAGATGTCTGTGGATTATCAACGTAAGTACGAGAGCATTGACAATATGAACATGGGGATCGTATTTGCTCGCACTCTGGTAGCCAAGAAGATGCAGTTCTTGTCAAACCAGTTACAGAGGGAGGCCATTGGGAGTGTGCTTACTCCTCTCTTCAGGCACCTTGGGGTCCATGTAGATGGCTACGAGTGCTTGGATACACCTGCTTACTTGGACTTGAAGCGTCTAAAATCTCGCACCATCGTCTAAAATCTCTGCGACCGCGAAGGCCGCCTCCTACACTACCAGCTACCACAACCAGATATTACCGCAGTGACTGTGCCCTACAACATCGAGTTTCTACCACCACCTGAGCGACTATGCCCAGACCCAGCGCCTAAATCCCGACGCAGAGGATCATCAGCTAGACCCTCTTGCTCATCTCCTCGCGCTTCTACATCTCACCATCAGGAGGCCTTTTATGAGAGTGGTCCTGTCGACCCCGCTGTTCCGACAGAGTTCCTGCTTCCTCCAGACTGCAATGAGTACCACCTACCTCCTTGCCCGACCGAGGTAAATGCTGAAATGAGGTGGGACTATATCACCAACGCACTGCAGAAGAACAACACCATGCTGACGAGAATTTGGGGAGCACTTTCTCGGATACCGGTTCTGCGTAGGCCTTCTTGTTTCAGGCCACCTGCCACTACCGATGAGCGTGATGATGAGCCAGCTGCTGGCATGCACGACCTAGGGACCGCGCCCGATGTTGCTGGACACGGAACCGCGAACGTTGATGAGGGCGATTTATCTGACCCAGGAGAGCGCCCCAGCAGGCGCAGAAGGCACGTTGGCGAGGCAGCCACTCACAGTTCCTCAGACACTCAGCTCTGAGTAAGTGTAACGTCTTCTACCCATTGTATTATCCATTTTTCTTTTTCTTTATTTTTCTTTCTTTGAGTCTGTTTTACCTTCTCTCTGGATTATTCTCACACCGAGACGGTGTGAAGTAAGTCTGGGGGAGGGTGCTTATCGTTTACTGACGTCATTTTCTTTCTTTTGTTTTTCTCTTGAGTCATTCTGATGTTTTCTTGAGTCAGTCTATGTTTCGTTGAGTCAAAACTTGTTGGAGATTATGATTATTTTCTTGGAATTTCGGTTCTTATCTACGTTTAAGTGAACATTGTTGCAGAATTTAGCTTCAGATCAGACTAATGAAAAATCCAAGGGCTGACCAGTTCATCAGAGGCATCCATGTTTCTACAGAAATTCAATGGCCTGAGCTAGTTTATGAGCTCTTCCTTTTACCTCATCGTTAGGAATTGGTGTCTAAAGGGCTTGACTCCTCATTCGTATATGACAAAGACAATCAGTGTGAAAATATGGTAATTCTCCCCCTCATTTGTTAGATAAGCAGAAAAGATGAAATGATTTTCTTTCGAGTAAAGGGATAGAAAAATTTCATTCGATCACATTATTTTACTTCGAAAGAGATGATCACACTAAGGTTGGAAGCGAGGTTAGGAAAATTTCCCATGATACCGTTATTCGCCTACACCTTAGAATGAAAGGGTGGCATTAAAATGAATCGGGGATTCGGTGGAAAAAAAAGACCATCAGTACTCGCGTTCCATCAGCCATTAACCCTGCGAAAAAAGAGAATGAGAAAAGAATAAGTATGGGGGAGAGAAAGATACCAAAGTTGTGTAATTGTCTTATCATGATATCGAAAGGGAAAGAGTCTAGAAGGTCCTAAGCACCATGATCTTTCGATGAGACCCAGCGATGATGGCCTTTGAGTTATTCTGTGAGATAATGCGGTGAATCTGGGAAGGCTGCAATGCCCAATGAGAAGTACATGGTGGTTTGATTTGAAGTTAGTTAGGCAACATGTGGATCGCTAAGATAATGGTGACTGCAGAGTTCTATAGAAAAGGTGAATCTCCGTGTTTTCAAACCTCTTTCTTGTTCTTGGTTTCTATGTTTGCTTGAGGGCAAGCAAAAAGCTAAGTCTGGGGGAGTTGATGTGTTGCGTTTTTAACGCATTCTAACTCTTATTTTAAATCGTTTTTTAAGTCTCTATCGAGTCGTTTTAGTCTATTTCGAGTCATTTCAGGTCAGGAGACATTTCAAGATGAAGTTTGGACCAAGAAGCGAAAAAGGCGGATATTCAAAAAAAATTACGACTGGATCGATCGATTCCCCCGGGATCGATCGATCCCTTGAAACGCTTTTCTCCCGACCGACCAGAAGTCCCGATCGACCGCTCGTCGCACCTGGGATCGATCGATACCACCACTGGATCGATCGATCCAGCCCCTAAATTCGCATATATGGCCGATTTTCCCTATTTCGGCCTAATTTCTCCTGATTTTGACCCGTTTCGACCTGTAACTTAATAAAAACATTTTGTTTTTGGGTTTTCTTGAGGTTACGTTTTATTTTTCATCAGAGAATTTTGGCTTTTGCTCTGTAAGCTGTTGGAGACGAATCTCTAACTCATCATCTTTTGAGAAGAATTTTTGAACCCTTTTGGATTTCTCTTTTATTTTGATTATGAATTTCTTTTCATCTCTCTGTGTTTTTTCTGCAATTATATCTGAGTAATCTTCTTGTTAGGTTTTTAGGGTGTCAAGGGATTCTCCATGAATCACTGAAACGGATCTGTTAGATTAGGTAATTACATAGAGTTCTTCATCTATTGTTGAATTTAAGGCTTAGACTAGATTGATCACCTAGTTTCTGATCTTAGGATTAACCTAAACATCAAAAGTGATTTAGGTTTCCTGATAGAACATAGATGAGCAAATCGTCCTTAGCCAACGAAAGCTGATGCTAAGGCGATTTGTGAACTAATCAAACCTGAACTTAATGCTTGCCTAGAATTTTAAGGTCAAACGACAGTTTAGATTCTTAGGTTGATAGGCATAGTAGTTAGTACCACGACAGTGGGCTAGCTAGACGTTCATGTTTGAGTTCGAAAACGGTTCTTAATTCATTCCCTAATTGATAATCTGTGTAGAGAATCTGGATTTCCTGCGAATTACCTAAAGGCCTAGCGCTTTTTTTATTGAATTTATATCGTTTCATTCATCATTTTTAGTTTTAGAAGTTACAAACCACAAGCAAACATCATTCGTCTTAGATTTACTTTCATCCTGCACTCTCGTAATGTTGCATTTGGTCTCTGTGGATTCGATCCCAACACTACTACTTCGTCAGTTATGCTCTTGCGGTAGTTACTTTAGGGTTAAACTTTGAGTGTATCAAGTTTTGGCGTCGTTGCCTGGTACCAAAAACGTTGCCTACGAGTCTTGGACGAAAGTTCAGACTAAGAATTTATTTTTGTAGTTACTTACTAGTTTTATCTCTACCTGTGTTCTCAGGTGTATGACTTGAAGCGAGGGTTCTAGAAATCTACTTCAGGTAAACAAAGAGGAGCTCGCAAGAATAGAACGAGAAAACAACAGGAGAAGGAGAGAAATGGCCAACTTACCAGAAAACCGGAATATCCAAGACCCACTTGTTGATGATGACCATCAGATTGAGTATGACGCGGAAGGGAACCCCATTGACCCTCTTGCCCATGCTTATGAAGATGTCATCGAACCTAACGACGGTGGTGCAGCTTCTACCCAAAGGCAGACTGAGGAACTGCAGAGGCAAGCCGGTGCAGCACAGCAGAGACTGTTGCAAGCTCATATTGCTGTGAATCAGAGGAATGCTGCGAATCAGAGGAATGCTGCAAATCAGAGGAATGCTCTACAACCTCCTCCACGCCAAGCAATTGGTGCTATCGACACTCCTCATGCTTTCTACCAAGAGAGGGCTGCTATTCGCTCACCGCCTATTCAGAGGCAGAATTTTGAGATAAAGCCTCAGATAATCTCTTTTGTCAAGCAGAACCTGTTATATGGGAAAGCTACTAAAAATCCCATGGACCACATTGAGACGTTTGAGGAGATCTGCAGCACGACTAGTGCCAATGGAGTTCCTGCTGATTATATGAAATGCAAGTTCTTTTCATTCTCTTTGAGTGATAGAGCTTTGCGATGGCTTAAGTCTCTTGCTCCCGGTTCTCTGACCACTTGGGAAGCAACAAGACCAGCATTCCTGGATCACTTCTACACTAAGTCCAAGACAGCTTCTCTCAGGATCAAGATCACTCAGTTCCAGCATAATGGATGTGAATCTTTCAATGAAGTTTGGGAATGATTCAGAGAATATTTGCGTGAGTGCCCCCACCATGCTTATTCAGATGAGCAAGTGTTGAATATTTTCTACGATTGAGTCGATTGGGAGTTTAAAAACTCTCTGAACGCTGCGAGTAATGGTGATTTCATGACCAAGACCAAAGAGGAAGCATACCAGCTGATTGAGAATCTTGCTTCGAGCTCGAGTCATCAAAATCTTGAGTACGATAGGACACGACGTGTCAACAGTGTTGAGACAGGCGCAATTGCTGATTTGACTGCTAAGGTTGACAACTTGACATTACTTCTCCAAAGCAATCAGAAATGTGTTAACTATTGTGAAGATGTTGGAGATGATGAGTACAATCAGCAAGCTTATGAGGTAGATCCAGAAAATGAGGATGAAGTGAACTACGTGCAAAATCATGGAATTTTCAACAAAGGGTTCAACCAGAACTACATGAATCATCCAAACCTGTCATACAGGAGCACTAATGTTGAAAATCCTCAGGATCAGGTTTATCCACAGCAAAATCAGGGCGCACAAAATTTTCAGCAGAAAACGTTCGTGCAAAATCCGGGCGTCAGTTTCTTTTCCAAATGATTTCAGCAGACTGGCGTGCAAAATCAGGGACAGAAGCCATTTGCACAGGGCTTCCAACAGAAAACGTTCGTGCAAAATCAGGGGCAGAATAATTTTCAAAACCAAGGTGGTTTCCAGCAGAAACAGCAACCCCCTAATCCTCAGAACAACCATGAGTCTAAGCTTGAATCAATGATGCAGCAGCTGATGATGAATCAGCAGAAAACAGCTAACGAGATGAACGTCAAAGTAGGAGAGATGTATCAGGATCTCAACAGCAAAATCGAGACTATTCAGACACATGTGAAGCAGCTTGAAACTCAGGTGGCCCAGATAGTAGAGGCAATTAAGAGACCTACTAGAGTTCTTCCAGGAAAAGGTGAACAAAATCCACGAAATGAGTTTATCCAAGCAATCACGCTGAGAAGTGGGAAAGAGATTGAAATTGTGACTGATTCTGAAAAGAACAAGAAGACTCCTGAGATCATAGATGTTGAAGGTGATGGTACATCACAGAAGACAAATACTTCATCTACACCACAGGTAGTCATTGACGAACCTGAAACTCTACCAGAGCGTGTCTATGTACCCAAGGTTCCTTATCCTAGGAGGCCTAAGAAGACGCAGAAAGATCTTGAGCAGGCAAAATGTAAGTCTCTTGTGAATGAGCTTTCTGTGAGACTACCTTTTGTTGACGCAGTACAGATGGTCCCTGCTTTGAAGAAATATGTGAAGGACATGGTTACCAACCAAATCACGAGCGAGGAAGGTGTGATGATGATCACAGAGGAGTGCAACGCCTTGTTGCAAGGTAGAATGCCTAAGAAACTGGGCGATCCTGGAAGATTTGTGCTCACTGTACAGATTGGATCACTGACCTTTGAACGCTCTCTCTGCGATTTGGGGGCTAGTGTGAATCTCATGCCTTACTCTGTTTCTAAGCGACTTGGCCTCACAACGTTCAAACCAACTAGAGTCTCTTTGGTGTTTGCTGATCGCTCTGTGAAACTCCCGCTGGGTATTCTTGAGGACTTGCCGGTGAAGATTGGTAATGGGTACATACCTGCAGATTTTGTAGTCTTTGAGCTAGATGCAGAACCAAAAGATCCTCTCATCTTGGGAAGACCCTTCTTGGCTACCGCTGGAGCCATTATTGATGTGCAGAAAGGCAAGATCGATCTTCATTTGGGTGATTTGGAAATGAAGTTCACAGTGGATAAGTTGCTGAAGAAACCGACCATAGATTGGCATACATTCTGGGTTGACTGCATTTCTGAGGCCACTGAAGGAGTGACAGACGAGTTGCTGGTAGACGATCCTCTGGAGATCGCTTTGACTCAATCCGAGAGTGAGTTTGTGTACTTGAGCGAGGATACAGCTGGTTACGCCAAAATGCTTGACTCCAGCGCTAGAGTGGAGAAGATGGTAGCTTTCGTCGCACTTGATGGAGCTGCAGAGCAATCCTCCATTGCCGAGCCACCTGCACGGACCATCAATCCATGGAGCGAGATGAAAGCTCCAAAACTCGAGCTCAAACCACATCCTGTTGGGCTAAGGTACGCGTTTCTTGGTCCTAACTCAACATATCCAGTCATCATCAATGCTGAGTTGAATAATGCTGAGACTGCCTTGCTTTTGTGCGAACTGAGAAAATATCGTAAAGCATTAGGCTTTTCCCTAGATGACATCACATGAATCTCACCAAATCTTGTCATGCATAGGATACATCTAGAAGATGAATCGAGGACTTCTATAGAACATCAGAGACGGTTAAACCCGAATCTAAAAGATGTTGTAAAGAAAGAAATAATGAAACTTCTAGAAGCTGGTATCATATACCATATCTCTGATAGTGCATGGGTGAGTCCTGTGCATGTAGTACCTAAGAAAGGTGGTGTGACAGTAGTTAAGAACGATAGGAATGAGTTGATCCCAACTAGGACTGTCACTGGTCATAGGATGTGCATAGATTACAGAAAATTGAATGCTGCGACTCGCAAAGATCATTTTCCTCTGCCTTTTATTGATCAAATTCTTGAGAGATTGGCTAACCACTCGTACTACTATTTTCTAGATGGTTATTCTGGTTTATTTCAGATTCCGATTCATCCAGATGATCAGGAAAAGACCACATTCACATGTCCCTATGGCACTTTTGCTTATCGCAGAATGCCATTTGGCTTGTGCAATGCGCCAGCCACGTTCCAGCGCTGCGTGATATCAATCTTCACAGACATGATCGAGGAGATAATGGAGGTTTTCATGGACGATTTTTCTGTCTATGGATCCTCCTTTTCTGTTTATCATTCTAATTTGTGCAGGGTACTTAGATGCTGCGAGGAGAAGCATTTGGTTCTAAACTGGGAGAAATGCCATTTCATGGTGAAAGATGGGATTGTCTTGCGACACAAGATCTCAGAGAACGGGATCGAAGTTGACAGAGCTAAGATCGAGGTCATGACAAGCCTGCAGCCACCAAATTCTGTCGAAGGAATCATAAGTTTTCTTGGACATGCTGGTTTCTACAGGAGGTTCATCAAGTACTTCTCAAAGATTGCTAGACCTCTGACAAGGCTGCTGTGCAAAAATGTGAAGTTCGACTTCGATAATGAGTGCTTGGAAGCTTTCCATACACTCAAAGGAGCACTTGTGAGCGCACCCATTGTGCAACCACCAGACTGGGAATTGCCTTTCGAGGTGATGTGCGATGCCAGTGACTATGCTGTAGGAGCTGTTTTGGGACAACGAAAGGACAAGAGGCTGCATGTCATTTACTATGCTAGCAGAACTCCTGATGATGCTCAATGCAAGTATGCCACTACGGAGAAGGAGCTTCTTGCAGTTGTCTACGCTTGTGAGAAATTCAGAACTTATCTTGTGGGATCCAAGGTCATCGTCCACGCCGACCATGCTGCCTTGAGGTATATATTCTCTAAGAAAGATACCAAGCCTAGATTGTTACGATGGATGCTCTTGCTGCAGGAATTTGACATCGATGTTAAGGACAAGAAGGGGATCGAAAATGGAGTTGCAGATCACCTATCAAGACTGCGCGTAGAAGAGGGAATACCTATCAATGATTTTCTCCCTGTGGAGAATAGTTATGCAATAGATGTCATGCTTTCTCAAGACGCAGAATTTCCTTGGTTTGGTGAAATTGCCAATTACTTGGCTGCAGAGGTGAAACCAGATAGTTTTACCGGATACAACAAGAAGCAGTTTCTGCGCGAAATCAGACCTTACTTCTGGGATGAGCCTTACCTCTACAAGCAGCGCTCCGATGGTATCTTTAGACGGTGTGTTTCATAAGAAGTGATTCCTGGTATTCTTTTCCATTGCCATGGATCTAACTACGCAGGACATTTTGCTACCTTCAAAACGGTGTCTAAGGTGCTGCAAGCTGGTTTTTGGTGGCCAACCATGTTTCAGGATGCTCGCGCTTTTGTTTCTAAGTGTGATGCCTGTCAAAGGCAAGGAAATATTAGCAAGAGGAATGAGATGCCTCAGAATTTCATACTAGAGGTTGAGGTGTTTGACTGCTGGGAAATCGACTTCATGGGTCCATTTCCATCTTCCTATGGGAATAAGTACATCCTTGTTGCTGTGGACTACGTGTCCAAGTGGGTCGAAGCAATGGCCAGTCCTACGAACGACTCCAAGGTGGTTCTTAAGATGTTCAAATCTGTGATATTCCCAAGGTTTGGAGTGCCAAGAGTGGTAATAAGCGATGGTGGATCTCAACAAAATCTTTGAGAATCTCTTGAAGAAGAATGGTGTAAAGCACAAGGTCTCCACCACTTATCATCCTCAGACGAGTGGCCAGGTCGAGATTTCAAACAGAGAAATCAAGAGTATCCTCCAAAAGAATGTGAACACTACGAAGAAAGATTGGGCTGTAAAACTTGATGATGCTCTTTGGGCGTACAGGACTGCGTACAAGACACCCCTTGGTACCACCCCATTCCATCTTGTCTATGGGAAACCATGTCACCTTCCTGTGGAGCTCGAGTACAAAGCAGCATGGACTGTGAAGTCGTTGAATTTCGACATCAAACCTGCATCTGAGAGGAGGATGATTCAGCTGAACGAGTTGGATGAGATTCGTCACCAAGCGTATGAAAACTCAAAGATCTACAAGGAGCGAACAAAAGCCTATCATGACAAGAAGATCATTCCGAGAAACTTCTCTGCCAATGATAAGGTTTTACTCTTCAACTCTAGGCTAAAGCTTTTTCCTGGCAAATTGAGATCGCGATGGTCTGGACCTTTCACCATCAAAGAAGTAAGGCCATACGGAGCTGTTGTGTTGCTGGACACTGCAGGAGGTGAATTTGTGGTAAATTGCCAGCGCCTAAAACCATATCTTGCTGACACGGAACTCACTGAAGGAGACTCCATTCCTCTCAGCGAACCACCTATAGCCTTAAGGGCTTCAAAGTCAAGCTCGTGACTCAAAAAAAGTGTTTGGTGGGAGGCAACCCACTGGTACGTGTACATACTACTCTCTTCTTTGTTCCTTTGCAGTTAATTTTTTTTTTTTTAGGTTTTGTTTCTCCTTGTTTCAGGTTTTCCTTTCAAAAAAAATAAATAACTAAATAAATAAATAAAAAAGGGTCGAGTGCACGATCGATCGATCCCTGCCTTGGATTGATCGATCCCCGAGATCGCTCATATCTGGAACGACCTCTCTCCTCCGATCGATCTATCTGCCCCCGGAAATTTTGACTGGATCGATCGATCCAGCCCAGGTAAGGATTTCTGGTTTAACTTTTCGGCCGAAACCGGCTAACTCCACTTAAATCAAACCGGTTTTCATGATTTGTAACCTCTGCCCCACGATTTTTTGGATCAAAACCTCATCTTCTCCAATTTTGTTTTTTCAAAACCCGTTTTTGTGAGATTTCAAAAACTTTGAACTTCAAACCTCCATAACTCTCTTGATTCTCCACGGTTTTTGACGATTCTTGGGTCCATTCCACTCGATTTTTCGAGCTCTATCTGATTATCCTATCGTCATTCTCGATCTGCAAAGGTATGGCATTCGAAGATCTTTTTTCTGTCCAAAAATTCAAGGGTTCAATTGTGAAAAATTCAATTTCGAATTTATTGCGTGTTCTTGGTTTGCTTTAGGCTCTCCACACATGCTTTAAACCGATTTTGAGTTGGGTATCCTTGAATTTGTGTGATTGGATAGATTAGAGATTTTGAGATTTTGGAAATTTTGAGAAGTTTGAATTTTCCCTAGATTTTGGGGTTGGTGATTCTACCTTGAGATCAAGGACAAGAAGGGGATCAAAAATGGCGTTTCAGAACACCTATCGAGATTGCGTGTGGACGAAGAAATCCCTTTAGACGATCGCCTACCTCAGGAGAACGTTTACACAATTAGCATTGGGAGCACTGACCACTACACCCCCACGCCGCACCGAGCACCCTGAAATGCCTTGGTTCGGTGAGATAGAAAATTACTTGGCCGCGGAAAACGAACCAATTGGCTTTGCGGGAAACAAGAAAAAGAAGCTTTTGAGGGACATTCGACGGTATGTTTGGGATAAGCCATACCTCTACAAGCAATGCTCGGATGGCGCCTTTAGAAGATGCGTTTCGGAGGAGGAGATTCCTGGTATCCTATTCCACTGTCACGGCTCGAACTATGCGGGACACTTCGCCACGTTCAAAACAGTTTCCAAAGCTTTGCAAATCGGGTTTTTGTGGCCGACTATGTTTCACGACGCACATGCTTTCATCTCCAAGTGCGACTCATGTCAAAGGCAAGGGAGTATCAGCAAGCGAATTGAAATGCCTCAGAACTTCATCTTGGAGGTTGAGGTGTTCGACGTGTGGGGGATTGATTTCATGGGTCCATTCCCGTCGTCATATGGGAATCAATACATCCTCGTCGCCGTAGACTATGTGTCTAAATGGGTTGAAGTGCTGGCTAGCCCAACTAACGACGCCAAGGTAGTTTTGAAAATTTTCAATACAGTGATATTCCCAAGGTTCGGTGTACCTCGAGTAGTGATCAGCGATGGCGGGTCTCATTTCATCAACAGGATCTTTGAGAGTCTTTTAAGGAAGCACGGAGTCAAGCACAAGGTGGTCACTCCTTATCACCCCCAGACGAGTGGACAGGTTGAGATTTCCAACAGAGAGATAAAGGGCATCCTGCAAAAGACAGTGAACACAACGAGAAAGGATTGGGCTACGAAGCTGGATGATGCTCTTTGGGCATACAGAACCGCCTATAAAACACCTCTCGAGATAACACTATTCCACCTGGTCTACGGAAAATCGTGTCACCTCCCGGTAGAGCTCGAATAAAAGGCGGCATAGGCTGTAAAGTTGCTTAACTTCAAAATCAAATCCGCCTCTGAGCGAAGAACGATACAACTACACGAATTGGAGGAAATTCGTCACATGGCTTACGAGAGCTCGGAGATCTATAAGGAAAAGACAAAGGCTTATCATGACAAGAAGATAGCTCCAAAGAACTTCGCTGTAAACGATCAGATATTGCTGTTCAATTCTCGCCTAAAACTTTTTCCAGGGAAGCTGAAATCGAGATGGTCCGGACCATTCACCGTTAAGGAAATGCGACCGTATGGAGCCATAGTGTTGCTAAACACGACAGGAAAAGACTTTGTAGTTAACGGTCAGCGCCTCAAACCATACCTAGCCAACGTATGACTCGATGGAGAAGAAACAATTCTCCTCGATGAGCCGTCCATCGCCTAAAATGGCCGACAAGTCAAGCTAACGACTTAAAACAAGCGCTTGGTGGGAGGCAACCCACCGGTACGTTTTTCTTTTAATTTTTATTTCCCATTTTATTTTATTTTATTGAGTTTGTTGAACCTTCTTCCTCATTTATTTTCACACCGAGACGGTGTGAATTAAGTCTGGGGGAAGGTACCTATCGTTACTAACACTATGTTTCTTTCTTTTGTTTTTCTCTTGAGTCTTTTTTATGTTTTCTTAAGGTTATTATATTTTATTGAGTCAAAACTTGTTGGAGATTAAGATCACCACTCTTGAATTCTTAATATGATTTGCATCTAAGTGACCATTGTTACAGATTTAGCTCTCGACAATACTAATGGATAATCAAAAGGCCAAACAGTTATTCAGAGGCAACCATATTTCCAGGAAGAATTTTAAAATTTGAGCTAGTTTCTGCGATTTTCCTTTTTTCCTCATCATCGTGATTGGTGTTTTCAGAGCCTGATTCCTCGTTCATATCCGACAAGACAACCCGTGTTAAAGTATGGTACCCATCTCCCTCATTTTTAATTGAAATGATTTTCTTTCGAGTAAAGGGCTTGGAAAATTTCCAACGATCCCGTTATTTTACTTCGAAGGAGATGAACACACTAAGGTTGGAAGTGAGGTTAGGAAATTTTTTGAAGATACCACTATTCGCCTACACCTTAGATTGAAAGGGTGGCACTAAAATGAACCGGGGATTCGGTGGCTAAAACCATCAGTACTCGCGTTCCATCAGTCATTAGCTCTATGAAAAAGAAATAAAGAACGTATAAGTCTGGGGGAGGGGAAAGGTATCAAGGGTTGTGTTGTTGTCTTGTCGCAATATCGAAAGGGAAAGAGTCTATAAGTTTCTTGGCACAATGATCTTTGATGAGACCCATCAATGATAATTTTGAGATGGTTCCGTGAGATTATGTGTTGAAGCTGGGAGGCTATGAATGCTTGCAGAGAAGTACATAGTGGTCCAATCAAGAGCTAGTCTAGCAATATGTGGATTGATAAAGTGACGGTCATTGCGGGATTTTAAAGGTAGTGTGAATCTCCGAGTTTTCAATTTTTTCTTCCTTGCTAGTCTTCTGTTTGCTTGAGGACAAGTAAAAGACTAAGTCTGGGGAAATTGATATGCTTGGTTTTTACCTCTTTCTAACGTATGTTTTAATGTTTCTTTCAATTGTTTTATCAAGTCAAAGTCCGTTTTAGAGTCTTTTAGTCTTCTATTTAGATATCTCAGGTAAAAAGGCGTTCAAGGATGAAATTGTAGTCACGAGGGCAAAAATGCAAGAAACCATGAAGAAAGAGCCATTATCGGTCGATACCAGTGGAACAGGTCGATGCCACCCCTACGCGAGAGGTCGGCATCGACCGATGCTAAAGAAGATGGTCGATGCTACCCCTACCCGAGAGGTCAGCATCGATCGATACTGAAGAAGACGGGTCGATGCTACCCCTACCCGAGAGGTCAGCATCGACCGATGCTGAAGGAGACGGGTCGATGCTACCCCAACCCGAGAGGTCAGCATCGACCGATGCTAAGCTGGTATCGACCGATACCAGCCGACGAGAAGAAGAAAGGAAACTTCTGTTTTCCTTATTTTGTCCGGGGAACTTCTTGTTTCGACCTAATTCGACCTAGACCTATATATACTCTATTTTTAGCCTCTTAGAGGCAGCCACATTTTGTTCTATTCAGACGTTTTGCTATTGAATCATTGTGAGCTTGGTAGAAGAATCTATGCATCTATTGAGAAGAATTCTAAACCATTTCTCTCTTTATTTATATTATGATTTCTTCATCTCTTTGCTTGTTCTTTGTTACTATGTCTGAGTAGTTCCATTGTTAGGTTAGGGTTTTCAAGGGGATCCATGAGTCATTGAATTAGACACAGATAGGGATTTATCTTTTGTGGTGTTCGCTTATTGTTGTGTTTATTGCTTAGACTTGAGATGACCGCTAGGTCTATGAAATAGGGCTTAATCTAATAGTGCGGAAGTGTGAAGATTGCTAGAAAGAACATAAGCGAGCGAATCACCTAGTAGCGCGGAAGTGTATTAGGTTGATTCGTGAACATTTCGAACTTGCTCGTTGATAAGCTCAAATTAATACCCTAAAAGTACTAAAGCTTTGTCGATTGTAATACTTGGGGATCGAATCCACAGAGACTCACGGAAACACACAATAGATTATATAGAAGAAAATCAAGCTAAGTGATCAATGTAATTGAAAACAAATACGTAAATTAAACTGTTGTAAATTCAATTGGAGAAAGATAGGTCTAGAGAATTTCTCAGGAAATCTATGAATGCAGATAAACTAACTAATCAGGGTTCAGGTTATGCACGGTTCTTGAACTCAAATCACTAAGGTATAATTAACCAACTCTCGTTGCGAGAATTATCTAAGTCTAAATCCTAGAATTCCAAATCTCTTTGCGAATCCTAAAGTCTAAACCAACTTTTAGTTCAAGTTTGATTTGTTCACAAAACAACTAAACCAAATCACTTTGTGAATAGTTATTTTGCTCACCCTAAGTTCTATCAGGTAATTAATCGCACTCTCGTGCCTAATCAATTATCCTAAGATCTAAATTCTAGGTGATCAATCCAGAATTAGCTATGAGAACAACCTATGGTGAAGAAATAATTCAGATGGTGAACCCTAAACAATAAATCAACCTAGCATTCAAAGAAATCCCTAATGAGAATCCCTAAACCTAACATGAGATCTACTCAGACATGGAAATTGCAACAATAAACATGACTGAATAAATACTTGAGTAAATAAGAAAGAGTAACAAGAGGGTTTGAAATCTTCTCTCGGACGAACAGAGTTTCAGACTTGTCTCCCTTCCAAAGCTCTCTCACAAAACCAAAGTAAAATCAAGCATAGCCATGAAAGTGTCTGTAAAATCGTATTAAATAACCTAAATCACGTTTTGGGGCTTCTTGTAAATAATAAAGTCTTCTGGACAATTTTGCAATTCTTCAACTTTTCATTAAGTCGCGACTCGTGTCTTGCTGTAGTGAGTATCGACCGATACTAGTCAGTATCGATCGACACTGATGTTTCAAATCGGGTACTCAGCTTCACGCACTCCAGCTTCACTCCAAAATGCTCTAGAAAGCTCCTATATTTCTAATTATGCTCCAAACGTGCTAAAACCTGTAAAAGACTCTAAACCACTATAAAATAGTAGAAAGACTCTATAAAACGGACTTATATCATGGCTTAAAAGGGGTAAAAACCATGATATATCAACTCCCCCAGACTTAGCCTTTGCTTGCCCTCAAGCAAATAGAAGACTAAACCAGAGAAAGAGGTTTGAAAACATAGAGACTCACCTATTCTTGAAACATTGCAATTACCTTTTTCCTTAGTGCTCCACATATCACATAACCAATTTCAAATCTAACCACCATGTACTTCTCCGTAGATATTCGCAGCTTCCTAGACTACACACATTATCTCACAGCATTACTCAATAAAGCCCTCATCGCCAGTTTCATTGCTGTGATTAATACCAAAAACCTTCTAGATTCTTTCCCATACAATATCATGACAAGGAACCATCCAATATCACACTTTCTGGTATTAGTTTCTCTCCCCCTGACTTATTTCTTATTATATTTTCGCATATGCTTAATAAGGTTCGAGACGCGAGTATTGATGGTGTTTGCCACCGAATCCACGGTTCTTCCCTTAAAAAGTAATCAAAGGTGTAGGCGAATAATGGTATCACAGGAAATTTTCCTAACCTTGCTTCCACCTTTGTGTGATCATTCCCTCTGAAGTAGAATAATGGGATCGCTGGAAATTTTCCTAACCCTCTACTCAGAAGAAAATCATTTCATCTTTTAATGCATCTTATTTATTAACGTGTAACAGGGAGCGAAATACCATTACTTTAAACATGTGGGTTCCTTTGTCAGATACGAATGAGAAATCAAGCTCTATGGACATTAATCACATCAATGAAGTGCAAAAATTTGGCTCAGACTTTAAAAAACTTTCTTGGAAACATGAGTGTCTTCTAGTTAACTGGTCAGCCTTTGGATTTTTTATTGGTCGATCTATAACTGATTCTATAACAATTGTCACTTAGAAGCAAGGTCAGATAAATAGATTCAAGAAAAATATCACAGTCTCCAACATATTTTGACTCAAAAACGACTGACTCTAAGAACAACAAAAACAATGTCAGTGACTACCTCCCCCAGACTTGAACAACACTGTCCCCAGTGTTATCTAGCCTAGAGTTGGTGAAAGAAAGCAAAAGAACATAGTGAAATCATGAGAAACAAGGAATTACCGTACTGGAACATCGAGTATCGACCGACACACGGCCTGGTATCGATCAATACCAGGCTTGAATCGACTCGATGAACTTTTCTCATTCGTGTAGGGTGTCGACCGATACCAATAGAGTATCGATCAACACACGGGCGATTTCGTGTTTTGCTCCTTGTTTATCCTGACACAAACACAAAACGAAAAATAAAAAGAAAAAGACTCAAAAACAAACTCACCAGTGGGTTGCCTCCCACTAAGCGCTCGTTTAATGTCATTAGCTTGACGTTACGGACGATCATTCAGGATAAGAATGAGAACTTGCTCTAAAACAAGTTCCACACTTTGAAATTACCAGCTTCAGAGTTCTGCTCAACATGCTCTCCACAATCTCATGTCCTTTCTCTTTAAGCTCTGGAGTAAGAATAACCCTAGCCTTAGAGAATGGCTTCGTGGTTCCTTTGCACCTCACCTTGTATTCAATCGAATTTCCTTCGCACTTGAGAGGGGTTAAGGTCACATGTGTAGAACTCTCGACTCTTTTGTTCTTTACCTCCTTCTTTGCCTTAGTCTTTTTGATGACTTTCTCAGTGATGATAGGAGGACGATCTGAAACGTCTATGACAGTTGGCTCATCATAAGGCTCATCCAAAATATCGACCAGCAATGTCTCTCCTGTGACAATAGTGATGCAAGAGATATGCTTGGGAGCTCTTCCAGCAGGAACGACTTTGTAGGAGACATGTTCGTCAATGTATGAGAACGAGATTATCTTACTGGGAGTGTCCATAATTTCACCAGCCGTAGACATGAACGGTCTTCTAAGAATCAAAGGCGTACTAGCCCTTGCATGCAACTCCACAACCTCAAAATCGGTAGGAACTAGACAGTCTCCTACTTTAACCATCAAATCAGGGATTGTACCGTATGGGACTGATGTGGAGGAGTTCGCGAATGTGATAGACGTCTTGGGAGATCGAATATCAACTCCCAATCTCTCTACAATTGCCCTTGACATGACATTGACGCTAGCCCCCTGAATCAACGAGAGATTCTTTGAATTCAACTCCAGAGATATAGCATGGAACTGAGAATATTCATGGGTCTTCCCTCTTAGTCAGCTGCTTCATCGGTGGTGGTGTCTTTCTTGCATTGATGAATATTGCCTTGATCTCTTCCTCAGTTTCTCTGCAATCTCGGAAGTAACAATCCAAAGGGCGATTTTCAAAGGTTTTGTCAAAGGACATAGTATGGAGAATCTTCCTTACCATCTTCTCAAAAGCGAGCAACTTTTCTGCAGTGATGGGTTTCATGAGATGTCTAGGTGGTCTAGGATATGGCACCTTAGGCTTTTAAACATGTTCCTCAATCACCTCTGACTTCTTCACAATCTTTGGTTCAATCTGCAAGGAGTTTCGATCGACACAAGTAGTGGTGTCGATCTCAGAACGGGTATTGATCGATACAAAAGGGGTATCGATCGATACTCGGGCAATTTCAGGATCCTCATCGTCATCTTCCACAGTGTTTTCGAAATTTCCTACACTCCTTAAGGTGATTGCATTGACGTATTCATTCTGTGAAGGGGCCATCTTTCCCTTGACAGCTGCTGCAGTCTGAGTTATTTGAGTTTCTAGCATCTTCTGATGAGTACTGATAGCATCGATTCTTCCACTCAGGTCTTTGTACCAAGCATCTATCTTTCCATTAAAATCCACTTGTATCTGCTGCTGTCCTTGAAACAACTGTTCAAACATAGATTCAATCTTGCTATCTGGAAGCTTAGCAGGTATGGGATGATAAGATGAATTCATATAGTTCCTGGTATACCCACTGCTCTGAGATGGTCTCTGGGTGAGCTGATTCGAAACTCCTTGCTGAGAGTTGTTGTTGAAGTTTCCGTTGTTGCTGAATTGATTCCTCTGACCTTGAAAACCAGAACCACCAATATAGTTAACATCCTCTGCTTCATCCTCATTAAAAACCTCAACATCTACAGCAAAGTGCACAGCTTTCATTGTCTTACCCATCAGAAGATTGTGTATAGAATCCAACTTGGCTTGAACATCAGCAACCTGTGTACCGTCCATGCTACCAGCTTGCTTCTTGCGCTCAAAGTCTGCATTCTTGGTGCTATTGCTAGACGCCAAGTTCTCAATCAACACATAAGCATCTTCAGGATACCTAGTGTTGAAGTTTCCATTGCTCGAAGCATCTAAAGTCATCTGATACCTCCAACCAAGTCCTCTGAAGAAGAACCCCATCAGCTGAACATCAGAGTATCCGTGATGTGGAAAATCTCTCTGATATGATCTGAATCTCGTCCAAGCAGCCTTGAACGCTTCAATAGGGCCTTGAGAAAACTGGGGGATCTTGTTCCTAAGATCTTCAGATCGAGCATCATCATAGAAGTTATTCAGGAAAGCAGTTTTAGTATCTTCCCAGATAGTCAGTGAACCAGCTGGTAACTGCTTCAGCCAATAAGCTGCATCCCCACCAAGAGAGTATGGGAAGAGCTTACAGAAGCGATAATCATTGGACACTCCATTGCACTTGATGCTTGTAACCAAGTCCTAAAACCTCTATATGTGATCCATCGGGTGTTCATGAGAAAGACCATGAAAAGGATGCTGACCCACAAGAGTGAAGTATGCAGGTTTCAGCTCAAAGTCATTCCTCTGAAAAGCAGGAGGGCGAATCGTTGATCGATTGGCATAGAACTGATCAGGTCTGTTGTACTCACCGATTGTTCTACCACGATTAACCACATCATTCCCAACATTCACAGCAACTGCAGGGACAATGATATTTCCAGCTTCATCAAGTCGCTGCCCTCTCTCATTGCATAATTGACCCTCTTGGTCTCTCAAAGCTCCAGCATCATCGCGAATCAATACCACTGGATTGTTCATCTCTGCTGGCTTCTTTGCTTTCCTGTTTGCACGTTTCAAATTTGCTAGCTCCTTGCTGGAAATATCAACTAGCTGAGTGCTCTTGTTTCTCCTGGTTTCGCGAGTGGGCATACACCTGAAACACACTAGACAAGGCACGTAAGTAACAAAAAATACGATTGGTATCGACCGACACTGGGTGGTGTCGATCGATATCAAGAAAATAAAACGACGAGTATCGACCGACACTGAGTAGTATCGACCGATACCGACGAACTTCGTCGAAATTCTCAATCTAAAATCTAATGGCGAAATTGAATCCCCAGCAACGTCGCCAAATTTGATAAGCTCAAATTAATACCCTACAAGTACTAAAGCTTTGTCGATTGTAATACTTAGGGATCGAATCCACAGAGACTCACGGAAACACACAATATATTATATAGAAGAAAATCAAGCTAAGTGATCAATATAATTGAAAGCAAATACGTAAATTAAACTGTTGTAAATTCAATTGGAGAAAGATAGGTCTAGAGAATTTCTCAGGAAATCTATGAATGCAGATAAACTAACTAATCAGGGTTCAGGTTATGCACGGTTCTTGAACTCAAATCACTAAGGTATAATTAACCAACTCTCGTTGCGAGAATTATCTAAGTCTAAATCCTAGAATTCCAAATCTCTTTGCGAATCCTAAAGTCTAAACCAACTTTTAGTTCAAGTTTGATTTGTTCACAAAACAACTAAACCAAATCACTTTGTGAATAGTTATTTTGCTCACCCTAAGTTCTATCAGGTAATTAATCGCACTCTCGTGCCTAATCAATTATCCTAAGATCTAAATTCTAGGTGATCAATCCAGAATTAGCTATGAGAACAACCTATGGTGAAGAAATAATTCAGATGGTGAACCCTAAACAATAAATCAACCTAGCATTCAAAGAAATCCCTAATGAGAATCCCTAAACCTAACAGGAGATCTACTCAGACATGGAAATTGTAACAATAAACATGACTGAATAAATACTTGAGTAAATAAGAAAGAGTAAAAAGAGGGTTTGAAATCTTCTCTCGGACGAACAGAGTTTCAGACTTGTGTCCCTTCCAAAGCTCTCTCACAAAACCAAAGTAAAATCAAGCATAGCCATGAAAGTGGCTGTAAAATCCTATTAAATAACCTAAATCACGCTTTGGGGCTTCTTGTAAATAATAAAGTCTTCTGGGCAATTTTGCAATTCTTCAACTATTCATTAAGTCGCGACTCGTGTCTTGCTGCAGTGAGTATCGACCGATACTAGTCAGTATCGATCGACACTGATGCTTCAAATCGGGTACTCAGCTTCACGAACTCCAGCTTCGCTCCAAAATGCTCCAGAAAGCTCCAATATTTCCAATTATGCTCCAAACGTGCTAAAACCTGTAAAAGACTCTAAACCACTACAAAATAGTAGAAAGACTCTATAAAACGAACTTATATCATGGCTTAAAAGGGGTAAAAACCATGATATATCACTCGTTAAGGCTGATCTAAAATTCTATGAGCACGGAAGTGGATTAGGATGCTAGGTTTAGTAACCCTGATCACGGAAGTGGATTGGTTAGATATATATGTTTGAGTTAGAAACTTGCTTTTAATTATTCCCTGAATAGTTGTCTGATTTATGATCTCTGGATTCCTGTGAATAAACCCTCGACCTAACGTCTTTCCTTTATTGAATTTACATCGTTTAAATTGCTCTTGTTACTTCTTCTAAACAAACCATATTTATGTCTTACCTTAATTTCATAATTGTGAGAATAGTAGTGTAACCTTTTGGTCTATGTAGATTCGATCCTAAAGTACTACATTGACAACCGTTATGATTGCGGTAGTGTGAACTTTAGTTTTAATTGACTGAGTGAAAAGGCTTAAATCATAAATCTACCGCCATTATAAATAAGTCTACCAACCCAATAAAAATCTACCGTTACCAATACAAATCTACCGTCAAATAAGTAAATCTACCGTCACGAAAAAATAATTCACACTGATTAACTCTACCACCAAAAGAAATAAGTCTACAGTTTTGTAAGATTAATCTACCACCATGGTCAATAAGTCTAGCCAAAAGGTCAAACATTTACCGTTAGTCAACGGTT
Organism: Eutrema japonicum; assembly: GCA_030161315.1. Classification (NCBI taxonomy): domain Eukaryota; kingdom Viridiplantae; phylum Streptophyta; class Magnoliopsida; order Brassicales; family Brassicaceae; genus Eutrema; species Eutrema japonicum. The sequence goes on from BSQW01000013.1 coordinate 15,733,714, forward strand.
TGGTCGTAAAGTCTACCAATTCATAAATAAATCTACCATCAAAGATAATATATCTACCACAAATAAATATATATATCGCGTCGTTAAAATAAGTCTACCAAGATTTAATAAATCTACCATCTTCTAAACAAATTTACTGACTAAAATTTGAGTTGACCAACATCAAACAAGTCTACCGATTGCGTTTTTGAGCCTACCAAAATTTGGAAAAGTAATGGCAGTTTTGTAATTGTGTTTTTGTCAACAAAGACTATAATGGTACTTTCGGTATACGAGGTTATTCTAGTAATAAAAATATGTCAAACTAATAATAAACCTAGATTCTAAGGTTACTCTAGTAATCCATTTCATTTTATACTAAACGATTGATGACTCAAGAGATTTCAAGCGTCGTTAATTTATTCATTGTAAATTTTAATACCTTGGTCAAATCGTTTGTATTCAATTTCATTCAATTCTTGTAGTAATCCTTTTTGGGAAATATGAGTTAATGGTATATATTAATGTCAAAATTAGTTTAATTGCGTCTGTATTATTCCGAAGCGACTGTTCATTGTGAAAATACATTCTAACCCCTAACAACGTGTGCTATATTTTGAACTGCTTTACGTCATCATGTGGGCCACCACTTTGGTAAAGTTGTCAGATTGAGACAACTTTTTACATTTTTGATACGGCGTAGATATGTTGTCTGTTCTTGAGGAATTAATATATTTTATAATCAAAGGAAGAAGGGGGAAGACAACTATCCCCTTGTTAAAACCGCAATACATCTAGGGTTTTATTCACATCAAGTTGTCTCTTTACATTACTTGAGAAAATTGAAGCGGCCGTTCGGAAACAAATCCCGGCAACAATCCCCTTGTTTCACCGCAGCGATTTTCTGGCAAATCTTCTTGCCATTTGGTAAATCCTTCTTCCTTGTAAACATTTATGCTAATAGCTAATGAAATTGCCATCTGGTAAATCCTTCTTCCTTGAAAGCTTCTATGATTTACCAAATTTCTGCGACACAGGTTTCATGGCAGATCTGGAATTGCCTCAGAGGATTTTTGGGGAAGGACAAACCCCAACCGGAGAACGTGTTAACATTTACCAGAGGATTACCATACTCAGAGACCTCGAACTTGCGCTTGATGACGAAGAACGATTTCATATTCGATAGCAAATAACCACTTTTCATCTTTAAAAACATCTTTGTAACTTTTTGGCTCCTTGGCCGAGGTAATAGCAAACAAATAGGTGTTGTATGTGGCGGAAAACTTGACAAGTAGTTATCAATCGGATAGGGAGTTGCCGATGGATAAGGCTCGGAAATGAGGGTTTGAACAAAGTCATCAAGTTTTCTTGGTGGACGACAACTCGACATCCTCGTCCAAGAATTTTGATTTTAGGTTCATCTTCCACAACCAAAGTAATGTCAGACTATGGAGTAGTTTCAGTCTGTGGAGTGATCACAACAATGTATGTACTTGGAGCATATGAGATTACACTCGGAGGATCCTCAATTGTTTCTAGAACGGGCGTTCTCACAGCAGGAGAAGTCGATTCAATATATGATGATGGAGAGGTAGTGGCATCAATTATAGATGTATCGGTGGTCATTGATACATTCGGCAGAGTTGTCAAATTGTCAGCCAGCAGAGTTGTCAAATTATCAGCCTGCAGAGTTGTCAAATTGTCAACCGGTAGAGTTGTCAAATTCTCAGCCGGAGAAAGTGAGACAGTGACCGGTGTGGCGAGGGGATCGTCACCATCACCATCAAAACCTGTCGGTAAAATTTATGTGATTTCTGGACCCGAGGATATTGACGACGGAACATAGGCAAATGAAAACTCTGTTTCGTAAAAAATAACATCACGAGAGACAAATATTTTACCGTTGTCCAGATTGTACACACGCCATTCCTTTTTCCCGAAAGAATAGCCGAGAAAAATCGATTTCTAAGATATGCTTGTGAATTTTCGCCTCCGTGTTTTTGGTTATGTGTGTAGCAAAGACAGCCAAAAACTCTTATATGATTCATCGGTGTTGGCTTGTTGTAGAGAAATCAGTATGGAGTTTTCCCATTGAGAATCGTTGTTGGTGTTCGGTTAATCAAATACCCAGCTGCCAAGGCACAATAACTCCAAAACTCGACGAGAAGGTTAGCATGAAAGCCAAGAATGCGAGCAACGTTCCGAATATGACAATGTTTACGGTCTACCCTATCTTTTTGTTGTGGTGTCCCGACACAAGAGGTTTCATGTATAATCCCCTTTTGTCGTAAAGTAAGGTGATTATATTGGTGCGTCTAATCGTTTTGACTTGAATGTTGAATTTCCTTTTCACGAGAGCAACAAAATTTTGAAGATGTATTGGTGCGTCTTGTTTGGAAGGAAGAAGATAGATCCACAAACCACGCGAATAACCATCAAGAATTATGAGAATATACTTTGATCCATAAAAATTTGTAGTTCTAAAAGGACCCCATAAATCACAATGGATTAACTCAAAAATCATGCTCGTTTCATTTATGTTTAAGGTAAAAGATCTCTTGTTTGCTTAGCACGGATACAAATTTCATATGCCTTAAAATTAAAAAAACCACTACTTAAATCCCTTGTTCAAAAGTTAGCTAAGCGCTAGTCGGACGGTCGAGGTGCACCTAGCGCCTAACACCAAAATTGGAGATTAATCGGAGAATTTTTGTATGACTTTTATCTAATTTTATTGTATATATGTTATAAATAGTAACAAAATACACAAAAACAAGGTTTAGTGTAGTGGTTGAGGCATAAGATGTGACATCAGGGGTATATGTTCGAGTTCCACTTATCTTACTTTGCTTTTAATTTAGTTTTAACTTAATGAAGGGTGAAATGGTAAAATCGTCTTCATCTTCTTCATGCGATATGTAACTCTCAAAACCCCTAAAAGCGGCGGCTCACCATTTTTAACATCCTTTTCGACATTTTTCTTTCATTTTTTGAATGTTTATACCATAAATCTATAGATATAGAAAAGAATATTAGTTTTTAGAAAGAAAACGAACACAAAGTAAGTTTTTTTCGATTTTCGATTTTTTTACCGATTACACATAATCGTCGGCAGTTTGCAAAGAATATTAGTTCTTAGAAAGAAAACGAACACAAAGTAAGTTTTTTCGATTTCCGATTTTTTTACCGATTACACATAATCGCCGCGGCTGACCGCCGCCGCTTAATCGGCCGTCGCGGGCGCTTTTTGAACATGGCTTAAATCAGACAAATGCAACATCTCTAAAGCTTTCGAATACGAATGCCCCAGACGACTGTTCCAAAGTTCCAACGATGGAGAATTTGTTCATTGAATCGCATTGAATCGCTTCCACAACATCCACTCCTCTGAAAAAGTAAAGTCCATTCAACTACTCACCAGCTCCGATCAGCGTCTGTGTGATTTGATCCTGAACAACACAAAGCCGATTAGAAATCTAAAAAATGCATCCCTTATCTCTAGTCAACTGCGATACTGAAATCTGGTGACAATACATCGCATCAACAAAAAACATGTTATGGAGATTGAGAGATGATCCCATATAAGCCTTGTCGTGCTTATTCAAAGTTGTATATTGACCATCCAGAAGCTTAATAAGCAACGCTGACATATCATGAATATCAGTCATTAAATCAATGCTTCCCGTCATATGATTTGATGCCTATGTATCAATAATCCAATATTCGAGAAAATACGTACCCGTAGGATTACCATTGGAGGCTGATTTCCATTTGTTGAGCATGTTCACCAATGTATGCCACTGCTGATCATTTAAACCGCTAAACCCAATGCGATAAGCTAAAGTTATCATTGAGATTAACGAGGAGAGATTTCTTTAGTTAGAGCTCGAACCATTGACAACCGCAAAGACATGATTAATGCAAGCCACATCGTGGTTCTTTCCACGTGAATTAGGAGGTACGGAGAGGATACCCGAGGACGTGTTTGAAATCGAATTATGCTTGTTACGAGTTCTCTCACCCCACCATGGTGGATACCCAATTTTCTTAAAGCAATTCTCAACTAAATGATCGTTGCGACTACACAGTGTGCACACGACTGAACCATCACCGCCATTCACACGAGGTTTCATCTGTGTTTGAACAGCAAATCTAACATCACTTGCTCGTTCTGGTGTAAGCATGCAAGAGGCTTTGATTCCTCATCTTGAGTCAAGACATTGTATGCCTCATCAAGTGAAGGAAGATGTGTTCGAGAGAGCAAATTGGACTTCACTGTACCGTACACTTCATCTATTCCCATGAGGAATTGATGCAATTTTGTCTTCTTCACGTTTCTGGTGAATTTCTTTTAACGTTTTAGTTTATTGGTAATCATCCAAACTCGTCTATAGTTTCGTAAGTTTTCCAAAATAAGTTTTGATCGGCGTTCCTTGTTGTCTACAAGTCGCGAATTCCGTTTTGAGTCTTTGTACTCGTTGTCCATTCTTCACGGCGAATCATTTTTGGATTTGAGTCCAAAGGCTAGAGGCATCATCGCAGTGTGAGAGAGATAAGCACAACGATTCATCGATCGTGAGTTTGATCCAGGATATCACCAAAGCGTTGTTCGCAAACCAATCCTCATAGTCTTCGTCATCGTCGTCTGGCTTAAAAATCGAGCCGTCAACAAAGCCAAACTTCTTCCTCGCTCTAAAGGCTAGGTTGAGACTGGCGGATCCACGCAGGAGAAGCTGCGACTTTGAGATGAGTGTACCAGGATTATCATCGGAGGTTAAGTCATACGGCGATATCGTTCTTCGTGTTGTCTCAACACGGGATCTGAATTTTGAGAAGATAGCGGATTCAATTTTTTCCGTCGACAATATAAAGAATTTTTCGATGGAGTAACTTAGGTCAAAAGAAAAGAAGAAAGGTGAAATTAGATATAGATAACCAGAAAACCTAGATTATGTTTAATGCTCTTATACCATGTTAAGAAACCTTAGAGATTGTAAAAGATTTCTCATTCAATACAATACGAAAGCATTGCCTTATATGCAAAGATAGAATTCAAATATTAGGTTATTCTACATATAACATTAACAACTTATCGAAGCCCAAATATGGCCCAATAACTATCGAGAATTCTCTTATTAGTGGGAGACTTAAACGACACATATTGTATTATAGCATTAGGCCCTTGCAAGTTTCAAGGATACTACTCTGGATTCAGGTTGGGTTAACCTTTGTTTCTCGAGCTTGATCAGAATTAGTAGTGTTTTATGGAGGGTCTTCTCAAATTATTGGTCTTAAAAGTTTTACCAAACGTGTATATATATAAATATATATATATATAAATATATATATATATATATATATATATATATATATATTTACTTATCAAACGTATATTTAATATGTTAAATATTTTTTTATAAAATATATACGATCCAATTTATATATATATAGTTAAAATTTATGGAGATTTCCGTATTTGAGTCGAGATCCTGTTCAATTGCTATACTCGCAAGTGCTAAACGACGGGTCTAGTCTTATGAATCTTGGATCACAAGGAAACGTATGTTCCTAAACAGAGCTGGTTCTCTTTTCACAAGGCATCTCCATAATACACACATACGTCTTTATATGTGCCCCAAAAATATTAAAAGTTTTCATATAACTTGGCCTCAGATAAACTAATCAGATTTTTCTTCACAACACATAGGAAAAATATTTGTCGAAAGCAAGTTTTCAGAGATCAAAAACAAACCATAGTACCAGATTACATAGCAGAAACGAACAACAAGCTCAAATCCTATAATTGGGCGTTTAAAAAAAATGCAATTTGGCACATTGTCGATGCTCTGGAAGATAGAGCCAACTCCTTGATCATCTCAAGTTTTGGAACATCATTACAGACGAGATTGTTCATATCAAAAAAAAAAAAACAGACGAGATTGTGAAAGTCTTTAGGCGACAAGCATTTTTCAAGATATATAAACTGCAAGATCTCTCTCTTTTGGTTCTCCTTTGTATCCCGACCAACTGAAAATTTGTAGACTTGACAAAACACATTCAGGAACATTACTTGGTTGATTCCAGGAAAACATATCAGTAGGTTCATTAGTTTGTCAACGAAACTTTCGTCCATTAGGAAGAGATCTAGTACTCGTAAGTTAGGAGAATCTTTGAGAAACCGGACAATGAGATTCGATGAATACTTATTGCATAGACATATCTTCAGATGCTCAAGTTGGTTGAAGACAAAACCCTCACCATACAGCCTGCGCATAATATTAAAATTATTAACAACAGATTTTATAAATGAGTTGATAAATGGAAACGAATTACCTTTGACGAACATATTGTAAGACGCTTGAAGATGTCATTGATTCGATTAGACTCTTAATATCAGGGAAGTCAACAACTACATATGCCTCCCTCAGCTTAGGCATGCTCTCAATTAAACAGCAGTAGCTCTCTTTATTATTATCCTCAAGTTTGAAATGTTTCAAGTGAGGAGTTTCTATAACAAACCCATCAAAATCACCATAGCTAGGTATATAGTTCAAGAGATTGTTCATTGAAGTATGTCACCCATTTAAGTTGCAATGTTTTCAAAGAAGGAAGACAAGCAATTTGAGAAACATCCAAGAGAATCTTGCCTGTGAGTTTCAAGATCACGAGCGATCCGCAGGTAAACAAGTTACTTGGCAATACGTTTGGATTATCCGGATAAGAAGAATAAGAAATCTCCAGCTCGCGTACTTATCGAAAAACTGCAATTACGACCCACATGAGTTTGATATCTTCAGGTTTAAAATGTAATTTACTAAACTTGAGGCGCAAGCTTTCTATAACCGGAGCTCTATGTAATGGTAGATTTCTGTCAAGAAAACAATGTAACCTCTTGCATTCTCTGAACAATATCTATCATCGTACTCAAGTTTTGGCAACCACATCCAAAGACGCTCCCATCGTTTCGACAAAATTCTAGTTGATACAGCAACTTTTGTTGGAAGAAACAATAATACCTTCACTTACACTTCATCAGACAGCCCACTGATCTTGCCCATAACTTCTCAAATCGTGAGCGTAAATACCAAATGGTTGGCTTTTGTCTGAGCGACCCAAAAGAAAAATGACAAGCAAAATATGAGAAACAGAATAGGAAAATATAGAACCCGGAGAAGACACTAGGAAATGATCGAGTTATCAAAGGTAAAGACTAGTTTACAACTTACTCCCTCGGTTTCACAAAAAATATTATTATGATACATTTCACGTAGATTAAGATATTTGTGCGCATTTTCCGACGGATTTCCGACAAATGCTGATGTTGCCGACATGTTGCCGACGGGTTTCCGACGATGGCCATCCCACGGACAATTTCCGACGGATTTCTGACGGATATCCGATAAATGATGATGTTGCCGACATCGTTGCCGACAGATTTTCGACGACGGCTATCCGTTGGATAATTTCTGATAGATTTCCGATGGATTTCCGACAAATGCTGATGTTGCCGACATCGTTGCCGACGGATTTCCGACGACGGCCATCCGTCGGACAATTTCCGACGGATTTTCGACAAATTCTGATGTTGCCGACATCGTTGCCGACATCGATAATATATTCGGAAATCCGTCGAAAAATGCGCAAATTTTTCCTTATAAAAACGTATCCACCCTTTCATTTACAAACACAACAACAACAAAAAAAACTCTCTTATCTAATTCCTTACAAAATGTCTTCTTCAGATCCTTATAATTATTTTCGATCATGGATAGACAAGCCTCGTCAAATTCCAGACACGGGCCTAGTTACGGAAGAATTCAGAGAAGGTCTGCAGAAATTCATGGCATTTGCTGGAAATCATAAGAAAGCCAAAAAACTGGTGAAATCTACTGCCCTTGTAAGAATTGTGGGAATCGTAGATTAATCGTGATAGAGGAAGTATGGTCACACGTTTATTGTCATGGGTTTATGCCGGGTTACAAGATTTGGTATTATCATGGAGAAAATGATACAATGGTTGATAATTATGCTAGTACTAGTGAAAAATATATTGGGGATAACGCTAGCTTAGAAGAACCCGCAATGGAAGTAGAAAGTATTGTAGGTCATGTTCAGATGGTGAACGATGCATTTCGTGAAAGTATACCATCGGTTGCTGAGTATGGAGATAGAGGGAGAAGAACCTAACTTAGAATCTCATAGATTCTTTGATATGCTAGACGCTGCTAAACATCCGTTATATGATGGGTGTAGAGGTGGACATTCCCCTTTATCAACTGCAACTAGGATGATGGGTATAAAGACGGATTTCAATTTGAGTGAGGAGTGCGTGGATGCAATCGCTGATTTTGTGAAAGACATTTTGCCAGAAGATAATCTTGCACCGGCATCATACTATGAGATGCATAAACTTGTTCAAGGTCTAGGATTGCCGTATCAGATGATAGATGTATGCATCGACAACTGTATGCTATACTGGAGAGAGGACGCAGGCCATTCGTCATGCCGTTTTTATCGCAAACCTCGGTATAAAGAAACAGGTGGAAAAGTGCCAGTGCTATATAAACAGATGTGGTATTTGCCGTTAACAGAGAGATTCAAGATGTTATATCAGTCAGAGCGCACATCAGGAGCAATGAGATGGCATGCAGAGCATACAACGGATGGAGAAATCGCCCATCCGTTAGACGCAGGAGCATGGAAACATTTTCAATCTACGTATCCCAACTTTGCGTATGAGGCGAGGAACGTATACCTTGGATTATGTACCGATGGTTTCAACCCCTTTTGGGAAGCACGGCAGGCAATATTCTTTGTGGCCGGTAATTGTAACACCTTATAATTTACCGCCATCTTTGTGCATGCGAAGAGAGTTCTTGTTCCTTAGCATTCTCGTTCCCGGACCAGAGCATCCGAAGAGATCACTCGATGTGTTTTTGCAGCCATTGAGTTATGAGCTGCGAATGTTATGTGACTAAGGTGTTGAGGCGTTTGATATTTCTTGTCACCAGAATTTCATCATGCGGTCGGTACTTATGTGGACCATTAGCGACTTTCCAGCATATAGCATGTTATCAGGATGGACAACTCACAGAAGGTTATCGTGCCTGTACTGTCAAGATAACAATGATGCGTTCCAATTGAAGCACGGACGCAAAACCTCTTGGTTTGACTGTCATAGGCGATTCCTACCTAGCGATCATCCTTATCGTCGTAGCACCATATTGTTTAGGAAGAACCGTAAAGTATTTGATGGTCCACCTCCTGAGTTAGATGGAGAGTATTTGTTGACTTAGTTCAGAGATTTTGGTGCAGAGAGAACCGTTGATTGAGTTGGTAAGGGGCATCATCCAGTTGATGGTTGTGGCAACGTACATAATTGGCACAAGAGGAGTATTTTCTGGGATTTGCCTTATTGGAAGGACCATCTTTTGAGACATAAGCTAGATGTGAAATGTATAGGTTTTGAAGTTGTATAAGTTATAAACTCATGCAAAGTCTTTAACATTGATGAATTTCTTATTTTTTGATTGAAACATGTACATTAGGGGTCCTCAACTCATATAATCATACCCTAAACCCTAAACCATAAACCCCAAATATACCCTAATTGTTTTGGAAATCCGTCGGAAATTTCCGACGGATCTTGGAGTAATGACGCGTGTATGTTGACTAGCCAATAGCAACACATGCAGGGAATATACCGTATATTCCATCATCCGTCGAAAATTTCCGTTGGATTTCCGACAGACTTTGGATTTTTCGAGACCGCGGGAATTTTGACCGCCTAAACGATAAAATTTTCGTAAACCGACGGATGTATCCGTCGGAAATCGATATAAAGGTTAACCAACCGTGTTCTTTCTTCTCATTTTTCTCTTCTTTCTCTCTCTCTTCCGACGAGTTTCTCTCGTTTCTCTCTCTCTGTCTCTTGCGATTTCTTCATAAAATCTCTCAAATCTTCATTTCAATCCTCAATTCTTCATCCCTCCATGGATCCAAGCATGTAAGTCTCTAAACTTTTGTTAGTTTGAATAGTTTATATGGTTTGTTTGTTAGATTTGTTAGGTTGTTAGGTTGTTAGAATCAAATAATTCTTAGTTTGTTTGTTAGATTTTAGTGTTTATGAGATTATAATTGTTAGGGTTTCATATTTAGATTGTTAGAAAACAAGTATTTATAATTTTAGAGTTTAGCGTTAGATTATAAACGTATTTGATTTAGGGTATTTATATTTTGTTAGTATTTAGAAAATTTATAAAATGTGAATTAATTAAAAACGTTATTTTTTAGTAGTTTATAATTTTGTAAAAACAATTTTCTATAAATATTATTAGAATTATATAAAAACGTTTTTAAATATATAAAAGTTATATAAAACTTTTTTAGAAATTTGTACTAATTAATAACGTTTTTATAATATGTATAAAACGTTTTTTTCAAAACATATTAATTTTTTGGGAAATTTTGAAATTTTTATGAATTTTTGAAATTTTCGGGAAATATTTTGGAAATTTTGAATTTTTCGTGAAATTATGAATTTTTCCGGGAATTTTGAAATTTTCGGGAAATTTTGAATTTTTCGGTAAATTTTGAATTTTTCGGAAATTTCTTTGAATTTTCGGAATTTTTAGATTTCAATGTATTAACGATTTTACGTTTTTCCCGAAAGAATAACGAGGACGCACTACAGTTGGGTGGCGGCTCCCAAGGCCGCCGTTCCCGGGGTTCTCGGGCTACGCCTTGTGACACATCGAGCTCGGGAACTCATGTCCCGAAGTCACAGCAATCCGAAGCTCGGAGCCATATTAGCATCGAGCAACTAGTCCAACAGCCCAACCAGGGCCATTGCATCCGCCTCGACTCGAAGTTCGACGAAGGGACTTGGTAAGTGAAATTTGGATTATTATTTAAATGTTTTAAGCTTTTGAATCTAATTAAACGAACTAAATTTTTTTAAAATTTTTTTTCAGGTTTAAGTTGTCGCCTGAGATAACCAAGTCGATCTTGCGGATGCTCCACAACTTGTTGGACAAATCGCACGAGAAGTACTCGGAAATGCCGAAAGACGAGAAGGACTTGTGGCACCGTAGTTTCGCGGTAAGTAAATTTTCGATTTGTATTCTTTTTTTAGTTCATTTTGTCAATTTAAATTTCGAATACTAACTTACGGTTTTTTTTAAAAAAATTTAGCAATAATTCACGTGGCACCATTCACTTACGAGGGAAGTACTTGCCCAATTCGACAAATATGCTGCGTTTTCGTACTCGAACCACATGTACGAGTGGAAACAAAAGTGGAAGCACGGAAAGGACAAGCAGAAGGACCTCGACGACGACGTATGGAAAGGCTTCTGCGATTATTGGAGCAAGCCGAAGACAAAGAAGCTCTCCGAAACAAACACGAAGAACCAGAAGAGCGAACGAGGAGGGAAGGGGATGTACATTCACAACGGCGGCGCAAAGACCGTCGAACGGGATGCAATGGAAATGGTAAGTCTAATTTTAATTTTTAATTATTAATTTCGTTTCTATTATTATTTATTTAACAACATTTTACAGGAGAAGAGAGACGGCGTAGCTCCCGACTACCTCAAACTGACCGAGCAGAGGCACACCAACAAAAAAACTGGTGTGATACAGGATCCCGGCATGCGTGAGCTCGTTGCGAAGTGCAAGAAGAATAAGGTGGATCGGGAACAAGAAGTTGGAATCTTGCTGGGTCGTCGTCCTCGAACGAGTTACCCCGGGAAGAGATCAACGACATTGTCCTCAATGTAAGTTTCTAATTGTTTTCAATTATCTTTTGTTTCTTTTCCAAATTTCATTACTAACATTATTTTGATGTTTTATTTTCATAGGAAACTCGGAAAGTCAAAGGTCGATTCGCTGGGTTAGGCGGACTTCCGACCCAGGAATCGTCTTCTTCCTTTCATCAGTTTCCTTCGGGGTACAAAGACGAGATCGAGAGGCTCACCCAAATGGTGAAAGACCGTGACGAGGAAGTCGACGAGCTAAAGTCCGCACACACCGAGCTTAAGAAGATCATGCAGACCGCCTTCCCCAATCTATTTCGTCCTAACAACCCAGACGATCCCAACAACTCTCCAACCATTTAAAATTAATGTTTTTTATTTAACATTAAAATAGTTTGTGTAATGAATTTTTTTTTTATAATAATGAATTTTTATTAATTAATTTTGAATTTTTATTAATTAATTTCCTTTTTTAATTTTTTTCATTTAAATTATTTATTTATAATTAATTGAATAATTTCAAAAAACAACTCATATCCAATATCCGTCGGAACGTAATCCGTCGGAATCCCGTCGGAAATATTTCAGACGTTTAATTATGACCTAATATCCGTCGGAATAGCCGCCGGAATTATGACCCGTCAGAATCCCGTCAAAAATATATCCGACGGATTTTCGACGGCGTTCCGACGTTTTGTTCTGATCTAACCTCCGTCGGAATAGCCGTCGGAATTATGCCCCGTCGGAAATATATCCGACGGGTTTCCAACAGTGTTCCGACGTTTTGTTCCGACCTAACATCCGTCGGAAACGTCGCCGTCGGTAATCCGTCGGAATTTTCTGACCCTTTTCCTGACGACCCATTTCGGTCGGAATAGTCTGACGGATATTAATTTCCGATGAGCTGGAACCGACGGATATTTTTCGTCGGAAAAAACCGTCGAAAATTATCTGTATTCTTGTAGTGGTAGGGGCACTACACCGGAGTCGAGATTCCGGTCACCGGCCCACAGGCCGGCCCAAGCCGAAGAGATTATGAAAGACTCCCTTATGCGCTGCCTAGGTTTTTTCTTCAACTCGAATTTGGATGATCAACATTTGATTTAATATTAGTCTTTTTTTTGTTTGCGAAACCAAAATAAATTAAGTCAATAAACAAACCAAAAACTCACTAATTAATGTAATTTCTCTTCTTGTTTTATGCGAAGCTTGAATAACAAGGCACATCCGCCATTAATTGTATCCACATAGGTCCAATAAAAAAAGCTATATAAGCCATAATAAAAAACAATAATAATAAAATAAAAAGTGGTCAACAGATTGTAAAATAGCCATCATCATTAAGTGAAAATGAGTTTCAGAAAATTGAATATCAGAAAAATATCAAGGACAACTAAATGTCGTTGAATTTAGTTATATATACAATAGATAGAAGTCGCAGTCAGACTTAAACCATATAAAAAAATTAGAAAATTTCATAGTACAAAGATAAGAGAAAATAAAAAGGCTATATAAGCCACAATAGAGAAAAAAGTGGTCAAAAGATTGTAAATAGCCATCATCATTAATTGAAAATGAGTTTTAGGAGATTGAACATCAGAACGAGATCAAGAACAACTAAGTGTCGTTGAATTTAGTTATATATACAATATATAGAAGGTGTGGTCACACTTAACTCATATAAGAAAAGTTAGAAAAATTTATAGTAGCGCGGTCACGCTTAAAATTTTTAAAAAAAAAATTCAACACTAAAAAAGAATAAATGATCATAATGTTTAAGAGTTACCACAATAAAATACACAAATAAAATGTTATATATCTTTACAAACCACTATAATATCATCATCAATTTTATTTATTGTGAAACTGTCATCACTTATCGTACCAATATCTATTACCACTATTAACCATATCACCATGCATTTTGTATCGCTATAAAAAAATTACGATAATATAACAACATTTCAATTCATATATTAATTCAGTTCTGATTGTTATAGTTTAAAATCAAATAGTATATATTTTATTTTTAGTATATACAAATATAAAAGAATTACAAACATCGAATTCACATATTTAATATTTTAGTGAGCAAAGAATGCTAAACTTTATTTATTTGACATTATCGATGTAAACGGTTTACTAACCATTTAGCTAATTTAAAATTGTTGATAAAAATTCTTTAATCGAGTAGAAAATTAAACTAGCTAAACACACAAAAATAAATATTGAAAATGAAATTAAAAGAATAACAATAAATTATAATGCGATATAGCGAGGCTGGACTATTTATCAATTAGATGTGAAGTCAGCCTTTCTTCAAGGAGAATTGACAGAAGAGTTTTATGTCGATCAACCAAGAGGATATGTACGAGAGAATGAAGAAAACAAGGTTTACAAACTTCACAAAGCCTTGTATGGACTCAAACAAGCTCCAGGGGCTTGGTTCAGCAGGATAGACTCGTATTTCCAGAAAATGGGATTTGAAAAGGATGCAAGTGAGCAGACATTGTTCACCAAAGTCAATGAACAAGGTAAATGTCTGATCATTAGCTTATATGTTGATGATTTGATTTATACTGGAAATGATGAGGATATGATGAGAGAATTTAAGGAATCTATGATGAAGGAATTCGATATGTCTGATCTGGGGAAGATGAACTATTTTCTCGGTTTAGAAGTGATACAGTTTGACCAAGGCATATTTATCAACCAGAAGAAATATGTTAGAGAGGTGTTGAAGAAGTTCGGAATGGAAGAAAGCAGCTCGGTTCAAAATCCAATGATCCCGGGTTTCAAAATTCACAAGGATGATGAAGGTGTTAAAGTAGATGGCTCACTCTACAAGCAGATATGGTAGGTAGCTTGATGTACCTAACGGCTGCAAGACCTGATGTAATGTTTGTGGTCAGCCTCATCAGCAGGTATGTGTCCAACCTGACTGAGCTCCATGTCATGGCAATTAAGAGTATTCTTAGGTACCTGCAAGGAACAACTAGTTATGCAATTCTCTACAAAAGGGAAGGAAACATAGAGCTTGTGGGTTTTACAGATAGAGACTATGCAGGCTGTGTAGAAAACATGAAAAGTACATCCGGGTATGCATTCATTTTGAGTGACGCAGCAGTAGCTTGGTCTTCTCGAAAACAAGCCATAGTCACTCTGAGTACAACAGAAGCAGAGTTTGTAGCTGCTGCAGCTTGCACATGTCAGTTGGTGTGGATGAAAAGGATACTGGAGAAAATCAGGTATGAAGGAAGCACAAGTCCCGTCATTTTCTGTGACAACAGCTCAACCATAAAGCTGTCAAAGAATCCTGTGATGCATGGCAAGAGTAAGCATATCGTTGTACGGTTTCACTTTCTGCGGGATATGGTGAATACAGGAGCTGTGCAACTCAAATTCTGTGGGACTCAACAGCAGGTTGCAGACATATTTACCAAGCCATTGAAGCTAGAGACATTCCAAGAGTTCAGAAAGAAGCTGGGAGTTTGTGATGAACCAAACATAAACTAGCTCACACGGTCTAGTTTAAGGGAGGGAATGATAGGATTTAAGTTTCTGTTAAGTAGTTTAAATTTTGTCCTATTGTCTAGGGAGGCTGTTATTTGTTTCTTAGTTATCTCAGTCACGTTTGACCACGTTTGTCATTAGCTTAAGTTTAGGAGCAGTTTCTTTGAACTTCTTTCACGTTTCATGTAAGGCTATATAGCCATTTCTAGAGTTTAACATGACTCCCATTACTTTTTGGAAATGAGTTAAACTTTCCGGATCATGGCAAAATAGCAATGACCGTTCAAATAAGTCACTAGCCAGTTTACTTTCCAATTTATGAATTTATTTTTCCCAACAACTTGCCCCCTACTCTTCAATTTCTTATTAGAATTTGTAGAATAATTTATTATTTCCAATCGCCGGTCGATGTTCAATAACATTGCTCGTACGTTATGGCCTTGTTGGTCTTTCCTTTCATAGATAAATATATATTTATCCATTTCTTGTTTATTTGTTTTATTATAAATCTTACGCAAACACAGATATGCAACTTTTATATTGGTCGTTCGCTGTGTTGACGGCATGGGTTCCATGAGTACACAAGCAATAGCATATATATATATACATATAAACATATGCAAGTGAAGATGCAACAACAGGTGTGAAGGGAGTTTGACGAACAATATCCACCTATGCAAGTGAAGATGCAACAACAGGTGTGAAGGGAAGATGGTGTTATAACAGGTGAGTTCGAGTAGAATTGAATTTATTCTCCTGTTTTTTATTACGAATGTTTAATTCATCTTCTAGTATCGGAATTCGAACTTCTTTCTGTGTGTTTTGATTTCGATTTTTGTGATATGATGATTTGTCAGAAATGTTTGTGATTCTCGATTTTGTGATATGACGATTTGCAAGAAATGTTGAATATGTTGGGTTTGTCATGTTGGTGTTGAATTGTTGAGAATTTAGTGTAATCGATATGGTGTATTCTTAGTCTTCGTTGAGAATTTAGTGTCATTGCAGATTATTAGATTAATCCAAATACCAAATGCTGAATTCATCTCTCTGGGCAGTCTTCTCCGCATTTCCAACCGCAATTCCAATTCACTGTTTCCTTGGTTTCTCCAAATCCCGGATGAAGGGAGAGCAAGCTGTAAAACAAAACTAAATAGTTTACAAATTGTTTTTCAAATTCTGTACGTTACTCGCCATTTTCTTTTCTCTCAAAATAGAATTTCTAAACTTTAAATCTTTTTTACAGCTTTCTTTTGAGTGTGTTTGGCTACTGCAGGAACATGCTTACCATTGTACTGATGTTTTCATAAAAAGGATAGTAGCAAACGAAGGTGATTGGGTTGAAGTAAGCCCTTATATCTCAACCACTTGTTGACTAATCGTATTCATTCGTTGATGTATTTTGCTCACCTTTAATGATTCTTGACCTTAAAGTTGTACAAGAGTAATGCTTCTGAGTTGGCTTTTCCTCTTTTAGAGCTTCTAATGCTTCTGAAATTTACTTGTCTTCACACTTGACTTTGTATATTCTTCATATAGTTATTCTATCACAGCTGTATTTCGTACAACTCAATAGACATTAGCATGGTTTCAAATCTTTAACTGTTGAGTTCTTTTTCACTTAAATACTTCTTTGACTATATGTTACTTGCATTCTTTGATTGGTGTAGGTGAGGATTTTGATTTGAATGTATGTTTTTCCCTTTTGCATTTCAGAAAATGGAAGAGGCTTGAAAAAGATCATGATGGACACATTATCATGGATACAATGATCGTAAAATAAACATATCTATGATCTTGTAAACTCCCATGATTGTGCTTCGTTCCTCAATCTTGTAAACTCCCATGAATCTCATAATCGTTATCTGCAAAAAAAAAAAAAAAAAAAAAAAACCATAGAAAGCCACAAAACTTTAACCTCTATAAATTTAATGGCTATCCACGATTTGATGTCCAAACTAAATTGTCCACACTAATTACTAATCATTCGTCTACGCTTGTTATTCACATATATACATCCACAATTACGGCATCCACATACACTTGTCCATTCTTTTAAGTATCAGCTGTAGCTATTATCTAATTTCTAATCTCCCTAACCAATGTTACGATTATAACTAAAATTTACAAGCCGAGACAACGAATAAAAAGAGAGTCTTTATACAAAATTCTGTAAAAAGGCAAGTTATTTATAGCTATGCGGAGCTCAAACACCAATTATGGTGATCGTAAATCATATGGAAGAAGGTTTACGGTATTCTATCCACGCTCTCGTATCCACGTTTTCGTATCCACGCTCTCGTATCCACGCTCTCGTATCCACGCTCTCGTCGACACCGAGACCGACTAATCTATCCGGCAAAAACTTGACTGAATTTGGGCTCCGATATGTCTCCGGCATGATTAGGGTTGGAAGAACGAAGGAGGCGACGGTTAAAATGAGTTTTGGGTTAAAACGAGTTGTGGGTGAAATTGAGAGCGGATAAAAAAAATTAAAGGTGAAAGAGTCATTTACCTTGTGGAAAATGCCTATAGATGTAAAAAGAGTTATAAGTGCCTAT
This sequence comes from Eutrema japonicum, assembly GCA_030161315.1. Taxonomy (NCBI): domain Eukaryota; kingdom Viridiplantae; phylum Streptophyta; class Magnoliopsida; order Brassicales; family Brassicaceae; genus Eutrema; species Eutrema japonicum. The sequence continues at coordinate 15,751,523 of BSQW01000013.1, forward strand.
ATGTATAAGAGAAAGTGCACAAAGTGGCTTTGTCTGTAATTGTCTCTTTATTGATTAATAAATATATATATATATATATATGTTGTTTGACGTCAATAAATATATATTTATTCTCTTCACACCATAGAACTATTCATGTAAGAACCGGTTAATATTTATCCAAACAATATACATATACCCATGTAATTATACTTAACCAACGTTATAATAAAAAAAAAAAAAAAAAAAAAATTTAACCAACATAATTTTTCTTCTAATATTTCTCCTACCTATGAGGGGTACAAGTCATATAATCGCATGCAACAAATAATTTATTGTTAAGGAATTTTCTATCGACATGTATGTCTTGACTAAACCAGATTGTCAGTGACGTAGCTTCATATAATCTTAAGATTCTTAGTCAACCAAATCACATCTAAAGTTGTAAAACTTAGCCATTTGGAAGTGACTGGTTAAAGGGATAAAACATATAATTTAAATAAATTAAAAAAAAGATAAAACATATAATTAATTCTGTTATTTCTCAACATAGCATAGCTAGTATACTTTTTTTCGCTAATTAATTAAGGATTTTTAGGTCGAAACCCATACATCTCTCCCTGTTGAGACCGTTGCCCCTCCTAAACAAGATTCGAACCCTGGTTTACGGAGCCTAACCTCGTTGGGATCTCATAACTAGTTTACTTACCAAAAAACAACATCCTGTAATATAAAAAAAAAAATCGATCTAGTATGCGACGTCCTCATCCTCCTATATACTCAGAAGGCCTGAGACATCGATCCACTCAAGCTGAAGCTCGACCTCCCCGCTCTCAACGTTCTGGAGCCTAAGGAACATATTTTGGATAATCTTTCCTTTATGCCACACAATCTTGCTCTCTTCTGATAGACAGTTCTGCCTGCTTGCCTGTATCTTCATTATTACGGTCCCATCTGGGAGTCCTCCAAGCTTGTTTTGGATTCTGATGGCTTCAAGGAACGGATCAATGTGAAAAAACGCATCTCCCATCTTATCATCCCTTGAGAACCAGTCCCTATCGTAAACCATCTGTATCACCACAACAACAAAAATACACATTTTCTTGTTATGTTCTGTTCTGTTTCAAACTTACTGAGAAAGAGCAAGTTGTTGTAAAGTAGGAATCACTTACGATCTTGACAGGAAGAATTGGGTCAGTAATAGAAAGTGTCAAGTCTTCGTTCCATTCTGGATTCAAATTCTTTTTCATCACACGTGTTCGTAACTTCTGCATCAAAGAAAAAAACATAAAACCAAATATAAGATTCAGTTGTAAAATTTATACACGTAAAAATAAAATAAAACCTTAATATGGTTGTGACAAGGTCAGAAACCATAACTACTAGCTATTTTGAATGATAAATAAAATCTTAGGAACTTTTCGGGTGCAAATGGTTGTACAATTAGAAGAATAAAAATGGTAGAATTTGACATTCCACTACAATATTATCATATGAAGTGAAGGATAGTGAAAAAAATTCCACTAATTCGAATTTGTTAACAAAATTAAAAAAAAATTCATCTACTATTTTCAAGAGAAATGAGTGGAAAATAATATTTATATCATTTTTATTTATTCCACTTATTGCTATTTCCTTTATTTTTATTCCACTAATTTCTCTAATGACAACCATTTTCACCCATTAATCTACATTTGACATGTAAAATACTTAAAACTCGGGTTGCATCAAACCTAAAATTGAAATTTGTAAGTATGTTCTGTTTCATTTTAAAAAGGTTGAGATGTTCAACACAACCAACATTCTCTCATTAGATACATCAGAATCTTTGAGAAGCATAACCAGATTCATGACCAAAAAGTATCTAGAGATTATACGAACCCATTAAACAATTACTTTTAAAAAAACTGAATCAAGAACTCAAAAATGAAGGCTAAATTGATGAAAAATTGAAAGTCTGGGATTTACCTGTTTACCCATCTGAACAATGACGTAAGGATCGCTGCTTGATGAATCTCTAATGGCGAGATTCACACCTCTAATCACATGAAGTCTTAGAAGACCTAACAAATTCTCCATTTTCTTTTCTTTTTTCTCTCTTTTCTTCTTTGCTTTCCGAGTAAAAAGCTTTGGTCTTTTCGTCAAATGCAGAAATTTAGATTTAAAAGAATTTGGTGTGTCCGAAAAATTTGCGATGGACTAACATCGTAACCTCTGAAGTGGTTCGGTTTTTTATAAGCACCTCAAATTCAGTCAAACCCGAAGAAAAAGTCTCTTGTTCTTTTTTTTCCTCGAAATTTCTTATGTTTACGAAAATGTAAAATTATATTACACTTCTATTTTGACCCCAACAGAAAAAAAAAACATTCCATTTCTACCTAAATTTCTTTCCTTATATGATGGGGAATAATACTCTAGAATATCCAATTAAACACAATATATTTAGTTTACTTGTTTAACGTTATTATAATATGCCGAAAACAATACCAAAGACAAAACGTTTCATATTTCCTCCATTTGATTTTATTTCCTTGAAGCTTTTATTATAACGCGTCATTAGTTCGTATAGGGGTTTAATTATGGGGGAAGGAAACTTATTAATTAAGACAATACCATAACATTAAAGGAATGCTTAAACCATAAAAGTGAAAAAAAGAGCTACGGAATGCTCAGGTTAAAAACTTATCTTCAAAATGAAGTTAGAAAATACTATTTGTTCTTCAAACTAAATCTATTTACGCGCATTAACAGTATCAATAAAGTATGTTTCCTCTGCGCGTTATAAACGTACAAGATCAGAAAACTTAATCTACCGATTAACAAACACTATAATTCTCCTTCTTCTATCGTAGGTGTTCTCAAAATAGTACTTAGTGGGTTGTGTTCGAGTGTCGTGTCACAATTCATGTTCAAACCCGAGAATGTAAATTGTAGAAGAAAAAAAAACTGGGATTTTGAATATTTGGAAAGACATCATCTTGAAATAGATGTGTAAGAAATCTCAAATCAGAAATAAGATGGATGTAATCTATTATATAAAGACTCAATGTGTCTCACAAAGAGACCGAGACCCATATATGCGCTTCAGCTTCTCCGAGGATTTAATAAGTTTCCCTTTCCGACGAATCTTAGAAGCCCTCTTTTTCGTATAAGTTTAACTAGTTCTGTTGATTTCAATGATTGATTTCAACAGATTCACCACTGAGGTATTCACCTCTCCATTCATCAGAGTCCATTTTTTGAATTTGATAGTCATCTCTAAACCCCTAGCTTCGAAGAGGCGTAACTGTTGGAGTTTTAAGTGTATCAACGGTAATATTATGAACCATTGTAACTATTGGTTTATGGTTAATTATGGTTACAATGTTAAACGTACGGTTGCAAATGTACGTGACAACCGTTGGACTTTATAAATACTATGTTCATTTACCTCAAAAAAGAGAATATAACGAGAGGAAGAAAACATATTCACGAGACCAAAGATTGATAAAATCTTTGGTGAAAACACAAAATCTCTATTTGTTTCTCTTGGATCTTAGCCTAGAAGAAGAGAGAACTTTGGCTGTCGTATCTTAGAAGGGATTTCGTGTAACCCAAGGCTTGAGAAGGGTCGAAATACTCTTTAAGAAAAGTGATTTTGAGTACGATTCAATCATTATCCAAGTTCACTATAAGTTACGATCCCAAAAATACAACATTCTTACATAGTATTTTCCGTGAACAATGGCTAATGTTTCGGTGCGTGAGATGACGTCAAAGTTTAGCAAATTAGATAAGTTTGAAGGAGTTGATTTTTGAAGATGGCAAAAGAAGATGCACTTTCTCCTCACAACACTCAATGTGGTGTACGTTCTAAGTATGCCAATGCCCACCGTGTCGGAGAATGCCAAAAACGAGTCCGTGGAGGAGACAAGGAAGCAACTTAAATGGGAGAACGATGACTACATATGTCGTGGCCATATTCTCAGCGGTATGTCTGATCCTCTCTTTAATGTCTATCAAAATGTCGAATCCGCAAAAGAATTATGGGATGCGTTGGAGTCGAAGTACATGGCCGAGGATGCTTCTAGTAAGAAGTTCCTTGTGAGTAATTTTAATAATTACAAGATGTGCGATTCAAGGCCGGTTATGGAGCAATGCAAAAAATTACTTCGCATCCTAAGCCAATACACTCAACACAACATGAAGATGGATGAATCCATTTCGGTGTCGAGCATCATCGATAAGTTACCACCTTCATGGAAGGATTTTAGGCGCATGTTAAAACACAAAAAATAAGAGTTGTCTCTATTAAAGGAATTAGCGGTTAGTGTTCAGAAAGCTAGGTATGAAGATTTAATAATCAGGCTAGCGTCCGCATATGAGGATTATGTCTTTTATATGCCAGCCTTTTTGGACTTTGCGCATAGAGGAATCTCTAAGGGTGCAAGAGGGAGGAAAACCAAAAAATAAAGAGGCTGAAACTTCATCGATTAATATGATGGAGGAAAATGGGAGTTCTAAGATGAAGAATAAAGGGAAGAAACGCCCCTTTAATAACATCACTAATGATGGATCTAACAAAAGGCTTAAGAGCGTTTGTTGGATTTGTAACAAGCCGGGTCACTTCAAACGTGATTGTCGGGCAGCAAAGGATAAGAATAAAACGCATCATAACCATTTTGGGCAAGGATCTAAGGAACAAGGCCCATCATCTCTTCAAGGTCAGATTTTTGTTTTTGATTCATATTCGAAAGTGAATTATGTGTCAAAAATTGCTGAGGCATTTTATGTGTAGGATGATAAGGTGACGTGGTGGATTGACTCGGGTGAAACAACACATGTTTGCAAGGATCGTGGCTGGTTCAAGACATACGAGCCAGTTCAAGATGGGTCCATACTTCATATGGGCAACGAGTCAACCGCTCCTATCCTAGGTCGTGGAAAAGTGGTGTTAGAATTATTTCTGGGAAAACTCGTAATCTTAATGATGTAATTCATGTACCCGGAATTAGGAAAAACTTAGTCTCCGGTAGTGTTTTAAATAAGTGTGGATTCAAAAAAGTGTATGAGTCGGATAAGTATGTCTTATCTAAGTGTGGTGTCTTTGTTGGATTTGGATATTTTTGTAATGGCATGTTTATGCTTAATATTAATAAAGTTGTCGATTCTATTTATATGACATGTTCTAGAAAAAATAATACTTCTCTATGGCATCCACCATTGTATCATTTTCTCCATGATAATACCAAATCTTGTAACCCGGCACAAACCCATGACAATACATGTGTGAGCATACTTCATCTATCACGATAAATCTACGATTCCGACAATTAGTACATGGGCAGTAGATTTTACCGTTCTTTTTGCTTTCTTCTGCGTACCCGAAAAATGCCATGAATTCCTACAGACATTTTTTGAATTCTTCCGTAACTAGGCCCGTGTTCGGAATTTGATGAGGCTTGTCCATCCATGATCGAAAATAATTATAAGGATCTGAAGAAGACATTTTGGTAACAAATTTTAGATGAGAGGTTTTTTTTAGGTGATTGTAAATGAGAGGGTGGATACATTTTTATAAGAAAATTGTGCGCGATTTCCGACGGATTTCGCACGGATTTAAATGTAGATATTTATGATGTCGGTAACATCAATATCTGTCGAATATCCGTAGGAAATCCGTCGGAATTTGTCTGGCGGATCTCTGTTGTCGGAATTCCGTCGGCAACATGTTGGCAATATTATCATTTGTCGAGTTACCGTCGAAAATCCGTCGGAAATTTTTCGATGGATCTCTGTCGTCGGAAATTGTCTGATGGATCTCTGTCGTCGGAAATCTGTCAGAAATTTTTGACGGATTGCCGACGGGTGTAATATTCGTCAAAATCCTGTCAGAAATTGTCCGACGGATATATGTCGTCAGAATTCCATCGGACATTTCCGACGGATATAATTATCGTCGAATTTCCGTCGAAGATTTCCAAAGTTATGGCCGTCGGAATTTTCGTTAGAAATGACCATGTTTTCTTGTAGTGATAGAACCCATCTCAAGAACAAAAACAAAAGGGCAAACAAGATTGCAAAAAAGATTGGATTCATGGTTTACAGGAGATTAGTCTCAAATTTTCGAGAGGAAGAGAAACTAAGGAAGGAGATTAGTCAAAGAGAAACATTTTACCCAAAAAAAAAAAAAAAAGAACATTAATTGAGGGAGAGTGTTAACTCTCAATTTCCCGCCCATTGCAAAATGAGGGAGAGTGTTAATCGGCAACTTTTATTATAAACTAGGTTTTCCATTCACGCTACGTGTGAGTATTGTTTTTAATACTATTTCGATAAAAAATCATATGTGAGCAATTATATTTATTGATATATTATTTTATGTATAATGGTGATTGTAATAATATATATTAAAAATATTACAGTTTTAATCTCAGTAATTATATATAGTTTGTGAGGTTTCAATGGTCTTGTTTTGAATCTATATATGTCCCGTTTGAAAAAGTATTATATGGTCGAACATTTATAAGTTAGTATATCAAAGTCAATTAAAAGTGTAACAAACTAATCAAATGCTATTTTAATAACTATAGTATTGACACAAAAATAAAATATTATATATCATTTCTTTAAAATCAAGAAAATAAGTTTTTTAATCATTTTCAGTTTCATCTTCGTTATATATGTTTTCTATCTAAACAACAAAATTTTTTATAAAGTTATTCTTTTTCCTTAGCTAATTTAACCAATACAAATTTTTGATTTAATCTAATAAATTGAAAAAAACTAATAAACACAACTCTTTCTTTCACATTCATGACAACTTTAATTTTGAAACTAAGACAATAGATGAATATGAAATGAACTTTGAAACTAATTTAAAATCACAAAAGATCGACAATTTTTTGTCAGTTTTATCTTGAAGATGTAAAGACCAGCCTCTTTTTCATTTTCACGTTAGATTTAAGTTTTGAGATGTTTTCTTTTTGCTTTTGGTTTAAGATGTTTTTTCTTTTCGGTTTAGATTTAGGGTTTGTTATACCTTGACCTATATACAGGTTTCTTATGATCAATAAAAAATCAACTTCCAGGAATTAACCTTAATCTCCAAGAGAGAATTAGGGTTAAGAGGAAGCTTGCGATTAATTTCTCTTCTTACCTTCAAAATTGCGACAGAGTATTCGGGACCGATTACGCGAGCTAAAGCAGAACAATTAGCTCGTATCACAAAATCATTACATAATACCTGCAAAGCACTTCTCTCAACGATAAGAGACTGACGTCTTTTACCAGCAAATGACTCATGTTTGCTGATGTCCGACTGATGGAGTTCTGAGAGCATCTGACAAATAGTTTAAATCATCAAGTTACTTCTAAGTTCTAACACTGGAAAGTTGGAGGAAGAAAATAAGAAAAACTCTAATAAAACATGTTTTGAAGAAAACAAAAATACCATTAAGGAAGTCCCATGCTTCTGGGCTTCCTGGTTTAGTTCTTCTAATTGGTTTTGCAGACCAACACAATGCTCTTGCAAAAGAAGCTGAAAAGGAATATCACAACTTTTAGGCAAAACATTCGCACAAATTTACCATCAAGTGCAGGGTGAGAGGAGAACAAAAAGCGTAGGACCTTCTCATTCTCAATATCAAGAACTTTTTGTTTCAGAAAAGATTGAACATTTTGGTAGCTGCTGATAAGTGAAGCATGTTGCACAAAACTTTGGGGCATAAACAACGCGAAATCCTGCAGTGGTAATTTTTTTCTTAACATAAATGATGCAATAGAATATACCAAACAACCAGAGTACTTAAATGATGCTTTAGATTTTGAAAATTCAGACAATAAAACTTCAACTTCTGTTGTTGCTACGTTGACCAGAGAGTTAAAATTCTCCTTCTTGATTTTCTTTGCTTGCTCCTGCAAAACTTTTTCCCTCTGAGCTTGTGCCTTCTTCTCCTCTTTTAACTCAAGTGATATCCGCTCTTTCTCTAATTCAGACTGCAGAAAAAACATATTAAAAGAATAAAAGAATCGACGAAATCAAGAACAAAAATTCTATATCTTCAACAAGTGTTGCGCAAGTTAAGAATCTCTTCTTCCGAATGGTAAGAGTGGGAAGCCTGCAATAGAGAAGCTAATATTTACCCTGCAATAAAAACATAATAGGGATAACTTTTAAGGAAAACAACAAAATTAGAAACTTTTAGTTTGGATCTAAGCTCTTTTATCTCCCTCTTTTGGCGCTTTAATATAGAGCAGCATCAGTCAATATCTTTATTGAAAACACAAGAATGGATGTATTATTAGTTTTTAAAAGAAATGCACAGACTTAATCAGAAAACATGTTACAAAGATAGAGAGAATAAGCGCAAAATGATTTGGATCCTGTTAGAGGGGGATTTAGCACTCCCCCGGTTTAACCCGGTTTGAATAGAAATCAGCCCAACAATCAACTTCAAGGCCCATCGAAACCGATCTACGTAATTAAAGGGAAATTTCCTTTAATTAATAAAGAGAAGATTTCCTTTATTTGGATAAAGGCAAATCCCGGAAAGAAAGGAGATTATCCTTATCAGCTTCAAGGAAAAAGGATAATTGCCAATACAAAGTCAAGAAGGAAAAGGAAGAGCTAAGGACTTCAAGACTTATAAATAAGGAGGCCATCGCCTCATTCTTAATCATCTAAAAATCCCATCACATCCTTTGTAACAAGAACTACGTTTTGGCTTGATCCCTATTTGAAGGGTACGTAGGCAGCCTTCAACGGCACAGCTATAAATCTAATAAAAATAATTCTCCTAAACTCTAAACTGAATTCGCCAATCTACGATGTGTGCGAATTCTGGTTCCTTCAATTGGCGCTAGAAGGAGGGGGCAAGAAAAATCTGGTGTTTATGGAGAATTATTTTAAAACCCTAGAAATCCGACAAACACACCGAACTCATCAGACCGCAGCCATTGAACACGCCGAGCTCGCGGAGGCAAACTTATCGTACCGCCGATCTCGAACTCAACGTGACGAACTCACTTGCCGAGCATGAAAACCACCATGACCAGAGAAGATGTAACTTGCATGCCGACCAGGAAGCACCCGATGCTGACCTCACTCACCATCACCGCCGACATGAAAGAAGATCAGATTTCTCTTTTTTGTTGGGCTTGCTCCAACGTAGTCAAATTCGGTAAAAAAAAAAAAAAAAAAAAAAAAAAAAAAAGGACATCCACTGATAGATCCAGCTCGTCACTTATCGATTATAGCTCGTCTACAGAGCTCCCTAAAATTCAGGTATTTTTTATCAAATTTTTTACTTGTTATTCGAAGATATTTTCTTTTCAGATTATATCATAGGATCCGTTCCTTCAAGCCGAACTTAAGCAGTTCGCCGAACTCGTACAGTTCGTATCATCAAGCCGAACTTAAGCAGTTCGCCGAACTCGTACAGTTCGTATCATCAGGTCGAACTTAAGCAGTTCGCCGAACTCGTACAGTTCGTATCATCAAGCCAAACTCAAGCAGTTCACCTACCTCCCAATCGAACATATCGCCTACTTCGCAGTAAAGCAGCTCGTGGTCGTAGCTCGACGATCCGACAGTAAGGTAGCTAGCGGTCGCAGCTCGTCGGTCTAACAGTTAGGTAGCTCAGTCGCAACTTACTCATCATGCAGTCACAGTTCGCCGATCTCGCAGCCCCACCTAACTCACGGCCACAGCTCGCCAACCCCCTGCTCGCCAAACTCACGATCGCAGTTCTCCGACCGCACAGCTCGCTGACCCCGCAGTATGGCAACTCGTAATCGTAATTCACCGATCTAAACAATTGGGCAGCTCGCAATCACAGCTCGCCGACCTCACAGTCCCGCACGAACTATCGAAACCGAACTTGGAAAAGCCGAGACCGACCTCGCACCTAACTAACAAACGCCGAGCTCAGTCTCGAGCTCAATCTCTCGTCTTTAGTAATTTTTGCAGGAACAAAGACGAACAACGTCTAAAAGGAAATTCGACCAGATGCTGATTTCAATTCCAATCGGGCTAAAGAAATCCGCCGAACTCGAACACTCCTTCGCCGAACTGAGGGGGGGACTAATTGTTAGAGGGGGATTTAGCACTCCCCCGGTTTAACCCGGTTTGAATAGAAATCAGCCCAACAATCAACTTCAAGGCCCATCGAAACCGATCTACGTAATTAAAGGGAAATTTCCTTTAATTAATAAAGAGAAGATTTCCTTTATTTGGATAAAGGCAAATCCCGGAAAGAAAGGAGATTATCCTTATCAGCTTCAAGGAAAAAGGATAATTGCCAATACAAAGTCAAGAAGGAAAAGGAAGAGCTAAGGACTTCAAGACTTATAAATAAGGAGGCCATCGCCTCATTCTTAATCATCTAAAAATCCCATCACATCCTTTGTAACAAGAACTACGTTTTGGCTTGATCCCTATTTGAAGGGTACGTAGGCAGCCTTCAACGGCACAGCTATAAATCTAATAAAAATAATTCTCCTAAACTCTAAACTGAATTCGCCAATCTACGATGTGTGCGAATTCTGGTTCCTTCAGATCCTATACCTCATTGACATGTGCACAGTTAGTGACACCCAATGCTCGGCTAGAAAATTCAAGACTGCTCTTGGTTTCATCTGCATGAATTCTAACACCAAAACGAAATTTAAATTGTTACTTTGTAGTGTTACTAAATCAAACAAAGAGGAAAATGAAGGCTGCTCTCACTACAAGAATACATGCGTTTTCCGACGGGCATATCGGTCGGGAAACGGTCGGAAAACATCTTTCTGGATGAATTTCTGACCAATTTGACCCGTCGGGACTATCGCGTCTGAAATCAGAAATGGTCGGAAATTGGTCGGAAATTTCCGACGGATTCCCGACCACCAATTTTCCGACCTAATACCGACGCTAAATACCTGACGATTTGCCGACAAAATTCCGATGAGCTCATTCCCGACCAAATACCGACCATACTAATACCCGACGATTTGCCGACAAAAGTCCGATGAGCCCATTCCCGACCAAATACCGACCATTCTAATACCCGACGATTTGCCGACAAAAGTCCGATGAGCTCATTTCCGACTAAATTTCAACCATATTCCGACCAGTCTAATTGCTGACCAAATTCCGATTTGTCTAATTGCCGACCATTTCCGACCAAATATATTATTTTGAAATAATTTTAAAAATAATGAATATTGATTAATTTAATTTAAATTTAAATTAAATTAATTCGAAAATGAAAATGAAAATTAATATTAAACATTAAAATATTTGAAAATAAAATAGTTTTGAAATAAGAGAAAGTGTTTTTAAAACATTAAACATTAACATTATTAAACATTTGCCGATCCGGATCTCGATCCCGTACCCGTTCCCGGGTAATCCGGGAACTTCGCTCTCATCCAAGACGACATGCTAGCGATATCTGTCCTCGCCTCCGAAAGCTCCTCTTGCGTGGCACATAACTTGAATTCGGTGTCCGTTTTCGCCGCCTCCAAAGCTTCTACTTTGGACTTGAGCTCTTCATTCAGTTGGATGAGATCTTCAGAGAAAAAAGAATCAGAAGAAGACCCGTCGTCCATAAACGGGATCGTACCCAAACCCCCGCGACGTCGCCCTTTTTTATCAAGGGAAAATTCCTGTATAAAATATAAATAAATTAGAACATTATAAAATTATAATGTAAAACTATAAGAAAAACAAAAAAACTTACGTTCATAACGAGACGGTTGACCGCTTCCTGCGGCATCTCGAAGGAGGAGGAGGAGTCACCTTGTGACTGTTGGGTCAGCTCGATCTCGGTCTTCTTCTTCGTCACGTTCTCGTAGATCTCCCTTATGAGGGAATCCTGAATAAGCCCGATTGTCTTGCTCGTGTGACACCTCTTCATTAAGTCCAAGTGATTCGGACGCACACCTCCGGCCTCATTAGTCTATAAAAATGAATACATTTAAATATGAATAAATAATATAATAATTAAAGAGAGAAAACAATGTCAACAATAAAAGATTACCATTTGAATTTCTCGGGTCTGGAAGCTACTCGAACCGGAGTTGTGGATGTACTGTCCCTTCCCGTTGCGCTCACTCTTTCGGTTTCCCGAATTAGTCTTCGAGAGTTTCTCTGTCTCCGGCTTTTGCCAATATGGTCCGTAGCCATTCCAAATATCCAAATTCAAGCCTTTCGGCTTGTCTGCCCCTTTCCTCCACTTTTGCTTCCACTCGTTCATGTGTCTCTTGAACTGCGTACGCGCTTCCTTCATAAATAACTTTTCCACCATGACACTGTGAGAAGGATGCCATGTAAACTCTTGCTACAAAAACATAAATAAAAATATTTAGCAAAATATTAAAAAAATACTTATAAATATGGAAAAAAATATAATAATTGACAACTTACCGCAAATTGTCTAAACCAAATTTGCTTCTCATCATACGATACTTCTGAAAACTTCTTGTACGGTTTGTCGAGGATCGAATGGAACATCCTCATAATGGCCTTGCTAATCCCGTTGTTCGATATACCAAACCTATAAAAAAAGATAAACTATAAACAATTTGATATTAAAAATATATATATAGATGAACTATGGGTTTTTACCATGTCGATCTTCCAACTCCATGTGGATCAAGCCGGATGTGCAAGTCCCGGCACGGTTGTTGGACTAACTCCTCGATAGTCATGATTCGAGGAGCTTGACTCTGCGACTCCGGGATAGTCGATGCGGCCGGACTTGGTGGTTCTGTGCCTCGAGCCGAACCACCGCTACTTGCAGGTTGTTGCATCCCTTGAGACAAACCACTGATGCGCATGTTCGCGAAACCCTCGTACGCCCTGAAAAAAAAACGCAAAATTTGTTAGATATTAAACGCAAACGCAAACTAAAAATAAAACGCAAACTAACAATAAAACGCAAACTATAAATAAAACGCAAATTGAAAAAACGTTTACTATGAAAATATTCACAAAAACGCGAAACAATTACCAAAAACCCGAAAAATTACCAAAAACCCAAAATATTACGAAAAACCCGAAACATTATGAAAATTATCAAAACGGTTTTTATGAAAATTATGAAAATTCATAAAATTATAAGAAATTTATGAAAAAGAGTAATAATAAATTTATTAATTATGCAAAAATAATGAAAACGTTTTTTTATACAAATGATTATTTTAAAAAATTTCAAAAATCTTAAAAATATCTTAGATTTAAAAACGTTTTATATACATGATTTTTATAACATTTAAAAATATCTTTTTGTATTTTTAATCTAAAAATTATCTATAAAAGTTTTATATTCATAACAAAAATTATAATTAAACAAATCTACCAGAAAATCCTAAACCAAAAAAAAATTACAACCTAAACCAAAATCTAACAACAAATCCAAAAAATCCCACAACAAATCCCACAAATCTAACCACAAATCACAACAACTAACATCCTAATCTCGAATCTACCTACAAATCTCAAGCTAAAACAACTAACATCCTAATCTTCAAATCCCAACAACAACAACCACAAATCTCGAAAATACTTACATGGTAAGAAGAAGTCGGCGGCGGAGGAGGGACGGCGGCTCCGGCGGACGGCGGCTCCAGCTCCGGGTCAGGCTCAGGCGATCTACAAAACAAGAGAAGGAAAAAAAATTAGGAGAAGAAAAGAGGATGAGAAGAGGAAGAGAAGAGGGAGAGAAGAGAAGGAAGAGGGAGAGAAGAGAAGGAAGAGGAAGAGGGAGACTTACGGGCGAGAGCGATGGCGGTGAAGGTCGGCGGATAGAGAAAAGAGAGATCGACCAAATGAAGAAAAAGATGCGGCACTGGTATTTAGATCTAGGAATTTCCGAAATGGTCACAATTCGGTCGGGTTTGAAAAATACAAAACCGCCTAAATATTTCATTTAGCGGTGAATTTTCGCGGGTTTTATTTTGGTCTGGTCGGAAATCAGTCGGTATTTCCTACGAGATTCCGACCAACCATAATATTTCATAATGGGTTAAGAAAATAAAAAATTTAATGAAATATTATCACTTTGGAGTTATATTTTGAAATTTTCTATATTTTTTAAGTTTATATTAATATTAAAAACATTATAGAGCGGATCGGATATCCAACTAAATATCTGGATTTTGGTGGATATTTGGTGTACCGGAATGGATACAGATCGGAAAGTGATCCGGACGAAGCGATCACATATATACCACTAAAATCTAGGATATTCGCTTTGTCCATCCCTAAGTCTATTATGATACTTATCTCACATACCAGTTAAGCCCAATAAAATTTAAATTTATACTATTTTGTTAATTTAAATTAAAAAAAAATAGTCTATTTGTTCATTTTGGTATAGAATATTTTCATAATTCTCCCGTTTTAAGACAAAAGCTTCACATGACTTACCAACGGATCTGAGATATATCTTCGGCACAAATATCATCAAGAAAAAGCTCAACGTCTAGGCTTGTGGTGGAGTGAGCTACGTTATTGTCCATTCTTATTGGCGAAGAAAGGAAACAGAGACATAGAACAACCAGAAAATATACGAAGAATAATATGCCCATAAAGCGATATGCTGAATCATTACTCCAGTCAAAGACCATATAGAGGATAATAAAACTGCCAAACGCATGGCTCAAGCGTCAGAACATCTTGCAGACGAACCATGAGACAACCCGCTTTTACTTAATCGAGACGGCATTGTCGAGCATTAACTTAAAACACAAGTAAACCACTCGAAAGTCATAAATGGTCTTTTATTCCCAATGATCGAATCCAAACATCTTACAATAAAACCAACTTAAAACCAAAGCTCAATAATAACGTTTTAAATCAAAAGAATAAAATACATAACAAATAAAAGGAATAAATAAACTCATGAAGCCCTTGCACCACACCGAAATGTCTACTCCGTAATTCCCCGAACTAACCTGAAAATAAAATGTGAGGGGTGAGTAATTGTGATTACTCAGTGAGTGTAGGTCCTGGGGACCCACGAATTCTTCCACAATTCAAACACATCACGACAAACGCAAGTCACAAGCTAAACCATCTAGCACAACATGTCCGAAGACAAATCACATACATAGAATGACCCCTAGGCGTATATGTCAACACTCGCCACCAGCCGCACTGGGAACCACGATGTGTTCGACACCCCTGGGACATAAGCGTCTCAGCCTTGGCATCAATATACCAATCCATGTATCATCCGCCACCATCTGCACTAGGAACCACGGTATGACATCTTTTGTGACACCCGCCACCAGCTGCACTGGGAACCACGGTATGTCACTCATCCTGTATCCATGGAGCGCCACACGCCTTCCAGGTCCATCAGACATCACTAGTCATCCGGGAAGGCACCAGCCTTTTCCATAGACCCTTTATCACGGCTTAACCGCCTAACAAACCTTTTTTCCCTTAGCATATGCCCACGCATACAATCCCAAAACAATATATATCTTTCACACACAAATTATTCATATCATCATTCAACCGTATTCCGTTTAACCACCTACACGTCTAAGTGTTTCATAAGTCACCATTATCACTAGTCATAATTATGGTCTGTATATAAATATATATATATATATATATAGTATTTTCAATCATCAAACAACTACGCGTAGACTCATAGCTACACGTAGGATGCACAGTTTAATAAGTGACTACTCATCATAACACGACACGTATGAAGAATAGAGAGAGTTCACGACCGGTCCTCACCTTTGCCACTTGATGATGAATAACGAACCCAGTTCACCTTTGGACATATTCAGTGTCTTGACTTGATGTCACGTTTCCTTATGCTTCAGAAGCTCAAATCGGTTCTCCTTAAACCGATAGTTAGTTCCACATGTACTTAACGTCTCTGAAAATTTTCAGGTCAAACGGACCTTGTTTGCCCAACCAAAAGATACAGCTCGTTAGATTGGTTACAGATGTGCACATAAATATTTCAGTAAACCAAACATAACTCTCAAGCCACTGATGATTCAAATACGAAACCCTTTTACAATATGGAATATGGATGTCTTCAGGGCCGTGCCTACCTTTATAAAAAGGAAACACTCGTCTACGACACCACAATTAATTATATTAATTGTTTATTAAGATTTTGTTTTGAAAAAACATCAGGTTAAATAACCAAAAAAGTATTTTAGCTTATTGGAATATGATTTTGATTAGTATCTACTTCAGTTTGGATGTACTACATATATTCAAATTCACCATATTTCATTTCAAATATCATTTATTTTATATACTTTGTAATCCAATAACTCCATTAACTTTTAAATATTTAGAAGATATTTCTTAATATATTTATTTTTGTTAAAAGACTCTTATCTGTAAAACTTCTTCATATTTTATTTTTTCATTATTTTTGTATATTGTTTTTCTAAGCTATCACTATTATATTTTTAAAAAAGCTTTTGTTGTTCGATAATTATGATTTTATTAATTGAATAATATTAAATTGTTATTTGAAATAGAAAAAAGTATTTATTAATTTTTTCTATTTGAAATAGAAAATAGAAAACATCATTTATTAATTTTTTTTTTGTATTACAATATAATTTTATATATATAATTTTTTTTTTAAGTTATTGGAACTAAATATGGTTTTGTAGTTGCTTCGGGCATCCAAAATGCTAGGAACGGCTCTGGATGTCTTGAGGATATACTCACCGAGTTTCAGATCCATCAAAATAGGAAAACTCCTCCAAAAGCTACAGCTTTCTAGTCTGGTTGCAAATCCGCATTGCACATATCACCTCTAAGAAAACGTCCATAACTTTCTTATAACAATTCGGAATGATACACGGCTTTCAAATACAGCTATATACAAGAGTCAGGAATATTCTTACCGCTTTTCAGATCAATCAGAACAGGTTTGCCCATCCGTTTCCATTCCCTACTGAAACTGGTGAGATTATAGACTCGAGCAGACTAAAGCTAACACGACAAAACAATGATAACATTTGACACATATCTTCGATCGTGACGATCTTAATCTTTCTGGAAAGCTGAGACTCGGGGCTTTCCACGGATGGTTATATCGTCACCTGGTTCCACAAATATCGCTGGTAATCTGTCTCTCAAGGTGGCGGCTTTAAAAGTTTCGAATTGCAAAAGTATTTTTCTGGGTTGCAAAAATATTTTTAGGATTTTTCAGATTTTTTGGTATTTTTTTTTAAAAAAAAAGGGAAGAATTTTCAAAGGAAAAAGAAACGGGGAAATGTAGTACTGAGACACCACCGGGATTGCACTCGTTCCTCTTACTCTTGTGTTTTGTGTTCAGATTAAGAAGTGTTGTTTTGCAGTGTTGAAGGTTTAGCTTACGTCGTGAAGATAAATGTTCACAATTTGGAAATGATTAACTGAAGCGTCTTGTTGTAAAGACAGATCGTCGTATCAACCAAAGTGGAGTGTCGTGTTTGCAGCCAAGGAAGTGTAGGAGCTCGCAGCAGCGCTGGCTAGTTTAAATGCATCATCTATGATTTTTATTTGCATCGTCGTGATCAATTATGAGCCCGTGTTATCGTCTTCGGTTCGACCTCTTCTATTTTCACCGTTCTTCATCGTCAATCATCACTGCTCTTCGTTTTTGTTGCCATTTGTTGCTACTGCAAGCATCTTGTTGCTAAAGAGTCATCATTGTCATCAGAAGTAATAATTCACAGTCGTTGGTCCAAAGCAGATAAGAGCATAAGAATATGAAATCATATATGAGTAGGGTTTTGAGAGAGTTTATAGCCACATCTGAGTAAGTGACGTTAGACGTGTGGTGATTCTTGACATATGACATGTCGCAGAAGCCATAGCAACTGGTGGTGTTCTAATTGGAGTTTCACTTAAAGAGTTATTTGCGTTACTTCCTGCGCAAGAATCAGTAGATTCAACATAAATTTTTTGTCATGAAATTGTGTTACATCTTAATCCTGAAAACAGTTCTGTCATAGCAACTTTATGTGTTTGTGGGAGGCTTGTGTCTGGTACCATATTAAAACAGAAGCAATTTTAGTATATGCATCCAAACATTCCATATTTTTTACAAAAAATCTGTTTAGAAACTATTTTAACATTATTCCAGTTTGTTTTTACAAATATAAATATGTAAAAGTAATATAATTCTGAATTTGGGATAATATATAATTTTAAATATAATATCTTCAAAAAATCTTTGCGGGTGAGAAGTGGTGTTGAAATTTTGTTGTTTAAAAGAATTTATTAGACAACATACAAAAGATTTGCGAATTTGTTTTTGGTTTAGTATATTAAAAATAAATAATTTTAAAGAATAAATCAGAAAAAAAATACTTATAGAATTTCCAGACATGAATTTATAAAATAAATAATGTTAAAATAAAATTTCCAGAAATAATATTAAATTGCCAAACATGAATTATTTTGTAGACAATAGAAAAAATCGGAAAATATAAAATTTTGGAAAAATATTAGATTTTAAAGATTTTAAGTTAGAAATAACAAACAAAATTGTTTAAATTCGGCTAAATTTTTTGATTTTTAACTTAAATCATAAAAAATTATGTTATAAAAAGTATTTTAATACATTATATTAATGTTTTGAAATCTGACCCGGTAAACAAACCAGAGAGTCCTTCGAGTCACCGGATCCGTGGGTTGACCCAGTTTGATACAGTCCGACCACAATCAACAATTAGTGAAATTATATTATATATATAAAGTATGAAAACTAATAAATCTCTAAAATATGTTTGAAACAAATATGTTAAACTAACAAAGTAATTATTATTGTAGTTGATGAAGTATTATTCATAAACGAAAGAATATCATAAGGTACCATATTGTAAAATCAGAATGACTCAATAAGAACAATAAAGGAAGCCCTTTGATCGAACTATAATTTTTTGCTTAACCATGATCCATTCGGATCAATGATTATGTCCGGTTCACGGTTGTTTGTTGAGTTTTATGGGTTTTTCTAGATTTTATAGTTTTGGATTTTAGAGTTATATCCGGACCGGATTGTTGTCTGGATCCCAGGTTTTTCAGAATCTGAAAACATTACATTAAATTTATAAAAAAATATATGTCGTGCGGGCACGCAGGTGAAAATCTAGTTGTAAAAATTAAAGTAAGATAAAATTTTGTAACACGATATAAAATTTAAAGTGTACGATCAATTTTGTACCCTATTTGTTTAGGTGGGAATCAGGCAACTATTCTCGAAGCATGCATGAGCTGATCACATGAGTTATTATGGCAGTTAACATATATAACCATACAGTGCTCGAACTGATACTCTCACCACCCCTCGTCTCGTACTTAATTTGCTTATGGAATCTGCGAACTCTTTCTCACTTGCAGAGAGAGCCGGTCCTGAAATTTTGGAGGTTTAAGACCAATTTTAAGGTTTTTGTTTTTGGGGGCAAAAAAATTAAAAATATATATATTTTAGGCCAAAAAAATGAAAAAAAAATGGGGTCAAGGCCAATGTTTCATCTGACATGGCTCAGGGCCGGCCCTGCTTGCAGATCGAGAGACGATCGCGACATGATATGGTTTGTAACATTCTCGTTTTGATAAGACGGCCTGATTTAAAATTTGCTTTCAAAAAATTCAAAAGCCCGTAAACCCATTCTAAAATCTAGAGATCCCACCTCTTTTCCTATAAAAGGAGAGAGAGCTTTTGAAAAAATAGACAGAGTCCCTGCACGTTTTGTTCATTACCCGTGAACCCTAGTCACCACCATAAAACTGAGTTGCTGCCGCCGCCACCTTGAGAGACGGATTACCGGCGATCTTTGTGGAACAAGGTGAAGATATAACCATCCGTGGAAAACTCCGAGTCTCGGCTTTCCAGAAAGACCAAGATTGTTACGATCGAAGGTTTGTGTCAAAAGTTATCGTCGTTTCGTCGTGTTAGCTTTAGTGTGCCCGAGTCTCTAATCTCAAAAGTTTCAGTAGGAAATGGAAACAGATGGGCAAACCTATTCTGATTGATCTAAAAAGCGACAAGGGCATTCCTAACTCTTGTATATAGCTGTATTTGAAAGCCGTGTATCATTCTGAATTGTTATAAGAAAGTTATGGATGTTTTTTTAGAGGTGATCTGTGCAGTGCGGATCTGCGACAAGATTAGAAAGCCGTAGCGTTTGGAGGAGTTTTCCTATTCTGATGGATCTGAAACTCGGTGAGTCTATCCTCAAGGCATCTATATTCCACACTGTAAAAGGGTTTCGTATTTGAATCAGTGGCTTGAGAGTTATGTATGGTTTACTGAAACATTTATGTGCAGCGCGCATCTATAACCACTTTGACGAGTTGTATATTTTGGTTGGGAAAACAAGGTCCATTTGACCTGAAATTTTTCAGAGACGTTAAGGACACGTGAAAATAACTATTGGTTTAAGTAGAACTGTTTTGAGATTCAGAAACATAAGGAAACGTGACATCAAGTCGAGACAGTGAATCTGTCCAAAGATCCAGGTTCATTATTCATCATCAAGTGGCAAAGGTGAGGACCGGTCGTGAACTCTCTCTATTATTCATTCGTGTCATGTTGTGACGAGTAATCACTTGTTAAAATGTGCATCCTACGTGTAGCTATGAGTCTACGCATAGTTGTTTGATGATTAAAAATACTATATATATTTATATACATACCATAATTATGACTTGTGATAGTGGTGATGTCTGAAATGTTAAGTTACATGGGTTTCCAACTCAAAATCAATTGGCAATGAGTGGATTGGCCCATGTCCCTTATATATTACTTAGGATCTCTTCCAACTTCCGATATGGGATAATATTCCCTAATAGCCCCCCCCCCTTCCGATATGGGATAATATTCCCTAATAGCCCCCCCCCCCCCCCCCCTCGAGATGATGGCTCTTTGCCTATCAATCTCGGTATGTTCGGGTATGGATCGATGGACCACCTTTGGGTCGGGTCGATAATGGATCGGGTTGGATAGTATGGATCGGACTCTGATACCACATTGAATATAAGAATATTGTGTTGTATTATTTCATATGATGAGAATTACATAGGTATATTTAATAAAACTACAGAATCATAAATAAGAGAATCATATGTAATAATTGTAGGGAGTAATCAGAGGGATCTTGATAGATAGTATCCTTAATACGCCCCCTCAAGCTCAAGGCAGAGATGAAGTGAATACGGAAACAATGACTTGCGATTGGATCTTTGACAAATTTGATAAAGAAGAAAGAAGAAACATTGCGCTTAAACCATGCAGTTGGACGAATTTACCGAGATGGGAACACCTCAAAAAACATGTATGTGGAGACTGAAGGAAGCATATAGCTTAGGAGAAGTCATTATCGACTTAAGCAAATGATCAACTTGGCTTAAAAAGAAAAATAAAAAAAAACGGAGCCGATCTTTAGATCATTGTAACTCAGATTCAGAGGTCCATGATAGACTTGAATAATGGAGGTATTTTTGCTTAAAAAAAAATAAAAAAACGAGGAACGAAGCTTAGAAACTGAAAAAAGAGGAGCACAAAGCTCTAAAATAAAATGAAAAAACATGTTTTGAAATAAAAAATAGGAGCATGGATTGAGTTAGATCGGTGAATCAAAACTCACACAAATAACCTGCTCTTAGACGTGTATATGGTTAAACGGAATATGGTTTAATGATGATATGAATAATGCGTGTGTGAAAGATATTTTTTGGGGATATTGTATGTGTGGGCATATGCTAATTAAGGAGAAAAGGGTTTGTTAGGCGGTTAAGCTGCGATAAGGGGTCTAGAGAAAAGACGGGTGCCTTCCGGGATGACCAGTGATGTTTGATGGACCTGGAAGGCGTGTGGCGCACCATGGATCCAGGATGAGTGACACACCGTGGTTCCTAGTACGGCTAGTGGCGGATGATACATGGATTAGTATATTGATGCGAGGGCGGAGACACTTATGTCCCAGGGGTGTCGAACACAACGTGGTTACCAGTGCGACTGGTGGCGAGTGTTGACACATACGTCTAGCCGCACTGACTTATACGTCTAGCGGCTGAATCCCACCTAAACAAATAGGGTACAAAATTGATCGTATACTTTAAATTTTATATTTTGTTACAAAATTTTATCTTACTTTAATTTTTACAACTAGATTCTCATCCGCGCGCCTGTGCAGGATAATTTTTTAATAGATTTAATCTAATGTTTTCAGATCCTGAAAAACCCGGGATCCAGACAACAATCCGGTCCGAATATAGCTCTAAAACCCGAAACTATAAAATCTAGTAAAACCCGTAAAACTCAACAAATAACCGTGAACCAGACATAGTCGTTGATCCGGATGGATCATGGTTAAGCAAAAAATTATAGTTCGATCAAAAGGCTTCTTTTATTGTTCTTATTGAGTCATTCTGATTTTACAATACGGTACTTTATGATCTTCTTTCGTTTATGAATAATACTTTATCAACTACAATAATAATTACTTTGCCAGTTTAACATATTTGTTTCAAACATATCTTAGAGATTTATTAGTTTCATACTATATATATATATATATATATATATATATATATATATATAATTTCACTAATTGTTGATTGCGGTCGGACTGTATCAAACCGGATCAACCCACGGATCCGGTGACCCGAAGGACTCTCTGGTTTGTTTCCCGAGTGAGATTTCAAAACATTAATTTAATGTATTAAAATAAATTTTTATAACATTTTTTATGATTTAAGTTAAAATCAGAAAATTTAGCGGAATTTAAACAATTTTGTTTGATATTTCCAACTTAAAATCTTTAAAATCTAATATGATCTAATATTTTTTAAAAACTTTTATATTTTCTGATTTTTTCTATCGTATACAAAATAATTCATGTTTGCCAATTTAATATTATTTCTGGAATTTTTTGTTTTTACATTTTTTATTTTATAAATTCATGTTTGGCAATTCTATAAATAAATTTTTCTGATTTCTTCTTTAATATTATTTATTTTTAATATAATAAATCAAAACAAATTAGAAAATCTTGTGTATGTTGTCTAATAAATTCTTTTAAACCACATATATTCAACACCACTCCTCACCCGCAAAGATTTTTTGAAGATATTATATTTAAAATTATATATTATCCCAAATTCAGAATTATATTTATTTTTACATATTTATATTTGTAAAAACAAAATGGGATAATGTTAAAATAGTTTTCAAATAGATGTTTTTATAAAATATGGAATGTTTGGATGCAAATACTAAAAGTGGTTCTGTTTTAATAGAATAGATATCTCTATAATATTTTATAAGAAGACATTTAGGAAAATAAACTTTATTTTGTAAGTTATTACATATTATGTCATTACAAATAACAGAATATAATTGAAATAGAAAATAATATAATTATCTCTTAAAACTATTGAATAAAATATGAAAAGTATGTGTTGCCATTAAAGAAGTTATTTATTATTTAGTTTCCTAATTATTTTTAAATAATAATCATCCATATATATTTAAAGAAAAAATCTAT
The DNA here is from genome assembly GCA_030161315.1 of Eutrema japonicum. Taxonomy (NCBI): domain Eukaryota; kingdom Viridiplantae; phylum Streptophyta; class Magnoliopsida; order Brassicales; family Brassicaceae; genus Eutrema; species Eutrema japonicum. Next base: position 15,775,001 of record BSQW01000013.1, read on the forward strand.
TTGAAATTTTGCTATATTTTTTACTATAATTTACTATATTTTATTTGAATATATATATATATATATATAAAAGTTAGACAAGAAAATTAATTTTTTTAAGAGTTCGTGGACTAACCACAAACATCAGTCATTAAACGGTGCATATTAGAGTTATGTTTTCAAGATTATATGTTTTGGCGTGTTAGCCCGAATAATATTTTAGTCAATTGCAAAACGGGTTAAATAGACAAATTATTTCGGTTTGACAATTATATCTATAATCATTAGTTAGACATATTATAAAATTCAAATAAAAACATTTTTTCTAAAATTTTAAAACAATTTCTTAAAAAATATTACTCCACACGCAGATCAAATCCTAGTGTATAATACAAAACCTCACGTACCATAGGAACCATTCTGGACGAACATCTCTAGCACATTAATATCCATCTCTTCGTCCTAACTATGCTTCTCTCTCCCTCTTTTTTTTTTGTTTCCTTGTTTTTAATTTGTTTGCGAAAGTGAAAATAATAATCGCACCCACATATTTATAGAGTATATACTCTAGTTTTACTTTCATAAAACATTATTTCTTTCTTAGGAAGAAAATCTACAATTAATCTTATATTTTTGAAATTTAGAAAATATAATTTTGGTATAGATTGATTGGTGATACACTTTTGGTATTTTACTAAAAGGGTTTTAAGAAGATTTTCTCTATAAATACATAATTTCCTCTAAAACTATTAAGAAAATAGAATTGAAACTTCAACAAATTAGTTTGTGTGTACTTCATTTTTATATATTTATATTTATGCTTATGTAAGACGACTTTAGTCAGTTTCAAGATAGATTTTCTTATTTTGCTATTTTATTTATCCCGGACTGATGATTGTTTAGCCCATTCGGTCAGCATATCCCTTATATATTTATTGAAAGCATTTTCAAAAAATAAAATATTGTTTTAACATGTGATTTACAAAACTATCATGCTGATCGAGCTTCTAAGAAAAATATAAAAATAGTTTAAATAACTAAACTATTTTCAACCTATGATACTCACATAAATTCAACATATAATTTATGAAAATATGTTCTCATTTCCTACCAAAATATTTATTGAATATTTATATACCATATTAATTATTTCCTTAAACACTATATTCGTTCTCTCATTTTTCCTTGATTTTATTTTTGTTAAAAGAAATTGAATCATTACATCATCTATATAATAAAAAAACTATTTTTTTCCACACATGTTATAACTCTAATTTTTAAAACGAACATAAATTACTCAAATAATAAAAAAATATGAGTGTATTTTAAAAGTCTCACATCAGAAAAAAGATATGTGGTGGTTCATAATCCTATTATAAAAATGACATAAATGATAAGAAATCATAAGAGTAAACAAAATCAGACTTAATAAGTGTCCTACTTTTTTTTAAATCAGTTTAATTATAAAAAAATCGATTTGCAATAGATGCATGTCTTATTAGGTGTCTAAATTGATCAATTTTTTTTAGCTTAATCAAGATTAAAATCGATTATAAAACCCTATAATCAGCCCACATGTTTGCAATTGCCTCATAACACAAATGCATTTGATGCAATTGTAACTATTATTTGTAATTATGTAATCATCCTACAATTTTGCTATTGCAAATATCATCAACTTTTTATTTGTAATTATATTCATATACATAACATCCGCATATATTCTAATAAAACAATAAGGGCCAACCTAATCACTTAGCGATTTGATATTTCTTTATTTGTAAACTATTCTCTTCCTAATCAAGAAATTTCTTTTTAATTTAAAAGTTTGGTTGAAAAAAGAAGTGAATACAAAATACTCAGCAAGGTCAATCACATCCGTCCACGCAACATCACAATTCTAAACAATCTAATCCTATAATTACATAGGTATAGCTTGGAAGTTTCAGAGACTTATAAAAGTGACAATTAGGCTCGTTTAGCTAAGCAAGCTAGTCGAATTTAAAATCAACCCAATTTCATATATCATAATGTTCTAGAAACTCTATTTTCTTCACATTTCACAACATGCAAACTTCTCAGTAAAACCAATTACAAAAAAAAAAAAAAAACCTAAACCCTAAACCCTAAACCTTCGAATCAGTATAAGCAGAGTTAATAACAATTTGGTTTTGAATGAAACCCAAACCTCCCATGTAATACCTCTCAAGAACTTTCATGAATCATCTTCGCCACAATCTCAGTAACTTTTCCAACTCCATTGATTCTCTTAAGCATCAAAGCTAAACGTGACACAACTTCATACTGATCAGGCTCACGAAACCTCAAAGCTTCTCTACTCACTTTCTTCACTAACCTCATTAGCCCTTTACGCACAACGATCTCTCTTCTACGAACGTTAACCATCTCCCAAACCGAACGCACAATCGCCTAAACCGGATCCCAAACATAATCTCTCCTCTCCAAATTTATCAGCTGAACCATCAAGTTAAACGCAGCCTCTAAAGCTAAACACCATTCTTCTTCTTCAACATCTGGATCAAACAACCCTCTAGCGATCTTTAAATCGAGATTATTCTCCATTAAAGGCTTCAAGAAACGTTCGTCGAGTAGCGTTGGCAATTCACTGAAGATCAAAAGCGTTTTCTTGTGGTTGAGAGAAGAGATGAAGAAACAGAGCTCGTCCCAAGGAATGTTATCGATGAACAAATCAACGGAGACTCGAGATATGATTCTTGAGAGGAGTTTGAAGTCATGATCGGAGATTCCTTGCAGGAGAAGGCAAGAGTTTAGATTTTCTTTGACGTCTTTCAATGCCTCTGTTTTCAATCTGACTCGTGAATCTTCGACATCGATGAGGAGTGAATCGAGGAGTGAGAGGGAATAAGATCGAACCGTCGGAGAATCCGTGAATCTGTATACTTGGAGGAGTTTAATGGCTAAGAGATTCGGGAAATGTTTTTTGAAGGATTTGTAGAGAAGATCCGAAGATTCGTCTGTTTCTTTCGCGAAACAGAGATTCGTGACGAGTTTGGTGATTTCTGCGACGTCATGTGTTGCAAGAATCTCTTTAGCTTTTCTCGCGACGTAGAGAGGAGATGATGCGAGAGAAGGAGGGTAGGAGGAAGAAGCCATGTTCCGGCTTTTCCCGAGAAAATGAGAGAAAATCTGAGACGAAATTAGGAATTTCCCGAGAAAATGTTGTTCTTGAGAGAAGGATAAGTCATAAAGAGAAGAGACTTGGATGAATTCAATATATATATTCGATAGTGTCATCTCAACGAAACCGTTAACAGAATAGTGTTTCTGCTTTAGTGCGCCAAAAATTAGGGGAAACATCTAATATACCTTTTTTTTATAAATTGAATCAACTTGCCCTTCCACTAATCAACTTGCCCCTATTTCATTTACCCAAATAAAATTTTACTATTTTGCCCTCACATTAAAATAATGTAAAATTAAAAAAAAAAAAAACAAAACAAAACGTGGAAAAAACAAATGAATCGGTACAACTGGTACAACTAGTTAATATGTACAACTGGTATAAATGATACAACTAGTCAACTTTTCTGAATTGGATATAACTGATACAACTGGTACAATTAGTTAACTTTCCGAATTGGGTACAACTAGTACAACTTCGTTGTAATATATTAATGTTGTTAATTTTTTTTCTTTTTCAGAGGACAATGAATATTAGTTAGTTCACAGTCATAGATTTTGATTATGGGAGATATTATTCAGGGAACGGAGTTGACGTACAATGGATTCCAAGTGAAGATCCGAACTATATTTTATTGATGAAAGAATTGTTGGATGAGTTAACTTATTTTGGGTTGGTTAGTAGAATATGCAAGAAGATCATAGTAGATGAAGCTACGACGAAACTGAAATTAACTTACATTCCAATTAAAACAGATCATAAGAAGGCAAGTGTAATCTTGGATGATGAAGATGTTATAACATATGTAATGCAATACAAAGATGACCGTGCTACATATTTGATTCGAATAAACAACAATGGTTACCACATCATCTTACTTTTATGTAAGATAAATTCATTTTTTGAGAATTGGTTACAACATCATCTTACATTTACATCATATACTTTACACTTTTAGGGTTAGTTTGTTAATCTTAACCCATACTTATGAAAAAACTTACAAATTATTACCTTTTACACATATTATTGCATGAACACATATTAAATATAATTTAATTACCTAATTTCATTGGTACAACTATATACATATAATTTAAATTAAGGTCTAACTACTTACAAGGTTTTGACCATGAAGTACAACTATGAACAAATCTGTACAACTGGAATCTTAGTGTACAACTATGTACAAATTTGACGACACACGTGTTATTTTGAAGGCGTATGAGTCCCTTTTTTCGATGCACGTGTCCGATTTTTTTTTTAATTTTAGTTTATACAATTATTCTAGTTATACTATTGTACCAATTTTAATTTAGTTTTATGTAGTTGTTCGAAGTTTTACCAGTTGTACCAGTTATTTCAATTGTACTAGTTATCTCAGTTGTCTTAATTGTTCCAAATATCTCAATTGTTCTAGGTCTGCAAATCGTTCATTGCAAATCACAGTTCTAATTTCGGATTTTCCAAAAATTCAACCAATACAACTTTCAAATATTGTGATTGTTCACTGCAAATCGTTCACTACAAATCTCAGTTCTAATTTTGCAAATCGTTTTCAAAAACAACAAATTTCAAATATCGAAAAAAAAGAAAACGAAAACGAAGAAAAAGAAGAAAAATAAGAAGAAGAAGAAGAAGAAGAAAACAGGAACGAAGAAGAAAACGGAAACGAAGAAGAAGAAGAAGAAGAAGAAGAAGAAAACGGAAACGAAGAAGAAGAAGAAAACGGAAACGAAGAAGAAGAAGAAGTTACATCAATTCAAAAAAAAAAAAAAAAAGTTACGGTGGAGAAGAAGAAGAAGATCCAAAATCAAAAGGAGGATCCGTTCTAATCGGATATGGATCAGATATGGTTGGTTGGGTTAGTAAATACTGAAACATTTTAAGGGTAATTACGTATTTGATCAACTTTTTAATTAAAAGAAAAAGAAAAAGAAAATTCTTTTTATAACAAGGACAAATCTGATTTTCGTTCGATCATTTGGGACATTGCTGATTTTTGCCCCAAAAATTAACGCAAATTACTCTTTTAACCCTGTTTCGTTTAAAGTGTTTCACGTGCTATTTTTGTTTCTTTTATTTCTTTAAAAGGGTGAGTAAAATAACCGAATTGAACCGAACTGAGATCCAGTAATCCTAACCCGAACCAAAACCAACCTTAACCCGAAGTTGCATATATAAATATATTTACAGAATTACTCAAATCGAACCTGAATTTTGTGTAATCGAACCAGATTCATTTTTAATTAATTAGGTATATAGAAAATGATAATTAAATATACCAAATTTGTATAATACTAATCAAAATTAATTAATTTTTATTATAATATATATTTATCTAAAACTGAATCGAACCGGAATTCGTATTGAAAAATTTCAAGCCAAACTAAATCGAACAAAATTTGATTCTATTTTCCAAAATCTAAAACCCAAAATCTAAAACCGAACCAAACCAAAAAAATCGAATGTCAATGTCTAGAAAAAATCGGTAGGAGACAAGAGGACGAATAAATTAAAGAAGATAATTAAAAATTCTAACAAAGGCTCATAATTCGCCACGTGGCAATGCCTTCAAATCTCATCACTTTCATTAAAAGAGGTAAAAGATTTCTGCAACATAAACCAAAAAATGGGAGACAAAACGGTGCGTTTTGGCCGTCTCGGATGCATCAGATTCGCGTCAAAATTCGTCAGAACAGTAACCCAATCCTCTAACGCCGTCATTATCGCCATCAGCGATCCGTCACTCGAAACCGCGAATACCTTCGCCGCCGCTAACAATTTATCGTCGGAGACCGTCACGGTGTACGGAAGCTACGACGAGCTACTAAAAGATCCCCGCGTTGACGCCGTTTACTTGACGATGCCGGTGATGCAGCGAGGGAAGTGGGCGGTGACGGCGGCAGAGAAGAAAAAACATCTTCTGGTCGAGAAACCGCCGGCTCAGAACGCGGCGGAGATTGATAAGATCGTGGAGGCGTGTGAATCTAACGGTTTGCAGTTTATGGACGGTACGATTTGGTTGCATCATCAACGGACGGTCAAGATTAGAGAAACGATGTTTGATTCTGGATTGCTTGGAGACGTTCGCCACGTAAGCTTTGCATTTTAATTTAAATATTGCAAAGTGCTCCATAGAATCCGTTACTTTCCTAATTGCCCCCATACATAAGTTAGAACGACTTAAATAACCTACATTTTAATGTTGCAATCTATTATCTATTACTAATAAAATTTGATGTTATAGGGCTCTCAAGACGTCCACATAAAATTTTAAATGACCAATTAAAATATGTCAAATTAATATTTTAATAAAAATTTTAAAAATGTCAAAATTCTAAAAAAATGTCTCTTAAAATAGAAATAAATATCAAAAGAGATAAATCAACAAAAAAAAAATCAAAAATAGAAATAAATATCAAAAGAGTTAAATGAACAAAATGAAAAATCATTTTTTAAAAAATTAACTTGATATCTATGTTAATTTTATGGAAAATCAACATAAAAAGTTAAACAAAATAAAATAAAATTATGTCAAAATAAAATCTTATACTAATAAAATTTAATGCTATATATGCATCTAAGGATGTCCACATAGAATTTTAAATGACCAATTAAAATATGTCAAATCAGCATTTTAATTAAATCTTAAATAATGTCAAAAATTACAAAAATCATTTTTTAAAATAAAAGTAAATATCAAAAAATCTAAATTAACAAAAGAAAAAATTATTTAAAAGAAAATTAATTTCATATCTATGATAACTTCATGAAAAATCAACATAAAAAGTTTAACAAACAAAAAAAGAAAAAGAAAATTATATGCAAAAAAATCGTGTCTCTTAAAATAGAAATAAATATCAAAAGAGCTAAATTAACAAAAAAAAAAATCAAAAATAGAAATAAATATCAAAAGAGTCAAATTGACAAAAGAAAAATTATTTAAAAGGAAATTAACTTGATATTTATGGTAATTTTATGAAAAATCAACATAAAAATCTTACCAAACAAAAAAGAAAAAGGAAATTATATGTCAAAATAAAATCTATTACCAGATTAGAGGAGAAAAAAGTTCAGATCGGCTTACCAGAATCTATAAGAGCTAGACTCTGTCGGATCCTTTGAAGATGGATCTGCGGCCACCTTCTCCGACCTAACTCTTGGATTATTGTCAGGTTATCACGAAAATCTTTAAGTTGAGCTCGGTCGATGGGATGACGATCTGAAACAAAAGAAATAGGAAGTTAGACAAGCATGAGATATAATCAGACAAGGGCACATGTTAGCTAAAATCTACCAAATGTCGCATTCCACCGAGTCCTATAACTCCTATCAGCCTCGACAACTGATGCTTGCTTATCTTGACGAAGAAGTATCAATGCTCCCAATCGTTAACCTTACTAGGAGCATCGCCCATTATAACCCCATGTATCTCTTTGCAGCCACGTAAAACGTCCCATGAGTTTTGCCGTTCTTACTGATGGACGTCATCTCTTCGAAGAAACGAAGGTCGACGTCAACGTCGCATTCGGCCCCCATAACCATTGCAGCGACCATATTTCGAATTTCAGCTGAAGTTATCTGAGTAATGGCGATACCCTGCGCATCGCAATAGTCAAGCAAAAGCTTTGGCAACAGGAACCAGAGACGGCAGTGGGTAAAGTAAGCCTCGTACAAACAAAGCCACCCTTCAGGAGCGCGAGTGGATTTTGAAGGGATATCTGCGAGACGTAGCTTGCCGCGAAGAATCACCTTGCCATCGGTTTTAGGAACCGATCTGCGAGCTTTCTTAGGTTTGTCCTCGGCAAGGGTCGCCAACATTCTTTCATTCATAAGCCACAGCTCGTCTTCGATCTTTATCTTCGTCCCATCGATCGGATCATCCCTCAAATTAGGAATGTCAATTTGTAGACGACCCGAGCTGGAGCACACCTCATTAGGTTGAAAGCAATTGCCAACTCCCTGATCGGCGAATCACTCTCATTTACCGATTTATCAGAGCTTGGTGCTCTTTCCTCAGAAGAACCGCTGCTCACCGAGACAAGATTCTCCCCTACAGATCCAGAAGATAAACTCGATTCGACCGAGGCCATCTTTCTTTTAAAAGATCTAAAACGAGGAAAGAGACAAAACGAAGAACTGATGAAGAACACGGTGGAGATCTATCTAAGATCTTCAAACAGATCGGCGAAATCAGGCCGCAAATTCAGAAAAACACGACGGCGATATGTCATAAAACTTGAAGATTGGAAAGGCGAAAGTTGCGATCAAAATAAACTAATAGAGCAAAAAGAGAAGAAAACTACCTTATACATCGGAAGAATGAAACTGAGAAAGGGATGGGTTGAAGAATATATAGAGAGAGAGGACGATTATCGAGGAATGCAATAATTACCCCAACATGACTATTCGATTTTCGTGAAGTGGCTTATGGATTCAACAATCTTCATTAAAGCCCATTCAAGACCCACCGAGCCGACTCCAATCGTGAAAACGCCGATCCAGATTCACGCCGAGCCGACTATCGATAAATTCACTGAATTCAAGCATGCACTCCTTCGCCGAACTGGGGGATGGCTTATTGTTGGAGGTGGGTTTCACACCCACCCTCCCTCTCTCTTAAGGCCCTGCCCAAATCTAGATCGGCCCACCAAGCAATCGACCCATCAAACGATCAAAACCTGTCAAGCCCATTTAGTTTGGTCATACGACCTACCAGAAACGAGGTGGATCGCCACCAAGGCTACTAAAGGAGGGTCGGTCAGCCCGTTCTGCCCAATCGGTCGATATGTCCTACTCGACCGTACAATATGGGGCTTAAAATATCTCTAATTCGTCGTCTTAGTTTTCATATAAATAGTGAAGTACTCCCATTAAGAGCCCGATCCGTAATTCGAAATAAATGCTCTGAAACAATACTTACGCCGACCCTAAATCACCGATCTTTAAATCACCGATCTTTAAATCACTAATCAAACTATAGTTCGTTTAAGATACCGAGTTTCAATACCTATTTGTAGTTCATTTTCTAAATCGACCTATTTCAAAATAATAACAGCCGATCTATCTTGTTATCGCTATTACCGATCTACGACTTTAAATACAATCAAAATTTTCCGAGGCTCTTCTTTGACTTCATACACATGTTACTAGGTTACCCTAACCGATACAACAGTAATATGAGAAATTTCATCGAAATCGACCACCTTTTGCCGTTTATCTCCACGCTAGAACGACCAGTTCAGTGTGATGATCAATTATACCATTGTTGGTGGTGTTTTTAGGTGATTTTTTGTTTTTCGCCAGTGATATCTATGTTTAATACGGTTTATAATGGTGGTTGTGTTCTAAGCGTAACCGCTTTGTTATGGAAAGAACCACCTGGAGGAGACGACGGTTCAGAAACGAAGATGCAACATCTTTGTTATATGGCGATATTTGTAGAATCGTTGAAAAATGGCAATCACAAATTTCATTTTCATCATCGAAGCAATCAATAAATTGTATTCTTTATCGAATAATATCTTTAGATCTAATTTGGGAATTGGCCAATGTAGTACAACAAATGGTGTTTAAAGTGTTTATGCGACGTGAATTTTGGAGTTTCATCATGTGGGTGATAGCCAAATATAAAAATCGCATTAGATCAAAGGTAAATAACAAAGTTGATATTTTGTTTGCGACTAAGGTTTCTCGGAAAAAATCATTGTCAAAATTTACTACCTTCGTTTTATTATTCTTTTAAAGTGTTAGTTATGTATTTGATTAAAGTTTTATTATTTTATGTATTTTATATGTAACATTGAATTCAACATAAATAAAGAAAGATGTTTTAAAAAAACAATATATAAATTTATATATTGAATTATTTGAATTCGAATTTTATGCAACCAAACAAAATGAACCGAATTTCTTTTAAAAATGAATCACTTTCATTAAATATATAGAAAACATACATTATAATATTATAATAAAGAGAAATATTATAAAATTTCACAAAAATAGTTGTTAATGCAAACTTAGCATACAAAATTTAAAATTCCGAAAATAAAAACAACTAATTATGTGGAAATATTTGTGTACCTTAAATAAATTAAAAATAAAATTAAAACATAATGTTTAGGTTTTTTATTTTTTCATTTAGGGTTTAGTTTTTCTCCGTTAGAAAAATATTTTAAATCATTTTAATATTAAATTTGTGCTATTATTGAAATTTAAACTAGTGATACTAAGTTTTGAACGAACACTAAAAATGTGCTATTTTAGACAATTGGCATATAATAAAATATATAAAACCCAACCAAAATTTTTAAACTGGATAAAAATAAAATTTGTAACTACTTGGCATCTATTTTTTCAAAATTAGAAAAATCTGAAACCCAAAAAAAAACATAACCGAACTAAACACTAAACTATACTGTTAAATCACTACCTCTTAAGTATCAAACTCTCTTTTACCACATGTGTTATATATTTTGCAGATGTACAGTACGATGACGACTCCGGTACCGGAGCAAGTACTAGAGAGACTGACTAAAGAAGCGATGGGATCAGCCGGAGCCATCGGAGAGCTTGGTTGGTACCCTATAGGTGCAGCTCTCTGGGCTATGTCTTACCAAATGCCGATATCTGTTAGGGCTCTTCGCTCCTCAATCGCCACAAACTCGGTTGGGACCATCTTGTCCTGCTCTGCTTCCCTTCAATTCGGTTCAACTGCAACCGCAACCGCAGCAGCAATCGTCCACTGCTCTTTTCTCTCTCATTTGTTGACTGACTTGGCTATCTCAGGTTCTTACGATTTATCTTTATTGGTGAAATAGAAATACTAATACTAATAGTTTAATCCAACCTGAATCGAAAAAACAAACCGTTCAAAAACCAAATAACCCTTAGTTTGTTATTAGTATCAGAAATACCGAACCCAAACCCGAACTGAAAAATTAAAGATGTACCTAATTAAAAACAAATCAAAATCAAAACCGAAGCAAAGTGATCTATAGTAGATAGATAATAGATTTGGTGTTAAATTGGTAAATGCTCATAAAATAGGAAATTAAAAAAAAAACTGAAAAACCTGTAACAATAGAATTTAAATCCAAAAAAAAAAAACCGTTGTTCAATAGCTGATTATAAATATTTGGCTGCAACTGGTTGCACTTTTAGAGGAAAAAAATCAAAGGAAAAATAGATTCCTCTAAAGTTTTACCATTTATGTTGAAAATGAAAAATAAAATTTTCAACTCATTCCACGTTAATTAGATGAACAAAGAAGAGAAATATAAGGAAAACTTTCCTGCACTAATAAGGAGAGTAACAAGTTGAAAAGTATTTTTCTATATTTTTTTCACTAATTTCTATTCATCTTGTTAATTTAGAAGACAACCAATTGCAGCCTAGATATTATATTTGTTAATCATGTTTAAGATGTTTAAACTTTGGTGTTAAATTAAGATTTCAAATACTTTTGTAACTCAGAACTAAATAACTGAGAAAATCTTTGTATATTATTATGACTTCATTTGAAATGAATTTCGATGGAGTTTCATGAATAAATTATTAGAAACAAAATCTAAAGTATAATGTAGAGATTTTAGAATCCACACACATGAAATCCTAAAAATGATATCAAATCTCAAATCTTTTTTTTTTTTGATAAAATTTGAATATATTACCATAAAGGAACATAGTATAATTACAAAGCTTTAAAATCAAGCAGCTTCAGAGGCCCAAAAAAATATAAAAAGCCAGAGAAAGCTATTACAAGAGAAGGGATTTGCTAGCAAGAAAGACTAAGCATGGGTGAACCATTGAGATAACAAACCTTGGCAGCGTCTTTTTGAGAGTCTAGCAAGGAGGGCATCACGGGTGGTGCGGTCTATCTGGTTGAAGACAACTTTCGCCGGAATGGATATGTTGTTGTGAATCCTACTGTTTCTTTCTTTCCAAAGAAGATACATCGTCGCTTGGGAAACTATGCATTTCAGAGTTCTGGAAACAAGCTGAGAGTGAGACCTCATCCAGGTTATAAGCACTTGCCAATTCCCAAGTACCAAATTTGCTGAGCTGAGTCGAGGCAAAATCATTCTCCAAACCTGTTTTGAGAAATCACAGTGCAGGAATAAGTGATCTCTGGTTTCTGGCTGAGAGTTACAGAGGCAGCAGGTAATTGGAGTGTTTATTCCCCAGTTCAACATTCTTGATCTTATTGGTAATCTATCCAAGTTGGCTGTCCAAAAATGGAAGGCATGCTTTGGAACAAAATGCTTGAACCAGACAGATTTGAACCACAACACGAGCTGAGAAGAAGGCCTGAGAATTTCCCAAGTCCTCTTAGTAGAAAATATGATGTCTCTCATACCTTCCGCACCCCAAGTGAAAGAATCAGGTTCTTTTTCTGAGGAAGGAGGCGGCGTTGCGAGGAGCGAGACTCGAAGAGCTTTAATCTCAGCATTTCTAGATCGAATTGATGGAAGTCTCCAACCTCTCAAATCACTCACAGCCTGAGAGAATGTTGCTTCAATCGGAATCCCAAGTCTGCAAGGTCCTTCGGAGCCAATAAAATCAATTAGAGGACCGTGAGGGAGCCAATTATCAAACCAGAAACTAGCCAAAGAACATGTCCCAATGTCGCAACCAATGAATTGCTTTGCCAAAGGTCTCAAGGAGAGCATAAACTTCCATATCCAAGAGTGGGAGCTTTTCTCTTTAATTAACCAGAAATTCGAGCGTTTCAGTCTGTGCTCTCTATTCCAAGCAACCCAAAGAGAGCCACTGTTGCAAAAAAGCAACCACACCAATATAAGATTTAGAGCTTTGTTCCAAACCATAAAATTCCTCAACCCCAACCCTCCCTCATCTTTAGGAAGACAAACAGAACTCCAAGGAACTTTAGAATATGGTCTCTTTGAAATGTCACCAGTCCAAAGAAAGTTTTTACAGAACTTCTCAATTGCTTTTAAGCAACCTTTTGGCAGAGCAAAGGCTGATAGCCAGAAGTTTACCAGGCTATAAATGACCGAAGAAATAAGTTCTTTCCTCCCTGCATAAGACAAACACTTTGCAGTCCAACTCGTGAATTTATCTCGAATCTTGTCTAGAAGAGGAGAGTACTCAGAGATGCTTAACTTTGTGCTCTGGAGAGGTAACCCCAGGTATCTGATGGGAAATGAGCCACAGTGGAAGCCTGAACTGTTCAGTACTGACGCTTCCTCCAGGTTCATCCCCGCATGGAAAAGAGCAAATTTTTGCTTATTAAGGCCCAAACCAGATAGATGCTCGAAACTGTCCAACGCAGCTGAGATTCCTTGCAGAGAAGTCACAGAACCATCAAAGAATATCATCAAGTCATCTGCAAACGATAGATGAGATATCTTTGGGTTTCTAGCAAGCGGATGATAGCCTATCGATCCATCTTCAAATTTAGAGGCTAAGAGGCAAGCAAGAGTTTCCATAGCCATAACAAAAAGAGAAGGAGACAGTGGATCTCCTTGTCTCAATCCTCTCTTTCCTTTGAAATAGCCACAAAGTTCCCCATTTACTTTTATAGAAAATGAGGCAGTGGAGATACACTGCTTTATCCAGTTAGTAAATACCTCCGAGAAATCAGCTGCTTAAAAGATCTAAAGAATAAAATCCCAGCTTACCGAGTCAAAAGCTTTACGAATATCAACCTTTAAGAGACCTCTTGGAGTCACATTTTTTCTGTTGAATCCCTGCATTAGTTCAGTGGCCAGCAAGACGTTTTCCACCAATAATCTACTTTTAACAAAAGTAGACTGAGACGGAGAGATCATACTTGGAAGAAGAAGCTGGAGTCTCCGGGCTAAAATCTTTGAGATGGTTTTATAAACCACGTTACAACAGGAGATAGGTCTAAAATCACCCAGCTGCTCAGCACCTTGAACCTTTGGAGCTAAAGTGATAGCCGTTGAGTTCCATTGTTTGAGAATTTGTCCTGAGACAAAAAAACTCTTGGACAACATTTATAACATCAGCCCCAATTATGTCCCAGCTCTTCCTAAAGAACTCTCCAGTATAACCATTAGGCCCCGGAGACTTATTTCTCGGAAGATTAAAAGCTTCTGTTTTGACATCCTCAGCTGAAACAGTTGCCACCAGCATCACCTTTGCTGCTTCTGAACATCGAAAAGGAGTTAAAAAGCTGATATAGTCCTTATCCTCACTAGACAACACTGATGACTCTCCACCCAGAAGCTCTGCAAAGAAATCAACACAATGAGATTGGATATCCTCTGATTTTTCCAGCCTCTTGCCCATTTGATCAATCAAGTAGTGAACTTGATTTGCGGATCTCCTAGCAGCATCCACTCTATGGAAAAATGCAGAGTTACCATCTCCAAATTTCATCCATTTGACTCTTAATCTCTGATGAATGAACTTTTCCTCAGCCAGGGCAAGGATCATCCATTTCTTATGAGCTGCCTTCTCCAAACCATCCTGAACGGGAGAGGGATTAGAGAGGAAGTTACTTTGCTGGACCAGCAAGAGCTCGTGAGCATCTTTCACTCGATTTTCAAGGTCTGAGAAGTGTTCTCTGTTGATGTCTTTGAGGACAGCTTTCAGGGATTTTAGCTTCTTCGATAGAATGAACATGGACGTACCATAGACTTGAGTGTTATGCCAATGAGCAGAAACTCGTGGGATAAAGTCTCTGTGTTGCAGAAGGAAGTGAGACACTTTGAATGACTTCTTAGATGGATTTGAGGAACCAAAAGCTATTACAGCTGGGCAATGATCTGAAACATCTAAATCTCCAAAATGGCTAAAGGATAAGGGGAGAGCCAGCTGCCACTTGTCATTGATCAGAATCCTATCGAGCTTTTTTGCAATGGGATTTAGCTCCTGCTTATTCCACCATGTGAATTGATTCCCCCTGAAAGAGAGATCAAACAATCCAGCATCTATAACACACTCTCTGAACTCAGCCATTCCTCTAGAGATTCTAGTGCCTCCTTGAGAATTCTCCAAGGGATTTAGAGTTTGGTTAAAGTCTACTAGAGCTGCCCAAGGCTTGGAGGCAATAATTGGATCATTTGCAAGACCGCATATATCCTCCCAAAGAGCTCTCCTCTCATACTTGCAGTTTAGAGCGTATATGAAGGAGATAGCCACATCTTCTGAATAGTGAGGATGCTTCACAATACAAGTGATCATTTGCACAGATTTTGAATGAATCGTCAGCTGAACCAAAGGATCCCATAAAACCCATATCCTGCCTAGCTCTGCAAACTCGTAGTTACCAGCAAAATTCCAGCCTCGAAAAGAGGATTTAATATACTTATGAGACTTGTGAATCCTCACACGAGTCTCAATTAGGCTACCAAAAAGGGGTTTATGCCGCCTATGACATTTCCTGAAGCTACTACGCTTGACACTATTATTAAAGCCTCTAATGTTCCAACAAAAGTATCTACTCTCATCAATGAGAAGATTTATCCCTGGAGACTCTCCCCGAGGTGCTTTTAACGTGTCTCCGCTCTTTCTTAGAGAGCACTTTAGTGAACTGCTGGTTATCCTCATGAAAATCCTCTTCTGACGACGTGAAACCAGAGTCTGCCTCAACTTCCACATCCTGGTCCGAGGAGGAGGAGGGAGAAGAGCTCGAATCTGAATCTGAAGAGGATGACAATTGAACTTTCTTCCCTTTTCCTTTACCAACAGACTTCCTAGCCAGATCAGCTTGAGAAGGTTTCCCATTCTGTGGACCAATCAAATATTTCTCTTTACTTCGTACTTCAGGCAAAATTTCAAATTGAGCCGGCGCCAATTTCTTCTTCTTTGATTTTGCAGAGATCTTTTTCTTTTTTAAAATGGAAGCTTCACCCAACGATCCTTTCTCATTCCCTTTTTTAAAGTGCAAAATGTGGTTAGAAACCTTCGCAGAGTTGGATTTCTTTGCACGAGGACAAGAATCTGCCTCATGAGCTGAGGACTTGCAAGATACACAAGTGATAGGAGCTGTTGGGCAGCGCCTGATAATGTGACCTATCTCTTGGCAGTGGCTGCAGATCGGAGGGAGCCATGGGCAATACACTTCAACTCTGTGGACCTCTCCATTTTCGAACTGAGCGTTAACTGCTTCAGGAATAGGCTCCGTCAAATTTATGATGGTGAAAACTTTGGCCACTTCAACATTCACCAAGTTTGCAGTGTGGGGGTGGAGAAACAACGGATCACCAACCAACCCCGCGACATGTTCCAGACCTTCTTCGTTGAAGAACTGAGGCGGGACTCCTCTAAGTTCCAACCACACCGGAGCTTCCGAGAGCTCGGGCATCGAAGGAGTCAAGCCTGACGAATAGTCTGCAACAAATATTGTTTGACCTTCAATATGCCATATACCTTCAATATGCCAAATCTCAAATCTTGAATATTATAAACCTAGATAATTAACTTTACATCGATGATTGAGTCTTTGTATCAACATCAAATGTGGAAATGGATGCTCAGGATCAAAAAGGTCGATTCAGATGAATGACTATGTGATCCCCTACAAGGAGGACACAGCTTGATTCGAGTACACAAGTGGCGCTAAGTTCGTGGACATGCACATTGGTTGGAACATGATGCCGGAGAAAGTTACGGTGGAGTGCGGCGGAACCGAGGAGTCGCAGGAGGCAATGCTGCTGAGAGAGTTCGCGAGGCTTGTCCAAGGAATCAAGAGGGGCGAGTCAGAGGCTGATCGGAGGTGGCAAGAGATCAGTAGGAAGACGCAGTTGGTGATTGATGCTGTGAAGAAATCTGTTGATATTGGTTGTGAAGTGGTTTATCTGTAAATCATGTTGACATCTTCTGCTAGTTAGACTATAATATTAATATTATTGATACATGCACATGTTATGGACCTATGGTATATAACTTTAATTAGTCGAAGTTTCAAGATGCTATTTACTCCATGATTTTAATTGGCGCATGTTTGAACAAACAAGAACAAAAAATTGGCGCATGTTTGTCCATACCGCATGATTTTGTACGGAAAGGAAGATTTGGGCATTCATATACTGTTGTATGGAAAGGAAGAAGATGCACGTTATAGCTAGAGTAAATGTAATACCATGAGTTCTGGATAATAGTGGTGCATATGTAATACCATGAGTTATGGAAAAATAGTGGTGCATGAGGAATTATAATAATTGATTTGGTTACTGATATTACTAAAATGCATTCTCTTTTTTTCGATGCACTTTTTTTTTCCGTAACACATCCAGAGAAAACTCCATAGTAAAGTGTGCTTTAACTTTGAAAAGTGATTCATGGTACCGTGTGATTGAGGACAAAATATATCGTGGTGATTTGCAGGATCAGTAAATAAGTTTTAAGAGCCTCCCAAAATAGCGCACCAGCCGTCATACGAGGATGGGATCCACAAGCCGAAAAAGACGGCTCATGGACGGTGGCGGTCGGAGCGTTACAGTAAAAGAATTGAAATATGAGTTTCAGAGCAACAGAAGAAAAGTGAAAAAGGGATTGACAATCTGAATTACTGACCCAAAATCATTATTTTTGTTATAAACTATGATATATTATATATGGTTATGTGTGTGTGGATATGCTATATATATAATATTATAATATGAGAAAGAAGTAGGAAAATGAGAGAAGACGAGAGAGTGAAGAGAATGATTTCTCTTATTAACTTATGCGTGTGTTGTATATTTTTACAAGGGGCATATCACATACTTATAGCAGATACATGTTGTGCCAAACCCAACTTCCTAAGGTGGTACAATAATTGGTGTGGATGTGGATAATTATCCATTTTTCAACACTCCCCCTTAATTATCTATCACCGCTAATGTATTACGTACTGCCTCGTTAAAAACTTAATCATGAAAAACCCCAATGAGATAAAAACCATGATAAGGGAAAAAGAGTGCAGTTTTCTCCTCGAAATGATGGATATGATCTCTTCTTTATAGATCACGTAGATGACGCATTCCGATACTTTGAATTTGTTTCTTGAATGTTGTAGTAGGAAGTGTGTTGGTAAATAAATCTGCTGCGTTGTCACTTGAGCGAATATATCGGATATCTACTTTTTGATTTTTCTTGAGCTCTTGAGTGTAAGAGAAAAATCTTGGAGGGATGTGTTTTGTTCTGTCGCTCTTGATATAGCCTTCTGTTGTCTGGGCAACGCATGCAGCGTTATCTTCATACAAGATTGTTGGTTCTTTGCTGGTGATTATTCCGGTGGCTTCTTGAATGTGTTGAGTGATGGATCTGAGCCATACACATTCTCTATATTCCTCATGAAGTGCAATAATTTCTGCATGATTTGAAGAAGTGGCAACCAAAGTTTGTTTTTGTGATCGCCATGAGATTGCAGTCCCTCCAATGGTGAAAACATATCCAGTTTGCGACCGGAATTTATGCGGATCTGATAAATATCCTGCATCTGCAAAAGCAACTAAACCAAATTTGGGATTTCGAGGATAAAATAATCCCAAATCAATCGTTCCTTAAAGATAACGAAATATATGTTTTATCCCATTCCAATTTCTACATGTAGGTGACGAACTATATCTTGCAAGTAGATTTTTAGCAAATGCTATATACGGTCGGGTATAATTTGCAAGATACATAAGTCCTCCTATAGCGCTCATATAAGGTACTTTAGGACCTAACTCTTTCTCGTTACCTTCATGAGGTCGGAATGGATCTTTTTTAACATTGAGTGATCTATTGACCATCGGGGTACTCAAGGGATTTGCTTTATCCATATAAAAGCGTTTTAGGATCCTTTTGGTATAATTTGATTGATGAATGAATATTCCATCTCCGAAATGCTCTATCTGGAGTCCAAGACAAAATTGTGTCTATCCGAGATCTTTCATTTCAAACTCTTCTTTCATATGAGTTATTATATATCAATTTCCTTTTGCGTTCCAATGATGTTCAGGTCATCAACATATACAGCAATAATCACAAATCATGATGAGGATTTCTTAATAAAGACGCAATGGCAAATTGTATTATTCACATATCCTTTCTTTAGCAAATATTCGCTTAAGCGATTGTACCACATGCGCCCGGATTGTTTTAATCCGTAAAGTGATCGCTGTAATTTGATCGCACATATCTCTCTGGGTTTTGAGTTTAATGCTACATGTATTTTTAACCCTTTTGGGATCCTCATATATATATATATATATCATTATCAAGTGATCCATATAGATATGCTGTCACTACATCCATAAGATACATTTCTAGATTTTTAGATGCCGCAAGGCTCATTAAAATTCTGAATGTAATTGCATCCATAACTGGGGAATATGTTTCTTCATAATCAATTCCCGGTCTTTGAGAAAATCCTTGTGCCACAAGTCGAGCTTTATATATTGTGATTTCATTTTTCTCATTTCTTTTTCGCACAAAAATCCACTTGTACCCAACCGGTTTTACATCTTTGGGTGTAGTGACAATATGTCCAAAAACATTTCTTTTATTGAGGGAGAATAATTCATTTTTCATGGCCATTTGCCATTTCTCCCAATCAGGCCTTTTCTGGCACTCTGATACGGACCTTGGATCTGGATCATCACTTTCATAATCTATGTCTTTGGATACAGAGAATGAGAAAATTCCATCATTATCTTCTATTTCATTTCTATCCCATAATTTTCCATCTTGGGCATAGTTAATGGAAATCTCGTATGTTTCTGTATCATGTTCATCTTCTTGATGAATCTCTTTATGTGGTTCTCTTTGAACATTTTCATGTATGTCTTCTGGACATTTTTCTTTATATGGTTCTTCGGGAACCTTTTCATTTTGTTTTCCCAATTTATTTTTCTTCCGGGGATTTTTGTTTTTAGAACCAATTGGCCTCCCCCTTTTTAACTGAACTCTGGGTTCATTTGCTCTATTCCCATCAATTTGTTCTTCAAGAACGTTAATTCTTGATGGAGAATTTGCATCAGGGATATATGATTTTGTCACCCTTTTTGTATCAGTGAACGCATCTGGTAACTGATTTGCCATATTTTGTAAGTGTACGATTTTCTGAACTTCGAGTTCGCGTTGATTTGTAGGGGAATCTAGGTGCAATAAAGACGGTGTGCACCATGTAAGATCTTTTGGATTTTCTTTAATTCTTCCCCCTAACACTGGAAATTCAGCTTCATTAAAATGGCAATCGGCAAAACGAGCCGTAAACATGTCACCAGTTTGAGGTTCAAGGTACCGAATTATACTTGGTGATGTATAACCAACGTATATACCCAATCTCCTTTGTGGCCCCATTTTTGTTCTTTGCGGTGGGGATATAGGAACATAAACCGCACAGCCAAAATCACGGAGATGAGATACATTTGGCTCCTGGACAGATGTTAATTGTAAAAGGGAATGTTTATTATATGCGCTTGGTCTTATCTGGACCAATGACACATCATGCAAGATAGCATGACCCCATATGGAAATTGGGAGCTTTGTTCTCAATATGAATGGTCTAGCAATGAGTTGCAAACGCTTAATCAAAGATTCAGCCATTTTGTGTATGTACATAGGGGACCGGATGCTCAACATCGATTGCCAATGATATACAATAGCTATTAAAAACTTGTGCAGTGAATTCACCAGCGTTATCAAGCCTAACTTTTTTTATGACGTAGTCAGGGAATTGTGCTTTCAACCTGATTATTTGGGCAATGAATTTTGCGAAAATCGTATTTCGTGTTGTCAATAGACACACGTGTGACCATCTACTGGATGCGTCAATTAATACCATAAAATATTAAAATTGTCCATATGGTGGGTGGATAGGTCCTTATATATCACCATGTATTCTTTCCAACAATACCGGAGACTTATTCCCAATTTTGGCTGGTGATGGCCGAGTTATGAGTTTTCCTTGAGAACAAGCATTACATGAAAATTCGCTCGATTGAAAAATCTTCTGGTTTTTCAACTGATGACCATTAGAATTTTCCACAATTTTCCGCATCATAACTGAACCAGGATACCCTAGTCGTTCATGCCAGACTTTAAATGTATTTGTAAACTTCGGGTTTACCGTAATATATGATTCAGCCATATTTATATTTGTGGAATATAATCCGGAGAATAATACTGGTAATTTTTCTAATATAAGTTTTCTCTCCGGAGTAACTGATGTGATGCAAAGATATTCAATGCTGTTTTTATTCATTGTTTCTATGTGATATCCATTTATGCGGATATCTCTAAAACTTAACAAGTTTCTGTAAGATTTAGGGGAATATAATGCATAATTTGATTCAAATTTCGTTCCCCTCGGCATTAAAAAACTGACTCTTCCGGAGCCCATAATAATTTTTTCATTACCAGATATAGTATTCACGCTTCCGGCAGAATCTTTCATTTTAAGAGAGGAAAAATACTTTTTATCCTTAAGTATTGTGTGTAGCACTGTGTGCCAGACATATATCTCCATCATGGATCTCAGATTTTGACATATTCTGAATTTAAAATATTCATTAAAAATATATTAATAAACATAGCAAGATAGAAGCTTTATATTACAATAAAACTATTTTACAAAAAGCATAAAAAAATATAAACATTATTCTTCTTCACAAAGATTAACAAGCACAACTATATAATTATCATGTCATATTTTCTTCTTCATGAAGATCTTATTCGTTTTATCGTTCGTTGATGTCTTCAGGATCAACCACGAAATCAGAAATATCTAGATGCATATCATTATTTATACCATCAAAAGAAGGTCCGGGTTCGCCATATGTGAAGTTGGTTTCACCTTCTTTTCCTTTCGCCTTTTGTGATTCTTGATACAGATTGGCAAAATATTTCGGCGTACGACAGGTACAGGACCAATGTCCTTTCATGCCGCATATGTAGCAAGGATTCTCATGTTGCTTATTATTCACGCGACCAACTTCATTTCCATTGAACTTTTTATTATTTCTTCCACTATTGGAATCATAAGGATGGAACTTCCTTCCTCGTCCACGTCCATATCCTCGTCCACGACCGCGACCATTTTCTCGACCACGTCCACGACCACGGCCTCTACCGGGTCCATGTTGTTGCCAATTATTGTTACTGGATGCTACAACATTCGCTTCTGGGAATGGAGCCGATCCAGTTGGACGAGACTGATTGTTTAACGTCACGAGTTCGTTATTTTGTTCTGCAACCAAGAGAACTTGCATCAACTCTGAATACTTCTTGTATCCACTTGTCCGGTATTGTTGCTGCAAGACTACGTTTCCAGGATGAAATGTTTGGAGAGTTTTCTCGATCATATCAAAATCGCTTATCTTTTCTCCACATAACATTATCATGGAAGTGATTCCGAATAGAGCTGAATTATATTTGCTTACTCTCTTATAATCCTGGAACTGGAGGTTCAACCACTCATGTTTTGCTTTCGGTAAGATCACATATTTCTGGTGATCAAACCTATCTTTGAGTGATTGCCAAAGATCTGCAGGATCTTCTTTCGTGATATATTCATCTTTTAAACTATCGTGGATATGGTGGAATAAAAATATCATGGCGTTTGCTTTTTTCTCTTCAGGAGTTGTTTTTGATTTATCAATGGTATCAAAAATCTCTTTTCCTTTTAAATGCATCCTTGCAGCTACTGCCCATCTCATATAATTGTTTCCAGTGATATCAAGGACATCGATTTCGAGCTTCATTAAATTTGACATGATTACTGTAAACATAAATTAATATTTTATTAATCAAAAATTTAAATAAGATATTGCGATTTTAAGGAATACATAGCAATTTAAAACATAGGAGGTGCCGGAATAAATAGCGCAATTAAAAGAAACACAAATGCATAAAACATCAAAATAAAAACCATCACATTTTCCTCGGGAGAAAATTCTCAGACGAGTAAACCGTAAAAAGCAACAAGTATAAAACATATTACAAAAACTAAAAGCGGATGAACCATTTTTTTCTTCTTCTTCTTTGTAAAAACAAATGATTTTCTTAGAAAGGATTTTTAGTGAGATGAGAGATTTTGAGTGAAAAGAATGAATGAAAGATAAATATATTTATAGATTGAAAATACTGTTCGCTAGCCGTTTTTATAGCTGTTTATAGCCATTGGAAATGGCGAAAAACCGAACTGAAATTCTTGATAATTAATCAGTTAAATTTACCAAATTTCAGATAAAAATGGTTATATACAGGCGGCCGAGCCTCCTTATATAATAACCATAACAAACAAATAATTAACGACAATATTGTGGTGACAGAATCATCCACATTTAAACAGAAGATAAAAATATGTGGCGGCTAAGCCGTCCATTATAATATTGACAGTAAATAAATAAATCATGGTGACTAAAGTCATCCATTTAAATGATTGCAAAAATAATAAATTAATAATGGGGTGGCCGAGCCGCGCTCCGATAATAATTACTGTAATATATTCGTCTTCTGGACGAAGCAATTCTTCAGGAACGCTATCATGTATATCTTCTGGATATATATATTTTCATACAGTTCTTCTGGAACATTTCATAAATGTCTTCGGGACATTAATTTCATGGGTACATAGCCTGCCATATGATCTAAGGAGATATAGTATACCATATGATCATGATCGTGAAGGCATAGCCTTTCATAATAATCGGTTCGGGGAAGGCATCGCCTATCACCTCAAAACAATATATAAACATAAAAAAATTGAACATAAATTAAACCTCACATTTTCGGTATATGAATGGATCGGGGAACGATCGTGCTGATAACATGTTATAAACTATGGTATATTATATATGGTTATGTGTGTGTGTTGATATGCTATATATAAAATATTATAATATGAGAGAGAAGTAGGAAAATGAGAGAAGACGAGAGAGTAAAGAGAATGATTTCTCTTATTAACTTATGCGTGTGTTGTATATTTTTACAAGGGGCATATCACATATTTATAGCAGATACATGTTGTGCCAAACCCAACTTTCTAAGGTGGTACAATAATTGGTGTGGATGTGGATAATTATCTATTTTTCAACAATTTTATGTTTATTTTTTGTAATCCCTGTGTAAAATACAATTGATATTTAAGTTTGTTCTTCTTGCAAATAATAATCAATCCTTTGAAACCAATCCTGTTCTTATCTAAGCCAAAGTTGAATCTTTTCATTATTTTTATCTTTTATAGAAGTGTCTTCATCTGTCCAGTTTTTGTTTTGTTGTGCTCTCAAGAACGAAAGGTTTGAAAATAGGTCACTGCTTTTCACTCTAATTGAAGAAGTTTTCTGGTTTTATCTAATTTCAAACATGTCACTCTTTTTATATATCTTTTTCATCTTATTGTATGTCCAAAAGAGAGAGATTCCTCAAGATTTTATCAAAGAACTCATCTCATTTAATCACTTCTTTTTAGTTTCTTCGTGTTACCTAAAATTGATCATGAATTTCATAAAACTCCCTTGGTCTTTGATCATAAATGAAAAGCATCCAAAGTTTCAAAACCTCATTGCTTCGTTGAAACTGGTGGCGGTTCTTTGCAGCCGATTTGATTTCATGCGCGTCCATAAATCTGTTATGATGATGGGAGAAATAGAATAGGAAGAATATTATTAATCTCTCATAATAATAGATGTACATTAGATCAACTTATATAGGAGAGATGATACAATACAAAAATTCATGAATACTAAGAGACATGGTGAAGAATATATGATTACCAAGAGACAAGTCAAGAAGAGATGAATACAAAGAGACTAGTCAAGAGTAGTCATAACTCTTCCTAACATTCCCCCTCAAGATGGACTTCAGCCATGAATACCAATCTTGACACACAAAGGAGAAATCTTGACACGCAGTGGATCTGAGACTTGTTGGGATTAGGCTAGAGGCCGTCACGGCGGTGAAAAAACAGATATCAAAGAGATCCAGTGGACAACGACATATAGTGACGACGATGGTGGAGATTGAGATCCAATGAAGCATAGCTTAGATCCATATAGGTACATATTAGGCTTGAATAGTAGAAGCACTTGTGTTAGAACATAAAACAAAATAAAGAAAAAGCACAAAGACTTATAAGAAAAGCAAGAAATGAGTTTGATCGTTAGATTGAAAAGCACAAATGCTTAACATAGAATGCTTAAATAGGAAATAGGAGCGAACTGAGTCAACCATGTTAGTTTCCCCTACGCCCAGTTCCAATCGACCGATCGTGAAATTGATTGAAACTGCTCCGGAAGTTCAGTCTTCGTTTGACGACCGCTCATATTTTTGATCAACCGTCTGATCGACCTGTGATGCCACTTGAAATGATTCCTCTCCTTTTCATGCTTCTCTTCATTTTTCCATTGGCCTCCAATCCTTCTCCAACTCCATGATACCTAAAAGTATGGAAAATATGCAAGGTATGCCATGCTAATGCACTATATACAATTCTAACACTCTAAAATGCAAGATATTGACATAATGACTCAAGCACACCCAAATTTTCTTTAAGTGACATGAAAATTGACAAAACCATGCAAACCAAGTGTCTAAAAAAGTCTAAATCCTACAAACATCAACTGTTAGGCTTTGGTGATGAAAATCATGAGTATTAACTAGGCCCGCGACTTGGGTTAGTCAATTAGGAATGCGTTTTTCCTATTGGGCTTTGGTTTAGGTTTAAACCGTCTTAACTTTGTAATTGCCCTAGTCTATATAAAAACAGGCATGTGTGAGGGTTTTCTATATCCTGGAAACTCTAGAGAGAAACTAGAGAGATCTTTCTTGTTCTTAAAGAGATTGTGAGGAACCCTAATGCTTTGTAATCTGTGGTGATAGTGGATTACTGGAAAGCTCCAGGCAGAGACGTAGGATCACACACCGTGATATGAACTCGTTAAATTCTCTTTGTCTTTTATTTATTGCTCAAGTTTCGTGATCATAGAGATAGGGATCAAATCTCAACAAAGTGGTATCAGAGCCTAGGTTTTAGGCTTGGGAGCAATTGGACAGAGAAGTTCTGTAGGGATCTAGGTTTTAGATCTGGATTGATAGCTGGAATCAAGGCATCAATCGGTTTAGGGTTTTAATCTGACAGCCTGGGAGAAAAAGCTGTCTGCGGGGCGAAGAAGAAGATCGCCCAGATCGCTCTGTATCGATCGACACCCTTCCTGGTATTGATCGATACGTCTATTATGGGTTCGCAGAAAGACGAAGGAAAGTTTGGTATCGATCGATGCCCCATCTAGTATCGATCGATACGGTATCAGAAGCGTGTTAAGAAGTTCGTTTGATCGAGATGTCTTCAGAGAAGAAGCCGAAGGTGAAGATAGCCATCTTCGACGGACAAGGTGATTTTTCTATGTGGAAGAGAAATATGTTAGCTCACATGAATCTTCAAGGGTTGAAGGGCGAGCTAATAACACCAACCACTGAACCGGATAAGCTGGTTATCAAGAAGGATGAATTGATATGCTCAAATTAATACCCTATTTAGATACTAAAGCAGTAGTTATAGTATAGCTAGGGGTCGAACACAAGGACTCACAGAAACACACAATAGATTAAAGATGTGAGAATTACGCTAAGTGATTAATGGTATTAAAAACAGAATGCAAGTTAAAACGGTTGTGAAATCAATTGGAGAAAGATAGGTTCAGGGTATTTCTCAAGGAATCACTGAATGCAGATAAATTAACTAACATGATTCAGATTTAGTACGGTTCTTGAACTCAAATCACTAAGATATAGCTAACCAACTCTCGTTGCGAAAACTATCTAAGTCTAAATCCTAGGAATTCCAAATCTCTTTGCGAATCCTAAAGTTTAAACCAGCTTTTATTATCAAGTTTGATTTGTTCACAAAACAACTAAACCAAATCTCTTTGCGAATAGTTATTTTGCTCACCCTAGGTTCTGTCAGGTAATTAATCGCACTCTCGCGCCTAATCAATTATCCTAAGATCTAAATTCTAGGTGATCAACCTAAAATCAGCTTTGCAAACAACCTATGGCGAAGAATCAATTCAGATAGTGAATCCTAATAACAAATCAATCTAGCATTCAGAGAAAACCCTATTGAGAACCCTGAACCTAACAAGAGATCTACTCAGACATGGAAATTGAAGCAATAAACATGTTTGAATAAATCATCAAATAAAACAGAAAGAGTAACAAGAGGGTTCGAAATCTTCTCTCGGACGAACAGAGTTTCAGACTTGTCTCCCTTCAAAAGCTCTCTCGGACGAACAGGGTTCGAAATCTTCTCTCAGACGAACAGAGTTCTGACTTATCTCCTCTCTCTCAAGCACTCTCTGAAATCCTCAAAATAATCTTAATGAAAAGCCCAAAGCAAAGTGGCTGTAAAACCTAATTTAATAGTCTAAACACGAATTGGGGTCTTCTTGTAAATATTAAAGTCTTATGGGCAAGTTCTGCAATTCTTCAAACTTCATTAAAGTCGCGAATTGTAATCTGCTTCGATGGGTGTCGATCGATACCAGGAGGTATCGATCGATGCTTGACGCTTTGATCAGGCACTTAGTCACCAGACTTCAGTTTTGCTCCATAATGCTCCATAAAACTCTAATATCTCCAATAATGCTTCAAATGTGCTAAAACCTGTAAAAGACTCTAAAAGACTCTATAATAGAATAAAGAATCGATAAAACGAACTTATATCATGGCTTAAACAGGGTAAAAACCACGATATATCATGAATCAGCAGAGGATTTCGAACAGAGACTTAAAGCAGAACAAGTCAAGAAAGGGGAGCGAGCAGAGAATGCTATGGATATTTTGACACTCCATCTAGGAGATCATGTCCTCAGGAAAACAGAGGAGTGCACAACAGCACATGATCTTTGGGCAGCACTAGAGAGGTTATACAACACCAAGACTCTACCGAGTCGGATTCATCTTTTGTATAATTTCTATACATTTAAGATGGATGGGTCTAAGTCAATCGATCAGAACGTTGATGATTACTTGAAGACTGTTTTGGAGTTGGCTAGTGTAAAGGTTACAGTTGCGGATGAAGTGCAGGCAATTCTACTACTCAGTTCCTTGCCACCTCAATATGACTCCATGAAGGAGACATTGAAGTATGGTAGAGAGTCCATCTCTATTGAAGATGTGGTGAATGCGGCGAAATCAAAGGAAACTGAGCTTAAAGCTAAGGGTATATCGACTTCACAAAGCACTGGTGAAGCGTATGTGGCTCGTGGGAGACAGCAAAATAGGGATCAACGAAATTCTGGGAATCGAGACAGAAGCGGGTCGAAATCGGGAACAAAAGTCACATGCTGGTTCTGCAAGAAGGAAAGACATGTGAAGGCTGATTGCTATGCTTGGAAGAAGCGAGAGGGCGGCGATGATGAAGATGCCACGGCAGCGGTTGTCATCGAAAAATCAGCAGGAGTTTATGCATTATCAGTCTCAAAAAATTGGCATCTAGAGAGGTGGGTGATTGATTCGGGTTGTTCATATCACATGACCTCAAGGAGAGATTGGTTTGATACATTTAAGGAGCTCAACTCTGGACAAGTGCTACTGGGGGACGACTATTCTGTGGAGGTTAAAGGAATAGGTTCCATCAATATAAAAGCATGTGGTGGCACGGTGAAGACATTGACGAATGTCAGGTATATTCCTAAGCTAAAGAAAAATTTAATATCTACAAGTACATTGCATAAGCTTGGGTTTGATCATATTGGAGGCAAAGGAAAAACAAAGTTCTGTAAGAATGGGAAGATGGGTCTTCAAGGCACTCTGTGTGGTTCTTTGTATTTGCTTGATGGAGAGACTGTGGTAGGACAGTCAAACATAAGTGTTACCAGGAAACTAGCCAAAGACGAGACGGCTTTGTGGCATAGAAGGTTGGGACACATGAGCATGAAGAATCTGATGATCTTGGTAAAAAGAGGCATCATTGACAAGAGAAGGATTGGAGAGATGGATTTATGTGAGAGTTGTGTAATGGGGAAGACCAAGAGACTGAGCTTCAACATTGGGAAACATAATTCAGGAGAAGCGCTGAGATATGTTCACTCAGATCTTTGGGGATCTCCATCGGTTACTCCAAGTATCTCTGGTAAGCAGTATTTCCTGTCTATCATTGACGATTACACTAGAAAGGTGTGGGTGTTCTTCTTGTCTGTTAAGAGTGAAGCTTTCACAAAGTTCTGTGAATGGAAGAAACTGGTTGAGAATCAGATAAACAAGAAAGTGAAATGTCTGAGAACAGACAATGGGTTGGAGTTTGTGAACAAAGATTTCGACGGGTTTTGAAAGCAGCATGGGATTGAGAGGCACATGACTTGTGCATATACTCCACAGAAAAATGGAGTTGCAGAACGCATGAACCAAACAAAAATGGAGAAGGTGCGTTGTATACTGGATGAAAGTGGCTTAGGTGAAGAATTCTGGGCTGAGGCGGTTAGCACAGTTGTGTACCAAATTAATAGAAGCCCATCATCGGCCTTAGATGGCGGTATTCCTGAGGAACTTTGGCTGGGAAGAAAGCCGGGTTATGGACACATGAGAAGATTTGGGTCATTGGTCTATGTTCATGTAGATCAAGGGAAGTTAAGACCAAGAGCTATGAAGGGAATTTTCATAAGCTATCCGGAAGGAGTCAAAGGGTACAAGGTATGGCTCCTGGATGAATCAAGATGTGTGATTAGCAGGAATGTGGTCTTTGTGGAAGATATTGTATTCAAAGACTTGAGGAATAAAGTCTCTGTGGAAGAGATTGCGCAGAGGAGCCCGACCTCTGAGAGAGTATCGATCGATACCATCCCGAGTATCGATCGACACGGAAAAGTATCGATCGATACCATCCCGAGTATCGATAGACACAGACAAGTATCGATCGATACCATCCCGAGTATCGATCGACACGGACAAGAAAAAGAAAAGACTCGTGAGCCTTCTGAGGTGGTGTCGATCGATGCCAGCCAGAGTATCGATCGAAACCGAGGAGGAGCAGATGCGACAACTTCTGTTACTGAAGACAATGGGCAAGTTGGATCTTCAGGTGGAGCTGTTGGAGATCAGGAAACTCATGAAGTACCTCTAGAGGATTGGGAGTTAGCTCGGAACAGGTCTAAACGAGTAACAAGGCAACCTGAATATCTTGGTGATTATGATTTAGCGAGTTTCACCTTAATTGCTGCTGTCAAGATAAGTTCTGAAGAGCCTAGGGACTATCAGGAAGCTGTTGAAAGCAGGGATTAAACTTTCTGGAATAGAGGTATGGATGAAGAGATGAGTTCTCTGGATAAGAACAAGACCTGGAGGTTGGTTAAAAGACCAAAAGGTAGAAAAGTGATTGGTTGCAAATGGGTTTACAAGTTGAAGCCGGGTATCCCAGGGGTAGAAGAACCGAGATATAAAGCTAGATTGGTAGCCAAGGGTTATTCTTAGAAAGAAGGTATTGACTATCAATAAGTGTTTGCTCCGGTTGTGAAGCATGTTTCTATCAGGTTTCTTCTATCGGTTACAGCAAATATGAATCTGGAATTGGAGCAGCTTGATGTTAAGACTGCGTTTCTTCATGGTTTACTTGAAGAGGAGATCTATATGGAGCAGCCTGAAGGTTTTGTGGTTAAAGGAAAAGAGGACCACGTTTGCTTGTTGGAAAATGCATTGTATGAACTTAAGCAAGCTCCAAGGCAATGGAACAAGTGCTTTGATCAATTTGTGGTAAGTCATGGATTCAAAAGGAGTGAGTTCGATCACTGTGTTTACATAAAGGAGAGCAAAGGTAATTGTTTCATTTACCCACTCATGTATGTTGATGACATGCTAATTGCTTCAAAGGATATGAAGGAGATACAGATTGTGAAAGATTTGTTGAGCAGTAGATTTGAGATGAAAGATCTAGGAGCTGCAAGAAGGATTCTTGGGATGGATATTGCGAGGGATCGTGAAGGTGGAGTTCTCACCTTGTCTCAATCTGGTTACATCAAGAAGATTCTGCAGGTAATCAATATGGATGAAGCTAGATCAGTTTCTACACCTATCGGTTCGCACTTCAAGTTGTCTGCTGTAAAAGATGATGAAGCAGAGACAATTTTGGATGATATTCCATACTCTAATGCTATTGGGAGTATCATGCATGCGATGTTAGGAACTAGGTGTGATCTCGCGTATGCGGTTGGCTTGGTTAGTAGGTTCATGAGTAAGTCAAGCATGATACATTTGACTGCTGTGAAGTGGGTGCTAAAGTATTTGAAAGGTGCCCAGGATGGAAAGATTGTGTTCAGGTTGAAAAAGGTACTTCCTGTGGATAAGTTTGAGAAGGCTTTGAGTTTTCTTAACTTAGAAGAGCACTAAGGTGCTGGATTGTCTGGAGCGGCACATGAATGCAAAGATGAAGAAGTTATACTCGGAAATGATTGTCATCAAGGTGGAGTTTGTTGGGCTTTGGTGATAAAAATCATGAGTATTAACTAGGCCCGCGGCTTGGGTTAGTCTATTAGGAATGTGTTTTTCCTATTGGGCTTTGGTTTAGGTTTAAACCGTCTTAACTTTGTAATTGCCTTAGTCTATATAAAGACAGGCATGTGTGAGGGTTTTCTGTATCCTGGAAACTCTAGAGAGAAACTAGAGAGATCTTTCTTGTTTTTTGAGAGATTGTAAGGAACCCTAATGCTTTGTAATTTGTGGTGATAGTGGATTACTGGAAAGCTCCAGGCCGAGACGTAGGATCACACACCGTGATATGAACTCGTTAAATTCTCTGTGTCTTTTATTTATTGCTCAAGTTCCGTGATCATAGAGATAGGGATCAAATCTCAACATCAACTCCCCCGAACTTATCTTTTGTTTGTCTGCAAACAAAGAAGAATTTGAAAGTGGAAACTTATAACCAAAAAAATTATCGAAGCCCTCAAAACGATGTCCTTAAGTAATGCTAACATAATGTGAAAACTATCTCTCGAGCCACTCTAATTTCTCTAGGCTTATCGCAATTCATATTCCTTACTCTACACTCAAGGTCAAGTGTCAACTAACCGTCATATCAACCAACTCTCACATTTAATTCATTTGTTTCAAGATGTGGTCTCACAAATGGGCAATTGATCTAATCCAATCGGTTATGTGATAAAAGGCTTGTAAAATTTGGCTGAGGTTAAGTTTTCGGTGGTTAACTCTCAAAAAACGAAATGCTAGAAATTATGCATAAGCAAAGAAGACGGGAACAATTTAGGCATACAAATCTTAGCTTCCATTATCCTAATTTCTACCCTCATTTCAAGATTCTATTTTTCCTATTCCTTTAGTACAAACCCCCAACGTCTTTGTGGCCATCAAACAAAACCCTTTTATTTATTTATTTATTTTATTTTTTATATACCTTATCGGCTGATCCGGTCGGCCCTGATAGGAACACACCGAAGTACTACAGAGTGAATTTCTCCCCGAAGGACCATCACACTGCCTATTCCGAGTTTGGAATGCTTTCTGACTAATGTCAGGGGTAGTCAGATAGCCCATTACTGATCACCATGTAAATTGCATGGGCATTTGGCCCAAGCCCAAACTTCCCAAATAATTGTAATAATTGTTTACAAGGAGAGTCGAACCCTGGGGGAAGTATTGTCCACACATTCCCAAGTCTCCTCGCCACTGAACCACAATCACTTGGGCAACCCTTTTATTTTACGATCTTGGATCACTATTTTCTCAATATTTTTTCTTAATTTTATATTTATCTTTTATACTCTTCTTTTTTTTCTTTATATTTTTCTTTTATGTTTCACTTTCACTTTCTTTTTCTCCTTTTTATTTTTATTTTATTTCTAGAGGTTTCTTGCGAATTTGATTTAGCTTGGAGCTATCTCATTTTATTCTACTTCCCGTTTATTTTTCGCAAGCCTTTCGCTTTTTCATACCAAAACCAAACCTTTCTTAGCTTTCCCATACCAAATCCAAAAACTTTCTTATCATTCCTATACCAAAACCCAATCACCCATCTCGAGCTATCCCAAAACGCAACCTGAATGTTTATATTAGGACCATGGTTAAGCATTAAAAGCCCATAAATGAAAAGATTAAGATTCGTGAAATTCAATAATTACGGAGTTGATTTCAATTCAAGATGTATGAGCATAAATTTGAATACATAAATTACGAAAAATAATATAAAGAACAACGCTTTAAACAATTAAGAAAAGAACGTTGAAATGGAGGCGAGATGATCTCTTTCCTTAATTCTAAATATCTCCCGCAGTGTAGCGGTTTTGTAAGATAAAGAATCCCAGGATACAACCATTTGGAGACTATGATCGCATCACCCGATCATAGAATGTACGAACTTATTGTTCTACGCTATATTCTCGGACTTACTCTTAAATAAGAAGAAAAGACGAGAGGGATTGAGGAGCTTTGTATTTCTTCTCTGTGAGAAGTGAGTTGTGAGTGAGTGAGTGAAATGAGAAGGGGAGGCTCTCTTTTTATAATCTTAGAAGACTTGGAGAGGAGGCCAACGCATTAAAGGCTGCGTTTATGGATCTTTGACCAATCAGATCTCGCAGAGTAATGGTGGGCGAGATTCTCGATTGACCGCGCGAATTAATAGGGCGAGATTTGCGGAGAAAATCTTTGACCCATTTAATTCGTTTTTGAGCCAAGATAAATTCGTTTTTGGGCCAAAAGAGTTAACTAAAACGCGGCCCAAGACCCGAGACCTGAGATCGGTCCGGTCCGGCGGCGGCGCGCACGTGGAGTCCCTTGGTTCCCTCTAAGTTTTTTGAACTTAGACTCATGTTTCCTCTTATTTATATTAGAGGTTTTTCTTGTTGCTTTCCGATGTGGGAATTTGCAATTTTTATTTACTTAGCCATGGGCTATTTCTTTTTACATTTAACACAACTTATAAGCCAATGGGCTTTATTAAGTTTTGGTCCAACAATCCCCCACTTGAATAGAAATTACTCTAAATGCATGGAGACTAGACTGACTCGATAAACTAGATTTGACTAGACTAGAAATACTTTCGAGAGTATAGGCGAAAAATCACTGTGTTTGAGATGGTAGCGTGTTTCAGCCTTGAACCACTTCATTGTTAATATCTGTCGGGTTTACTTCTCCAGGAGGTGAGCATGATGTCTTGAACCACCCGGATTTTTATGTAGACCGAGACAACATGTATAACCCAATTTCATTTTCTCGTAGAACTTAGTTCTCTATTGTGTTCATTTTGGCCTTGAACTTTGCATGGTTGATCATGAGTGAACTTGGAGAATATAGCCTGTTAGATTCTCCTAGAAATGGCCTCATTTCACACTCACTAGGTGATTTTCCAGTAGTCTTTGTTTTAAGAAGTATCTGTAATACTCCACTGATATATCAGAGCTATGATCTCATCATTAAACGCTATGCGTATCCTTTTTATTTATACATTAAGTAGATGTATGTAAGCACTGTTTATCATCTTGGGAACTGAGTAGAGATGAGAAGTCTTTTAGTGCTTGTATTAGATTTTGTTTGATTTGGTTGTCCCTTTGAACCTTACATCTTAGGATCCTCAGTCACGTAGGTGGGGTTTCCATCAAACATCATCGTTATGTTATAGGCTTTAAACCCATTCCCGTTGATGATTTTTTAACTTGATCATGTGCTAAACCTTTATTAAATGGATCTGCTAGGTTTTCAGCCGATTTGACATAATCTATGTTGATTACGCCAGTTGTGATCAAGCTTCTAATAGTTTTATGTCGTCTTCTTATATGACGTGATTTACCATTATAGAGATTATTCACTGTCCGGGCGATAGCCGATTGGCTATCACAGTGTACACGTAATGCCGGTACTGGTTTCTCCCACATTGGAATATCTTCCAGGAAATTCCGAAGCCATTCAGCTTCTTCTGCTGCTTTGTCTAAAGCAATGAATTCTGACTCCATGGTTGATCTTGCCAATAGAGTTTGTTTGGAAGATTTTCATGATACTGCTGCACCTCCAAGGATGAAGACATATCCACTTGTGGATTTTGAGTTTTTGGAATCTGATATCCAGTTTGCGTCACTGTATCCTTCCAAAACTGCGGGTTCTTTCCCATAGTGCAGCCCATAACTTTTAGTGTATCGTACGTAGTTTAGTACTCTAGTTATGGCTTTCCAGTGTTTGTGACCTGGATTACTTGTGTAGCGACTTAGTACGTTTACCGCATGTGCTAGATCAGTTTTACTACAGTTGGTTAAGTACATAAGACTACCAATTACCCGTGCATACTCTACTTGTGACACAGCTTCACCTGAATTTTTAGTCAAGTGAAGTTGAGAGTCAACTGGAGTTTTTGCAGTCCCATTTGAATAGTTCTTAAGCCGTTCAAGGATCTTTTCAGCATAGTGAGCTTGAGACAGAGTGATTCCGTCGGAAGTTCTTGTGATTTTAATCCTGAGAATGACATCTGCAAGACCCATGTCTTTCATGTCAAACTTTCCACTAAGCATTTCTTAGTTTGTTGGATAATGTAATTATTGCTGCCAATAATTAGCATGTCATCTACGTACAAACATAGTAATATATACCCACTAGGAGTAGTTTTTAAGTAGATGCATTTATCACATTCGTTGATGCTGAAGCCATTTGACATCATTGTGTTGTCAAATTTTTCATGCCATTGTTTTGGAGCTTGTTTAAGTCCGTATAATGACTTCACAAGTCTACAGACTTTGTGTTCTTGTCCCGATACTACAAATCCTTCGGGTTGTTTCATATATATCTCCTCTTCTAATTCAACGTTTAGAAAAGCAGTTTTAGCATCCATTTGATGGATTTCTAAATTTCTTAATCTTTTTGTCAGAATCCTTGCACCACAAATCTGGCCTTGTACTTATCAATTGCGCCATCATTCTTCAATTATTTTTTGAAGATCAATTTACACCCTAGTGCTTTAAACCCTTCAGGTAAATCAGTTATTTCATATGTATGATTTTGCTGAATGGAGTCGAACTCACTATTGACAGCTTCCTTCCAAAAAGGTGCGTCAGATGTAGTCATAGCTTAAGTAAATGTTCTTGGTTCGTTCTCTGTGAGAAAGACCATCATGAACTCAGGACCGAATGATTTTTCTTTACGAGCTCTTTTGCTTCGTCTAGGTTCATTTTCTTCGTCTGCTTCGTTTACTGAAATGCCAGAAGTGCTAGCCTCATTTGTAGAGGTGGTAGCATTTTTCTCTTCCCGAGTGCGTTTTAGATTTTGTTTATCCTTGAACGGAAAGATGTGTTCAAAGAAAGATGCGTTCCTTGATTCCATTATTGTATTTACATGGATATCTGATATGTCTGATTTGTGAACCAGAAACCGGTAAGCACTAATGTTGTGTGCATATCCAATGAAGATACAATCAACGGTTTTAGGTCCAATTGAGACCTTTCTAGGAGGTGGTACTGCGACTTTTGCTAGGCACCCCCACACTTTCAGGTATTTGTACGAAGGTACGTTACCTTTCCAGAGTTCGTATGGCGTGTTGCCAGTTACTTTGTGCGGTATTTTGTTGAGGATATAGTTTGTGGCGAGAAGAGCTTCCCCCCACAGATTCCGGGATAGCCAAGATTCCTGCAACATTGCATTCATCATTTCTTTCAGAGTTCGGTTTTTTCGTTCCGCAACTCCGTTAGATTATGGTGAGTAGGGAGCAGTGGTCTGATGTATAATGCCATTTTCTTGACAGAAAGCATTGAAAGGTCCATCATATTCACCTCCTCTATCACTTCTAACTATTTTAATAGTTTTTCCGAGTTAATTTTCAACTTCGATTTTTATAGTTTTTGAATTTTTCCAAGACTTCATCTTTACTACGTAGTAAGTATACATAGCAGTATTTTGTGCAATCATCTATGAAAGTTACAAAATACTTTTTACCTCCTCTAGTTTGAACGATTTTTAAGTCGCACAAATCTGTGTGTATTAGACCTAGAGGTTCGGTTGCTCGTTCGACACGAGGTGATGGAGTTTTCGTGAGTTTTGCTTGTACGCATGTCTCACATTTATTTTTGCTTATTTTGCATTTCAGGATTAGATTCAAATTAATTAATATTTGGATAGATTTATAATTCACATGCCCTAACCGTTCATGCCAAATATCCTCTTAACTCATATGCCATTGAACTTCTTTTAAGCATTTAGCTCTTCGAAGCAAGACAAAGTCTCAGGTGGCAGACCACTCCCAACTTGGGGTATCGACTCACCAGACTTGACACAATTAGAGACGTTCTCATTTTAGTGATACTTTTCGTTTCGTTTTGCACACAAGCAAACCCGAACAAGTATACTAATAATAGAAGTTCAAACCATCAATTAAATAAATTGCAAGAATAGACTCAAAAATAATTTTCTAAAATATAATTGTTTTGGAAAATCCACAATTTAATCAAATAAATAACCAAAAACAAATTAATTACTTCCAAAATTTTGTTGAAAAAATCAACAAGTATCATACCAAGTAAATTAATTTTTTTTTGTTTTGAAAAATCCACAATTTAATCAAATAAATCACCAAAAATATATTAATTACTTCCAAAATTTTGTTGAAAAAAATCAACAAGTATCATACCAAGTAAATTAATTTTTTCCTAATTTTTGGCAAAAAAATCCAACTCCAAAAGGGTTGAATTGTATAAATCATCGCATAATTAAATTAGCGAATTGATTTCTATTACTTCCGAAAATTTATTTTTCCAGAAACTGAACAGAATAAATATGATCGTACGAGGAAAGAGATGATGGCTTTCACTTTTATATCCCAAATGCTCAACAAGAGCCATAAAGTGGATATAGACGTTTTTGATTCTCCCATAATGACGTGAATTGACTTTGTATGTTACAAAAAGAATTCAAGTTTGAATTTGTCATTATGTGCTTAACTAGAGAATCAATTGTCTTCATAAAGTCAAGATTAAAATGTTACAAAATCAATCATACTTTATTTGTGTTGTTACAAAACACTAAATGAGATATTATGCATTGTTGACTAAATCAAACAATTAGCAAAATGAATTTTGGGCCAAAAAAGATTAATCGTATTTGCCTAATTCTAAAACCCGAGCACAGCCCGGATATCTCATTTTCCCAATATATTAAGTGTTCCTAGAAGCGCTTTTGAGTTTTGAGGTTTGCTTGATTATCTCCCAACACTCAAACGTATTCAACGTTGAGCAATAAATGGAGATTTGAGAATTTATTCTCATTAAGACAATTTCAAAGTGAGTTATGATTTTTGTAAGTTACAAAATCAAACACAATTGAATTTGCACTTAATTGCAAATTGACTCATGACTCATGAATTTGCTTTCGAGTTTTGAGGTTTTTTTTTTTTTTTTTTCGAAAAAACGTTTCGCGAAACTCGCCTAATGGCCTTCGCGGAAATCGTTTAAAAAAGATGAATATCCTTTTTTCTCCTTATATCATGGAAAGGATCAGCGAATTCGCTAGTAAACGTTCCATGTTTACGATATTTTTGTAAATTGTTTTACAAAATCGTGAAAAAAAAAAATTCGTAATTTTGTATCTGATTCATGCTATAGGCAGAAAGCGGATATTTAGAATTAAGACTGTATGAGCATAAATTCGAATACATAAATTACGAAGAATAATATAAAGAACAACGCTTTAAACAATTAAGAAAAGAACGTTGAAATGGAGGCGAGATGATCTCTTTCCTTAATTCTAAATATCTCCCGCAGTGTAGCGGTTTGGTAAGATAAAGAATCCCAGGATACAACCATTTGGAGACTATTATCGCATCACCCGATCATAGAATGTACGAACTTATAGTTCTACGCTATACTCTCGGACTTACTCTTAAATAAGAAGAAAAGACGAGAGGGATTGAGGAGCTTTGTGTTTCTTCTCTGTGAGAAGTGAGTTGTGAGTGAGTGAGTGAAATGAGAAGGGGAGGCTCTCTTTTTATAGTCTTAGAAGACTTGGAGAGGAGGCCAACGCATTAAAGGCTGCGTTTATGGCTCTTTGACCAATCAGATCTCACAGAGTAATGGTGGGCGAGATTCTCGATTGACCGCGCGAATTAATAGGGCGAGATTTGCGGAGAAAATCTTTGACCCATTTAATTAGTTTTTGAGCCAAGATAAATTCGTTTTTGGGCCAAAAGAGTTAACTAAAACGCGGTACAAAAAGAACATCTTTTTGTGGCCCTTGGCCCCCAAGACCCGAGACAGGTCCGGCGGCGGCGGCGCGCGCGCGTTGAGTCCCTGGGTTCCCTCTAAGTTTTTTGAACTTAGACTCATGTTTTCTCTTATTTGTATTAGAGGTTTTTCTCATTGTTTTCCGATGTGGGAATTTACAATTTTCATTTACTTAGCCATGAGATTACATGAGCTATTTCTTTTCACATTTAACACAACTTAATAAGCCAATGGGCTTTATTAAGTTTTGGTCCAACACAAGAAAGCATCATCAAAACATTGAGTTTCAAGCGAAGCGATCAGAGCACAAAGTGTAAAAGTTTTTGTTCAAGATTGTTTAGACAATATGAGATCATTACACTACAAGAAAATACAGTTTTTGTGACCAATTTTTGTGACTCTTTTTTTGGTCGCAAAAAAGTGGGACGAAAATGTGACTAATTTGCGACCACTTTGCCACTACTCGCAATGCAGTTGCAAAACAGTCGCAAATTAACGACGAAACAGAAGAGTCACAAAAGGGTCTCAAATTTGCGACTGTTTAAGGACTTGCAAAAGTAGTCACAAATTTGTGACTGATTTGCTTCGGTTTAGCAACTCCACTCGATTTGTTTTTAAATAAACATCAAATAATATACACTAAATTCTAAACCCTAAACCATCAAATAATATACAAAACATCAAATAATTAAACATAAAATATTATACAAAAAAATTCAACACTTACAATTTTTAAAATATAATCATTTTATAAATCTTAAATTATAAACCCTAAACCTCTAACCCTTAATCATAAACTCTAAATCTTAAATTGTAAAATATATTTTTGAATATCTATATACCCAAAATCATTTTAAAGTGATATTCAAACCTTATATGTTCTTAAAGTTTAGGGTTTAGGGTAACATGTACACTAATTTACAAACCCAGTGTTTGTGACTAATTTGGGACTAATTTGAGACTAATTTTTAATAGTAGTCACAAAATAGTCCCAAATTTGGGACTAATTTGCAACTCCACTTGATTTTTTTTATAGAAATCAATCAATTCACAAATTCTTAACCCTAAACCCTAAAACTCTAACCCTTAATCATAAACTTGATCTAAATCTTAAATTGTAAACAAAATTTTACACATAAACATCAAATAATATACAAAAACTTCAACACTTACAATTTTTTTTAATATGATCATTTTTTAAATCCTAAATTCTAAACCCTTAAACTCTAACCCTTAATCATAAACTCTAAATCTTAAATTGTAAACTAGATCTTACATATAAACATCAAATAATAAACAAAAAAATATAACACTTACAAAAATTTCAATATAATCATAACATCTACTAAGTGTTACATGTGTTTTATAAGGAATGATTTTGAAAGATAAAAATTATCTCAAAATTTATTTATTTTTAAGTTTTAACATATTTTTGAACTGCTATATACACAAAATCATTGTAAAGTCATATTCAAACTTTGTAGGTTCTTAAAGTTTAGGGTTTAGGGTAAAAAAATTTTATTGTCACAAAATAGTCCCAAATTTGCGACCGTTTAGCAACCCCAGACGATTTTTTTAATAGTAGTCACAAAAGAGTCCCAAATTTGCGACTAATTTGCGACCAAATGACAAAAATAATGAAAGCTTCTCATTGGCTAGTTCCTTGCGACGAGGATCGAGATCTTCCACCGTTGATTGGCTTAATCCAACGGTGGAGGATTTAAACTGTTTTATTTTATTTTTTTCTTTTTTTTTAATTGATTTTTCTTTTCTTTTTCTCTCTCCTTCCTATGATCTTCTTCTTCTCTTCTTCTCTTCTTCTTCTTCTCTTCTCTTGCGATTTAAACTTTTTCTCTTCTTCTTCTAATTAACAAAAACAAAACAAGCTTCTTCTTCTCTTCCAAAGGTTTTAATTGATTTACAACTCTTTTTTTTCCAGATCCGACGGCGGTGGTGTTGGGCTGCGGCGGCGGTTTCTTCTCGGCGGCGGTGGTGGTTGCTCCAATTGGTTCGTGCCTCGTGTGGTGGTTGCTCCGATGGGTGCTTCGGCGAGGAGAAGATCTTCGATCTTCGATGGGTGCTTCGGCGAGGAGAAGATCTTCGATCTTCGATGGGTGCTTCGGCGAGGAGAAGATCTTCGATCTTCGATGGGTGGTTCGGCGATGGGTGGTTTGGCAAGGAGAAGATCGGCGGTGGTATTGAGGCCAGGCGGAGGAGCAGATCGGCGGTGGTATTGAGGCCAGGCGGAGGAGCAGATCGGCGAGGAGAAGATCTTCGATCTTCTTTTTCTTTCATTTTTTCCTTTAAAAAAAAATTTAATTAAATAAATAAATAAAATTTGAATTTTTTTTTTGTTTTTTTTCATTATTTTTTTTAAAAGTAGTCGCA
This sequence comes from Eutrema japonicum, assembly GCA_030161315.1. NCBI lineage: Eukaryota > Viridiplantae > Streptophyta > Magnoliopsida > Brassicales > Brassicaceae > Eutrema > Eutrema japonicum. The sequence continues at coordinate 15,816,629 of BSQW01000013.1, forward strand.
AATCAGTCTGTAAATTAAGACTTATAATGTGTGTCACATATTAGTCACAAAAGAGCGACTGTTTTGTGACCACTTTATTTTGCGACGAAATATTTGCGACTACTTTTTTAAGTTCCAAAATGGTCGCAAATAAGTCATTTGCAACCATTTTGGGACTATTTTGGTGATCGCAAAAACTGTTTTTTCTTGTAGTGTTACTAAGGACATCGTGTTAAGTTCTAAGCTTAAATCTTTATGAGGTAAGTTATATCATTGTTCCCTATGCATATGAATGCAATTCTATATTCTTATACGCTCAATCCTTAAAGAATGCAAACATGAAAGCTATGTGAAAATTTGAAATTTTCTCGATTTTTCAATTTGTTTTTGTTTTTTTTTGGTTTTTCTATGCAAATAAATGTATGCATGAGACTCAAATATGCAAACGAAAAATAAGAAAACAAAGTACAAAATTACAAGACACACATCTCTCCCCCGTACTTGAATTACACCGTCTCGGTGTAACAAAAGCCAACATTCTCTTTGGACATTTGGGTATGGTAGACTAGAGTAGCTCAAGGTGAATTTATGATGCTTAGGGCCTACATTAGTTAATATATTTGCTTATAAGGTGTTCCTAATGCTAGATTAACCTAGGCCAAGTTAATCTAGAACTTAGAAAATTTTACACCCATAAGGTGTTCGATAAAATTCTCGAATGAACTTTTTAAGTATTTTTCATGCATAACCAATGGATATTGATGTTTAGGATTTTTAGTGGCTATTTAGACTTGTGATTAATGTATGGTTATCGTGTAATTATGAACGGGAGTTTTGTTAATTGTATGATTAGCATAAGATTAATGTCATGAAAATGGATTAATCTGGTTTAGTAATCTAAGGCCTAAGGATTAGCATTGTTTGGTTGCATGATCATCATAAATTAGCTAAGAGTTACCCGAGTCAATTACCTTTACCCGATGATTTGTTTGTTTAATCGTTATTTTTAGATTATTGTCTTGTTTGCTTTTGATTAGTAAATTAGATAAGAGTTACCCGAGTCAATCACCTTTATCATTGGTATTGACCTTCAAATACTATCGCGGTGTGATCATTCACTTGTGATTTTATTCGAGACTTATAAATTTTGAAGCTTCGCCGCCTTAGTTGGATCTTCACTTTATAGTGACGTTAAGATTAAGGTGTGTCAAGACATTGTGGTCGCAAGAAAATTTCACCTGATTTGACAAAATTAGTGATACTCCATTACACAAGAGAACGACAATTCGATCGCTTTCCATGGCTTAGGGTATTGGTCATTCAATGTTACATGGACGTGTCAGGGAAGGTACGATTCGATGTCATATTAATTCCATCAAACCAACTTTAAAGGATGAGAATATGAAAGGTAGGCTAGAGTTTTGTTTCTCCATGTTGGACAAAGATACTTTGATTCATGAACCAAAATTTGTTGAAATGAACAACATTGTGCATATTGATGAAAATTGGTTTTATATGACGAAGAAAATGAAAAAAAACTTATTTACATATCGATGAAGAAGTGACACATCGTACATGTCAACGTAAAAATTATTTTGGAGATGTAATGTTTTGTGCCGTGATGGCTCGACCGAGAATTAACGAAGAAAGAAATGAAATATTTTGTAGAAAAATTGGAGTGTTTCTTTTTGTTAATGTGTAACATTTTAATAGACAAAGAAAACACAGATGTTGGAATTCTAAAGCTAAAAGCATTAACTTCATGAAAAGAGAAGATATAAAAGCAGGTTTGATTAAAAAAAGTCATTTAATTAATCTATGAAAGATGGCCACTAGAAGATCGGAGAAATACTATTTTTATCCAACAAAACAATGCAAAAAATACATATTGAGTGTGCTGATAAAGAGTTTCAAGAAGCAGCCTCCAAGAATGGTTTTAATACTCGTTTGATGTGTCAACCACCAAATTCACTGAATCCAAATATTTTAGATATTGGATTTTTCAGTGTCATTCAATCACTACAACACAAGACATATCCCAAAATTGTAGAAGATCTTATCCATGCCGTAGAAGAATAATTATTTGAATACTCCACAAAAAGGTAAATTATATTTTGTTTACCCTTCAATCATGCATGCAAGATATCATAAAATTTAGAGGACCAAACAAATATAAAGTCCGCATATGAAAAAAATCTACTTTTTTTTACGTAAATAGGAGTTACTTAGACATTGAGTTTTGAATTTTTTTTTACTGGAAATTATCTCAATAATATAAAGGCAAAAAAGTCGTTGGTTGTTAATTTTTTCATAGATTTGTGAGGATATTTCTTATTTTGAATTAAAAATAAAATCTTAAAACATCTTCTATTAAGAAACGAATGGAGTATCATTTTTTTTTGCAATTAACACAAATTGATATCAATTGATAAAAATATTCACATCATTTGCTTAAATTGACATAAAATATTTTCATCACCACTTCAAATTCACTTCCAAAAATGGTTGAAAATTTGTTTGCATCAATTATAACTAATGTAAATATATAAAATAAACAAAATAATACAACATTAGAAAGGGGGTTTCGTATAGATTGTCACTTATTTATACTTTCTTTAGTATTTAGACACTTTTGAAAAGTGTTATTAGGATATAACACTTTGGTTACTATACACACTCATTTTTGCCCAGTTTGCGCCTATTACACTACGGCACGACCGTTTGTGTACGGTACATGATGAAATAAGAAAAGGGATAAAATAGTTTTTTTTAGAAAAGAAAGTGTAATAAATTGAAGGAGTAAAATTTAAGTGCTACAGTTCTATAAAAAAATTTTAAAAAGTGTCAACTGGTGCAAGTAACTCCATTAGAAATGACATAAAATATATTGATTCACAAAAAAAAAACAAATAGCATAAAAACATAATAAAAAGAGACTATTACAGCTCATATTTTTCTCTTCACTAGACACCAAACATTCCAAAAACATTTAAAAAGAAACATAAAAACCAAAAGCGTAACCAACAAAATTATTTATACTATTTTAAGGATGATGATTAATTACAAACACGTCACCTAGTACTTTAACTCTGACATTTTCTCTGGGTATCTAAACTTCTTCTTCCTCTTCTTCTTTCGCCTCCTAAATAAACTCAATTTCATCACAAAAAAATGTAGAATCAAATAAATTTATAACCAACTATTTAAAAACATATAAACATGATATATCAAAACCGCAACCAAAACATTTTTATTTAGAAATATAAACATATCAATCAACTACATTAAATATATTGGATTTCATAGAAATGCAATATTTTTTATAGTTCATTATCGATATCATATGAATCCAAACAAAATCACTTTTTAACTATTAGGCTGAACTTAATAACATAATCGTGACTCTAGATGAAATGATAATTTGACACACAAGATTTGGTTGGATGCGGGATTTACTTAGTGAGGAGCAGTACACATGTAGATGATATCATCATAACCTCTATTTTATGTGGACTGTCTGACAAAGATGAAGCATTTTCACCGATGATGATTTTGGCATAGTAATAGTTTGATTTTCTTGGTTTTGGAATTTTTAGTTGTGTGCTTTCGAACATTAAGACAACAAACTTTGTACTTGATCTTATTATGAACTATGTCATTTTATCACACATCGATTGTCGTTGATGTATTATTTGTGCTTGTTTTTCATCTTGTTTGAATTTAACGCACCATAAAAAGGGCTGAGTCGTCAACTGCTATTAAACAATTTGTTTATAAAAAATTGGAGATCAATCATTTGAAATTGTTGTAGAACACCATTTTATACTAGATGATGTTGGGATGGTAAACAATTTTTTTCCTTACTTTACAAATAAGAGTCAATAAATTATATTAATATAACATTTTATTTAAATTATTTTTGTAAGGGAACCACTGTACGTCAGCTGTTCGAAACAAAAAGAGAATAATCACATTATGCTTGCTATAGTGAAAGGCGTAACAAATTATAGATAATTTTTTAGTACCTCAAAATTAAGAATATATATATATGTATTTTTTTAATTCAGGAAGTATATTTTATAATATTATAGTTAGAATTTTAATCATTATAACTTACATAAACTATTTTTTATTTATAATTTTGTGTATATACTTTCTATAAAAAATGAGGTTGAACTATTAACAAAGATAAACGCATAACATGATATCTATTTTTTAATCATAGAGAGACTATACGTAATATATCAAAGCCAAAAGAAAAACAATTATTTGTAAAAGTAATTCGGAGGGGAGTCAGGTGAGGATTCAAATGGAGGTGGGGAACCATGTGGAGGTGGAGAATCAGGTGGAGATGGAGAATGAATATTTTTTAGACTTCACACTGATATGAGTGAATATTTTTTAAGTTTAGTATGTATATGTTATGAATATAATAAAATCACATATAAACTATTTAACCTTAACCAAACATCGGAACCGAGATTGAAAACTAAAAAATAATTTGACTTACAACAAGATGCTACCAAACAATTTGTTTATAAAAAAATTAAATTAATCATTTGACAATTATATGAGCATCATTTTAGACTTGTATATGTTGGATGCTAAGTAAAAAATTAAAACTATGTTTGTTGAGAATCTAGCGTACGCCAACTTGTATGTTGTAGCAAAAAAACATAACAAATGCAGAGTGAATTTTCTAATGGCTCATGAAAAACATGATATGATAAAAAAATATAATTATTGCAAAATATCAATATAAAATAATATAAGGTTTATAAATTTCTATTCAAATTGATAAATATTGTTGGGCATAAAAATGTAAAATAATGTTTATAAATCATGATATATGAGTCAACATTGTTGACTTTTATACATGAGATCAACTTATATAAGAGTCAACATTGTTGACTTTTATACAATCTATTTCCCACTTCAAATCTATTTTTAAATTTTGAAAAATTTGGATTTTATTGTTCATAAATCATATGATAGTTCATATGTTATACTATATAGCTAATATGATTTCAATTATTTCATAAACGTCTAAACAATTTATATCGTCTAGAATCTAATTAAGCGTTCTAAACACTTGGTACTGTATTTCTATCTATTTTAACGCTTGAAGTTTTCTTGAACACTCTTGTATATACTGCCACCAAAAGGTTTCTTTAAGATATTGACGCAATTAGAAATTGCAATAAGCACCCTAAATCAGTTGTAAGCGATGATATAACAAGTTAATATGAGACGATATAGCATTGATGGCATAATATTATTAACAAGTGCACAGTTTCACACTTGACTTTAAAATACATATCCCTTTCGCTTATACACCATAAGCAAACACTAGAATTGACCTCTTGGTGGATCAATCGATAGTGACCATATAACGAAAACATATTAGAAATGGTTTGTGAAACTCACTGTACATAATAGAGTTATGAAGCTCGTGCAAGCAAACTAAGAATCCAAATTCAAAAAATAAAAACAAAGAAAAGATCGCTCAAAGCTTCAAGGTTAGATCTGGAATAGAACTCTCTATATCCACCGCTTGTTTGACCTCCAAGAAATCCACTTTACTTTCACCTAAATTATCATTACCAGCTTCAGCCGCAACCGCATCCGCCGCTTGCCTGAAACTCCCTGGCCAAAGCAGCTCTGCCTCGTCGTCCTCCACGTAGAAAGGTACACAATTACTGAAATACCCCTGGTTAAACCTTGCAATGTTCCTAATAATCGTTTCTTGTGTCGGCCTTGTAATGCCAAGGTTGTGGGACGAGGCATGTGCCTGTATTCCCAAAGTCCTGAACGATGTCATGTTACCGTTTCCGCTTCCGTGAAGCGGTAGACACGAGAGAGCGGCTGCTGTGGCAGCAGCCCCGTAAGTGCTAACAGAACCTCTGCTGGGGAAGACCCCAGCGAGACCCATACGCATAGTGCGTTTGGCGAGCGTTCTCTCGCGTTTGTGAGCGTTTTGGTGACCGCCAAGAGCCTGAGAGCTATAAAACTTCCTTTGACAGTAGTTGCAAGAGAAGACTCTCTTTGTTACAGACGGTTGTTGTTGTTGCTGATGCTCCGGGTTGCTACTCTCGCTCGTACTCGACATTGGCAGCGTCAAAGAAGATGACTCCAGATCCAAATTGTTGTTGTTGTTGTTGAAACATAGGCTGAGATTCAGAGAGATGGGTTTATAATTGTCGACCGGAGACAAGTTGGAGGCTACTTGGCTGCTAGTACTGTCGGATGGATCATGTTCCAATGAAGGTTCAATTTCGAGGTCTAAGATCGGTCTCATGATTCTAGCAGAAACTCACGGTTGTTTTTTTTTTCTTCTTATTTCTGCAATATTGTGTTTAATGAGAATTTTAAAAAATGTTTAGATCAGTAAGTAATAACTGAGAAGTATATAAACAGTAATAATCATGAGAACTTGGATGTACCACAATTGGTTCTGTCCAAACAAAGTCGATAATGTCCTCAAAATTAATAATAAAAATAAAATATCAAGGAAAAAAACAAGTGGTGTGACTATAAATGGTCCTAGTGAGTCAATGAGTAGACAACATCAGAAGTGCCAAATTTAGTACTGACACATCCATCAAACAGTCAACTCTAAACTAACTAAATTTAAAATTAATCAATTTTTTTTATAGCAATAACACAAGCAAACCATTAGATTACAAGTCTGATCACAAAAAATAAAAATCTACTTCATTTGCTTAATTTTTCTTGTTTTGACAGTGAAAACCCAAAAAAAGAAAAAAATCTTAGAGACATACACAAGTCGATAAACAAACACACACACAAAGCAACAAAAAAAAAACAGACAAACAGATATAGCGAAAAGATCACCGACAGCAAAATCAGCTTGCTTATGAAACAGATCCATAATTAAAATAATTATCTCACTAAGTTCCTTTTTTCTTTGTTTTGTTTAATATTATTCAGTAAGATCTTATCCCAATATCAACTGAGATTATGAGAACGAAACAACTAGACTATAAACAAGTTAATTTCTATAAACCTCTTAATTATTAACTGTGGCATCTAAATTGGAAATGAAGAAACAAAATATAAATTTAGGTACAGTTAATTTTTAGGGAATCCAATGTTTATGAGAAAAACGAAAAGAAAGAAACCCAAAAACCTTTTTAAAAGTTGTATAAACTATACTAATAGTTGTTGATCAATCATCAAAAAAACTTCAACCTTAGATGCCACAATTTTGAGACAAAAGCTAATCCAAGAACATTGAAAGACTCAGATTTCCAAAAGAAAAAGAAAGAACATTCATACCTTAGGATGATGAGGAGACAAAGGCTTGGGATTTGAAGGAAGTATTGAGAGTTATGATCAGCTTTGTCTCCATCGATATCGAGGGTACTTTGGGGATTTAAAAAGAAAGAGAAGAAGAAGAGAGAGAGAATGTGAGAGAAGAGTTAATTGAGTTTGTGAGTGTTATGTTTGGTTTGGGAGCACAAAAGAGAGGAGAGAGTGGATTGGTAAGTGTAAGATGATGTTTTATTATTATGGGAAAAGCTAAGGTTGCTGTGAGTGGGAGTGGAGGGGACAATGGTGGGACGTCTGACACTTAAGTCAGACAACAGTTTTTTATTTATTATTTCTTCGGATAATTATTTTTATTTTTATTTTTATCAAAAATTCATCATGTATGTGTGTGTGTGATGGTTCAATTGGTTTCATACTCAGGGTCCATAACTCTATTTGTTTAATTTAAACTCTATTAAAGGTGAAAGTTGGCAGTCAGGTACGGCCAGGTGAATCAGTTTTTTTTTTTTCATCTGTTTTTACTAATTGGAATACGAAATACAGAAGTTTAAGTACAAAAGACGACGGTAAATAAAAAGAACCTTGAAAGCAAAGCTCAAAAGAGGGAAATATTAGCCGGCGGTAAATAAAGAAAACCTCGGAAGCAAAACCCGAAAAAGAGAAACAAAGCTACTGATAAAAGTCGAAGATTAACATAACTAAAAAACCAAGTCACTAAAACAGAGAAGCCATGTGAATTAGTTAGATGAGTTTAAATCCAAGATGTTACATTTAAAGAGAAATGCTTTACTATCTATTCATTGATCACAAATATTATCGAACCAAAATAGTATGAAGCTTTCTCATTACAAATATAGTTAAGTTTGGTAATTTTCAAATCCAAAATAACTCGTTATGAGAGGTAAAACTCATAAATATCTTCACAAAAATACTGGATACCAAAGAGCGAGCGATACAATGGTCACTTTGAATGGATAGAAGATTCGTTATGTGAATCAAGGTTATGGATCGAGTTCCACCATATACCAAAATTGATATGAGAGGTAAAACCATGAATACCTTCACAACAATACTTGATACTAAATAACCAGCGACACGATTGAGAGGTAAACTCATAAATACTTACACAATAATACTTGATACCAAAGAGCGAGCGATAAAATAGTCACTTTGAATGTTTAGAAGACTCGTTATGTGAATCAAGATTATGGATTGAGTTCCACCAATTGATAGGACTTCTTTTTAACCATTAAAGTTGGTTTAAATAACAAAATTATATGTTTTTTTATAGAAACATTTACACTCCTTAGCACATTTTCACTTTGTATTTACAGTTTTAACACATTTTGACACTCTAGCATATTTCACATAATGTGGTGGGTAAAAAGACAAAACTACCCTTCTAATTGCAAGAAATTTACAAATCGATTAAAACTGTACATAACATTTAACCGGAAAATGGTTTAGAAACAGCAAATCCAAAAGCAAGAATAGAGAGAGAGGAAAGGAGAAATCTGAGAGAGAGAGAGAGAGAGAGAGAGAGAGAGAGAGAGAGAGAGAGAGAGAGAGAGAGAGAGAGAGAGAGAGAGAGGAGAGAGGAGAGGAAAAATCTGAGAAAGTGAGAGGAGAGGAGAGGGGAGATATGAGAAGTTCATCAGCGAAAGAAGTTGGGTTGGCTGTAATGGAGAAATCGAACTACAAACACGCGCCTGACTCGTTTTCGAGAGATGATTTGATCTCGCCGGTGAAAATCGAAAACAATCCTCGGTGGTGCAGAAGACGAGAAGCAAGAGATTTATCGGCGTATAATTCATTCCTCTTCATCTCTCTCCTTCTTCGTTCACTCTTCTCTCCCCAGTCGCTAGGGGTACTTCTTCTTCTCTCCCTTTTCCCTCCCTCTATCTCTCTCTCTCTCTCTCTCTCTCTCTCTCTCTCTCTCTCTCTCTCTCTCTCTCTCTCTCTTTCTCTTTTTCTCTCACTCTCACCATCAAGTTTCTAATGTGTTCTTTAATTTTGAATCGATTTTTTGTTTTTGAAAAGATTCGAAATGAGTATTGGTACAAGTTTCATGCAGAATTTGCGCATATCTGATCAAGGTAATGGTAGACAAAAGACGCATTCAAAGTGCTCGACGAAATGCGTGAAAGAGACATGTGTGTCCATTTATGTGTGTCCATTTAGCAAGGAACACATGTTTCACTTTTCGAAAGCGGCAAACTTAAACATAACTGGGTTTCCGATGAGCCTCCTTCTAGGTGGATGTTCATAGATGGACAGATGGATAGTGGATGTTCAGATACGGATAGATGGGTGTGGAAATTTTTTTGTGGATAATGGATTGTTTCCCTTAATTTCCATAGTGTTATAAACAGTTTTAGGTGGACAACTATTTTGTGGATATTTTTCGGTGTGTCACCATAACGTGGAAATGTTTTGGTGTGGACAAATAGAAGGAAAAAATCAATAATCTTAAAACACAACGATCATATGCATCTTGTCCATGATAATGTGTCCATACACACACAAGAAACACATGATCCACTTCTGAAAGCGGCAAGCTTAAACGTAACTGGATTTTCGATGAGCCTCCATCTAGGTGGATGTTCAAAGATGGAAAGATGGATAATGGATGTTCAGAGATGGATAGATGGATGTATACACCTTTTGTGGATAATGGACTGTTTCCCTTTTTTCCATAGTGTTATAAACAGTCTTAGGTGGACAAATATTTTGTGGATAGTTTTCGGTGTGTCACCATATCGTGGACATGTTCTGGTGTTGATAAAATAGAAGAAAAATTTCAATAATCTTAAAACACAACGATCATATACATCTTGTCCATAATAATGTGTCCATACAAATATGTCCATACATAAAAAAAAGCGGAAATAAAAGCATTTTATCCTGCATAACCGTTCGTAACATCTTATATTGTTTAAGTCAACAAATTCATCAATCTTATATTAAACATTTGTTTTTGATGCTAATGTTCATTACTAAATGGACACACATGTCTTACACATGATAAATTTTGTTTTTTATACAAATACACGAACATTTGTTTTTCATATGGTGTCCATGATAATTTGTCCAATTAGACATGTTTATGCGTCCAAAATTGCGGTAATAGAAGAATTTAATCATACATGACTTTCAATAACACTTTATTTTTGTTCACATGTCGGAGAATAAATGTTCAGATGAGAATGGACGGTCTGCATAGAAATCATGAAAGTGTAAAAGTGTGCACATCACAACATCAAAAGTCCATTGTCCACATAAAAGTGTCCATACCCCGCTGTCCATCTTTGAATATCCACCACCTCTTTGTCCATATCTGAACGTCCACCTCGAAGGAGGCTCACTGGAACCCCAGTTACGTTCCGCTTTCAGAAAGTGGAACATATGTTTGCTAAATGAACACAAATGTCTCTTTCACGCATTTCGTCAAACACTTTGAAGGCAACTTTTGTCTACCATTGTCTTGGTCGAATCTGAGAAAAATCCAACATGAAACTTGTACCAATACTCATTTTGAATCTTTTTAAAAACTTAAAATCGATTCAAAATTAAAAAAAAAACACATAATAAACTTGATGGGGAGAGTGAGAGAGAGGAAAAGAGAGACAAACCATGATTGGACAAATTAAGAAGAAGAGAAGAAGAAAATATTCGAAGAGAAGAAGATCGAAGAGAAGAAGAGAAAATTAGAAACTATAAGAAGAGATAGAGAAAGATAAAGAGACTGAGAGTTCGAAAGGTTTTGAGGAGAGAAAAAAATTAAGATTCAAATTTGAGAATTTTGAAGAAGTAGTAGAAGAAACCCATAATAAAAAAAGGGAGTGGTTATGTGAGAAAGTGAAGAAAGAGATAGAGAGAGAGAGAGAGAGTAATTGATGTGTGTCTGGTCGGTCATAAGAGTGGGGATAGAAGAAGAAACAGATCAATCGGTTTGGATGAATCGGTATGAACAAATGGTGTAACATGATAATGACATCGGTTTGTAAATGAACGGGAAGTAGAGAGGTAGCTTGTTTTTCACAAGTTTTTTACCTACCACAATGTGTGAAATGTGATAAAGTGTCAAAATATGCTATTAGATATAAATACTAGTTCAAAATGTGTTATAGAGTGTAAATTTCTCCTTTTTTATACTAGGTATCATGAATTAATTCATGTTTGAGCTTGGAATCTATATCTCGATTATGAAAATAAATAAGAAAAACAGAAAATACTCTACATCCACTTTTACCCTCTATGAGTTTTTAACGAGATTTATTGCGAGTGCTTATGCATTTATAATATCTGATAAATTATGTGAAAAATGATAATCTTTGCTTTGATAGAAATTTTGGAGATCTCAAGGGATCAAAGAAAAAAGAAAAAAAAAGTCCTATATATTAGAAGATGTTAGGTGCTAATAGGGGTGTCAATTAGGGTCAAAGCTCGAGGGCCGGCCCGGCTTGACCCTGAAAAACAGAAGGCTCGGGCCTAGAAATATAAACTCGAAAAATTGGGCCTTTCGGGCTAGTGTGTTTTTCGGGCTTAACCCGACCGGGCTCGGGTTAGCCCGAAAAACCCGGAATTTTACATTTTAATTAGTTAGAGGTTTTATTTAAACATTTATCTTTTTAAAAATAATAATTTGACATATTTTCTATACATTTCGTTATCCATGTACCATTATCATTCATCCATATTTACTTCATATTTTTAAAATCATTATCTATAGACTTTCAATGACATTTCTATATGATTTATACATGTCATAACTTAATATTCTTTTACTTTTTTTTATATGTACCTCTTGATTGTGATGAAGATTTAGAAGACGATGAAGGAGATTCTAATCTAAACTCTACTACCTAGATTTGAAGTGTTTTAATTTTATGTTTTATTTGGTAATACAATTTATTTGAATTTTATTTGTTTTTTTTTGTCAAACTTTTGCTTTTAAATTTAATTGGATTTGATATAATATATTTCAATTTAGATTTATTTGATAAATATTTTGTTTTAATTATTCATCTGAGAATTGTGAATTTTTGTGTTTGTAAAGAAAAGAACGAAAAAGTCCGAAAAGCCCTAGAGCCCTGTCCGGGCCAGACTGGGCTTTGGAATATAGGTCCGATTTTTTTTCTGATCAGACCACACCAGACTCAAATATATGCGGGTTTTACGGGTTTCGGGCCGGGCCGGGCCGAACTAACCCGATTGACATCCCTAGGTGCTAATTGACCATTTAATCCACTATACGAGTTTCACCAATTAGTCAAACGTCTAGTTTGATTAATGGATCTGTAAGTAGCTCATTATGTATGACGGAAGCCTAACCGAATAATTAAACTAAATGTTTAACCAATTAATTAGCGATTACAACCTATTATTAATTGAATTATGGATAAATTAAAGCATGTTGACATCTTTAAGCGTCTGAATGTCCGATTAGTTCTAAGTTCACGTAAAGTGATTTGTATAACTAAGAGAGTTGTATAATTAATTAGCTCTTAGTTAGAACTAAAAGTTTTGTATAAAAAAATTCGAATAGATTTGTTCTTAGATAAAGTAAAGTGACACTCTATAATGTTTATAGTTAGTTACAGAAAATAACACCCTTTGATTTTACGTAGAAATTAATCTCAAGAAGAATAAAGATATTTGTTTAAAATTTAGGATTATGATGAGGAACTTAAATTATTGGTCTTCGATTCCAACATGTTCGTTTCCTATTTGTTTCAGGAAGCTTCACTATTTTGGGTAGAAGGTTAATTAGGTGGACCAAGTTTTTTTTTTTTTTTTTTTTTTTTTTTTTTTTTTTGATTAATATGGGGTAATCCGGGGCTTGCTACACACCCGACTAATCCCCATAGGCCAGAGGAAGCCATGTTAAATCCACTGTGGCCAAGGTGGCTCGAACCCAGGTGGGGGAAGCCCACATAGACATTCCCTTACCACTGGGCCAAGGCAACTTGGTTGGTGGACCAAGTTTCTTTAGGTTTGTGCTCTCTTTTGTTTTGTTCTGTTTTCTATAAAATGGTTGGCCATGATCGATGGGATTTTTGAGCTGACGACGAACTTAGATAAGCTTGAAGGATATTATATATGTTCAACATAGATATGCGTGGATGCAATTAAAAATTGGACACTTAAAAAACAGACGAAATTTTGACAAATGTTTTATCGAAAGTACCAACTAAACTCCGACAAATATTTTATCGGAAAGTTTTTTTGGAAATTCGACAGAACATACAAAAAAATGTTTGGCAAATGATACATATGATGAATTTTCAATAATTACAATTTATCGGAAATGTTTTCGACAACTTCCAGAATGATTCAGGTTTCCAACAATTAACTTCTGACAAATTTATCATTTGTGAGAAACTCATCAGAAACAATGATTTTCAGTGAAATATCTGTTAGAGGTGGGCCTAGCACCCCCATTTAGTTAGGCACATCTTAGCAAGAGCCCATCCCGATTCGGTCAACATAGAATCGACCTTTGACCAGAGGTCGCCGACCTGGAGTTCCGCGCTCAGCCCCATCTGAAAATCCCGAGCTCCTGAGAGGAGCACCCCGGGTCCGCGCTGACACTTCGCCAAGATTGGGATGTCGAAAGAGAAGAAGGCACGTGGAGGTTGGTCGAACAGTGTACTATCTGAATGGGGGTATGGTCTGACCTCGACGTCCCACCAACCCTGCAGAGTAAACGAAGGAGGAAAGGACACGTGGAAGGGAGTTGGCCGAACAGTGTGCTATCTTACAAAAGCATGGCGCCGAGCTCATCATTGCCTCTCGCCTTGAGAACTGGGACACGCCTCCTAGAGCCCCTTACCCGTGAAGCAGGCTGAGGGTGACACGTGGCCCCGGAATCCGCGGGAACAGGGAGCTGCCCTCGCTATATATACCCTTCGTTGTGCATGAAGGAAAGGACGGGGAAAAAAGGAAAAAACCTGATTACTCTCTACAAAAATAGGCCCTACCTCTCTCTCTTTTTCTCTCTCCCTTGTAACAAGACACCGCGGTTTAGAACACCGAACTGGATTCCCGTCGGAAGCAGTTCGTAAATCTAAATTGTCCGTCTCTTTTCGTAATCAATACAAAGAATACGGTCCCCGACCTGTTCACCACTGTACCTGAACTGCCATAAATTGTGGTTGACTCGCTCTAATTAACGAAAATCTCACCTCTAGCTCTGTAATCAACCCCTAAACAACATTAGTGATCCTCGGGATCAACAATTGGCGCTAGAGGGAGGAGAAAGACTTTTCTATACGCAAGGAGCAGTTCAACTACGACATCAGCCGCAACATCAATGGCAATTCCACCCCCAAGGGTGTTGTCGGAGCAAGAAGCCTCGGCCCAAACAACGGCCCCGACACAGACAACGGCACCGCTGTCCACTCGAGCAACGACAGCGGCCGCCGCACCATCAGCCCAGGCGACAACCGACCAATCGATCCCCCGAGAGCAGCCCTTCAGAGCTCCGCCCCCAGCCCCGACGCCCATCCCCTTTGGCGGCTCCGCCACCCACAACGCGCCCCGAACGCCGGAAGACCAGCCCACTCTGTCCGCCATAATGCAGACCCTGCTCGCCATAATGGACGAGCTTACGCGAGCTACCGATCAACGGTTTGCCACGCTAGCAGCCTCCCGCGACCGGTCAGACAACACCGGATCCCCCGACGTCCACCTCAGAGAACCAGCTCCTCGGGGAGAAACCCCGCGTGCCCGGAGAAACCGGCCCAGCGACTCGCCGTCAGGATCCGAAGGCCTGGGCGGTCGTTTCGCCCCGGCAGTAGGAAGCTCCCCAGATGACGAAGCTCACCTTCAACGATCTAGCTCGGAGCGCGCCAGGGACGCCGAATTTGAGGCCATGAAGGAAACTATCCGCGCGATGTCTTCCAAAATCCATCAGGCCACTAGCGCGGCTCCAGAAATAGATCGCGTCCTCAGAGAAACGCAAAACACGCCGTTCACTCGCCGGATCGCCTCCGTCCCGCTCCAGCACCTCGGAAAGCTCAAACTCCAGCCCTACGCGGGCAACACCGACCCGGCCCAGTATCTAACGGCGTTCACCATCGCGATGGGCCGCGCCCACTTCTCCCCGGACGAGCGCAAAGCCGCCCACTGCCAGCTCTTCGTAGAGAACCTCACCGGCCCGGCCCTCACATGGTTCTCTCGACTGAAGACGCACTCCATAGACAGCTTCAGGGACCTTTCGACTACCTTTCTCGAGCACTATTCTATCTACATCAGACAGTCCGCATCTAGCGCAGACCTCTGGGCGTTGAAACAAGGAGCGAAGGAGTCGCTCAGGTCCTTCATTGAACGCTTCAAAGCCACGGCCTCACAAAGCAACATGACAGACGAGTCAGCACTCCCCGCTCTAAGAAAGGGCCTGCGGGATGATTCGGCCTTCAAGGACGACATGAAGCTCAACAAACCGCGCTCGCTGGAAGACGCCTTACACCGCGCCGGGCTCTTCGTCGAGCTCAAGGAGGAAAAGGCGGCTGAGTCAAGGGACAGCGCCTCGCACAAGGCCCCGGTCCCAAAGGAGCGACCCCAAGAAAGGTATCAAGACCTCGTCAACACTACGATGATGAGTACCAACGCAGCAAAGGAAAGCAGGCCGCCGCGTTCCTCGTCAACGAATCGCCCGCCGTCCTCCGTCTGCGCGACCCCGCTCTCCTACACAACCCAGCGCCAAAATTGCCCTGGAACAGGTATGTGCGGGATCCCAACCAGCAGGATCGGCGTCCCGACGAGCCAAACGACAGGGAGCCCCGACCTGACGAACAGTACGACAGGACGACCTTCTGCGACTTTCACCAGAGAAAGGGGCATCCGACCTCGCAGTGTCGTGCGCTCCACGAAGTCCTGCTAAACCAATTCCAAAGGGGGGAAATCCACGTGCCGGAGAGGCTGCGTCCGCATGCCCGGGACATCGACCGAGTACACCCCCGCGATAATCAAGGCCGCGAGAACAGCCGGGCTAGGCTTGATAACCGCGCTCAGAACGACAATCGTCGCCGGAGATCTCCCTCGCGCGACCAGGAAAGGGGCAGGTCGCCTCCCCCGGCGCGGACTTTGATAGGGATGATCATGGGAGGCCTCCTCTCGTGTAATGATTCAGTGCGGTCAATCAAGCGTCGTGAGAGGAAGACCGACGCCTCCCTGAAGTGGCACTCTGGACCGGAGATCGATGCGCAGGACACGAGCAAAAGGGGGATATGTTTCACCGAGACCGACGCGGCCGGGGTCCACCAGCCCCACAATGACCCCCTGGTCGGACAAGTCCGTGTAGCCGACTGCGACGTCAACAGAGTCCTCATTGATACGGGCAGCTCGGTCGATCTCATCTTCAAGGACACCCTCGCTAGGATGAAATTAAACGGAGCCGCAATCAAACCGCACTCCATCCCGCTAACCGGCTTCGCCGGAGATACCGTCAACGGAATCGGCACCATCGACTTACCGGTCTACGTAGGCCGGGTCACAAAAATCGTCAAGTTCATAGTCTTCGATACCACCCCGATCTACAACATCATCCTCGGAACCCCCTGGCTGCACTCGATGAAGGCGGTCACTTCGACGTACCATCAATGCCTCAAGTTCCCCAACCAGGCCGGGAAGTATACTCTTATGAGCAACCAGAGGGTCTCTCATGCCTGCTTCGCCATTGAGCATAAACTGCGTCACGCCGCGCCGGGATGCTTAACCATCCGCGCGCATCAGCCCGGCGAGCCAAACGCCCAGGATCTCCCAGGTCGGGACCTCGTCGCCCATATCAACATCGATCCAAGCGACCCCGCCCGTTGCGTTGGCATCGGAACCGACCTTAAAGAGAGCATTAAGAAAGAGCTGGTCGAATTCCTGGGGCAAAACGTCTCCACTTTCGCCTGGTCAACCGGCGATATGCCCGACATTGACCCGGCGACGTGCAGCCAGGAGCTCAACGTGGACCCAACCTTCAGACCAATCAAGCAGAAGCGGCGAAAGATGGTCCCCGAGCGAGCACAGGCAGTCAATGACGAGGTAGAAAGGCTGACCGCGGCCGGGTCGATCACCGAGGTCAAGTACCCGGACTGGCTCGCCAACCCGGTGGTAGTCAAGAAAAAGAGCGGGAAATGGAGGGTTTGCGTAGATTTCTCCTACCTCAACAAGGCGTGCCCAAAAGATAGCTTTCCCGTCCCCCGAATCGACCAAGTGGTCGAAGCCACCGCCGGGAATGAGCTGCTTTCTTTCATGGATGCCTTTTCAGGGTACAACCAGATCCCCATGCACCCCGACGACCGGGAGAAAACGCGTTCATCACGGACCGAGGGATCTACTGCTACAAGGTGATGCCCTTCGGGCTCAAAAATGCCGGGGCTACCTACCAGCGGCTCGTCAACCAGATGTTCGCTGATCAAATCGGCCGCACTATGCAAGTCTATATAGATGACATGCTGGTGAAGTCCCTGGTAGCGACCGACCACTCACTCATCTCCGATCCTGCTTCCGGACGTTGAACAAATACAACATGAAGCTGAATCCAGCCAAGTGTCCTTTCGGCGTCACGTCGGGCGAGTTCCTCGGGTATATCATCACCCAGCGCGGGATCGAAGCTGACCCCAAGCAGATCCGAGCCATCACCGACCTGAAATCACCAACGAGCACGCGTCAGGTACAGCGACTCACCGGGAGAATCGCCGCGCTTAACCGGTTTATCTCCCGCTCAACCGACAGATGTCTACCGTTCTACCAGATGCTCCGAGCTAACAAACGGTTCGAATGGGATGACAAGTGCGAGCAAGCCCTCCAGCAGCTGAAGGAGTACATATCCACCCCTCCCGCCCTGTCCAAGCCGGAAGAAGGCGAGGCCCTCTACCTTTATATCGCTGTGTCTACATCGGCGGTCAGCGGGGTGCTAGTGCGGGAAGACCGGGGCGACCAAAGGCCCATCTCTTACATCAGCAAATCTCTAGACGACGCGGAAAGCAGGTACCCGACTTTGGAGAAGCTCGCCCTGGCGGTAGTCGTCGCGGCCAGAAAACTCCGGCCTTATTTCCAATCCCACACGATCGCCGTCCTCAGCACCTACCCCCTCAGAACCATCCTCCACAGCCCGAGCCGGTCCGGCCGAATAATGAAATGAGCAGTTGAGCTGAGCGAGTATGAGATCGACTACCGAGGACGGACCGCGGACAAATCTCAAGTCCTGGCCGATTTCCTGGTTGAGTTGGTTTCCGAGCTAGCAGTCGACGAAGTGCCCGAGGTGTGGAACCTGCATGTCGACGGGTCGGCCTCCAAACACGGCTCCGGGATCGGCATATGCCTCGAATCCCCGACCAAGGAGATCCTCGAGCAATCTTTCCGTCTGGCCTTTCCAGCGTCAAACAACGAAGCCGAGTATGAAGCTCTGATTGCCGGCCTGCGCCTGGCAAAGGTGGTCGGCGCGAAGAAAATCCGAGCCTACTGCGACTCCCAGCTCGTCGCCAATCAATTCAGTGGGGAATACGAGGCCAAAAATGATCGCATGGATGCTTACCTCAAGGTGACCCAAGGCTTGGCCGCGGACTTCTCCGAGTTCACCTTGACGAAGATCCCCCGAGGTGATAATACTTCCGCGGACGCCCTCGCAGCCCTAGCCTCCACCTGGGCCCCAGCTCACCGACGGTTGATCCCGGTTGAAAGTATAGACTTCCCTAGCATCGAACTGCCAAAAGGGGCCTACCTGATCGGTCCCCAGATCGCAGACCCCGACGAGGACGTCCCACCTCCAGAAGACCTACCGCCACCTCCAGCCGAACCCGAACTACCAGACTGGCGAGTCGACATACTGCTGTACATAGCAGACAGCGCCCACACCCCAGACCGGTGGGCAACCCGCCGGCTGAGAAAAAAATGCGCCCGATACACGATGTTGGACGGCAACCTGTTCCGATTGAGTGCCTCGGGGACCCTGCTCAGCTGTCTCCACGGACAGGAAACCATCGACGTGATGAAAGAGATGCACGAAGGCGCCGACGGGAACCACTCCAGCGGTCGGGCTCTCGCCCTGAGAATACGAAACCAAGGCCATTACTGGCCAACAATGCTTCAGGATTGCGAAAAGTTCGCGTCCCGGTGCAAGAAATGTCAACGCCACGGTCCACTCATTCATTGCCCTACCGAGCTACTTACTACCGCGGTGGCGCCTACCCATTCATGCGATGGGCCATGGATATAGTCGGGCCTCTCCCCCGATCTCGTCAAAAGCGTTTTATCCTGGTGATTACCGACTTCTTCACCAAGTGGGTCGAAGCCGAAGCTTACGCCAAGATCACGGCGGAGGACGTCCAAAAATTCGTCTGGAGGTTCATCATCTGCCGGCACGGGCTGCCTTATGAGATCGTGACGAAAAACGGTTCCCAGTTCACGTCGGTCCTCTTTGAAGAGTTCTGCGCAAAGTGGAAAATCAGACAGAGTAAGTCCACCCCGAGATACCCACAAGGAAACGGACAAGCCGAGGCCACCAACCAGACTATTCTTGACGGCCTCAAAAAGCGACTAAACGACAAGAAAGGCTACTGGACCGACGAGCTAGACGGAGTCCTCTTGTCCCATCGCACAACGCCGAGGACATCGACAGATCGCACACCATTCAGCCTCTCTCACGGTATGGAAGCAATGGCCCCGTCCGAAGTCGGCCTCCCCACTCCTCGCCGCGCTATGCTCACCCAGCAGGCCGACCTGAACGACGCCGTCCTATTAAGCGAGCTGGATTTTCTCGAGGAACAACGGGACCACTCCCTCCTACGGATCCAGAACTACCAACAGCTCGCCTCCAATTATTATAACAAGAAGGTTCGAGGCAGGTTCTTTGCCGAGGGCGACCTGGTTCTGCGCAAGGTCTTCGAAAACACGGGCGAGCTCAATGCAGGCAAGCTCGGTGCAAATTGGGAAGGTCCTCACCTCATCTCCAAGATCGTGAAGCCCGGCGTCTACGAGCTAGTCACGATGAACGGCGACGCAATCCCGCGCTTCTGGAACTCGATAAACCTAAAACGCTTCTACTATTAGGCCCCCGAGCCCCGCTCCGCTGTCTATCCTTGTAATCAAACGAACTACGATTGGCTTGATCCCTTCTACTAAAGGGTACGTAGGCAACCCCTAACCAGGGCTCAGCTATTAATCTAATAAAGCCTTTTCAAAAAAAAAAAAAAAGAATACGGTCCCCGACCTGTTCGCAAAAAAAAAAAAGACAAGAATACGGTCCCCGACCAGTTCATCAAAAAAAAAAAAAAAAAAAAAAAAGTCGAGCTCCAAATGCTCGCACTCGCAAGCAAGAAAGAAGAAACGGGAACCGAGCTCCAACGCTCGCACTCCCCAGCACACAAACTATAAGTGCTGAAGCCGAGCTCCAATGCTCGCACTCACATAGTACACAAACTATAAGTACTAAAGCCGAACCCAAGGCTCGCACCTCTACTAGACACACAAGCTTTAAGTGTCTCAAAGCCGAGCTCGCTACTCGCACCAAAAAAAAGGTACACAAGCTTTAAGTACCTTAAGCCGAGCTACACCTCGCAAAAACAAAAAAAATAAAGATACACAAGCATTAAGTATCTAAAGCCGAGCCATACCTCGCACCCAATACAAGGGCACGGTCTACGACCTGCGCACGCAACGTTGATCCACAGGGTACGGTCTACAACCTACTCTACCAGACATTCGCAAAAAATTCAGAAACACCATTTTCATTTCAAAAAAAAATATAGCCTCATGCGGCACTTACATAAAGGGCCAACGGCCTAATCCTTACAAAAAAGAGAGAAAGAAAAAAGAAGAAAAAACAACAAAAACAAAAGTTTTCACAAGGCCACATCGGCCGGTAAATCGTCACCCCCGTCAGCACGGGTACAATCCAGGTCATCCGAGCCCACCATCCTCACATTGGTGCCATGCTCACCAAAAAAGGGTTGCTCGGTCCGCTCTTCCTCAACCACGGCCTCAGCAGGCAGCGCGTCAGGGCCGGCCTCAACAGCTCCCGGGGCCGGGTCTTGTGCTGGCAGGTCCACTTGGACATCCTCAGCAGCTGGTGAGCGAACGTCCGAGGTCAGGTCCACGACGGGCGTTTCGGAAGGGCCGACGGGCATAAGCCGCTCGAGCTGGACGCCGGATGTGCGGTCGAGAGGGATGTCCAAATCTTCCGGGGTCAGGTCCGGGAAATCGATGTCATCCAATTGGGCTCCGAACGCCGCTTCGTCCTCATCTAGCTTCTGATACCGGTACCACGGTACCGACATCCCGTCCTCGGCCTCCATCTTCTTGAGGCACGCCTTTATGCCGACCACCTAGTTAAACAGCAGGTGAGGCTCCAAAGCCCGGTTGCGACCGTCGAGATGGGCGCGGATCTTCTCCATCTTCGCGGTCCATCTCCGGTTCCGGCCCTCCCACCTGGCCGTGACCCGATCGCTCTCCGCAGCCACGGCCGCCTTCGCCCGGTCAATGGCGCCCTCCAGGCCCTTCACCCTGGAGCGGAGTGTCTCCCTCTCCCCCTTCAGAAGCCCGAGCTCCTCCTCTAAGGCAGCCGACCGAGCCCTTTCCGCGGCAGACCGGGCCCTCTCCGCCTCCAGCTCGGCCAGAACGATCTCCGCCTCTAGAGCCCGGGCTCTTACCCGCCCCGCCTCCTGCTACATCGCGGCAGACCGGGCTTTCTCCTCCCTCAAGTCCTTCTCAAGCCCATGGATGAGAACGGACTGGATCTGCGCGGTGGCCTCCTGCTGCATCTTCAGGTGGTTGAGCGACGCGTCCTTCTCGGCAAGCCGCTTCTCGTAGGCCTCCCCAAGAAAGGCAGTGAGAGTCATCGTCTGCATCAAACCAGATGTTAGCAACAACATACATAAACCCTGATAAATCAACAAGCTATGCCGATAAAAAAAAAAGAGGAGGCTTACCCGAGCCACGGACAGCGCCGCTGCACGAAAGGCATCGGACTCCGCCATCTCCATCGGCCGGAAGTGCGGATGATTCTGCCCGAACATCATCGCATGCGCCAGCTCGGCGCACTCATCTTGGTCCACGATGACCTGGCTACTCACATCCTCGTGGCATAAGTAGAAGCTGTAGTCCCGAGGCTCAGCATCGGAACCCTCCGAAGCCCCACAGCTCCGGTCCTCGGTACCCTGCATAGCAGCGGGATCCCGCCCCTCCTCCACGACGACGATCGAATCACCGCCCTCCGTCGCCTGAACTGCGACCTCCTCGTCCGACAGGACCCGGGCCGCTTCGACCTCACCACTGGCTGGCAACTCGGCGGCAGGTACCTCGGCCTCCCCTGCAAGCGGGAAGCGAGAGCCCTCGGGCTCGCTACCGGGCTGCTCAGGCCGGATAGCGTCCCGACCTGAAGCCGAGGACCCTCCCACCTCGGTCATCTTCTTCTTCTTGCCAGCCCTCCCACCGGCCGTTATGGCCGCCCTCTTCTACGAAGGCGCAGCTTCGGACCCCTCACCTCCAGCCCGCGGCGCCACAAACGAATCCGCATAAAGCGGACTGGCGAATCTTGATCTACCTGCAATAACACCAGCCGTCAGATTGGTAAAAAAAAAAAAAAAAAAAAAAAAAAAAAAAAAACCCGACCTCCGGCCATAGCAGCTGCAACTCTCCCCGAGGTGAAGGACTTCCAATCTCTTTCTCCCACCGTCCTGAACACAGCAAGGATACCCGCGTAGTCAGGCAGCTTGAATCTGGAAGAATGAGGACCTGAAAGCAAAACAGACAGCGTTAGTCAGACCAAAACTGAAGAAAAGAAACGCAGCTCGGTCTACAAACACCTACCCGGGGAAAAATTCTAATCCCGGGTGTATCTCGCTGACGGGTCGAGTCCAACCACTTCGGTAGCCCGGACGTAGAAGTAGCTGCGAGACCAGCCCTCGACCTTGGACAGCTTGCTAGCCTTGGACCCGAGCTGCTGGCCTCAAGGATGTTCGCCGCGGGCTTGAAAGCGGCGTAGTAAGTCCCCGGGATCCCGGGATTCGCCTTCTGCTGGGTGAGGGCCTCGAACATGGGCACCGTCACCTCCACGTCTCACTCCTGCCCCAGGGTCAGCAGCACGATCATCCCTTGGATCGTTGACGGGCAGACCTGCGAGAAGGCCAAACCCCGCGCCCGGCAGTACTGGATGAGCAGCTCGGGGAGAGGAAGGAAGAAGCTCTCGTACAGGCAGACGAAGCCCGCCGGAGGGTTCCACGGACGCTCGTCCGGTCTGGGCAGGTGGAGCTCAGCGGCAGCAGGGAAGTCGCACAGCTCCCTTAACAGGGTAAGTGACCCCGGCGTGCTCCAGGTCGACGACCCGCCTTGCTCATAAGGGACCAGGGGAGACCTCCTCGCCTTGGCCGCTCGTACTCCTCCACCGCGACCACCCAGGCGTCCGCCACGATCGCCCGCACGCCCGGTTCCTCCTCCATCCTGGCCAGCGCCATGACCCCCAGAGGAGGACCTTATCACCGCCTTCTTCCTGTGACGGGTCCCCGGGAGCGGCGGAGCGGCCCCCGAAGTAGAAGAAGCAGGCCTTCCTTCGCCCTCCTCGCCTCGATTCGGAGAAAAAGCGCGCTCAGAACCATCGGGGGAAGAACTTTCCTCCGGAGAATCGTTGCGGTAGTCGCGAGACGCCGACTCATCACTCGACTCGGCCCTAATTCCGTCTAACATTGGCGCCATCGCTCAGGGAAGAGGATGAAATCTCGATGTCCGAAGACGGAAGCGAAGTCGAAAGGACAAAAAAAAGCACAGAGAGAAGAAGGAGAAGAAGGAAGTTACCTTGAGAGTATGCGCAGAAAGTTTTGACAGAAGGAAGAAAGAGGGGTTAAATAGAGGAAGGGGACAACGAAGCGACGCCGGGACACGTGTCGAAAGGAGCACGGCCTCCCAAAAACCTAATGATGGCGCCTCTTCGTTTTTCCACGCCAAAAGCAGGAGACGCCTCGATAAACGCGAAGCGTGTTTTGTACGCCGCGGGTGAGCAATACACGCGGAAAAAGGAGAGCCGTTTCGCTTCCCCGCGTGATGGGTACGCGCCAACGATCTCCGGATCCTCGGGAAAACCGACACGTGTGAGTGCGGGCTTAAATCTGGGCTGCAACACGCCGCTCTCATCCACTCGAATCTCAAAGGACCGTCCTAAGATGCGCCGAACTAACATCAGACCAACTTCGGTGTATTCGCCTCACCTCATGCCACCGAACTGGGGGGGGGGGTGTATTGTTGGAGGTGGGCCTAGCACCCCCATTTAGTTAGGCCCATCTTAGCAAGAGCCCATCCCGATTCGGTCAACATAGAATCGACCTTTTACCAGAGGTCGCCGACCTGGAGTTCCGCGCTCAACCCCATCTGAAAATCCCGAGCTCCTGAGAGGAGCACCCCGGGTCCGCGCTGACACTTCGCCAAGATTGGGATGTCGAAAGAGAAGAAGGCACGTGGAGGTTGGTCGAACAGTGTACTATCTGAATGGGGGTATGGTCTGACCTCGACGTCCCACCAACCCTGCAGAGTAAACGAAGGAGGAAAGGACACGTGGAAGGGAGTTGGCCGAACAGTGTGCTATCTTACAAAATCATGGCGCCGAGCTCATCATTGCCTCTCGCCTTGAGAACCGGGACACGCCTCCTAGAGCCCCTTACCCGTGAAGCAGGCTGACGGTGACACGTGGCCCCGGAATCCGCGGGAACAGGGAGCTGCCCTCGCTATATATACCCTTCGTTGTGCATGAAGGAAAGGACGGGAAAAAAAGGAAAAAACCTGATTACTCTCTACAAAAATAGGCCCGACCTCTCTCTCTTTTTCTCTCTCCCTTGTAACAAGACACCGCGGTTTAGAACACCGAACTGGATTCCCGTCGGAAGCAGTTCGTAAATCTAAATTGTCCGTCTCTTTTCGTAATCAATACAAAGAATACGGTCCCCGACCTGTTCACCACTGTACCCGAACTGCCATAAATTGTGGTTGACTCGCTCTAATTAACGAAAATCTCACCTCTCGCTCCGTAATCAACCCCTAAACAACATTAGTGATCCCCGGGATCAACAATATCCACAAATATATCCGTTGGAATATATGTTTTTCTTGTAGTGGATCAACTAACAAAATAGTAATGGAAGCATACAAACCATTGTTCCTTAAAATTTTCGATAATTTAAATCGATTTTATAATTTATTTAACTATTGCAAAACGTTGAAGCACATAGTTTTTTCCGTAACATGTTAGTGTTTATGTAGATGTCTAATTTATTAAAGGAATATTTGCACCACTTGTCACTTATTTTAGGTTTTGTTAATTTTTTTATATTTTTTAAATTTCTAACACTTTCGCTTATCAAAAGACTATTTTATCCCTCCCTTTATTTTACAGTCTACCGTACACAAACATCCATGTAGCATAGGTAAACTCAAAAATATTGGCAATGTACAATACCAAAAATGTTTTAAAAAACTAACTAAACCTAAAATAAGTGACAAAATCTGCAAAATCCCCTTTATTACATAGATCTTATAGATTATAAATTTTTGTTTATAGTTTAGTTTGGTTTGATTTTGTTGAAAGTCCATTTGATAAATTAGTTTTTTACATAAAAATAACATGTTATGGGCAAAAACCATCATCCTAATAGTTAAATAAAATTTAAAATCATATAACAAAATATTTACTTTGTTTCGGTGGAAGGAATGTTTTACGCCATGTCATAAAATATTAGCAAAGACTGGTCGCGAGGTATGGGGGAAGGGGGATTATGGCTTAGACACGAACCCTCCTAATTAACAAAAAAAAACATTTACTTTGTTTCATTTCTATTTATCTAATTAGATGTCACCAATTGTTATTTACTTAATTTCTCTTACATGTTTTTTTCCTTTTATCAAATTCTAATGTTTTAGTTGGAAGAGAGCTAAATTTATTAGTTCGATTCTATTTTTTTCTTTTGTTTCAGATATATAAGCTTGGAACATACTATTATCTTTCACATTTACGTTTACAATTTACAAAAAAAAAAAACAAATTACTGACTAGGAGCAGTTCGCAAGTCTGAGATAAGAGTCCAAAGTTAAAGTGAACATGATCACTACACATAAAGCATATCCATGTAGGACCACGACAACTAGTTCCATTACTTTACGTATGTTCTTGTCCAATACACATATTATTATATTCTCTTTACACAAAATAATTTATCAACTTTATTAATTGCTCATATAAATCTATGTTTCATGTGAAATTTCTAAAAATAGAGAATCGAAGGTTTTGGAGCATAGTAGATGTAGGGTTTAGATTCCTTCTTTAACAAGTCAACTATTTTTTGCAAGAAGTTTGAAAGGATTAAATTCTAAGGATTAGATTCATCCTTTGTATCTTTTTTAGACCAAAAAAAAAAAGGATTAAATTCTAAGTTTTGAATCTTTTTTTTTTGGGAGTTGGAAGTGGGCAAGTTATTCGTTGCCATTGTATTTCCAAGCATCACGATTTAATATGTTCAGATGGTATCTTTTTTCAAACCAATTATTTACATTCATTATGGATAGAAAAAATGATGGAGATACAGTTCATTGTATCGAGCCTAGAGAAGTATTTGGAATTTCTTTGTAATAACACATGCACACACAGATATACATACATATATATATACATACATACATATATATACATATATATATATACATACATATATATATATACATACATATATATATATACATACATATATATATATATACATACATATATATATATACATACATATATATGTATGTATTTTGCAATTCATTTTAATTGATTTTTTTTGTATCGTTTTGACAACTGCAATCCAGGGATGTAAATTTTAAGATTAGTGTAAATACTTTGGATTGTAAGAAATAGTTTTTGCTTCCTTAATATAAAATTATAAATACACTGAGGTAAAGGTATAGTTT
Organism: Eutrema japonicum; assembly: GCA_030161315.1. Classification (NCBI taxonomy): domain Eukaryota; kingdom Viridiplantae; phylum Streptophyta; class Magnoliopsida; order Brassicales; family Brassicaceae; genus Eutrema; species Eutrema japonicum. The sequence goes on from BSQW01000013.1 coordinate 15,843,827, forward strand.
TTTCTTATCCATATAGTTCAACAGTATATGTTCTAAAAACAAGTTGCTAGTCGCATCAAACGAACCTTGGTTGGCGTATTTATTGAGATATACTCATTCGATAAATAAATATTTTTAATTTGTGTATATTCCCTTAAAGTACTTGTATAAATATTCAACAAGAGAAATAACACAGAACATTGTTCTACATTGATCGATTTTACAAGGTTTCAGAGACTTAACAACTATTGATCTCATGTTCTCGATCTGATTTTTTTTTTTTTTTTTTTAATCTCTTTTGATCTTTATTTACCTTAGCAAGTTCGTTCGTTTGTCCGACTTGTTTCACTACAAAAAAATGTCTTTTATAACGGACATAATCGATGTAAAACAGGGTTTAAAACGGACATAATTGCTAATTCAACGTAAAATGTTCGTCGTTATTCGAGAATCGTCGTAAAAACTGGGACGTATTATAATCATCATAAAACCGTCGTACAAAATCCGTCATAAAAGTGATGTAAAGTTACATCGATATTACGACCAAAATTACCTCGTTGGTACTCCCTCGGTATATGGTTGTAAAATTACATCGATTTTACATCGAATTATCGAATTTTAGTATCGGCAATCAGTCGTAAATTCGTCGTAGTATTTCGATGTAATTTCGTTGGTAAAGCGATGTAAAAATAAATCGATGTAATTCCATCCTAAAAATGTAGATCGATGCAAAATCGATGTAAAGACTAAGTCGATGTAATTGCGTTGGTAAAGAGATGTAAAAATAAATCATCGTAATTCCGTCGTAATATGCTGATCGATGTAAAGTATAAGTCGATGTAAAATCGTCGTAATTAAGTATATATATAATAAACATAAAATATTTTATTAAATTAATTATTAATAAAATTATAATTAAAAATTAAGTAATTAAAAAGTATAATTAAAAATTTAAATTTTATAAATAAATACAAAATACAAAATAAAATTTAAAATACAAATACAAATTCAAAATATAAAATACTAATTATTATCTTGTAGGTTAATACCCAAGTTCTCAAAAAGCTCCTCGTCCGATCTCCGCTCCAATTCCGCTCGCTCTGCCGCGAGCGGATCCACATCCTGATGCTCATCCCTCGGGTCCGATGTCGATGCTTGCTGCTGTCTTAGTGCACTCTCCAAAGCGGGGTTACTCGCGGCAAGAATATCGAAGAGAGAGTTGTATTCAAGGATCGTCCTATCGTATCCTTGGATCTTCTCATCGTATATCACTTGCTTCGCCCGCAAAGTGCTGATCTTGGAGTTGGCGGTGTTTAACTCGTTCTGCAACATAACCGGGTCCTCGAAAGAATGACGTGAGGAAGACGAGGCGACGACAGAACCTCGGATCGATCCGAACCCTAAATTTCTGCCATTTTTCTTCGGGGCAACCTTAAAAAACAAACGTTCAATTAAATAAATTGAATACAAAATAATTCCATAAAAATATAATTTAATTATTATTACCTCTTCGTATATGTCGTCCATATGGGCTGTGGTCAAAGCCGATGTGGATTGGACCGAGCTACATGTCGATAGCTGCTGAGAGAACTGAGTTTGACGCTCGGCGATCTTTTCCATAGCATCATTGTAGACCTTCTCCGCCCGAGGATCCACAAAAGAGCCATCTTTCTTTTTGTGAGTTTCCTCAAAAACTCTGGTCATTGGAGGAAGTTCGCCTCCGTTTGACTAACAAAACGACATTCCCAAAAAACGTTAAAATGTTAATGGTTAATTTTAATTAATATCAAAATCACAAAAATATAAATTAACTAAAAAATTATACCATTTGAAGGCGCTTTCCCGCAAAAGACGTTTGACCCGAAGTATGTGGCATAACAGCCGGAAAACCGTCTGGACCGACAGTGTTACGAGAAGCCGAACACTTACCGGCCACTACCTGCGAATGCGGAAGCATCCAGTAGGCCTTCAAGCCATTCCAAACTCCGGAAGACATGTATGGGGGCTTCGCCTTATCGCCATGAACCTCCCACTTTCTCTTCCAATCGGAGACGGTATTATTGAGCCGAAATTTTGCCTTCTATTTAAACTTGGTCCTCACCGTCTCGTTGATCGCAAGGTCCCAGTGCCATTTTTTCTATCAAAATAAAATACCAATAAAATTAGAAACAATTAAAAATAGTTATATAATAAGTTAAATAAAAATAATTAATTGTCAAAAAAAGCAAAACATTTGAACCACGTCTCGATAACGTCGTTCGAAACCGCATACCAATTGTAATGAGGCTCCTCAAAATAGGCTTTAATGGTGTCAGACACACTCCGTCCGACTTTGTTATCTTCCTTAGACTTGAGAAATAAAACTTTGCTATTAGTAAAAAAAATAATGTTAATTACGATCAAGGCAAAAATAATTTTTTTTTGAAGTTACATACCAAAAAGTATTCGGTGGCCGGTTCGGATCTAACCGAGGTAAACCATCATGACCCGTCGAACGCAAAAAATCTTCGACCATGTATTCCGCATACATCAACGGGGGTCGAGCTGCTGGTGCAGGTGGAGGTGTCGGCGGTAGCGCTGGTGCGGACCCAGAATCCGAAACCGCGGTCGGTGTGGCAGAAGATGACGGGACCGCCGAATTATCACCCGAACCGACTCGTGACTCATCATAAAGTGGTGATAGTGAAATTTACGTGGCCCCATATCTAAAAACAAATTATATAAAATTAATTAATAACAAGATCATAAACTAGTGAATATCAAAAATAATTAATTCAATAATTCCAATCCCATCTAATTCCAATTCCATCTATTTCCAATCCTATCTAATTAATTCTAATCATAACTAACGAATATCAATATAATTTTAATTTTTTTTTACCTTTTTCCGTCTAGAGAGAGAGAGGAGTTGTAGAGAGATGAGTGAAATCAAAATTGTGATAGAGGAAGAGAAATTTGGGCTTGTATATATAGGGTTTGTGGCCGTCGTAAATCTGTCATAATATACCATCGACATTACGACAAATCCATCGTAAAAGTTTTACCGATAATTCAACCAGTCAGAATTTTCCCACCCGCGGTAAATTCAATATTTTCGATTACGACGGATCCTTCATACAATTTTTACCGATAATTCAACCAATCTGAATTTTCACACAGGCTGTAAATTTAATATTTTTGATTACGACGAGTATACGACGGATCCGTCGTAAAAGTGTCGTTATACAAGAAATATATACCCTAAACCCTAAATGACAATACACAAATCCGTCATGTATTAACGAAGTATATTTGTGCATCCAATACTTCTCATAGTAAACAAAAAATTCAATAAAGACGATTGAATCTCATATATGGAAAATTTCCTTATCTTACATAATAATGTATATCATTCGTCCTTATAAGTATATTCGTAACATGGATGAAGTATATAATGTAATTCATTTTTGTGATAACTCAAAAAAATTTATACAATGAGTAGAACTTACGTAAAACAAGATAAACGATGAAAAACCAATCCTATACAACATATAATCAACCCTATAATCTGATTCATTTTTTTGGTTTAGGGATTCCAACGATTTAAGTTGTAGTCGTCGTAAAATATAGATAATCGGAGATGGGATCGAAAGGACTCTCAGAGGTCGAATTTTACCCAAACCATAAAATTCCAGGGTTTGGATAATATCTCCGATTAACTCCGCTCATTTTCCGCTGAGATAAATTACGAGACACAAAGGCCCAAATATGTTATAAAAATTAAGCACTTACATCATAAATCAATCAAAATCATCATCTTCGTTGGGTTCATCATCTTCATTGGGTTCATCATCTTCAAGTTCATCATCATCGTCACTTTCTTCAAACTCATCGGAATCACCTTCTTCTTCTATGTCCTCAGGTAGATATTCAAGTTGCCTGTTGCGGGGATCAATTAAAAGAACATTGTCCTTAATCTCTGGTTCTGTAATGGCACGGCAAGAATCTTGTTGCATTTGAAGATCGTCAACACCAACAATTTTATCCCTAAGAGCTATTTTAATAACCGATAACCATGAGATCCCAGTGGTTTGAACTCGCGGATATGGAACAAATGTTACTTGTTCTGCTTGTGATGCGAGGATAAACGGCTCAAACTTATTGTATCTGATATATCATGGTTTTTACCCGTTTTAAGCCATGATATAAGTCCTTTTATTATAGTCTTTCTAGTATTTTGGAGTCTTTTAGAATCATTTCAGGTTTTAGGTACGTTTGGAGCATTATTGGAGATACTGAAGCATTCTGGAGCATTTTGGAGCCAAGCAGAGATCCTGTAGCTGAGACACCGAATTGATGCATGAGTATCGATCGATACACTTATGGTATTGATCGATACCTGTCGAAGAAACAGAAGAATCGCGACTTAATTGAAGATTTAAGGAACTGCAAATTTCCCCAGAAGACTTTATTATTTACAAGAAGGTCCAAAACGTGACTTAGGTTATTTATTAAGATTTTACAGCCACTTTGATGGCTATGCTTTATTTTAGTTTGGTTTTGTGAGAGAGCTTTGGAAGGGAGACAAGTCTGAAACTATGTTCGTCCGAGAGAAGATTTCGAACCCTTGTTTTACTCTCTTCTTTATTATTTATTCGAGTATTTATTTAGTCATGTTTATTGTTGGAATCTCCATGTCTTAGTAGATCTCTTGTTAGGTTTAGGGTTCTCATAAGGGATTTCTTTGAATGCTAGGTTGATTAGTTAATTAGGGTTCATAATCTGAATTAGTTCTTCACCATAGGTTGTTCTCATAGCTAATTCTGGATTGATCACATAGAACTTATATCTTAGGTTATTCGATTGGGCACGAGAGTGCAGTTGAAAAACCTGATAGAACCTAGAGTGAGCAAAATAACTATTCACAAAGAGATTTGGTTTAGTTGTTTTGTGAACAAATCAAAGTTGAACTAAATGTTGGTTTAAACTTTATGATTCGCAAAGAAATTTGGAATTCTAGGATTTAGGCTTAGATAATTCTCGCAACGAGAGTTGGTTAATTATCCTTTAGTGATTTGAGTTCAAGAACCGTGCATAACCTGAACCCTGATTTGTTAGTTTAATTGCATTCATTGATTTTCTGAGAAATACCCTGAACCTATCTTTCTCCCATCGAATTTACAACAGTTTAATTTACGTATTTGTTTTCAATTCCATTGATCACTTAGCTTGATTTTTTATCTATATAATCTATTGTGTGTTTCCTTGAGTCTCTGTGGATTCGACCCCTAAGTATTACAATCGACAAAGTTTTAATACTTTTAGGGTATTAATTTGAGCTTATCAAATTTGGCGCCGTTGCCGGGGACTCAATTCGCCATTAGATTTTAGTTTGAGAATTTCGACTAAGTTCGCCACAGTATCGATCGATACTCTAGTGGTATCGGTCGATACATGTCGTGACTTTCTGTGTTACTTACGTTCTTGACTTTTGTTTTCAGGTGTATGCCTATTCGCTAAACCAGAAGGAACAAGAGCACTCAACTAGTTGATATGTCAAATGAGCAGCTAGCACTTTTGGAACGCACAAACAGAAGAGCAAAGAAGCCAGCAGAGATGAACAACAATCCAGTGGTTTTGGTTCAAGATGGAGCTGGTGCTTACAGAGACCAAGAGTGTCAATTGTGCAATGAGAGAGGGCAACGATTGGATGGAGAGGGGAACATCATCCTACATGCTCCTGTTGTCGAGGAGATTGTCGCTAGGAATGTCGCTGGGAACACGAATACAGGGAATGTTATAGCTAATCGTGGTAGAACAATTGGTGAGTAAAACAGGCCTGATCAGTTTTATGCCAATCGATCAGCGATTCGCCCTCCTGCTTTTCAGAGGAATGACTTTGAGCTGAAACCTGCATACTACACTCTTGTGGGTCAGCACCCTTTTCATGGTCTTTCCAATGAGCATCCCATGGATCATATTGAGAGGTTCGAGGATTTGGTCACTAGCATCAAGAACAATGGAGTGTCCTACGATTACCTCTTCTGCAAGTTCTTCCCATATTATTTAGGTGGAGATGCGACTTACTGGCTGAACCAGTTTCCTCCTGGATCATTGGCTACATGGGAAGAGACTAAGACTGCTTTCCTGAATAACTTCTATGATGATGCACGATCCAAGGATCTTAGGAACAAGATCTCCCAATTTTCTCACGGCCCTACTGAGGCGTTCAAGGCTGCTTGGACGAGATTCAGATCATATCAGAGAGATTGTCCACATCATGGATACTCTGATGTTTAGCTGATGGGTTTCTTCTTCAAAGGAATTGATTGGAGGTATCAGATGGCTTTGGATGCTTCGAGCAATGGAAACTTCAACACCAGGTATCCTGAAGATGCTTATGTGCTGATTGAGAACTTGGCGTCTAGCAATAGCACCAAGAATGCATACTTTGAGCGCAAGAAGCAAGCTAGTAGCATGGAAGGTTCACAGATTGCTGAGGTTCAAGCCAAGTTAGATTCTATGCACAATCTTCTGATGGGCAAGAAAACGAAGGCGGTTCACTTTGCTGAAGATGTTGAGGTTTTCAATGAGGACGAAGTAGAGGATGTTAACTATATTGGTGGTTCTGGTTTTCAAAGGCAGAGGAATCAATACAACAACAACCTAAACTTCAACAACAATTCTCAGCATGGAGGTTCGAATCAGTTTGTCCAGAAACCATCTAAGAACAGTTGGTATACCATGAACTATGAGAATTCATCTTATCAGCCTATACCTGCTCAAACCTCTGAGAGCAAGATTGAGTCTATGTTTGAACAGCTTACTCAAGGACAGCAGCATATCACAGTGGATTTCAACGGAAAGATGGATGCTATGTACAAGGATCTGAGTGGAAAGATCGAGGCTCTCAGTACTCATCAAAAGATGTTGGAAACTCAAGTAGCTCAAACTGAAGCAGCTGTCAAGGGAAAGATGGTTCATTCACAGAATGAATATATACGTCAATGCAATCACATTAACGACTGCAGGAAATTTAGAAAACCCTGTAGTAGATAACGATGAGGATGCTGAAATCGCCCGAGTATCGATCGATACCCTTCCTGTGTTGATCGATACCCGCTCTGAAGTCGATACCACTTATTGTGTCGATCGATACCCCTTGCAGACTAAGCCGGAAATTGTGATAAAACCGGAGATAACAGAGGAGCGTGTTGATATGCTCAAATTAATACCCTAAAAGTACTAAAGCAGTAGTTGTAGTAAAGTAGGGGTCGAACACAATGACTCACAAAAACACACAATAGATTATGTAGATGAGAATTAAGCTAAGCAATTCAGTTGAAATAAAAAGCAATAAACAGTAAAAGAGTTGTAAAATCGATGGAAGAATATAGGCCTAGGGTATTTCTCAGGAGATCAATGAATGCAGATAACCAATCAGTCAGGATTAAGATTTAGCGCGGTTCTTGAACTCAAATCACTAAGCTATAATTAACCAGCTGTCGTTGGGAGAATTATCTAAATCTAAACTTCAGAATCCCAAATCTCTTTGCAAATTCCTAAGAATAAATCAGCATTAATACTGAGTTTGATATGTTCACAATTCAATTAAACCAAATCTCTTTGCGAATAATCAATTTGCTCACTCTAGGTTCTGTCAGATTACTCAATTGCAATGTCGTGCCTAATCGATTAACCTAAGATCTAAGTTCCAGATCCGTCAACCTAGAATTAGCTTTGAGAACAACCTATGGTGAAGAACTAATTCAGATGGTGAATCCTAACAAATCAATTACTAGCAATCAGAGAAAACCCTATGAGAAAACCCTAAACTTAAAGTGGATCTACTCAGACATGGAAATTGAAACAATAAACATGTTTGAATAAATCATCAAAATAAAATAGAAGGAGTAACAAGAGGGGTTCGAAATCTTCTCTCGGACGAACAGAGTTTCTGACTTGTCTCCCTTCCAAAGCTCTCTCACAAAACCAGAATAATATAAAGCATAGCCCTCAAAGTGGCTGTAAAATCCTATTAAATAACATAAATCACGTTTTGGGGTTTCTTGTAAATAATAAAGACTTTTGGGCAATTTTGCAATTCTTCAACTCTTCATTAAAGTCGCGGTCCGTGTCTGCTTCGATGAGTATCGACCGATACTAGGCAGTATCGATCGACACTTATGCTTCAAATCGGATACTCAGCTACACGACCGTCTGCTTTGATCCAAAATGCTCCAGAAAGCTCCAATATCTCTAATTATGCTCCAAACGTGCTAAAACCTGTAAAAGACTCTAAACTACTACAAAATAGTAGAAAGACTCTATAAAACGGGCTTATATCATGGCCTAAAAGGGGTAAAAACCATGATATATAAACTCCCCCAGACTTAGCCTTTGCTTGCCCTCAAGCAAACAGAAAACTAAACCAGAGAAAGAGGTTTGAAAACACGGAGACTCACCTGTTCTTGAAACATTGCAATGACCATTTTACTTAGTGCTCCACATATCACATAACTAGTTTCAGATCTAACCACCATGTACTTCTCCGTAGACATTCGCAGCTTCCCAGACTACACACATTATTTCACAACATCGTTCAATCAAGCCTTCCTCGCCAGTTTCATCGCTGCGATTAATACCAAGAACCTTCTAGATTCTTTCCCATACAATATCATGACAAGGAACCACCCATTTTTCATACTTTTGGTATCATTTTCTCTCCCCCAGACTTATTTCTTATTATGTTCTCTCTTCTCTTTTTAGATATGCATATACACATCAAGGTATGAGATGCGAGTATTGATGGTATTTCCCACTAAATCTCCGGTTCTTCCCTCTCAATGTATCAAAGGATGTAGGCGAATAATGGCATCATAGGAAAATCCTAGCCTCGCTTCCAATCCTTTGTGTGATCATTCCTCACCAAGTAGAATAATGAGATCGCTGGAAACATTCCTAACCCTCTACTCAGAAGAAAATCATTTCATCTTTTAATGCATTTATTTATTTTTAACTTATAACAGGGGAGAGAAATACCATTACTTTAACACATGGGTTCCTTTGTCAGATACGAATGAGGAATCAAGCTCTATGGATATCAATCACATCAATGAAGCGCAAAAATTTGGCTCAGGCTTTAAAGAGCTTTGCTGGAAACATGAGTGTCTTCTAGTTAACTGGTCAGCTTTTGGATTTTTCATTAGTCGATCTAGAACTGATTCTGTAACAATGGCCGCTTAGAAGTAAGGTCAGATCAAAAGATTCAAGAAAAAGATCACAATTTCCAACAGGTTTTGACTCAATAAAACAACGAATGACTCAAAAACGACTGACTCTAAGAAAAACAAAATCAATGTCAGTGACTACCTCCCCCAGACTTAAACAACACTGTCCCCAGTGTTATCTAGCCTAGAGTTGGTGAAAGAAAATAAAAGAAAACGAAATAGGATTGTGAAAAACAAGAAGTTACCGTGTTGGAACATCGAGTATCGACTGACACACGACCTGGTATCGATCGATACCAGGCTTAAGTCGACATGATGAACCTTTTTCATTCGCGTAGGGTGTTGACCGATACCAATAGGGTATCGATCGATGCTCGGGCGATTTCGTGTTTGCTCCTTGATCATCCTGACACAAAACACAAAACGAAAAATACAAAGAAAAAGACTTATATACAAACTCACCAGTGGGTTGCCTCCCACCAAGCGCTCGTTTAACGTCATTAGCTTGACTGTACCGCCATTCAGGCTGTGGGTGCGTCATCCATAGGCATTATCTGCCCTGTTGGAATTTTGGCTTTCGCCCAATAGTGTTTCACCCTCTGTCCATTGACCGTAAATTCGTCGCCTGTAGGACTAATCAGCACAACCGCACCATGTGGTCTGACCTCCTTGATTGTGAAGGGACCTGACCAACGAGAACGCAGTTTACCAGGAAACAATTGCAAACGAGAGTTATACAGAAGAACCTGGTCGTTTGGCTCGAAATGTCTGGAGATGATCTTTTTATCATGATAGGCCTTAGTTCTCTCCTTGTACAGCTTCGAGTTCTCGTAGGCGTGGTACCTAATCTCATCCAACTCGTTCAGCTGAATCAATCTCCTCTCAGCCACAGGCTTGATGTCGAAGTTCAGCAACTTCGTTGTCCATGCTGCCTTGTGCTTGATCTCCACTGGAAGGTGACATGATTTCCCATACAGCAAGTGAAACGGTGTAGTACTCAGCGGTGTTCTGAAAGCAGTCCTGTAAGCCCATAGCGCATCATCCAGCTTCGGACACCAATCCTTCCTAGAAGTGCCCACTGTCTTCTCCAAAATCTCCTTGATTTTCCTGTTGGAAACTTCGACCTGCCCACTGGTCTGAGGGTGATATGGAGTAGCCACACGATGATTTACACCATGCTTCTTTAGCAACTTCTCTAAAACCTTGTTAATAAAGTGGCTGCCACCATCACTTATAATAATACGCGGCACTCCAAATCGTGGGAAAATGATGGTCTTAAACAGCTTAAGAACCACCACACAGTCATTGGTTTGACTAGCAATCGCTCCCACCCATTTGGACACGTAGTCCACATCAACTAGGATATATGCGCATACCTATATCTCACAGTGTGATACCTGTCAGAGGAGAGGGAAGATCAGCAAGAGGCATGAGATGCCATAGAATTTCATCCTTGAGGTTGAAGTTTTCGATTGCTGGGGCATCGATTTTATGGGTCCCTGCTTGAAGAACTTTGGACACTGTCTTGAAAGTAGCAAAGTGTCCAGCATACTCAGACCCATGACAATGAAAAAGAATCACAGGCACCTCAGACTCTGCAACGCATCTTCTGTAAATACCATCGGAGCAGTGCTTGTATAGGTAAGGCTTATCCCAGAAAAATCGCCTCATCTCTCGCATAAACTTCTTCCTCGCATACTTTATGGGATGCTTTGGCTCAGTCTCTACAGCAAGGTAATTCGCAATGTCAGCGTACCATGGTCGTGCAGGACTAGATACAACAACTAGATAGGCGTCATAAGAGTCAAAATGCTCTGCAGGCAAAACAGGTCTGAAACGTGTTGGGTATCGACCGATACTTGGTGAGTATCGATCGATACTGAAGGTCTGCTCTCGCGAGAAGTGCAGATTCTCGGAACAAGCATCCTGAAGTTGAGCTTCAATGAAGTAGATACCCTCCTCTGGCAAGAAATCATCAATAGGCACGACTTCATCGATCTTTATTCGCGATATGTGGTCAGCAACTCCATTCTCAACTCCCTTCTTGTCCTTGATCTCGATATCGAACCCTTGGAGCAAAAGTACCCATCGGCATAGACGAGGCTTGAGGTCCTTGTTCTTCAGCAAGTATTTGAGAGCAGAATTGTCTGTGTGAACAATAACCTTGCTCCCAATCAAGTAGGACTGAAATTTCTCAAAAGAGAACACAACTGCAAGTAACTCATTCTCGGTGGTGTTATAATTACGATGAGCATCACCCAACGTCCTGCTGGCATAATAAATGACATGGAGCTTCTTGTCTTTCCTCTGGGCCAACACAGCTCCAACAGCAAAATCACTCGCATCGCACATAACCTCAAAAGGTAAACTCCAATCAGGTGGTTGGACAATAGGAGCACTCACCAATGCCTTCTTAATCTCCTCGAAGGTTATAAGGCAATCATGTGTGAAATCAAATTTGACTTCCTTACACAACAGGGCTATTAGTGGGCGTGCAAGCTTAGAGAAATCTTTGATGAACCTCCTGTAAAACCCAGCATGACCAAGGAAGCTTCGAATCTCAGATACAGATCGTGGAGGTTGTAGGCTTGATATTACCTGAATCTTAGCTTTGTCAACTTCGATCCCTGCCTTAGAAACCCTGTGCCCAAGAACAATGCCATCTTGTACCATGAAGTGACACTTCTCCCAATTAAGAACTAAATGCTTCTCCTCGCATCGCTGAAGCACCTTACACAAGTTATCCAGACAATCCTTGAAGGACGATCCATACACAGAAAGTCATCCATAAACACCTTCATAAACTCCTCAATCATGTCTGTGAAAATCGACATCATGCATCGCTGAAAAGTCGCTGGAGCGTTACATAATCCAAATGGTATTCTTCTGTATGCGAATGTGCCATAAGGACATGTAAAAGTTGTCTTTCCCTGGTCCTCTGGATGTATAGGAATCTGGCAAAAGACTGAGTACCCATCGAGAAAACAGTAGTATGGGTGACTCGCTAACCTCTCCAGCATCTGGTCAATGAATGGTAATGGGAAATGATCCTTCCTTGTAGCTGCATTCAGCTTCCTGTAGTCAATACACATCCTGTGACCAGTGATTGTCCTTGTAGGGATCAGCTCATCTTTCTCGTTCTTCACCACAGTTATACCTCATTTCTTAGGCACAACGTGAACTGGACTAACCCAAGAACTATCTGAGATGGCATAGATAATCCCTGCTTCCAACAGCTTCATCACTTCCTTCCTGACCACTTCCTTTAGGTTCGGATTCAGCCTCCTCTGGCACTCAATCGAAGACTTTGACTCATCTTCCAGGTGAATCCGATGTGTGCACAGGTCTGGTGCTATACCTAAAATATCATCAAGATAATCGCCGAGAGTTTTGTGATACTTGCGTAGCTTGCTCAGCAGTAAGGTAATCTCTGCGTTGTTCAAAGAAGCATTGACAATCACATGGCTTGTGGAATTAGGACCAAGGAAAACATACCTCAATGCGGCTGGGAGTGGCTTGAGTTCAATCTTAGGAGCTTTCTCCTCACTCCAATCACCAAGGTCACCAGCGTTCTTAGGAGTTTCGGCCAACTCCTCTATCGCACACGCCTTATATCGATCGATACTGTCGGTATCGATCGATACTGCATCAGTAAGATCGATCATCTTGGCGTATCCAGCAGCTACATCTCCCAGCAACTCCTTTGAGACATCAGAGTACACCAGTGCTCTCTCCAGTGGATCTTCAGGGTGCATCTCCAGGAAGTACTCCTCCACTATGTCACTGAAGGTGTCCACATAGAACGTCTGTCCATCGATGGTTGGTCGCTTTATCATCTTTTCCATGTTAAAGGACATTACCAAATCACCGATGTTGAGAGCTATCTGTCCATTCTTGCAATCGATCAAGGCTCCAGCAGTTGCAAGGAATGGTCTGCCCAGGATAAGAGGATCCTTAGGCTCAGCATCGTACTTCAGGATGATGAAATCTGTTGGGATTAAGCAATTCCCAATCTTGATTGGGACATCTTCGAGTAGTCCCTCTGGAAATCGCACTGAGAGATCAGCAAGTACCAGCGAAATCCTTGTAGATTGGAAATTTGTCATCCCCATTCGCGTAGCAACTGAGTGTGGCATGAGGTTCACACTCGGCCCAATATTGCAGAGAGAACGCTCGAATCTCTCTGTGAAGATAGTGCAATCCAAAACAAAACTCCCTGGATCTGGTAGTTTTTTGGGAATTTTGTTGAGTAAAATCGCACTGCACTCAGCTATAATCATCATGACGCCTTCCTCAAGGTTCACATTGCTAGACACCATCTTCTTTCACATACCTCCTGAAAGCTGGAAAAGTTTTAATAGCATCAACAAAAGGGAGCTCCACAACCAACTTATCCAACATAGTTTTGCATCTAGCGTCCTCCCATTCCTTCTTTGTCATCTTATGAGGCATATGATAAGGTATTTTGGGTTTGTACACCCTCTTCTTGACAATCTCTGGTTCTTTCTCGACCTGCGCCTCAGTATCAACCGACACAGAAGGAGTATCGATCGATACACATGATTTTGGATCCCCTCGTGCAGGTGTCTGGGCTGGTATCGATCGATACTAGCTGGTATCGATCGATACACGAGGATTTTCATAATCCCAATCCTCATCTCCAGCAAGATCGACGAAAGTCTCTGCAATTGGGATGCTCTTCACTCCTGTAATCACCTCTTTTCCACTCCTCAAGGTGATGGCATTGATGTGTGCTCTTGGATTCTCAGTTTTCCCTGGAAGAAAACCTTCCTGCCTCTTCACAGCTGGTGCTGTCTGAGCAACCTGAGTTTCCAGCTTCCTCTGAGAAAGATTGATAGCTTCAATTTTCCCATTCAGATCAGTGTACAAAGAGTCAAACTTCCCATTGAAATCTACTTGCAGCTTTTGCTGTCCCTGAAGAATCTTTTCAAACATGGATTCCATCTTACTCTCTGTGGACTTTGGAGAGATGGGTTGGTACGAAGAGTTCCCATAATTGCTGCTCTGAACTGATTTCTGAGTAAATTGTTTTGCTCCAAAGCCAGATTGGTTCCCTCAAACTTGTACCCACCTTGCTGAGTGTTGTTGTTAAAGTTTCGGTTGTTGTTGTATCCAAATCGTTGACCTGAATACAAGAACCACCAACGTAGTTAACATCATCCACTTCGTCTTCATCAATATTATCGACTCCATCAGCAAAGTCTACAGTCTTCTTCGACTTCCCGATCAGAAGATCCAGCTTGGCTTGAACTTCAGCAATCTGCAATCCATCCATGTTCCCATTCTGTCTCTTTCGCTCAAAGTCTGCATTTTTGGTGTTATTTCTAGACGCCAAATTCTCAATAAGCACATAAGCATCATCTGGATACTTGGTATTGAAATTTCCATTGCTCGAAGCATCCAAAACCATCTGAAGAAGAAACCCATAAGCTGAACATCATAGTACCCGAGATGTGGACAATCTCTCGGGTATGATCTGAATCTCGTCCTAGCAGCCTTGAACGCCTCAGTAGGTCCTTGAGAAAACTGGGAGATCTTGTTCCTCAGATCCATGGATCGTGCATCATCATAGAAGTTGTTCAGGAAAGCAGTCTTAGTCTCTTCCCAAGAAGTCAGTGATCCAGGAGGTAACTGCTTCAGCCAGTAAGTTGCATCTACACCTAAAGAGTATGGAAAGAGCTTGCAGAGAAGGTAGTCGTAGGAGACTCCATTGCTCTTAATGCTAGTGACCAAATCCTCGAACCTCTCAATATGGTCCATGGGATGTTCATTGGAAAGACCATGAAAAGGGCGCTGACCCACAATAGTGTAGTATGCAGGTTTCAGCTCAAAGTCATTCCTCTGAAAAGCAGGAGGACGAATCGCTGATCGATTTGCATAAAACTTATCAGGCATGTTGTACTCACCAATCGTTCTACCACGATTAATCACAGCGTTCCCTGCATTCGTGTTCCCAGTGACATTCCCTGCGACAACAGGAGCAGGTGGAATGATGTTCCCCTCTCCATCCAGACGTTGTTCTCTTTCATTGCACAACTGACCCTCTTGGTCTCTGTAAGCACCAGCTTCATGTCGAACCAAAACCACTGGGTTGTTCATCTCTGCTGGCTTCTTTGCTCTTCTGTTTGTGCGTTCCAAAAGTGCTAGCTGCTCCAATGACAGTTCAACTAGCTGAGTGTTCTTGCTCCTTCTGGTTTCGAGAATATGCATACACCTGAAAACAAAACTCAAGAACGTAAGTAACTCGGTAACACGATGAGTATCGACCGACACTGGGTGGTATCAATCGATATCAACAAAAAGAAGACGACGAGTATCGACCGATACTAGGTAGTATCGATCGATACCGACGAACTTAGTCGAAATTTTCAAACTAAAATCTAATGGCGAATTGAGTCCCCGGTAACAGCGCCAAATTTGATATGCTCAAATTAATACCATAAAAGTACTAAAGCAGTAGTTGTAGTAAAGTAGGGGTCGAACACAAGGACTCACAGAAACACACAATAGATTATGTAGATGAGAATTAAGCTAAGCAATTCAGTTGAAATAAAAAGTAATAAATAGTAAAAGAGTTGTAAAATCGATGGAAGAATATAGGTCCAGGGTATTTCTCAGGAGATCAATGAATGCAGATAACCAATCAGTCAGGATTAAGATTTAGCGCGGTTCTTGAACTCAAATCACTAAGCTATAATTAACCAACTGTCGTTGCGAGAATTATCTAAATCTAAACTTCAGAATCCCAAATCTCTTTGCAAATTCCTAAGAATAAATCAGCCTTAATACCGAGTTTGATATGTTCACAATTCAATTAAACCAAATCTCTTTGCGAATAATCAATTTGCTCACTCTAGGTTCTGTCAGATTACTCAATTGCACTGTCGTGCCTAATCGATTAACCTAAGATTTAAGTTCCAGATTCGTCAATCTAGAATTAGTTTTGAGAACAACCTATGGTGAAAAACTAATTCAGATGGTGAATCCTAACAAATCAATTACCAGCAATCAGAGAAAACCCTATGAGAAAACCCTAAACCTAAAGTGGATCTACTCAGACATGGAAATTGAAACAATAAACATGTTTGAATAAATCACCAAAATAAAATAGAAAGAGTAACAAGAGGGGTTCAAAATCTTCTCTCAGACGAACAGAGTTTCAGACTTGTCTCCCTTCCAAAGCTCTCTCACAAAACCAGAATAAAATAAAGCATAGCTCTCAAAGTGGCTGTAAAATCCTATTAAATAACCTAAATCACGTTTTGGGGCTTCTTGTAAATAATAAATACTTTTGGGCAATTTTGCAATTTTTCAACTCTTCATTAAAGTCGCGGTCCGTGTCTGCTTCGATGAGTATCGAACGATACTAGGCAGTATCGATCGACACTGATGCTTCAAATCGGGTACTCAGCTACACGACTGTCTGCTTTGATCCAAAATACTCCAGAAAGCTTCAATATCTCCAATTATGCTCCAAACGTGCTAAAACCTGTTAAAGACTCTACACCACTACAAAATAGTAGAAAGACTCTATAAAACGGACTTATATCATGGCCTAAAAGGGGTAAAAACCATGATATATCACGTGTCTACAAGCCTAAGGTGCCATATCCTAGACCATCTAGACATCTCATGAATCTCATCACTGCAGAGACGTTGCTCACTTTTGAGAAGATGGTGAGGAGAATTCCCCATACTATATCTTTTGAAGAAGCTTTTAAAAATCGCCCTTTGGAATGTTACTTCCGAAATTGCAGAGAAACTGAGGAAGAGATCAAGGTAATTTTCATCAAGGCAAGAAGCACACCACCACCGATGAAGCAGTTAACTAAGAGGGAAGACCCATGAAAATTTTCAGTTCCATGCTCTATCTCTGGAATTTAATTCAAGGAATCTCTCGTTGATTCAGGGTCGAGCGTCAATGTCATGTCAAAGGCACTTGCCGAGAGTTTGAAAATTGGTGATATTAGATCTACTCAGATGACTCTCGCATTCGCGAATTCTTCCACCTCAGTTCCATACGGTACAATCCCTGACTTGCTAGTTAAAGTAGGAGATTGTCTCCTGCTGAAGAACAAAAAAGTTGAAAGTTCTACCTATGTGACCTTAACCCCTCAGAAGTGTGATGGAGATTCGATTGAATATAGGGTGAAGTGCAAAGGAACCTCAAAACCATTCTCTAAGGCTTGAGTTATTCTTACTCCAGCATTGAAAGAGAAAGGACATGAGGTTGTGGAGAGCATGTTGAACAGAACTCTGAAGCTGGAAATGTCAAAGTGTGGAGCTTGTTTTGGAGCAAGTTCTCATTTTTATCCTGGATGATGCACCTAGTGCCTGAACGGCGGTATAGTCAAGCTAATGATATTAAACGAACGCTTGGTGGGAGGCAACCCACTGGTGAGTTTGTATATAAGTCTTTTTCTTTTTATTTTTCGATTTGTGTTTTGTGTCAGGATAAACAAGGAGAAACATGACTTGCCATCGACCAAATCGCCCTGGTATCGATCGATACTCCCCGTGTATCGATCGATACCTCATAAACCAATTGAACGTTGAGAAGAGATCATTGTGTCGACTTAAGCCTGGTATCAATGTGTGTCGGTCGATACACCTGTCCCAGATCGGTAATTCCTTCTTTTCCCTCACAATCCTACTCTGTTCTTTTGTTGCTTTCACCAACCTTAGGTCAGATAACACTGGAGACAGTGTTGTTCAAGTCTGGGGGAGGTAGTCGCTGCCATCGTTTTTGTTTTTCTTAGAGTCAGTCATTTTTGAGTCCAAATTTTATTTTATTGAGTCAAAACCTGTTGGAGACTGTGATATTTTTCTTGACTCTATTGTCCTGACTTTGCTTTTAAGTGACCATTGTTACGGAATCAGTTCTAGATCGGGCTAACGAAAAATCCAAAGGCTGACCAGTTAACTAGAAGACACTCATATTTCCAGCAAAGTTCTTTAAAGCCTGAGCCAAATTCTTTGCACTTCATTGATGTGATTGATATCCATAGAGCTTGATTGCTCATTCGTATCTGACAAAGGGACCCACGTGTTTAAAGTGATGGTATTTCTCTCCCTGTTACAAGTTAATAAATAAGATGCATTAAAAGATGAAATGATTTTCTTCTGAGTAGAGGGTTAGGAAAATTTCCAGCGATCCCATTATTCTACTTCAGAGGGAATGATCACACAAATGTGGAAGCGAGGTTAGGAAAATTTCATGTGATACAATTATTCGCCTACACCTTTGATTACTTTTGAAGGAAGAACCGGGGATTAGGTGGCAAACACCATCAATACTCGCGTTACCTTTAATAGTATATGCGAGAGAATATAATAAGAAATAAGTCTGGGGGAGAGAAAATAATATCATAAAGTGTGAAAATGGATGGTTCCTTGTCATGATATTGTATTGGAAAGAATCTAGAAGGTTCTTGGTATTAATCACAGCAACGAAACTGGCGATGATGACTTTGATTGAACGATGCTGTGAAATTATGTGTGTAGTCTGGGAAGCTGCGAATGTCTATGGAGAAGTACATGGTGGTTAGATTTGGAACTGATTATGTGATATATGGAACACTAAGGAAAATGGTCAATGCAATGTTTTAAGAACAGGTGAGTCTCCGTGTTTTCAAACCTCTTTCTCTTGTTTAGCTTTATGTTTGCTTAAGGGCAAGCAAAGGCTAATTATGAGGGAGTTGATATATCATGGTTTTTACCCATTTTAAGCCATGATATAAGTCATTTTATTAGAGTCTTTCTAGTATTTTGGAGTCCTTTCAGATTTTAGGTACGTTTGGAGCATTATTGGAGATACTGAAGCATTCTGGAGCATTTTGGAGCCAAGCATAGATCATGTAGCTGAGACACCGAATTGATACATGAGTATCGATCGATACACTTATGGTATCAATCGATACCCATCGAAGAAACAGAAGAATCGCGACTCAATTGAAGATTTAAGGAACTGCAAATTTCCCTAGAAGACTTTATTATTTACAAGAAGCCCCAAAACGTGACTTAGGTTATTTATTAGGATTTTCCAGCCACTCTGATGGCTATGTTTTATTTTACTTTGGTTTTGTGAGAGAGCTTTGGAAGAGAGACAAGTCTGAAACTCTGTTCGTCCGAGAGAAGATTTCGAACCCTTGGTTTACTCTCTTCTTTATTATTTATTCGAGTATTTATTCAGTCATTTTTATTGTTGCAATCTCCATGTGATATATCATGGTTTTTACCCCTTTTAAGCCATGATATAAGTCCGTTTTACAGAGTCTTTCTACTATTTTGTAGTGTTTTAGAGCTTTTTACATGTTTTAGCACGTTTGGAGCATAATTGGAAATATTGGAGCTTTCTAGAGCATTTTGGAGCAAAGCAGAAGTTCGTGTAACTGAGTAACCGATTTGAAGCTTCCGTATCGATCGCTACTGACTAGTATCGGTCGATACTAACTGCAGCAAGACACGAGTCGCGACTTAAATGAAGAGTTGAAGAATTGCAAAATTGCCCAGAAGACTTTATTATTTACAAGAAGCCCCAAAACGTGACTTAGGTTATTTATTAGGATTTTACAGCCACTTTGATGGCTATGCATTATTTTACTTTAGTTTTGTGAGAGAGCTTTGTGAGGGAGACAAGTCTGAAACTCTGTTCGTCCGAGAGAAGATTTCGAACCCTCTTGTTACTCTTTCTTATTATTTATTTGAGTATTTATTCAGTCATGTTTATTGCTTCAATTTCCATGTCTGAGTAGATCTCCTGTTAGGTTTACGGTTCTCATAAAGGATTTCTTTGAATGCTAGGTTGATTAGTTGTTTAGGGTTCACCATCTGAATTAGTTCTTCACCATAGGTTGTTCCCATAGCTAATTCTGGATTGATCACCTAGAACTTAGATCTTAGGATAATTGATTAGGCACGAGAGTGCGATTAATTACCTGATAGAACCTAGGATGAGCAAAATAACTATTCGCAAAGAGATTTGGTTTAGTTGTTTTGTGAAGAAATCAAACTTGAACTAAAAGCTGGTTTAGACTTTAGGATTCGCAAAGAGATTTGGGATTCTAGGATTTAGACTTAGATAATTATCGTAGCGAGAGTTGGTTAATTATACCTTAGTGATTTGAGTTCAAGAACCGTGCATAACCTGAACCCTGATTAGTTAGTTTATCTGCATTCATTGATTTCCTGAGAAATACCCTGAACCTATCTTTCTCCAATTGAATTCACAACCGTTTAATTTACGTATTTGCTTTCAATTACATTGATCACTTAGCTTGATTTTCTTCTATATAATATATTGTGTGTTTCCTTGAGTCTCTGTGGATTCGATCCCTAAGTATTACAATCGACACTGCTTTAGTACTTTTAGGATATTAATTTGAGCATATCAAATTTGGCACCGTTGCCGGGGACTCAATTCGCCATTAGATTTTAGTTCGAAAATTTCGACTAAGTTCATCGGTATCGGTCGATACTATTCAGTGTCGGTCGATACTCGTCGTTTTCTTTTTGTTAGTATCAATCGACACCACCCAGTGTCGGTCGATACTCATCGGATTACCGTGTTACTTACGTTCTTGACTTTTGCTTTCAGGTGTATGCCTATTCGTGAAACCAGAAGGAACAAGAGCACTCAGCTAGTTGATCTGTCATTGGAGCAGCTAGCACTTTTGGAACGCACAAACAGAAGAGCAAAGAAGCCAGCAGAGATGAACATCAATCCAGTGGTTTTAGTTCAAGATGGAGCTGGTGCTTACAGAGACCAAGAGGGTCAGTTGTGCAATGAGCGAGGGCAACGATTGGATGTAGAGGGGAACATCATTCCACCTGCTCCTGTTGTCGCCGGGAATGTCGTTGGGAACGCGAACACATGGAATGTTGTGGTTAATCGTGGTAGAACGATTGGTGAGTATAACAGGCCTGGTCAGTTTTATGCAAATCGATCAGCGATTCTTCCTCCCGCTTTTCAGAGGAATGATGATATATCATGGTTTTTACCCTATTTAAGCCATGATATAAGTCCTTTTTATAGAGTCTTTATAGTATTTTGGAGTCTTTTTAGAGTCTTTTACAGGTCATAGCACGTTTGGAGGATTATTGGAAGTATTGGAGCTTTCTGGAGCAGTTTGTAGCAGAGCTAAAGATCGTGTCGCTGAGAACCTGAATTCACGTCGAGCATCGATCGATACCCCTTGGTATCGATCGACACTCAGCGCAGCAAGACACAACCCGCGAGTTTTCCAAGACTTGAGGAATTGCAAAAGTGCCCAGAAGTCTTTAATAATTACAAGAAGACCCCAGATCGTGTTTTAGGTTATAAATAGGAGTTTTCAGCCACCTGTTTAGGCTATGCCTTTGAATGCCTTTTTAATGCCTTTTTATGCTTTATTTTATAGTTTGATTTTACTTTGGTTTTAGAGAGACAAGTCTGAATCTCCCTTCGTCCGAGATCAGATCTCTAAACCCTTCTTTCTATTCTATTGATGATTTATTCAAACATGTCTTTTGATTCAATTGCCATGTCTGAGTAGATCCACTTTAGGTTTAGGGTTTTCTCATAAGGGTTTTCTTTGAATGCTAGGTTAATTATCTGTTTAGGATTCACCATCTGAATTAGTTCTTCACCTTAGGTTGTGTTCATAGCTAATTCTAGGTTGACGAATCTGGAACTTAGATCTTAGGATAATTGATTAGGCACGAGAGTGCGATTAATTACCTGATAGAACCTAGGTGAGCAAATTGATTATTCGCAAAGAGATTTGGTTTAATTGATTTGTGAACATATCAAACCTGATATTAAAGCTGATTTAGAATTTAGGATTCGCAAAGAGATTTGGAATTCTTGGGATTTAGATTTAGATAGTTTTCGCAACGAGAGTTGGTTAGCTATATTTTAGTGATTTGAGTTCAAGGACTGCGCTAAATCTGAATCCTGTTAGTAGTTTATCTGCATTCATTGATTTCCTGAGAAAAACCCTGAGCCTATATTTCTCAATTGATTTACAACTCCTTTAATTTCTGCACTGCTTTTAATTACAACTGTTTGGCTTAGCGTAATTTGACACTATAGAATCTATTGTGCGTTTCTGTGAGTCTTCTGTGGTTCGACCCCTAGCTATACTATTACAACTGCTTTAGTACTTTAGGGTATTAAATTGAGCATATCAATTTTGGCGCCGTTGCCGGGGACTCAAATTCGCCATTAGATTTTAGTTTAGAATTTCGACTAAGTTCGTCGGTATCGATCGATACTCTGTAGTATCGGTCGATACCCGTCGTCTTCTTTTGTTGGTATCGGTCGACACCACTTGGTATCGATCGATACTCAACGTATTTTTCTGGTTACTTACGTGCTTTGCCTAGTGTTTTGTTTGCAGGTGTATGCCTGTTCGTGGAACCAGAAGCAACAAGAGCACACAGCTAGTTGAACTGTCATTGGAACAGCTAGCGTTTGTGGAACGCACAAACAGAAAGACCAAGCAAACATCAGGGATGAACAACCCAGTGGTTTTAAGAGCTGATGAAGCTGGAATTCTGAGAGACCAAGAGGGTCACGTGTGTAATGAGAGAGGGCAGCGACTTGATTAAGCTGGTAACATCGTTGTCCCTGCTGCGGTTGTTGAGATTGTCGCGCCAGCTGGGCGCGCCAACGCAGGGAATGCTGTGGTTAATCGTGGAAGGACGATTGGTGAATGCAACAGGCCTGACCAGTTTTTCGCCAATCGTTCAGCAATTCGTCCTCCTGCGTTTGAGAGGAATGACTTTGAGCTGAAGCCTGCTTACTTCACTCTAGTGGGACAGCATCTCTTTCATGGTCTTCCTCATGAACATCCAATGGACCATGTAGAGAGATTCGAGGACTTGGTCACTAGCATCAAGAGCAATGGAGTGTCCTACGACTATCTCTTCTGCAAGCTCTTCCCCTACTCTCTGGGTGGAGAAGCTACTTACTGGCTGAGGCAGCTATCTCCTGGATCGCTAACTAATTGGGAGGACACCAAGAGAGCCTTCCTGATTAACTTCTATGATGACGGGCGATCTGAAGATCTGAGAAATAAGATATCCACTTTTTCTCAAGGACCTACTGAGGCGTTCAAGGCTGCTTGGACAAGATTCAGATCGTATCAGAGAGATTGTCCACATCATGGATACTCTGATGTGCAGCTGCTGGGTATCTTCTTCAGAGGAGTAGATTGGAGATATCAGATGGGTCTGGACTCTTCGAGCAATGGTAATTTCAACACCAGATATCCTGAGGATGCTATTGTGTTGATTGAGAACTTTGCCTCTAGCAGTAGCACCAAGAGCGCAGATTTCGAGCGCAAGAGGCTGGCTGGTAATCAGGATGGGTCGCAGATCGCTGAAGTGAAGGCTCAGCTGGATTCTATGCACAGTCTTCTGCTGGGAAAGACAACAAAGGCCGTCCACTTTGCTACTGAGAATGAGGTGGAAGATGTTAACTACATTGGTGGTTCTGGTTTTCAGGGTCAGCGATTCGGATACAACTCCAATCGAAACTTCACCAACAATGCTCAGCAAGGAGGGTACCAATCCCCACCACCCAAAGCTCCTGAGAGTAAGATTGAGGCTATGCTTGAACACCTGGTTCAAGGGCAGGAGAAGATGACAGCCACCTTCAATGGTAAGATGGACACCATGTACACCGATTTGAGTGGAAGGATCGAGGCACTAAATACGAGCCACAGGATGCTGGAGACGCAAGTAGCTCAGACTGCAGCAAATTCCAAGGGAAAGGCGGTTCAATCACACAATGCACACGTCAATGCCATCAGCTTACGTGCAGAAAATCTCGAAGCCATTCCTGAAATCGCACAAGCATCGATCGATACTTCCCAGTATCGATCGATACCAGCCCAGACGCCTGCTCGAATGGATTCGAAAACCCGTGTATCGATCGATACCCCATTGGTATCGGTCGATACCGGGGCGATTTCTGAGGAAACAGTTGAAACTTCGACTGTGGTGCCTAAGGTCGTTGCAGAACGAGTGTATGTAACCAGGATGCCTTATCCTATGGTTCCTAAGCTGACAAGGGAGGAATGGGAGATTGCTAGACTACAGTATATGCTGGATAACCCGAACGTGGAGCTTCTTTCTGATGAAGATGTACCTGTCAGAAACGATTCAAATCGCATGGCGTCGATCGATACCCTACCTGGTATCGATCGATACCCCTCGCAGAAAGAACCAGAAGCCAAGAAAACACCTGAGGTGATCGGAGAAAGAGTTCGCAATTCACTACAACCGCGGAAATTGACACAGAGGGAAGACCCAGGGAAATTTGCTGTTCCATGCTCCATCTCAGGAGTTAATTTCAAAGAGTCTCTTGTCGACTCAGGGGCTAGTGTCAATGTCATCTCAAAGGCAATTGCAGAGCAGTTGGGGGCTACTATTCTATCTCCTAAGACATCTATCACGTTTGCAAACGATTCCACCTCACTTCCATATGGTGAAATCGCTGGTTTGCTGGTCAAAGTAGGAGACTGTCTGGTGCCTACTGATTTTCAGGTTGTGGAGATGGGTGCGATATCTCGTATGCCTATACTCCTGGGACGACCGTTCATGGCTACTGCAGGCGCGATCATAGACACACCTAATAAGAGACTATCTTTCTCTTACATTGACGGTGATGTCTACTATGATGTCATTCCACCTAGGAGTATTCCCACACGTGCCTCTAGCATCAAGGTTATCACAGGAGAGTCGCTAGCAATTGATCTTCTGGAAGAGCCTCCTGATGAGCCTACTGTCACAGACGTTCCAGCTGAACCGCCCAACATCCCCAAGAAGAAGACTAAGGCAACAAAGAAGAAGAAGGCCAAGAACAAAAAGGTCGAGAATCCCCATGTCACTCTGATTCCTCAGAAGTGTGATGGGAATTCGATTGATTACAAAGTCAAATGCAAGGGAGCCTTGAAGCCATTCTCCATGGCAAGAGTCCTTCTTACTTCTGAGCTGAAAGAGAAAGGGCAGGAATTTGTGGACAGCATGCTAAACAGAACTTTGAAGCTAGTAATGTCAAGTGATGGAGCCTGTTTTGGTGCAAGCTCTCACTCTTATCCAGCCTGAAGGGCGTTACAGTCAAGCTATTGACGTTAAACGAGCGCTTGGTGGGAGGCAACCCACTGGTGAGTCTGTTTTAATTTGATTCGTTTTTATTTTTATTTTCGTTTGTTTTGAGTCTGTGTCAGGATGAACAAGGAGCAACTCGAAATCGCCTAAGCATCGATCGATACCCCTATGGTATCGATCGACACCAATCGCGGATGAAAATTCACAAAGTCGATCTAAGCATGGTATCGATCGATACCATGCCGTGTGTCGATCGACACCGACTGTTCCAGAATGGTAATTTCTTGTTTCTCTTCGTTCTATCCTTTTTCTTTGTTTCTTTCACTGACTCTAGGCTAGATAACACTGAGGACAGTGTTGTTCAAGTCTGGGGGAGGTGTCTGCTGACATTGTTTTCGTTTTTCTTAGAGTCAGTCGTTTTATCGAGTCAAAACTGTTTTATTGAGTCAAAATTTGTTGGAGATGATGATCCTGTGCTTGAACCTATTGATTTGATTTTGTTTTTGAGTGCACAGTGTTACAGGATCAGTTCTAGATCGACTAATGAAAAATCCAAAGGCTGACCAGTTGACTAGAAAACATCCATGTCTCCAGCAGAGTTCTTCTGAAGCCTGAGCCAAATTTTTGCACTTCATCAATGTGGTTAGTAGTTAAAGAGCTTGATTCATCATTCATATCTGATAAAGGAACCAATGTGTCTAGAATTATGGTATCTCTCTCCCCTGTTATAAGTTGATAGATTAAGAGCATAAAAGATTGAAATGATTTTCTTCTGAGTAGAGGGTTAGGAAAATTTCCAGCGATCCCATTATTCTACTTAAGAGGGGATGATCACACAAAGGATTGGAAGCGAGGCTAGGATTTTCCTATGATGCCATTATTCGCCTACATCCTTTGATACATAGAGAGGGAAGAACCGGGGATTTGGTGGCAAACACCATCAATACTCGCGTCTCCTACCTTGATATGTATATGCTAAGCTGAAAATAAAAAATAATAATAAGGATATAATAAGAAATAAGTCTGGAGGAGAGAAATTGATACAAAAAGTGTGAAAAAGGGTGGTTCCTTTGTCAAGATATTGTCTGGTAAAGAGTCTAGAAGGTTCTTAAATATTAGCTGCAGAGATGAAACTGGCGATGAGGGCTTTACTTGAACAATGCTGTGGGATTTTGTGTGGAGTCTGGAAAAGCTGCAAATGTCTACGGAGAAGTACATGGTGGTTAGATCGAAAGCTGATCAGGTGACATTTGGGTACTTGGGAAAAGGGTCTTTTCGATGGTTCAGGAACAGGTGAGTCTCTACGTTTTCAAACCTCTTTTTCTGGTTTAGTCTTCTATTTGCTTGAGGGCAAGCAAAAGGCTAAGTCTGGGGGAGTTGATATATCATGGTTTTTACCCTATTTAAGCCATGATATAAGTCCTTTTTATAGAGTCTTTATAGTATTTTGGAGTCTTTTTAGAGTCTTTTACAGGTCATAGCACGTTTGGAGGATTATTGGAAGTATTGGAGCTTTCTGGAGCAGTTTGTAGCAGAGCTAAAGATCGTGTCGCTGAGAACCTGAATTCACGTCGAGCATCGATCGATACCCCTTGGTATCGATCGACACTCAGCGCAGCAAGACACAACCCGCGAGTTTTCCAAGACTTGAGGAATTGCAAAAGTGCCCAGAAGTCTTTAATAATTACAAGAAGACCCCAGATCGTGTTTTAGGTTATAAATAGGAGTTTTCAGCCACCTGTTTAGGCTATGCCTTTGAATGCCTTTTTAATGCCTTTTTATGCTTTATTTTATAGTTTGATTTTACTTTGGTTTTAGAGAGACAAGTCTGAATCTCCCTTCGTCCGAGATCAGATCTCTAAACCCTTCTTTCTATTCTATTGATGATTTATTCAAACATGTCTTTTGATTCAATTGCCATGTCTGAGTAGATCCACTTTAGGTTTAGGGTTTTCTCATAAGGGTTTTCTTTGAATGCTAGGTTAATTATCTGTTTAGGATTCACCATCTGAATTAGTTCTTCACCTTAGGTTGTGTTCATAGCTAATTCTAGGTTGACGAATCTGGAACTTAGATCTTAGGATAATTGATTAGGCACGAGAGTGCGATTAATTACCTGATAGAACCTAGGTGAGCAAATTGATTATTCGCAAAGAGATTTGGTTTAATTGATTTGTGAACATATCAAACCTGATATTAAAGCTGATTTAGAATTTAGGATTCGCAAAGAGATTTGGAATTCTTGGGATTTAGATTTAGATAGTTTTCGCAACGAGAGTTGGTTAGCTATATTTTAGTGATTTGAGTTCAAGGACTGCGCTAAATCTGAATCCTGTTAGTAGTTTATCTGCATTCATTGATTTCCTGAGAAAAACCCTGAGCCTATATTTCTCAATTGATTTACAACTCCTTTAATTTCTGCACTGCTTTTAATTACAACTGTTTGGCTTAGCGTAATTTGACACTATAGAATCTATTGTGCGTTTCTGTGAGTCTTCTGTGGTTCGACCCCTAGCTATACTATTACAACTGCTTTAGTACTTTAGGGTATTAAATTGAGCATATCAAATGACTTTGAGCTGAAACCTGCATATTACACTCTTGTGGGTTAGCACCCTTTTCATGGTCTCTCCAATGAACATCCCATGGATCATATTGAGAGGTTCGAGGATTTGGTCACTAGCATCAAGAGCAATGAAGTGTCCTACAATTACCTTTTCTGCAAGCTTTTCCCTTATTCTTTAGGTGGAGATGCGACTTACTGGCTTAAGCAGTTACCTCCTGGATCACTAACTACCTGGGAAGAGACTAAGACTGCTTTCCTGAACAACTTCTATGATGATGCAAGATCCGAGGATCTGAGGAACAAGATCTCCCAGTTTTCTCAGGGACCTACTGAGGCGTTCAAGGCTGCTTGGACGAGATTCAGATCATACCAGAGAGATTGTCCACATCACGGATACTATGATTAGTTAGTTTATCTGCATTCATTGATTTCCTGAGAAATACCCTGAACCTATCTTTCTCCAATTGAATTCACAACCGTTTAATTTACGTATTTGCTTTCAATTACATTGATCACTTAGCTTGATTTTCTTCTATATAATCTATTGTGTGTTTCTTTGAGTCTCTGGGGATTCGATCCCTAAGTATTACAATCGACACTGCTTTAGTACTTTTGGGGTATTAATTTGAGCATATAAAATTTGGCGCCGTTGCCGGGGACTCAATTCGCCATTAGATTTTAGTTCGAAAATTTTGACTAAGTTCGTCGGTATCGGTCGATACTATTCAGTGTGGTCGATACTCGTCGTTTTCTTTTTGTTAATATCGATAAACACCACCCAGTTTCGGTCGATAATCATCGGATTACCGTGTTACTTACGCTCTTGACTTTTGCTTTCAGGTGTATGCCTATTCGTGAAACCAGAAGGAACAAGAGCACTCAGCTAGTTGATCTGTCATTGGAGCAGCTAGCACTTTTGGAACGCACAAACAGAAGAGCAAAGAAGCCAGCAGAGATGAACAACAATCCAGTGGTTTTAGTTCAAGATGGAGCTGGTGCTTACAGAGACCAAGAGGGTCAGTTGTGCAATGAGCGAGGGGAACGATTGGATGGAGAGGGGAACATCATTCCACCTGCTCCAATTGTCGCCGGGAATATCGTTGGGAACGCCAACATAGGGAATGTTGTGGTTAATCGTGGTAGAACGATTGGTGAGTATAACCGTCCTGATCAGTTTTATGCAAATCGATCAGCGATTCGTCCTCCCACTTTTCAGAGGAATGACTTTGAGCTGAAACCTGCATATTATACTCTTGTGGGTCAGCACCCTTTTCATGGTCTCTCCAATGAACATCCCATGGATCATATTGAGAGCGAGGATTTGGTCACTAGAATCAACAGTAATGAAGTGTCCTACGATTACCTTTTCTGCAAGCTTTTCCCTTATTCTTTAGGTGGAGATGCGACTTACTGGCTGAAGCAGTTACCTCCTGGATCACTAACTACCTGGGAAGAGACTAAGACTGCTTTCCTGAACAACTTCTATGATGATGCAAGATCCGAGGATTTGAGGAACAAGATCTCCCAGTTTTCTCAGGGACCTACTGAGGCGTTCAAGGCTGCTTAGACGAGATTCAGATCATACCCGGGAGATTGTCCACATCACGGATACTCTGATGTTTAGCTGATGGGTTTCTTCTTCAAAGAAATTGATTGGAGGTATCAAATGGCTTTGGATGCTTCAAGCAATGTAAACTTTAACACTAGGTATCCTGAAGATGCTTATGTGCTAATTGAGAACTTGGCGTCTAGCAATAGCACCAAGAATGCAGACTTCGAGTGCAAGATGCAAGCTGGTGGCATGAAAGGTTCACATATTGCTGAGGTTCAGGCCAAGTTAGATTCTATGCATAATATCCTGATGGGCAAGACAACGAAAGCCGTTCATTTTGCTGAAGATGTTGAGGTGTTCAATGGGGATGAAGTGGAGGGTGTTAACTACATTGGTGGTTCTGGTTTTCAAGGTCAGAGGAATCAATTCAACAACAACTGAAACTTTAACAACAACTCTCGGCAAGGAGGGTCGAATCAGTTTAGCCAGAAACCATCTCAGAACAGTGGGTATACCAGGAACTATAGAAATTCATCTTATCAGCCCATACCTGCTAAGCTCCTGGATAGCAAGATTGAATCTATGTTTGAACATCTTATTCAAGGACAGCATAAGCTAACTGTGGATTTCACTGGGAAGATTGATCTCATGTACAATGATCTGAGTGGAAGGATCAACGCTATTAGTATTCAACAGAAGAAGCTGGAACTTCAGGTAGCTCAGACTTCAGAGGCTGTGAAAAGGCAAGAAGGTTTTCTTCCAGGGAAAGGAGATAACCCAATGGCTCACATCAATGCAATCACCTTGAGGAGTGGAAAAGAGGTCGATCCATGAGTAAAAATTGGACAAACTGCATATATTTCCATCGAGCTTGACGATGAGGATTCTGAAATCGCTCCAGTATCGATCGATACTACTCAGCATCGATCGACACCCGTCAAGATTCTTTCACGGGATACATCAAGACCCCGTGTATCGATCGATACCACACCTGTATCGATCGACACTGATCCTGCTGTCGGGTCAACACCTAAGGTTTCGAAGGAAGTACCTAATGTAGTTGCAGAGAGAGTCTACACACAGAGGATACCTTATCCCAGGGTTACAGGGAAGACTAAGAATGAGGTAGAAGACTCTAGATGCAAAGCAATCATGGACAAGTTGATTGTAGAACTTTCTTTCATCGATGCTATCAAAACTTCTCCTGCTTTCAGAAGATATGTCAAGAGGATGGTGTCTAGCAATGTGAACCTTGAAGAAGGATGCTTGATGATTACACATGAGTGCAGTGCAATCGTGACTAACAGGATCCCAAAGAAGCTACCAGATCCAGGGAGTTTTGTGTTGGATTGTACAATATTCACAGATAGATTTGAGCGTTCTCTTTGTGATCTTGGCTCAAGTGTCAACCTCATGCCCTACTCAGTTACTAAAAGGATGGGGATGACAGACTTCACAGCCACAAGAATCTCCCTGGTACTTGCTGATCGCTCAGTTAGACTTCAAGAGGGTTTACTCGAAGATGTTCCTATTAAGATTGGGAATTGCTTGATCCCAACTGATTTCATCATCCTGGAATATGATGCTGAGCCTAAGGATCCTCTTATCCTAGGCAGACCATTCCTTGCAACCGCTGGTGCTTTGACTGATTGCAGGAATGGGAAGATTGCTCTCAACATCGGTGATTTGGTCATGACTTTCAATATGGATAAGATGATGAAGAAACCAACCATCGATGGGCAGACCTTCTTCGTCGACACTTTCAGTGACATAGTTGAAGAGTACTTCCTAGAGATGCATCCTGAGGATCCACTGGAGAGAGCATTGGTCTGCTCCACCACTTCAGAGGTCCTTTCGTGCGAAGATACTGCTGGATACTCGAAGATGCTCGATTCAGCACCACCTGTATCGATCGATAATCACCTGGTATCGGTTGATACCCTGCGGCCAGAAAGAGAGTTGGCCGATAGTTCTAAGCAATTTGATGGGCTTGGAGATTGGAGTGAGGAGAAAGCTCCTAAAGTGGAACTCAAGCCACTTCCAGCAAATCTGAGGTATAGTTTTCTTGGTCCTAATTCCACATACCCAGTGATTGTTAATGCTGCCTTAAACAACACAGAGATTGCCTTACTGCTGAGCAAGCTGCGCAAGTATCGCAAAGCTCTTGGCTATTCTCTTGATGATATTCCAGGTATAGAACCGGACCTGTGAATGCATAGGATTCATCTCGAGGACGAGTCAAAGGCTTCATTTGAGCATCAAAGGAGGATGAATTCGAACATGAAGGAAGTAGTCAAAAAGGAGGTGATGAAGCTTTTGAAAGCTGGTGTCATCTATGCTATTTCGGATAGCTCTTGGGTTAGTCCAGTGCATGTTGTTCCTAAGAAAGGAGGAATAACTGTGGTGAAAAATGAGAAGGATGAGATGATTCCTACTAGGACTATCACTGGGCATCGAATGTGCATTGACTAGAGGAAGTTGAATGCAGCTACGAGGAAAGATCATTTTCCATTGCCGTTCATTGACCAGATGTTGGAGAGGTTGGCTAGTCATCCCTACTAATGTTTTCTCGATAGATATTCATGTTTCTTCCAGATTTCTATACATCCAGATGACCAAGGGAAGACGACTTTTACATGTCTCTATGGCACATTCGCATACAGAAGAATGCCATTTGGATTGTGTAATGCCCCAGCCACCTTCCAAAGATGATGTCTATATTCACAGACATGATTGAGGATTTTATGGAGGTATTCATGGATTATTTTTCGGTGTACGGATCATCATTCAAGGAATGTCTGGCTAATTTGTGCAAGGTGCTACAGAGATGTGAAGAGAAACACTTGGTCCTTAATTGGGAAAAGTGTCACTTTATGGTTCAGGAGGGCATCGTACTTGGGCACAAGGTTTCTAAAGCTGGAATCGAAGTTGACAAAGCCAAGATTCATGTCATGACAAGCCTCCAACCATCGACTTCTGTGAAGGATATCCGAAGTTTCCTTGGTCAAGCTGGTTTTTACAAAAGGTTCATCAAGGATTTTTCCAAGCTAGCACGCCCACTCGCAGGTCTATTATGCAAGGAGATCACATTCGATTTCACACCTGAGTGTCTTGCAGCTTTTAAAGTGATTAAACAGGCCTTGGTGAGTGCTCCTATTGTGCAACCTCCTGATTGGACTCTGCCTTTTGAGATCATGTGCGATGCTAGCGACTTTGCTGTTGGATCGGTTTTAGGTCAGGGGAAGGATAAGAAGCTACATGTTATCTACTATGCCAGCAGGACATTGGATGATGCTCGCGATTTTTCGTTTTGTGTTCTGTGTCAGGATAAACAAGGAGCAAACACGAAATCGTCAGAGTATCGATCGACACCTTGTTGGTATCGGTCAATACCCTACGCGAATGAGAAGAATTACCTGTGTCGACCAATACTTGGTATCGATCGATACTAAGTTGGGTGTCGATCGACATTCGTACCCCAGATCGGTAACTCTTCCTTTTACTTCACTTATCCACTTGGTTCATTTGTTTTCTTTCACTAACTTTGGGCTAGATAACACTGGGACAGTGTTATTCAAGGCTGGGGGAGGTAGTCGCTGACATTGTTTTTTTTTTCTTAGAGTCAGTCGTTTTTGAGTCAAATTTTGTTTTATTGAGTCAAAATCTGTTGGAGACTGTGATCTTTTTCTTGAATCTATTGATTTGACCTTGTTTCTAAGTGACCATTGTTATAGAATCAGATACAGATCGACTAATGAAAAATCCAAAGGCTGACCAGTTAAATAGAAGACACTCATGTTTCCAGCAAAGTTTTTTAAAGCCTGAGCCAAATTTTTGCACTTCATTGATGTGATTGATGTCCATAGAGCTTGATTCCTCATTCGCATCTGACAAAGGAACCCACGTGTTTAATAGTAATGGTATTTCTCTCCCTGTTATAAATTAATAAATAAGATGCTTTAAAAGGTGAGATGATTTTTTCTAAGTAGAGGGTTAGGAAAATTTCCAACGATCCCATTATTCTACTTCAGAGGGAATGATCACACAAAGGTGGAAGCGAGGTTAGGAAAATCTCCTGTGATACCATTATTCGCCTACA
The DNA here is from genome assembly GCA_030161315.1 of Eutrema japonicum. NCBI lineage: Eukaryota > Viridiplantae > Streptophyta > Magnoliopsida > Brassicales > Brassicaceae > Eutrema > Eutrema japonicum. Next base: position 15,877,348 of record BSQW01000013.1, read on the forward strand.
CCTTTGACTACTTTTTAAGGGAAGAATCGGGGATTCGGTGGCAAACACCATCAATACTCGCGTCTCAAACCTTAATAAGCATACACGAGAATATAATAAGAAATAAGTCTGGGGGAGAGAAAACAATACCAGAAAGTGTGAAATTGGATGGTTCTTTGCCATGATACTGTATGGGAAAGAATCTAGAAGGTTCTTGGTATTAATCACATCAATGAAACTGGCGAGGAAGGCTTTATTGGGTAATGCTGTGAAATAATGTGTGTAGTCTGGGAAGCTGCGAATGTCTACGGAGAAGTACATGGTGGTTGGATTTGAAACTGGTTATGTGATATATGGAGTACTAAGGAAAATGGTCATTGCAATGATTCAAGAACATGAGAGTCTCTATGTTTTTAAACCTCTTTCTCTGGTTTAGTCTTCTATTTGCTTGAGGGCAAGCAAAGGCTAAGTCTAGGGGAGTTGATATATCATGATTTTTACCCCTTTTAAGCCATGATATAAGTCCGTTTTATAGAGTATTTCTATTATTTTGTAGTGTTTTAGAGTCTTTTACATGTTTTAGCACGTTTGGAGCATAATTGGAAATATTGGAGCTTTCTGGAGCATTTTGGAGCAAAGCAGAATTTCGTGTAGCTGAGTACCCGATTTGAAGCTTCAGTATCGATCGATACTAACTAATATCGGTCGATACTCACTGCAGCAAGACACGAGTCGCGACTTAAATGAAGAGTTGAAGAATTGCAAAATTGCCTAGAAGACTTTATTATTTACAAGAAGCCCCAAAACGTGACTTAGGTTATTTATTAGGATTTTACAGCCACTTTGATGGCTATGCATTATTTTACTTTGGTTTTGTGAGAGAGCTTTGTGAGGGAGACAAGTCTGAAACTCTGTTCGTCCGAGAGAAGATTTCGAACCCTCTTGTTACTCTTTCTTATTATTTATTTGAGTATTTATTCAGTCATGTTTATTGATTCAATTTCCATGTCTGAGTAGATCTCCTGTTAGGTTTAGGGTTCTCATAAAGGATTTCTTTGAATGCTAGGTTGATTAGCTGTTTAGGGTTCACCATCTGAATTAGTTCTTCACCATAGGTTGTTCCCATAGCTAATTCTGGATTGATCACCTAGAACTTAGATCTTAGGATAATTGATTAGGCACGAGAGTGCGATTAATTACCTGATAGAACCTAGGATGAGCAAAATAACTATTCGCAAAGAGATTTGGTTTAGTTGTTTTGTGAAGAAATCAAACTTGAACTAAAAGCTGGTTTAGACTTTAGGATTCGCAAAGAGATTTGGGATTCTAGGATTTAGACTTAGATAATTATCGTAGCGAGAGTTGGTTAATTATACCTTAGTGATTTGAGTTCAAGAACCGTGCATAACCTGAACCCTGATTAGTTAGTTTATCTGCATTCATTGATTTCCTGAGAAATACCCTGAACCTATCTTTCTCCAATTGAATTCACAACCGTTTAATTTACGTATTTGCTTTCAATTACATTGATCACTTAGCTTGATTTTCTTCTATATAATCTATTTTGTGTTTCCTTGAGTCTCTGTGGATTCGATCCCTAAGTAATGGATCATACTTACATCAATTCTATTCATGAGTATGATGCTGTGAATGCTTACATAGATTCCTTCTCAGCTTTTGAGCCAACTCCTATGCATATCACATCAGATTTTCTCGCTTACTCAAGGAACAAAGAGAAGCCTCTTACTCAACACATCAGCAGAGAAAGGTTGATTGAGTTTAACAACTTGGTCAAGAAGATCCCTATTTATGTCTCTTTTGAAGAAAAATGGAAGAAGCACTATATATTCGATTTCTTCCTCGAGAGAAACGAGAACAAAGAAGACATTTGTGTCTACATCAACCGAGCCAGAGGATCCACCACCTTTTGCATGACTCACATAGCTCGCCCAGAGAAGTACATGTGGTACCCAAATCAGATCAATCCAATTTTTGCCAAATTTCTCCTAACCGCAACCACGCACACCTAGAGTGCGGCCGAACCACTTTCCACCGCAAGGTTAACTCCAGGCCTACGGAAAAACACCTTTCCACCGCAACCACGACCCATCTGAGTGTGGTGAACCCATCCGCAACTCACCTCATTCCACCACTATGTTTCACCATCCCAAAGCCAACTCCACCTCGTCAATGGACATCATACATAAAGAAAATCCGTCCTAAGACATTCAACTTGGCCAAATAACAACAACTTCAAGTTCTAATTTGGCCATACAAACACCCATCACCACCACCACCGCCCCATCCAACCACCTCCAGGTACGTTTTCTCATCTTTTTCCATAATCTTTTCTATCCTTTCTCGATTTATTTTACATTGGGGACAAAGTGATTTAAGTCTGAGGGAGGATTTTATCCCTTACTAACCACCTTTTCTTTCTTGAGTATTCTCATTCTCTCATTTTCTTTTCATTTTTCGGTTTTTCTTTTCAAGTAAAACATGGTTTTTAAGGAATGATGACAAAAATCTATGATTAGTTCGACCAGTGTGCTTCTACGCTATTCCTATTAACGGCTCTTTCTTGATTTAGTTCTAGACTAGGCGGTAGCTAGAATAATTGTGATACAAAGATCACTAGAGGAATTTGAACTGTAGAGATTCTAGATTATGGAATATACTAGTTCTACTTAACTTGACTTAATAATCTCATTAAAGGTGTTAGATATGGAAAATGAATCATACATTCAAGACTTTCTTATCCTTTTTACCACTCTCTGTTGATCCTGAATGGCCAACTCATTTTTAGTTGGTTCTCCACCTTACCTTATCTCTTTCGAACCCCATGTATTCTCTCTTGTTGTCTTATGTGCATATATGTGCAAAACCGTCGTAGAATGAGGAACAACACAATTTTCAGTCACTCAAGACGGAAGACTAGACGGCTTTGGTAAAGGTGATACCAACGATGAGAAGAACTCAATTTTGCCTTAGAAATCTCAAATCAGTGGTAAAATTTTGTGCCCCCCCCCCTTAAGACTCTATCCCAAAAGACGTTTCCCACTTTCAAAAACAAAACAAAACAAACTAAAATAAAATAAAATGTGAAAAACAAAAGGGGAAGGAAACAAAAAGCCTAAGAGAGTCTTATTTGGCTGAAATACTATATAAGGCAAGCCATGGTTCATTTGTGAGAATTTAGAAGCCATTCGTTTCGATTCCCGGAGAAAAATCTAAGTTTGGGGGAATGGCAGAAAATTATGTTAATGAAAAAGAGGAAAGTGCAGAAACCTTTGAGCAAAAAGAAGTGATTAGAAACTGTGGTGATCAATAGGTCATTCTTCTCTTGATGTTTTTCATAATATCTAGCATCTTCCGGCGAAAACAGTAATCCTAAACACTCTTAACCTCACCACTTAAATAGCCTTTAATACCTAACGTCGTCTACACTGAATGACAAGTTCAATGAGAAGCTCACACAATTACTTAATGAATGTAGAGAGCTAGTTGACCGGAATTTATAATCTAGATGGTTTAGATTTTGCATGACGGAAACCGTGGACTAGTGTCATAGATGTTTTGATGAGAATTTTCTAGACTGAGTTCTGATTGATGTAGTTCGATGGTTATGGTTTAGAAGGACGGTTAATGAGATTTTGAGTTCCCACGATTTTTCATTCATCTTTCCAAGTCTTGATTTATGTTTTGTTTGAGGACAAACAAAGTTTAAATTTGGAGGAGTTGACGTAACTGTGTTTTTACCCATTGTACATTCGGTTTTTGAACAATTTAATAAGGATTCCACTCGGGTTTTAGGCATTTTATTATGATTTTTGCATATTTGTAGTGTCAGGACTCTTTTCAAGTTATCAAGGAAAAAACATTGCAAATTGGAGCAAAAGACTTGTTTTTGGAAATATGCAGCCCGTCAGAAGTTCGACCTTTGATGAAGACCTTCTCACCGTCTGATCAAACCTAATTTTGGACACAAGATAGAGGTATCAGCCAACTTTCATTTGGAATTGGGTTGAGGATGATCTGTCAAGCTGTCGAGCAGAAGCAAAAGTATGGAGAAAACACTCATGGCCGCGACCTGAAGGGTCGTGAGTGTGGCCATAGTGTCTTTTACCACAAGCAGGAGAATCGTCCATGCGGCCAGCCTAGTAACCTCTTGGATCAAGCCCATTTGCAAGGCCCACTTCAAATACACTTCCGTTTTGGACAAGGAAGAACCCTAGATGACTTTTGAAGACCTAAAGACCTATATATGTTGTTTAAGTCTCTTATTTTTGTAACCCCCAATTCGTGCCTCTTAGATACAATACTTTTAGCTTTTTATTATTTGTTCTTATATTAGGGAGATAGGGATTTTTCTTAAACCCTTTTGTTTCTTTGTGGTTTTATTGATTATGCAATCCATAATCACGTTTTTGATTTGCATAATTTTGTCTGAGTAGTTTATCAGTTGGATTTAATGGGATTTTAATCAAAGAGAATTTCATGATTGATAAGGATTACAAGTATTGAACATAGCTCGATTTCAAGAAGTTCTTTCTTTTAGGTTTGTTCTTGTTGCATAGAGCTAGCGTAGCTAACTAGCAATTGATCTTAGGATTAATAAACCCATATGCGTGCATATTTTATTAACCAGACCTAGCTTAGGATAGCAATTGTGTTATAAAATATGGAAGCATACTTATAGGGCGTTGTGAACGTTAATGAACTTGAATTTATTGCGTGATCTGCTTCGTGGCTACCAACGAACGCTGAGTAGTCAAGTTGTTAGAGAATAAGTGTTTAGCTCTATAAAAATAGGTTAACCACAATTTTGTGTTCGAGTTTAGGGAACTTTGAGTTAGAATCAATTGGAAGATTTGTTATCTTGTTTGAATTAATCATAACCTCTACAATATCCTTGAAGATCAAACGTTTAGTTATCATAGTTTACATTCGTTTTTTACTTTTCGTTTAGTTTGCATAATGAAATTGTGACAACCATTCTCAAAAACACTTTGCCTTATCTCGCTACTAATATTCTTTTGAGTTTTGCAAATAGGCGTAGATTCTCTGTGAATCGACACCTTAAGTACGAGAACGCACATCTGTGCACTTGAAAACCTAGGGTTTATAAATTTAAAATCTGAACATCTCGACAAAAGATGTGCCATCAGTCATATGGTGAGATGGTGTGGCGTGTTGCTTCTTCAGGAATAGAAACTAAAGCTTTGTTTTTGTCTCTGTTGGTCATGGTGAAGCAAAAAAATCGTAGGTTAGAAAAAAAATACTACAAGAAAACTGGCTATTTCCAACAAAAATATACGTCGAACTTTAATCGATGTAACTGACCAACGATATTACGACGGCATTACGACGAATTATGTGTTCGATTTAATTTCGTCGTAAATGTATGTCATCGTATAATCGTCATAATTTGCCGACGACATAACGACAATGTTACGACGATATCAAGAATCGTTGTAACTCCGATGTAAAGTTACATCGATATTACGATGAATATGAATTACGTATATTACGTTGTAAATTTGATGTAATTTTACATCGGATTTACAACGACCAGTATTCAATGTAAATTAACGACGATTTCACGTCAATTGTTTACAGTTTGGTAGAACACATTTATAATAGGTTGACCTAATTATTTACATCGAATATAGTCGTTGTAAATCCGTCGTATATTCAATATAAATTCGTTGTAAATTTTTGTAGCAAATACGTTGGTAATTCAGAAAATTTTTTTTTATAAATACATCCTAACTTCAATCGAAAATCTACAAAAAATAAACAAACACATTAAACAATAAAAAACACTCTACAATATTTTTTATAAAATATCTATATACGATCTACGAAGATGGATGTATACGCAAAAGGATTCAGAGGGAGTGTTGAAGAAAGAATTCAAAGAGGGGCTTGAAATATTCATGTATCAGGCCAGAAATATGCAAACAACCCTGGAAAGCGGTAAGATGTCATGTCCTTGTCGTAAATGCAAGAATACGAGATATATTCTTATTGAGACGGTGTAGAAGCATATACTAATTATGCCGCAATATTATGTTTGGTATCAACATGGAGAGGTTTTTGAAAGGATGACTCAAGCAGGTGCTAGTAGTAGTAATTATCAAGGTCATGTAGATTTTGATGAATCAAATTATCAGGGTAGTTATCATCATGGTCAGCATCAATTTGATCAGGGTCAAGATCGTGATAGGATGAATGCCATGGTTACTGATGTATTTCATGAAACAAATGCTGATAATAATGTTGAGGAACCCAACGTAGATGCGAAACGATTTTATGATATGCTAGACGCTGCAAATCAGCCACTCTACGATGGATGTAGAGAAGGTCAGTCTAAATTGTCGTTAGAAACTAGGATGATGACAATTAAAATTGATCATAACTTATATGAGGTTTGCATGGATGATTTGGGCTGATCTTATTAAAAAAGTATTTGCCAGGGGATAATTTGGTTGTCGAAACATACTATGAAATACATAAGTTGGTGTTTAGTCTTGGGTTGCCTTCTGAGATGATAGATGTATGTGTTGACAATTGTATGCTTTTTTGGAAAGATGATGATAAGGTGCAGGAATGTCGATTTTGCCAAAAACGGAGATTTAGGCCGCAAACTTCTGGGCGTAGTAAGATATCGTACCAACGGATGTGGTATCTTCCTATAACTGATAGGTTGAAACAATTGTATCAATCTGAAAGGACGACTGCATCGATGAGGTGGCATGCATAACATTCACAGACAGAAGGAGAAGTGACTCACACGTCAGATGCAAAAGCTTGTAAGCAACTTTAACACGGCACACCCATAATTTGCTAAATATAAGCGAAATGTGTATCTTGGTCTTTGCACTGATGGATTTAGTCTATTCGGTATGTCTGGTAGGCAATATTCTTTGTGGCCAGTTATCCTAACACGTTATAACTTTTCCCTAGATATGTGCATGCAAAGGAAATTTCTACTCCTGAATATTTTAGTCTCTGGTCCCAATCTTCCAAAGCGGTCCCTTGATGTGTTTTTGCAGCCTCTCATGCATGAATTGAAACAGTTGTGGTATACATGAGTTCGTACATATGACTGTTCAAGGAAATGTTTTTTTACAATGTGTGCAGTGGTTATGTGGACAATAAGCGACTTTCCTGCATACAGAATGATATCAGGTTGGACGACGCATGGGAGGTTATCGGACAGATGCGTTTCAGTTGAAACGTTGTCGAAAAACATGTTGGTTTGATTGTCACCGTCAGTTTCTACCAATCAACCATCCATATCGGAGAAACAAGCGACTGTTTAGGAAGAACAAAATCGTGCGTGTCCCCCCCCACTAGTGTATCTATCTGGAGAAGATCTTAAAGAGCAAATAGATCATTTTGGGAGACTAGAAACGGTGAATCGTGAGGAAAATTGGCACACTCCAACTAATATGCATGATGGATACGGGGTCATTTACAATTGGCATAAGAAAAGCATTTTTTGAGAACTTCCGTAGTGGAAAGATCATCTGTTGAGACACAATCTTGATGTCATGCACATTGAGAAAAACATTTTTGATAACGTCATGCATACAGTGTTAAACGTGAAAGGAAGAACCAAAGACATCGGAAAGTCAAGGTTGGACTTGCCCGATATTTGCAACATAAATGAGTTGCACATAATGAGCAATGGAAAATCACCAGTTCCTATATTTCGGTTGGGTGCAGAAGAAAAGGCATCATTGTTCAATTGGGTTTCATCTGACGTGAAGTTTCTTGATGTGTACGTATCCAATCTTGCTAAATTTGTTGAGAAATGACCAAAGTTTTCAGGGATGAAGAGTTATGATTGCCACGTGTTTATGCAACGATTACTTCCTTTCGCATTTGCCGAACTTCTTCCAAAAAATGTTCATGAAGCAATTAGAGGTAAGATACTTCATCACATATATTTCTTTGAGATTAATTATATATGTTCAATTATTACAATATATAATTATCCGATTCTGCATGCATCAGAGCGTTTTTCTGGGATCTTAATACACGTACGTTGTCCTAAGATGTAGTTGCACAGCTGGCTGCTAATATTCCAATATTGTTGTGCGATTTGGAGAAGATATTCCCCGTCGCTTTTTGATGTTATGGAACATCTTCCTATTCATCTCCCTCACGAAGCAGAACTAGGCGGGCATGTTCAGTTTATGTGGATGTACCCATTCGAGCGCTTCATGAAACATTTAAAGGGAAAGGCTAAAAATCTAGCAAGGGTTGAAGGATCAATTGTTGCGGGAAGTTTGACCGAAGAAACTTCACACTTCACTTCATACTATTTCGCTACGAAAGTTCGCAAACGGAAACCCCGACGATATGATGATGGTAAACTTATGCAGTAGAGGATGTCCCAGACATCTTCTCACCAATCAGTCATCTTACTGGAAAATTGAAGGAAGTTTGGTGGTCTAACGAGAATGACATGGACATCGCACATACGTACATCCTCCTAAACTGCGAGGAAGTGAGTTCTTACGAGAGGTAACATAACTATTTAATTATCAATTATATATAGTTTATTATATATAAATTAATATAAATAAATGTGTTAATTTTCATGTATATATATATATATATATATGTATTTTGCAGTTTTTTTGTTACCCATGTACGAGAATGCATTGAAATAGTTTCTTATGATGAAATAAACGATCATAAAAATCGTCACTTTGCTCAGTGGTTGAAGACGCAAGTAAGTTAATAGTTATAAATATCTCATTTAATTAGATCGATACTCAATTTAACATGCACACTTATCGATATGCCTATCATAGGTGGATCATGGCGACCCCGCATATCCAATATGGTTTCATGAGTTACTCCAAGCCCCCTCGGGAAGATAACGACTGCATCTATGTATTTCACCCGTGGTTATGTGTTTCATACATATAAATACGGCGTTCGTCAGGCAACTACCAACTACAGAGTATGTGTTAGGGGTGAAATAGATTATTATGTGGTATTGCAGGATATAATAGAAGTGGAGTACCCCGACTTGGTTAGGATACAATGCGTTCCATTCAAATGTGATTGGTTTGATCCAACAGTCGGTCGAGGGTTGCGAATTAACAAATTTGGTGTGGTTGATGTTAACAAATCACGACGATACTGATAAGCTCAAATTAATACCCTAAAAGTACTAAAGCTTTGTCGATTGTAATATTTAGGGGTCGAATTCTTAGAGACTCAAGGAAACACACAATAGATTATATAGATGAAAATCAAGCTAAGTGATCAATGAAATTGAAAACAAATACGTAAATTAAATTGTTGTAAATTCGATGGGAGAAAAATAGGTTCAGAGTATTTCTAAGGAAATCAATGAATGCAATTAAACTAACAAATCAGGGTTGGTTCGGGTTATGCACGGTTCTTGAACTCAAATCACTAAAGTATAATTAACCAACTCTCGTTGCGAGAATTATCTAAGCGTAAATCCTAGAATTCCAAATCTCTTTGCGAATCCTAAAGTTTAAACCTTTTTTATAATCTAAATAAAAAAGAAAAAGAATCGGCAGATCACGGAGAGCTTGAATCAGATAAAGAAAAAAAAAAGAAATCCTGAATCAGCTCTATCAAACCAAGAAAACAAATATGCAGAATCGAAGATAAAAAAACGTAAAAATAAAAAACAATACAAAAGCAATACCGAAACGGAACTTGATTTATTTCTCACAAGGTATTCGCGTTTTCAATTGCGATGGAATTGTTTTTTTAATCAAAAAATTCTCAATAATGTAAAAGTATACTGTCTCTTGGTTAGACTAAAAAATCCAAACGAGATAGCGATATCTTCTATTGAAAGAGGAGAGATGAGCCTCGATATTCTAATGATTGAGAAGAATTTCACTTTTGCAAAATTAATGAAAAAGGGAATATTGATTATTGAACCCGTCCGTTTGTCTGTAAAAAACGATGGACAACTTATTATATATAGAACCATAGGTATTTCATTGGTTCATAAAAATAAACACAAAATAAGTAAAAGATACAAAAAAGCTATATTGATAAAAAAAAATCATTATGATTTTTTTGTTCCTGAAAATATTCTATCCCCTAAACGACGTAGAGAATTTTGAATTTTAATTTGTTTCAACTTAAAAAAAAATGCGAGGGATAGAAATTCAAGATTTGATACGAATATTCAAAACTTACCACAGTTTTGCATAAAAAGAAAGATCTTGATAAAGATAAAAATAACCTAATTAAATTCAAATCCTTTCTTTGGCCCAATTTTAGATTAGAAGATTTAGCTTGTATGAATCGCTATTGGTTTAATACTACTAACGGAAATCATTTCAGTATGATAAGAATACATATGTATACGCGATTTTAAATTCATTAATGATAGATCCTTTTTACTATATATAATATATAAGTTACGGTATATGAAAACACTTGTATGCACAAATATGAGGGATTATTTTAAATTCAATCTTATTCATTTAATCAATGACGTTGATACCAATTAGAGCAGATCCATAACTAAATTAACAGAATCCTCCTTTTTTAAATCTAAATTTAGACTTTTTGGTAAAATTAAGAAGTTGATAATTAAATTCAGATCCTTGTACAAAAAAACTACCATTATTATTACTGATCATTAAAATTCATATCTTTCAATTCATATTTAAAGGGGAGGATTTCTTTTTATGATAAAAAATGCATTCATTTCATTTCAAGAAAAAAAAGAAGAAAGCAGGGGATCTGTTGAATTTCAAGTATTCAGTTTCACTAATAAGATACGAAGACTTACTTCACATTTGGAATTGCACAGAAAATATTATTTATCTCAGAGGGGTCTACGATTAATTCTGCCACGTGCATCTAAAGCACCTTTTACTAAGATCAATTTAGTTGTATGAACCAATTGCATTTGAAAGCTGGTTGTCTTTACTTTATTGTATCCAAATTTGGTGATGATCAGACGGTGAAAAGGTTTTATTTGATTGCAAAATTTCTTGACGGTCCAAATTTATCCAAAAACATATTTTTGTTTCGAAATGCACGCTTTAATCCCGAGTTACCATAAAAGAGTCTTAAACCGCAAACATACGAAACGTGTAATAAAAGCATAGAAAAACAAGCGGAACACTTATTAAAGTGTTCTAAAATATATAGCAAAACGGATAAAAATACGGTGTTATCACATCCCCAGACTTAAACCTTGTTTGTCCTCAAACAAGACAAAACTCAAGCTTGGAAATGATCAAAAGAAAATCATCGGGAACTAGAAATCTCAGGCACCGTCCTTCTAAACCATAACCATCGAACTACATCAATCGCAATCTAGCCTAGAAAATTCTCACTGTATTTTCATGTAACACTAGTTCCCGGTATCCGTCATAGGAAATATAAACTTTCAAAATCCAAAAATCAGGTTAACTAGCTCTTTACATTCATTAAGTATATGTGTGGGTTTCTCATCAAAAGTATTAAACCAAGACAATCGAGGCTAGGTATTAAAGGCATTTAGATGTGAGGTTAAGAGTGTTTTGTGTTACTGTAATTTCTTCGGAGGGTGAGAGATATTATGCAAAACAGCAAGAGAGGAAGGACCTATTGATCACCACAACTTTCATTCACTTCTTCTTGCGTAAAAACGTTGCACTTCCTCCTTCTTCAGAAAATAGAAGTTTTCTGTCATTTTTTGTGGGCTCGGAATGACAAACTTCTCACAAACGAACCATGGATGCCTCATAAGTATTTCGACCAACCTAGACTCTTTTTAAGGCTCTTGTTTCCTTTTCCTTTCACTTATTTTCGATTTTTGTTTTTGTTTTTGTTTTTGTTTTTTTTTTTAAAGGGGGAAACGCCTTTTATCGAAGTAGAGTCTTAGGGGGACAAAAATTTACCATGATTTTGAGTTTTTCCAATGCATAATCAAGCTCGCATCTTTGTTGAATTCACCACCACCGATCGAGTATAGTCTTTGTCTGTAGTGACTGAAAAATGTGTCGTTCCTCCCTCTCCATTTTTGCACATATCTGCACATAAGTTAGAAAGAGAGTTGCATGAGGTTTGAACAAAGGTTCAGTTTCGGGTGGGATACCAACTAAAGATGAGCTGGCCATTCATGTACGACAAAGAGTGGTAAAAGGTGAAAGAACGTCATGAATGTATGATTCGTTACCTTTGCCTAAACTTTTTATGAGAAAATTAAGTCAAGATTAAGTCCAAATAAAATAGAGCTAGCATATTCCATCCTAGAGAATCTCTACTGTCTAAATTCCTCCGGGGATTTCGCATTAACAGAAACTCTAGCTACCGCCTAGTCTAGAACCAAATTACGAAAGAGCATGTTACGTGGAGATAGAGTAGAAGCACACTGGTCGGTTATCGTCATGGATTTCTTTCATTATTCCCTCAAAAAGTATTCCTATGCTTTTCGAAAAACTTGAAATTTTTTTAAAAAAGGTCAAAAAATGCAAAATGCAAACACAAGTGAAAGAAGTGGTGGTAGTAAGGGATGGAATCCTCCCCCAGACTTAAATCACACTGTCCTCAGTGTGAAATAAATCGGGTAAGAACGAATAATAGATGTATGTAATAATTGAAAAAGTTTAAGGAAAAAGAAAACTTACCTGGATGCGGTCGGGGAATAGATTTGGAAATGGAATGGTGGCGATTTAGGGGTGGTAGATGATGATATGGTGATGGGAATGGATGTGGGGATGTTTGGGAATGGTTTGGAATTGATCGAGGAACGAAACAAATCGCTCGGGATCGTCAGGGGGCTGGCCGCGGGTCAAAGGGCTGCAGCCGCGGCCAATTGCAAGCTGCCGCGGGTCCGTTGATCGCGACCTCGGCCAAGGGCTAGCTCGCCGTGGGTCTGTCTTGTGCAGCTGTGGCCGAGCTTCTTTTGCGGTCAATTCCTTCCTTGCGGTTCGTGCTAGACCGAGCAGTTCCGAACCGTGTCTCCATCTTTTTGTCTTTTGGGTTTTTTGATTTTTTGGGGTTTTTTTTTGTATTGGTTTTTTAGAAATTTGAAAACTAGGAAAAGAAAAAGCTAGTAGAAAAAGAAAAAAAAACGTACCTAACCCATTAAGCGCTTTTGTTTAAAGTTGTTTAGCTCGACGTTGGTATCGAGGTGAACTTAATCGTAAAAAGACAGCGTCTTACGACATGTCTTCTTTGATCTTCTTTTGGTTTCCTCGTCATGTGAATCATCGCTTGCTCGTGGATCGGGATCGGGAAGTAGTTCGGGATCCATCGTGCTAGAACGTCTCGCTTCTCCTTTTTTGAGTGGTATGGCAGTGTAGAACACGTCTTTGTCGATGTTAGCGAATGAAACACGTCGATTTGGCCAATCCATGATGGCTCCAATGGTTGATAAAAATGGCCATCCTAGAATTATTGGTGTTGCATCTTTCTTCGTTGTTTGGACGATGTAAAAATCGACGGGGGCTATGCAATCTCCGATTCTTATTGGCATGTATTGGGCAATCCCTTTTGGTGTGGTACAAGTTTCGTCGGCCATGCTGATTTTTGTCTGGGTACGGTGTATGTGCTTAATACCGATGCGCTTTGCGGTCGATTTTGACATGATGCTTAAGCAAGCTCGGAATCACAAAGAACGTTCTTAAATTCAACCCCATTGATGTTACAAGCGATAAGGAACTGACCTTGTTCTTCAATTTTGTGCAAACTCCTAACGGGTTTTCCGTTCATGGCATTGTCGAAAAGATCTTCTATCTCCGTTACGGACTCCTTGCTTTCACAAAAGAAATGACCAATCATATGATCCATATAAGCTCTAGCAAAAGTAGTACCTCTAGGTAGATTATGAACCATGTTGTTGAAGTCCTCTAACTTCTCTCGACTTATCTGATTCGGGTATTCTCGGTACTTCTCGGGACGGTAGATTAAGACAGCATGGGAAGCAGCATAGGGTGTTGTTGAGCGTCTTGCTCCCATGAAATAGGCGTGATTGTCTTCCCTGCTCTCATTGTTGTAGCGGAAGAAAGCGTATGTAGGTCCCTTTTCACAAACTTCTTCGAAGGAGGTGTGCACCGGGATTGATTTCACAAATCTATTAAACTCGATCAATCTCTCTCGGGTGATGCATTTTGTCCTTGGCTATTCCGGTATTGGACTTGGTGGAGGTGTTGGTGCAAGGTCAGAGTCACTCAATGAGCTGAAATCTGATTTTCGAAAGAATAACCTCGAGTCATCTTCTTCAGAGTATTGTTCTTCAACTTCATTGGAGGATTGGGCTGATAAAATCATGTTGCACGGTGCAACGAAGTCTTGTTCTAGGTTGGTTGTAGGCTCTATTGAGGCTTGAGAATCAGTAGAGAGTGCATCTTGCTCAAAGAAGAGCGTTCGGGATCCAAACGGTTCAAGGGGAGACGAACATGAGCTGGCTGCGGGTCCGAGGAGAGGAGGCGCGGTGGAGTGAAGGCTGGCCACGGGTCCGGTTGATAGAGGCACGGAGGAGGGAGAGCTGGCCGTGGCCGGAGGGTGATATATCATGGTTTTTACCCGTTTTTAACCATGATATAGGTCTCGTTTAAAGAGTTTTTCTAGTATTTTTGGAGTCTTTTAAGGTTTAGGTACGTTTGGAGCTAAATTGGAGATCTTGAAGCATTCAGGAGCATTTTGGAGCTAAGCAAGAATCATGTAGCTGTGAGGGTCGATTTTAGGTCCTTGTGTCGAGCGATACCACCTGGTGTCGGTCGATACCGACTGCCTGAAGAAAGGAAACACGACGTTTTCCTTATATGAAGAAATTGCACTTTGGTCCAACAGTCTTTATTATTAACAAGAAACCCCAAAACATGTTTTAGCATATAATTAGGTTTTTCAGCCACTTTTTGGCGGAGCATTATTCTACTTTTGATTTTGTTGAGAGAGCTTTTGAGGGAGACAAGTCTGAAACTATGTTCGTCCGAGAGAAGATTTCTGACCCCTTGTTTATTCTTTTTATTATTACTTTTGAGTTCTATTCAATAATGTTGCTTTACTTAATCTCCATGTCTGAGTAGATATCCTTTTAGGTTTAGGATTCTCATAAAAGATCTCTTTGTATGCTAGGTTAATTAGTTAGTTAGGATCATAATCAAATTAATTCTTCACCATAGGTTGTTCTTAATGCTAAATTCTGGATTGATCACCAAGAACTTTGATCTTAGGTTAATCAATTAGACACGAAAGTGTGATTGATAATCTGATAGAACCTAGGGTGAGAAAAATAAATATCTGCAAAGAAATTTGGTTTAGTTGTTTTGTGAACAAATCAAACTTGAACTTAATGCTAGTTTAGTCTTTAGGATTTGCAAAGAAATTTGGGATTCTGAGATTTAGACTTAGATAATTCTCGCAACTAAAGTTGGTTAGTTATAGCTTAGTGTTTTGAGTTCAAGAACCGTGCTAAATTCTGAATCCTAATTAATTGGTTTATCTGCATTCTCTAATTTCCTGAGAAATACCCTGAACTTATTTTCTTCCATTGAATTTACAACTCTTTAAACTAGATTATTGCTTCCTGTTTAATTGATTTACTTAGCTTAATTCGAATCTATATAATCTATTGTGTGATTCTTGAGTCTCTGTGGTTCGACCCCTACATACTGCAACTGCAAAGCTGTTAGTACTTTAGGGTGTTACTTTCGAGCTTATCAAAATTTGGTGCCGTTGCCGTGGATTCTTAATTTGCCATTATATTTTAGTCTAGAATTTTGACTAAGTTCGATAGTGTTGAGCGACACCACCCTGTGTCGGTCGATACTCATCGTTTTATTTTACTATTTTTCTTATTTTTGTTACTTACGTGCCTTGTCTTGGGTGTTTCAGGAGTATGCTCACTCGCAAAACCAGGAGGAACAAGAGCACTCAGCTAGTTAATATTTCCAACAAGGAGATAGCAAATTTGGAACGTGCAAACATGAAAACAAAGAAGCCAACATAGATGAATAATCCAGTGGTATTGACTTGTGATGATGATGGAGCTTTTAGAGACCAAGAGGGTCATTTGTGCAATGAGAGGGGGCAACGACTTGATGGAGATGGAAACGTCATTGTCCCTCCAGTTGTTGTTGATAAGATTGCCGCGCCAGCTGCGCGCGACAACGAGGAGAATGTTGGGAATGCTGTGGTTAATCATGGTAGGACAATTGGTGAGTACAACAGGCCTGATCAGTTCTATGTCAATCGATCCGCGATTCGCCCTCCTGCTTTTCAGAGGAATGACTTTGAGCTGAAACCTGCATACTAAACTCTTGTGGGTCAGCACCCTTTTCATGGTCTTTCTCATGAACACCCCATGGATCACATTGAGAGGTTTGAGGACTTGGTTACTAGCATTAAGTACAATGGAGTGTCAAATGATTTCCTTTTCTGTAAGCTCTTCCCATACTCTCTTGGTGGAGATGCAGCTTATTGGCTTAAGCAGTTGCCGCTTGGATCACTAACTACTTGGGAGGAAACTAAGAATGCCTTTTTGAACAATTTCTATGATGATTCAAGATTCGAGGAGCTTAGGAATAAGATCTCCCAATTTTCTCAAGGAGCGACTGAGGCGTTTAAATTTGCTTGGGTGAGATTCAGATCATATCAGAGGGATTGTCCACATCACGGGTTCACTAAGGTTCAGTTGCTGGGTATCTTCTTCAGAGGGATTGATTGGAGGTATCAGATGGCCTTAGATGCTGCGAGTAATGGGAACTTCAACACCAGGTATCCTGACGATGCTTATGTGCTTATTGAAAACTTGGCGTCTAGAAATAGTACCAAGAATACAGACTTTGAGCGAAGAAAGCAGACTAGGAGCATGGATGGATCGCAGATTGCTGAGGTTCAGGCTAAGCTGGATTCAATGCACAATCTTTTGATGGGAAAGACGAAGAATGCTGTTCACTTTGCTTATGAGGTTGAGAATTTCGATGAGGATGAAGTGGAAGATGTTAACTACATTGGTGGTGCTGGTTTTCAAGGTCAGAGATATCAATACCAGCAAAACAACAACCGAAACTTCACCAACAATGCTCAGCGAGGAGGGTACAAGTCTGAAGTCAATCCAACTAGTTTTGGAACAAATAAATTTGCCCAGAAACCATTCCAAAGCAGTGACTACACCCGAACTTATGGGAATTCGTCTTATCAACCTCTACCTCCCAAAACCCCAAAGAACAAGGCTGAGTCTATGCTTGAACATATTCTTCAGGGACAGCAGAAGATGACAGTGGATTTCAATGGGAAGATGGATGCTATGTACACAGACCTGAATGGAAAAATCGAGGCTCTAAGTATTCATCAGAAGAAGCTGGAAACTCAGGTTGCCCAAACTGCAGGAGCTGTGAAGAGGCAAGATGGTTTTCTTCCAGGGAAGACAGAGATTCTGAGGGAACACATTCAGGCAATCACCTTGAGGAGTGGAAAAGTGGTTAATCCAGAAGTGAAAAAGAGCCTAAATGCAGGAAATTTCGTTGATCTTGTGGAAGATGACAATGAGGATTCAGGATATCCCCGTGTGTCGAGCGACACCAGCCCGTGTCGAGCGATACAAGCCCAAAAACCTTCCCGAGACGTGTCAAAGCCAAGTGTGTCGATCGATACCAATACTGTGTCGACTGATACGAACCCCGAGGTCGAGACGCAACCCGAGTTAATTGAAGAAAGGGTTTACAAACCTAAGATACCTTACCCTAAGCCTCTTAGGAAGACCAAGAAGGATGTAGAAGACTCTAGATGCAAAGCGATAATGGATAAGTTTATTGTTGAGCTTCCTTTTGTCGATGCTATCAAGACTTCCCCAGCCTTTAGGAGATATGTTAAGAGGATGGTGTCAAGCAATGTGACCTTGAGGAGGGAGTTTTGATGATTACTCATGAGTGCAGCACGATTCTGCTCAACAAGATCCCGGAGAAGCTACCAGATCCAGGAAGTTTTGTGTTGGATTGTACGATCTTCACGGAAAGATTTGAGCGTTCTCTTTGTGATCTTGGCTCAAATGTGAACCTCATGCCATACTCAGTTGCTCATCGGATGGGGATGACAGACTTCAAGTCCAGTAGGATCTCATTAATACTTGATGATCGCTCAGTTCGACTTCCCGAATGATTGCTCGAAGATGTTCCAATTAAGATTGTGAATTGCTTAATCCCAACTGATTTCATTGTATTGGAATATGATGCAGAGCCCAAGGATCCTCTTATTCTATGAAGGCCATTCTTAGCAACAGCTGGAGTTTTGATCGATTGCAGGAATGGGAAGATAGCTCTTAACATTGGTGATTTGGTTATGACTTTCAACATGGAGAATATGATGAAGAGACCAACTATCGATGGGCAGACTTTCTTTGTTGATACTATCAGCGATATAGCTGAAGAGTATTTTCTGGAGATGCATCATGAGGATCCACTAGAGAGAGCATTGGTCTGTTCAGCTAATTCAGAGGTGTATTTGAGTGATGTTGCTGCTGGATATGCTAAGATGCTCGACACAACATGAGCAGTATCGAGCGATACCAGTGATGGTGTCGATCGACACCGCCTGCGCGCATGTGAAAAGTTGGCCGAAACTTCTAAGAAAGCTGATGTGCTTGGTGATTGGAGTGAGGAGAAAGCTCCTAAGGTAGAACTCAAACCACTCCCAGCAGATTTAAGGTATGTTTTTCTTGGTCCAAATTCCACATATTCAGTTATCATTAATAATTCCTTAAACAACACATAGATCACCTACTGCTGAGCAAGCTGCGCAAGTATCGCAAAGCTCTAGGCTATTCTCTTGATGACATTTCAAGTATATCCCCAGACTTGTGCATGCATAGGATTCATCTTGAAGACGAGTCAGAATCTTCAATTGAGCATCAGAGGAGGCTGAATCCGAACTTGAAAGAAGTGGTTAGGAAGGAGGTAATGAAGCTCTTGGAAGAAGGGATTATCTATGTCATTTCGGATAGCTCTTGGGTCAGTCCAGTTCACGTTGTGCCTAAGAAATGAGGGATAACTGTGGTGAAAAATGAGAAGGATGAGTTGATCTCTACTAGAACAATCACTGGACATCGAATGTGTATTGACTATATGAAGTTGAATGCGGCCACAAGGAAATATCACTTCTCATTACCATTTATTGATCAGATATTGGAGAGGTTAGCAAGTCATTCGTACTATTGTTTTCTCGATGGGTACTCAGTTTTTTTTCAGATTCCGATATATCAAGAGGACCAAGAGAAGACGACCTTTACATGTCTTTATGGCACATTCGCTTACAGAAGAATGCCCTTTGGATTATGTAATGCTTCAGCCACTTTTCAGAGGTGTATGACGTCTATCTTCACAGACATGATTGAGGACTTTATGGAAGTATTCATGGATGATTTTTTAGTGTATGTATCATCATTCAAGAGCCGTCTTGATAACTTGTGCAAGGTGCTACAGAGATGTGAAGAGAAACACTTGATTCTTAATTGGGAAAAGTGTAACTTTATGGTTCAGCATGGCATCGTTCTTGGGCACAAGGTTTATGAGGCTGTGATAGAAGTCGACAGAGCTAAGATTCAAGTCAGGACAAGCCTTTAACCACCGAAATCTGTAAAGGACATTCAAAGTTTCCTTGGTCCTGCTGAATTTTACAGAAGATTCATCAAGGATTTCTCCAAACTAGCCCGCCCACTCACCTCCCTATTATGCAAGGATGTCAAATTCGACTTCACCCCTGATTGTCTTGCAGCCTTTAAGCAGATTAAGAAGGCATTGGTGAGTGATCCCATTGTACAACCTCCGGATTGGAATCTGCCTTTTGAGGTTATGTGCGACGCTAGTGATTTTGCGATTGGATCAGTTTTGGGTCAGAGGAAGGATAAGAAGCTTCATGTTATCTACTATGCCAGCAGGACCTTGAATAATGCTCAGTGAAACTACAGCACCACGGAGGAAGAACTACTTGCAGTTGTTTTCTCCTTTTAGAAATTTCGGTCCTACCTGATTGGGAGCAAGGTGATTGTTCACACAGACAATGTTGCTCTCAAATACGTATTGCAGAATAAGGATCTCAAACCTCGCCTTTGCCGTTGGGTCCTTTTGCTCCAAGGCTTTGACATTGAAGTAAAGGACAAGAAGGGCATAGAGAATGGGATTGCTGACCAACGTTCGCGGATAAGGATCGATGCAGACGTTCCTATTGATGATTTCCTACCAGAGGAGAACATCTACTTCATCGAAACTGGGCTTCAAAGTGGTTCTGCCGAAAAACTGCAAATTTCACGAATTAAAACCTTTGGTATCGATCGATACCCATCTAGTGTCGGTTGATACCCTTCGACATTAGGACCAATTTTGTCTATGGATCACATTGGTGTTTCTGAAGGGTATCTAGCTGATGTGACCGTTTCTGAACGACCATGGTACGCTGATATCGCCAACTATCTTACTGCAGAGGACGAGCCAAAGCACCTCAAGGGATACGATAGGAAGAAATTTTTGCGTGAAATAAGGAGATTCTTTTCGGATGAACCTTACCTGTACAAACACTGCTCTGATGGGATGTACAGGAGATGTATTGCAGAGTCTGAGGTACCTGCGGTGCTGTTTCATTATCATGGGCCTGAATATGCTGGACACTTTGCTACTTTCAAGACAGTGTCCAAGGTTCTTCAAGCAGGCTTTTGGTGGCTTAATATGTTTAAGGATGCTCATACTTTCATCTTGCAGTGTGATGTTTGTCAAAAGAGAGGGAAGATCAGTAAGAAATATGAGATGCCACATAATTTCATCATTGAGGTTGAAGTTTTTGATTGTTGGGGCATAGATTTCATGGGTAATTTTCCTTCATCATATGGGAATAAGTACATTTTGGTTGCTGTAGACTATGTGTCTAAGTGGGTGGAAGCAATTGCTAGTCCAACCAATGATTCTTCAGTGGTCCTTAAGCTGTTCAAGAGCATTATTTTCCCTAGATTTAGAGTACCTCGAATTGTTATAAGTGATGGTGGCACTAACTTTATTAACAAGGTCTTCGAAAAGCTGTTGAAGAAGAATGGTGTGAATCATCGTGTAGCTACTCCTTATCATGTTCAGACTAGTGGGCAGGTTGAGGTCTCCAATAGGCAGATCAAGGAGATTCTGGAAAAGACAGTGGGTACAACTCGGAAGGATTGGTCTGCAAAGCTGGATGATGCACTTTGGGCTTATAGGACTGCCTCAAGACACCACTTGGGACTACACCGTTTCACTTGCTTTATGGGAAAACATGTCACCCTCCAGTGGAAATCGAGCATAAGGCAGCATGGGCTACAAAGATGATGAACTTTGACATCAAGTCTGCTGCTGAGAGGCGATTGATTCAGATGAATGAACTGGATGAGATTAGGAACCACGCCTATGAGAATTCGAAGCTGTACAAATAGAGGACTAAGGCGTATCACGACAAGAAGATCATCTCCGGACACTTTGAACCCAATGACCAGGTACTTCTGTACAACTCTCGTTTGCAATTGTTTCCTGGAAAATTACGTTCTCGTTGGTCAGGTCCTTTCACAATCAAGGAAGTCATACCACATGGGGCAGTTGTCTTGATAAGTCCTGAAGGCAAAGAGTTCACTGTCAATGGACAAAGGGTGAAACACTATTGGGCGAAAGCCAAGATTCCAGTAGGGCACTTGGTGCCTCTGGATGATGCACCCACATCTTGAACATCCGTAAAGTCAAGCTAGTGACGTAAAACAAGCACTTGGTGGGAGGCAACCCACTGGTAAATCTGTATATAAGTTCTTTTGGTTTGCGTGTTTTTGGTTTTTTTGTCTTGTGTTTTGCATGAATGAGTTACAAATGAGCTGGGTATTTATTACGGGACAGGGACAAATAGATCGAACGATGCAAAATTGCATCGACCAATGTTCCTTGTATCGAGCGACACCCACCTAGTGTCGGTCGATACCACTTACCCAGAGCAACATTGCATCAATGTCAATGAAAAGAAGTTTCTGTGTCGACATAAGCCTGGTATCGCTCGATACCAGTGCTATGTGTCGATCGACACTCCTACCCCAATCCGGTAACTTCTTTGATTTTCATGCTTCCACTCAACTCTTATGATTTCTTTACCGACTCTAGACTAGATAACACTGGGGACAGTGTTGTTTAAGTCTGGGGGAGGTGGTTGCTGACAGTGTGTTTGTTTTTCTTAGAGTCGATCGTTTTTGAGTCAAAAATCGTTTTATTGAGTCAAAAATTGTTAGAGATTATGAACTAGTTCTTGAATCTATTGTTCTGACCTTGCTTCTAAGTGACCATTGTTACAGAATCAGTTCTAGATCGGACTAATGAAAAATCCAAAGGTTGACCAGTTAACTAGAAGACACCCATGTTTCCAGCAGAGTTCATTCTTTTCACTTCATCGATGTGATTGATTTTCACAGAGCTTGACTCCTCATTCATATCTGACAAAAGAACCCATGTGTAGAAAGTAATGGTATTCCTCTCCCTTGTTATAAGTTTACTAAAAAAAAAAAGCATGAAAAGATGAAATGATTTTCTTCTGAATAGAGGGCTAGGAAAATTTTCAGCGATCCCATTATTCTACTTGGAAAGGAATGATCACACAAAGGTTAGAAGTGAGGTTATGAAAATTTCATGTGATACCATTATTCGCCTACACCTTTGATACATAGATAGGGGAAGAACCGGGGATTCGGTGGCAAACACCATCAATACTCGCGTCTCAAACCTTAATATGATGTGAAATAAGTCTGGGGGAGAGTAAACACTACCAAAAAGTGTGAAAATTGGGTGGTTTTTTGTCATGATATTGTATGGGAAATAGTATAGAAGATTCTTGGCAATTGATTACAGCGATGACACTGGCGATGAAGGTTTTGATGGATAATGCTGCGAAATTATGTGTGGAGTCTGGGAAGCTGCGAATGTCTACAGAGAAGTACATGGTGGTTAGATTTGGAACTGGTTAAGTAATATGTGGAGCACTAAGAAAAAGGGTCATTGCAGTGTTTCAAGAACAGGTGAGTCTCCGTGTTTTTCAAACTTCTTTCTCTTGTTTAGCTTTCTGTTTGCTTGAGGGCAAGCAAAGGCTAAGTCTGGGGGGGTTGATTTATCATGGTTTTTACCCGTTTTTAACCATGATATAGGTCTCGCTTATAGAGTCTTTCTAGTATTTTTGGAGTCTTTTTTAGTCTTTTCAGGTTTAGGTACGTTTGGAGCTAAATTGGAGATATTGAAGCATTCTGGAGCATTTTGGAGCTAAGCAAGGATCATGTAGTGGTGAGAGTCAATTTGAGGTCCTTGTGTCGAGCGATACCACCTGGTGTCGGTCGATACCGACTGCCTGAAGAAAGGAAACGCGACTTTTTCCTTATCTGAAGAAATTTCACTTTGGTCCAGAAGTCTTTATTATTTACAAGAAGCTCCAAAACGTGTTTTATCATATAATTAGGTTTTTCAGCCACTTTTTGGCGAAGCATTATTCTACTTTTAATTTTGTTGAGTGAGATTTTGAGGGAGACAAATCTGAAACTCTGTTCGTCCGAGAGAAGATTTCGGACCCCTTGTTTATTCCCTTTATTATTACTTTTGAATTCTATTCAATCATGTTGCTTTACTTAATCTCCATGTCTGAGTAGATCTCCTTTTAGGTTTAGCGTTCTCATAAAGGATCTCTGCGTATGCTAGGTTAATTAGTTAGTTAGGATTCATAATAAAATTAATTCTTCACCATAGGTTGTTCTTAATGCTAAATTCTGGATTGATCACCTAGAACTTAGATCTTAGGTTAATCAATTAGACACGAAAGTGTGATTAATAATCTGATAGAACCTAGGGTGAGCAAAATAACTATCTGCAAAGAAATTTGGTTTAGTTGTTTTATGAACAGATCAAACTTGAACTTAATGATAGTTTAGTCTTTAGGATTTGCAAAGAAATTTGGGATTCTGAGATTTAGATTTAAATAATTCTCGCAACGAAAGTTGGTTAGTTATAGCTTAGTGTTTTGAGTTCAAGAACCGTGCTCTGAATCCTGATTAAAATGTTTATCTGCATTTTCTTATTTTCTGAGAAATACCCTGAACCTATTTTCCTACATTGAATTTACAACTCTTTAAACTACATTATTGCTTCATGTTTTATTGATTTACTTAGCTTAATTCGAATCTATATAATCTATTGTGTGATTCTTGAGTCTCTGTGGTTCGACCTCTACATATTGCAACTGCAAAGCTGTTAGTACTTTAGGGTATTACTTTTGAGCTTATCAGAGGGCTCGCGCCGGTGGTGAGGGGAGTCTGTGGGGACTTGACCGGTCGTCGCCTTCTTCATCTCCTTTGGTGTTATCTGGTTCTTGGGAGTCCTTCGGCTTCTCCTATAGGTCATTGACATGGGTTTCAAGTGTTGTATCATGCTTCTCATGATCTTTCGATAGTTTCTCCACTTTCTCTTCCACTTCGTCGATAGCATAAATGAGTCGGTCTAGTGTAAGATCGTGCTATCTCGTTTTGTCCTCAACTTCGCCTACTCCTTCCCACAGCTCGAGGGTGTAATTGTCGGTGGTTTTACTGTTGTCATTGACGGAGTTATCTAAATCATCAAGTTTGTAGTTCAAAGTACGTACCCCATCATTGGCTTTCCGGGTATCGAACTTTTGTCTTCCTTGTTCTTCTTCAATGAGTTCCATCCTCTCGTTTAGTGTTGTAGCGTCTTTAAGGGTATGTTCTTTAAGGATTTTGACGTGGGCAGTAAGGTCATCGAACTTCTTGTTGAATTCGACGGAGATGGAATATATTCTCTCATTTAAAGTGGCTCCGAACTTGGCTTGGGACTCAATGGTTTTATTGATGACGTCTTCTATTCGCTTCAAACGAGCGCTGAATTCCAAGCTTTCATCGTGCTGGTTCGAGAATTGAAGGTATGAACGTTGTCTAGAGTTGACAACGGAGGACGCAAAAGGCTCATCTCGGTAGTATGGAGGCTCGTGGCTCCCTTGAAAATAGTTGGTCGGTGCCGGTTTCCGATCCATGTAGAATGAGTCACACACAACATGTGAGTCGTGACGGTGGTGAGCGCAAGATGGGTCATAGTAACCCCGCTATGTTTCAAAGTCTGAAACGAAGAAAAAAAACCAAAAATCAAATAGCAAAAGTTTTAACTACTAAACTAATAATAAGAGAAACTAAACATATCCTAAGAAATTCTAAGACTAACCTAATACCTAAGAGAATTGACTACTAACCTAGACATAATGAAATCGATGAATAAATTACTTCTACAGACTTTATTGCTAAACTACATTACTAAAGAAGGTTGTAACTTCTTCTAAAATGTTGCTGGGTCGAGAGGAATATCTCAGGGTATGCTCAATTCAATCAAACGGCACATAGCTCATTAATAACCGGTGTTTCTAGATTATAACTCCACAAACAGGACAGAATAATAGCGTACTCTACTTCCGTATAACCAACGCCGTACAATCTATTCACTCGACCAGTAGCTTCCGTCCCTGGCCGCGCGTAAGATTGTGATATGCTAGTGGGTCCATAGGTTCACGGTACTCCGTAAGCATACTTCTGAAATCCTACGACGCGCATGCCTTGTGGATGAACTTTGCTGGTGATTCGATGCAACACTTCCGTGGTTCTAAACTCCCCCTATCAGACTCTATTTTGTTACACTAGATTCATGCATTAACAACTTTCCACAAGAAGAACTCTAGAAATCGGCTAGGGTTTACCGAGTGAAATCCTTATCGAACTTAGAATTCTACTCGATAATCCTTTAAACCGAAAAATCTAAACTACTCGCACATACTGGAAAAAGGCATAATTAAATTGGTTTAAGAAATTACGCGTTTAATGCGCAATTACGTATAAATAAAAACACTAAGAATGTACGTGGAAATCCTCAATGCGAAAGAAAAACAACAAGATAGACTATAGAAATATTTTTTTACTGTAATCCCCAAAAAATTATTATGAATTAAAAATTCCAACAACTTATTCATATTTAACAGCTAAACCCCGAATGTTTAAACCTAGAAAACCCAAAACCCGAAACCGGGAAACCGAAAACAATATATTAAATGTCGATTTTTGTTCTTTCCTACCCCCTTTTTGTTCTCTCAATTGCTCGTGTTTGTTATTGTAATTTGAGATATTCTCTTCCCAAACGCGTCTATTATATAGCCTTCAAGATAAGGGTTGAAGATATTTTTATGAATTTAGGTTGAATAAGCTGATTTTGTGTTGTATGTAGAATACTTTGTAAAATTTCAGTGGGTCTAGTAGGTTTTATGCTGGGATTTCGTAGATACAACTTGTAACGCCCCAGACAGCTCGTAGTCATGTGTTCCAAGTTTATTTACGTTCCAAGAGATTTGCTAGTTTACTTCCGATTTGATATTGAAGACTAGTAATACGGTCACGTACCACTTTATCAATAGGTATGGACATGCGAAAAACAAGAGATCTCTCGATTCATCCGGTTCGCCACATAGAAGGCAAGATTGATCTTGGCCCCATTTTATCATACTCACTTCCGTTGGTAATATGTCATTTATCTTAAGCGGAGTAATGAATGAGTACTTCAGCACAAAAGATGGGTGAAGAAGCCTCACGAACAAGAACTAACCTCGGTGAGAAAGCTCCTCACTGTTAGAGGGGGATTTAGCACTCCCACGGTTTAACTCGGTTCAAACCGAGATCGGTATCGGTACCAAGTTCGGTATCGGTTTACGATGGTTCAGACAAGAGAAAGACGGACCTGGGTTTATCGGGCCGAACTCTAAAGCCCATGACAAGCCTGCTCATTTTTATTACCGAAATTAATTGCCCAACAAGGGCCCAATCCGATATAACAGGATGGAAACTGACCTCCGAGATATACGGAAGATTTCCTTATCTCGGATGGGATTCGGAATATTTCCTCTTCTAATCGAACTTGGAAAAGGGAAATATTCTCTTAAAACAACTGACTCAAAATCCTATAAATAGGGAGGAGGCAAGCTCGAAGAAGGCATCCAAAATCATCTGAGAGACAGAAGAATAGAGAGAGAGCTTCATCAAGCACCGATCTCAAGTTCTTTAGTCTCCTTAGTTCTTTTTCGTCAAAACTTTGTAGTAACGCCGCATTCAATCAATAAAACGAGTTTCCGATCAAAGTTCTCTGTTTAAACTCATTGTGTGATTTACGAATCAATAATTGGCGCCGACTGTGGGGAAAGAAATAAAACATAACTTTCAGATCTCGATTGATTGAGTTCGGCAATGACAAACCCATTAGACATTCCAGCAGTCATCATCGACGACGTCGATCGGACAAACAACAGGACCATCCCGAAGGATACCGATCTGTTACCTACCGGAGGAAACCTTCTGAACTTACCTACCGGAGAGGACAGTCCTCCGAACCCTACGGAGGTCACGCCAACAGCTCCGACGTTAGCCGATCCAACCACGCTCCTTGAGGCCATGGCGGCTCAACTCGCGGAAATCTCTAAGAGGAACGAAGAGCGGTTCGAATCTCTACTAGCTTCACAAGCCGAACTCAGAAACCAGATCAAAATATTCGACCAGAACCCGATCACCCCTTAAAACGATCTCCGTCGGAACCTCTTATCCGAGCTGAACGGTGCCCGAAATCCAAACACGGCAGACCTACCAACGAGAAGATCCACGGCCAGTCCGGGAGCCCGCATTACCGATCAAGCATCCATAGGCCTGGAGTTCGAGGATGTCCGAGCTCAACTTCAAGATATCCGATCCAAAGTCCATCAAGCTACGAGCTCAGCACCAGAAATCGATTGAGTTGTCCAGGAAACACAAAAGACACCGTTCATAGATCAGGTCATCAATACTCCATTCCGACGCCTGGAGAGAGTTAAGATTACCCCATACGACGGACACACCGACCCGCGTCACTTTCATACCGTTTGTAATCATGATGAATCGCTTTCGCTTCTTTAACAAGGAAGACAAAGACGCATCCATGTGTCAGCTATTCGTGGAAAATCTTTGCGGAACCGCACTCGACTGGTTCTCACAACTCGATGCGAACATAATCAACAACTACAACGAGCTTACTACGAAATTCCTCAAACGCTTTACCATGTTCATGAAACAGAAAACAAGAAATGCCGACCTCTGGGCACTCGAACAGAAAAGCGACGAACCTCTACGCAATTTCATGAACAGCTTCAAAGAGGTGGTATCTCATTGCACAATCGACAATGAAGCCGCGATAGAGGCCCTTTACAAAGCAACCTGGTATCGGTCCGACTTTCACAAAGAAATCAAACGAAACTGGCCAAAATCCTTGGAAGATATCCTACACAAGTCGCACATATACATCCTCGAGCAAGAGGAGGAAGCCACAAAGGATAAGCAGTGCACTCCTCCAAAGCAACTCCTCGTCAAGGAAAAGCAGTACGCCCCTCCGAGGCAACCGGTCAATGTCGTCCAATCACAACAATGGAACACATGGATCCGATCAGAAGACTCAAAAAAGTCCGACAACGAGTCCGGACCGTTCTGCCACTTTCATAATCGTGAGGGTCATACCACCGAAGACTGCCGACATCTCAAAGACTTCTTGCTGATGAAATACAAGAAAGGGGAGGTCCCGTTAGAAGGGGGGTACCGACCTACGAACATACCCCGCCGCAACAACAGCGGAAAACGACGTCGTGACAACAACAAACCGAACAAAGATCCCGAGCAAGCAATTGACGCCGCCAACATAGGTCAACAGAAACGAGATCGGGAGGAACAAACGGAAAACCAACACACCCCCCAAGTCCGAAAATGCGTCATCATGATCATGGGAGCATTGGAATCTTGCAACTATTCCGTCTGGGCAATTAAAGAGTACAGTAGAGAGGCATTGGCCTCACAACGTGAAAACCGAGCTACAACAAGCGGAGTGTCGATCACCTTCTCTGAAGCCGATACTGAAGGGCTGCACATGCCGC
Source organism: Eutrema japonicum (assembly GCA_030161315.1). Classification (NCBI taxonomy): domain Eukaryota; kingdom Viridiplantae; phylum Streptophyta; class Magnoliopsida; order Brassicales; family Brassicaceae; genus Eutrema; species Eutrema japonicum. Next base: position 15,906,295 of record BSQW01000013.1, read on the forward strand.
ATAACGACCCACTAGTCGTCGAAATATTTATCGGAGATGTCGCCGTCGGACGAGTCCTTGTTGACACCGGAAGTTCGGTTAACGTAATAATCAGAGAAACACTTAGAAACATGGACTTCCCGGATGCTCAGATCAAGCCGAATATCGAACCACTAACAGGATTTTCAAGCGAGCAGACCATGACTGCGGGAACGGTAAAAATTCCTGTTTACGTTGGTGGGATCATGCAGATGGTCATATTCCTAGTCCTGGTTAAACCCGCCATCTACAATGTCATACTTGGAACACCGTGGATATACGTGATGAAGGTCGTCGTCTCGACTTATCACCAATGCTTAAAATTTCCAACACCATCCAGAGTCTTCACTCTGAGAGGCGACCAAGTGATGTCCCGAACTTGCTATATCAACGAGTGCAAGTTGAGAACAGCACCCCGCACATGCGTAATCGACACGAAGAAAACCGTTAATAACCCCGATCTGCCGAGATGAGAAACAATTATTCAAGTCAACATCGACGAACTCATTCCTCACAGATGTGTCGTAATCGGAGCCGAACTCGATGAAGAAATAAAGTATGACCTAGTCTGCTTTCTCAAAAAAAACGTATCAACCTTCGCCTAGTCAATCTACGACATGCCTGGGATCGATCCAAAGATCAAAAGTCACGAACTCAACATCGATTCCACCTTCAAACCGATCAAGCAGAAACGGCGCAAGCTCGGACCCGAGAAGGCCCAGGCTGTCAACGACGAGGTCGAACAGTTGCTTGGAGCAGGGTCAATTACGGAAGTTCGATATCCTGACTGGCTTGCAAACCCAGTCGTCGTTAAAAAGAAAAACGGAAAGTGGATAATCTGCATTGATTTTACCGATCTCAACAAAGCCTGCCCAAAAGACAGCTTCCCACTCCCACATATAGATAGACTCGTCGAAGCTACAGACGGAAACGAACTTCTCTCTTTCATGGATGCGTTCTCGGGCTATAACCAGATACTCATGCATCGAGGCGATCGTGAGAAAACTTCTTTCATCACCGATCGCGGCATCTACTGCTACAAAGTCATGCCATTCGACCTTAAGAACGCCGGAGCAACATACCAAAGACTCGTCAACCGCATGTTCGCTAGCCAGCTCGGCAAAACTATGGAAGTTTATATCGACGATATGCTCGTCAAATCGCTCGTCCCTAAGGATCATATCAGACATCTCAACACGTGTTTCGATATATTAAACGAGTACAGCATGAATCTCAATCTAACAAAGTGTACGTTTGGAGTGACATCAGGAGAGTTCCTCGGATATATCGTCACTCAAAGAGGAATCGAGGCTAATCCTAAACAGATATCCGGAATCCTCGATCTCCCATCCCCGACAACGAAAAGAGAAGTCCAACGGTTGACCGACCGCATAGCCGCACTTAACATATTCATCTCACAATCTACCGACAAGTGTCTCCCCTTCTATCAGCTGCTACGCGGCAACAAGCACCTGGAATGGGACGACCAATGCGAAGAAGCGTTCAAACAACTCAAGGAATACATGTCCACTCCACCGATCTTAGCCAAACCCGAGGATGGTGAAACTCTCTATCTTTACATCGTAATTTCAACCTTGGCGGTCAGCGGAGATCTCGTTCAGGAAGACTGAGGCGAGCAGAAGCCAATCTTTTATATAAGCAAATCACTCGATGGCGCCGAGAGCCGATATCCAACCCCCGAAAAACTTGCTATCGCCGTCGTCATTGCTGCTCGGAAACTTAGACCGTATTTTCAATCACACTCTATCACCATCTTAACCGATCAGCCACTCCAAACAATCTTACACAGTCTAAGCCAATCCTGTCGACTCGCCAAATGGGCGATCGAGCTCAGCGAATATGATATCAATTATAAGAATCGGACAAGCCTCAAGTCGCAAGTCCTCGCCGACTTTCTTATCGAGCTACCACAGGAGTTCGTTAATACTGACGTTATAGCTACCGAACAATGGATCATCCACGTGGATGGATCATCATCCCATCGAGGGTCGGGAGTAGACATACGACTTCAGTCTCAAACCGGAGAAATCTTGGAACAATCATTCCGTCTGGCATTCAACGTGTCAAAATAACAAAGCAAAGTACGAAGCATTACTCGTCGGACTCCGCTTAGCCAAGGCCATCGGCGCAACTCGCATACGTGCCTATTACGACTCGCAGCTCGTCGCCAGCCAATTCAGCGGAGAGTATGATGCAAAGAACGATCGAATGGACGCGTACCTCAAACTCGTGAAAAAACTCGCCACCGAGTTCGAATACTTTTATCTCACCAAAATCCCAAGGGGTGGAAACGCTCTGGCCGACGCACTTGCTACGTTGGCATCAAGTTCGGATCCTCATCTCAAAAGGACGATACCAGTCGAAAGTATACCCGAGCCGAACATTGGAAAGATAGAGGAATGCAATATCACCACTCGCAAGCATAATTACGAAGATTACCCCGCAGCCGAGCCCGTCCCACGAAGACAAAATCAAGCACAGATAACAAACGATGAACACAACGGCGAGCTCGAACACAACAATGAACCCGAACACATCATCGAGCCGACACAAAACCACTCCGACGACGAAACCGAGGAACCATCAGAGGGCCTTCATGCGCCAATAAACATCAAACCCTTAAGCGAGCTTACACCCACAGATTGGACACAAGAAATCAAAATATATATCATCGACGTGATAGTCCCAGCCGACAGATGGGCAGCCTGGCGACTCAAAATGCGAGCTGTCCGATACATACTTATCCGTGACGGACTATTCCGTTGGAGTGTTGCAGGCGTCCTTCTCAAATGCGTGTTCGACGGCGATATTCACGAGGGCGATGGCGGAAAACCATGCCGGAGGACGCTCCTTGGCCCTAATGATAAAAAAGGCTAGCAACTACTGGCCAACCATGCAAGCAGATTGTGATAAATTCGTAGCCAAGTGCAATAATGTCAAAGGCACGGCTCGATGATAAATCTCCCAACCGAACTGCTAACTACATCAACAGCCCCATACCCGTTCATGCGCTGGTGAATGGACATAATAGGTCCTTTGCGACGTTCCACCACACAGAAAAAATTCATCCTCGTTATGACAGACTACTTTACCAAATGGGTTGAAGCCGAGTCATACCCTGAAATCCAAGCCCTCGATGTCAAGAAGTTCGTCTGGAAAAACATCATATGCCGATACAGAGTCCCGTACGATATCGTCACCGATAACGGGCCGCAATTTATCTCAACATTGTTTGGCGATTTCTGTGCCAAGTGGAAAATTCGACTAAGTTTCTCCACACCAAGATACCCTAAAAGCAATGGCCAGGCCGAATCAACGAACAAAACCATCATTGACAGACTTAAAAACGTTTGGTTATCAGAAAAGGGTGATGGGCTGACGAACTTGATGGAGTCTTATGGTCTTATCGCACCACTCCAAGACAATCAACCGGACGATCCCCTTTCTACCTGGCTTATGGCGTCGAAGCTCTTTGTCCCGCCGAACTAAACATTCCAACAATACGCCGGACGATACTCGTGGAAAATCCTGGTCTAAACGATGAAATCATGCTCGACAACCTCGACGCACTCGAAGAGCAACGCGATCAAGCTTTGCTTCGCATCCAAAACTATCAAAACTTGGCAGCACGCTACTACAACAAAAACTTTAATGGACGCCACTTTGAAGATGGCGATCTCGTCTTACGAAAAGTCTTCGAAGGCACCGAAGAGAAGAACGCAGGAAAACTCGGGACTAACTAGGAAGGACCCTATCAGATCATGAAAGTCGTCAAGCCCGGAGTGTACGAACTCATGAGATTGGATGGAACACCGATCCCGCGATCATGGAACTCGATAAATCTCAAACGCTACTACTACTAGAAGCGCCAAAAAAACAAAAAAAACAAAAAAAAAATCACCAAGCCCCTTTATGCTCGATTTCAACAAAGATGTAATATGAACTACGAATGGCTTGATCCCTCTTTCGAGGGTACGTAGGCAGCCCACCTCGGGTTCAGCTGATACTTTCATAAAATTTTATCCAACGCCAAAGCCGAACTTTAAACAGTCCGCCGAATTCTAAAAATTTGTATCATCGAAAGCCGAACTTTAAACAAGTTCGACGAATTCCAAAAGTTCGATCAGAATAAGCCAAACTTTAAAACAGTTCGCCGAATTCTAAAAATTCGTATCATCAAAAGACAAATTTTAAACAAGTTCGCCGACCTCCAAAAGTTTGAACAATTCACCGAACTCTCAAAAGTTCGTACCCTCGAAAGCCGAACTTCGAACAGTTCACCGAACTCCAGAAGTTCACTTTCAACCGTCATGGTTCCCACATCGACATACTGGCCAGACGATCAATAAAATCAAATTAAGCCGAGCTATTGCTCGCATGCATCCTCATGGTGCTATGGATAAACACCTTCCACGTATAAAGCCGAGACCAGTCTCGCATTTAACTTTTTCTCAGATCATTTGAGCTAAATAAGCCGAGCCTGTCTCGCACACTCGGATTCGATCTGAGAAAACCTAGGAGTATCTTAAGACGAGATGTTCACGTAATCTTATGTCAAGCTCCAAAGGTAAAGCCGAACGCCATTCCTCGCAAAAATCTTAGCCGATTTCTTAACAATCGCGAAATTCTAAGCCGGTTTCTCAACAATCGCGAAATTCTAAGCCGATTCCTCAACAATCGCAAAGCATAAGCCAATCTGTTAAACAGGCCGCCGATTTCAAATAAATCGTAGAATCAAGTCCGTCCTCTTCACCTCGGCTAAGACCGTACTGTTTACGGCACCATTTTGTGTACGGCAGACTTGAGAAGTTCGTATAGATTTACGACTTCAAACAAACCGAGATTCGATAAAATGAATATTCCAAAAAATGATTAAGGAAGGTCATAATTATAAAGAAAGTCATACAAAAAACTAGCGGATACCGGACTATAAAAACCCTCCAGTCCAAAAGGTTAAGTTATCAACCTCCTTGGCCAAAAATAAAAAATTACAAAGCACATAAATCAAACATTTTGATTCCATATGGCGTCGGCTCGGTCACCAGACATCGCAGCCCGGTTGGAACCAAACATGTCAATACCCGCCGGGACTTCAGTGCCTATTGGGAGAGAGATCTACGGATGAATAGGCTCAATGAAAGGCGACACCACCAGGTCCCCCTCGGCAAGCTCGCAGAGATCGACCGCCTCGTATTCAGCCAGCTTCACGGCTTTGAGCTTCTTAACTTTCTCAATACAGGACGGCGGGACAACGATACCGTGCTTCGCCTCGAGGCTATCACAGAAGTTGAGAACCCTTTGAGCTTGATTAACAGTAAGAAACGATTTTTTAACCCGGTTAAGGGCGGCCAAGTGATCCTTGACTTTCTGGAGCCGAACCTGGGACTTCTCGGCAACCTCCTTCCTCTTCATAATATGTTGAGTGCGACCAGCTCGCAGACGAGATGTTTCACAAAATAAGGTATGGGCAAGGACATCTCTCTCCTTAGCGAGCTCGGCCTTATAGGCCTTCAGCGCGGCAATCTCCCTTGTCAGTTCGGCAACCGCGAAATCGCCAACTCTCGTCCTCTCTTGCTCGACAAGCAACGCCTTGCGGAACTCCAGGGCCTGTACGCCAGTCTTAAGTGCCCTTTGGCGGGCGGAATCGAGCTCGCGGTCATAGGTGCCGACGAGCTCGTTCGTTTGAGCCACCATCTAAAGAAGGAAAAATCCCGTCACGATAGGAAATAAAAAAAGAAGAAGATAAAAAAATCATCATCCGAATTCAGAAACTTTATTTACCTCAGCAGTAGTCCGAGCCAGCTTTTTGTAAGCTTCGGACTGGAAAAGTTCCTCGACTTGAGGAAGCACCTCTGAGTTGAAGTTTAGTTGGCGATACAGATCGGCGCAAGCTTCTGCATCATTCGTCACCGGCTCATTCTTGTCATAGCCGAAGCTGACAGAATGGGTCGTGGCCCCAGAAGTTCGCTGCCTCTTTGATGCAGCGGAGCGGTCCGATATGACCACCGTGTCATTTTCGACGCTCCGAAGTCCGGCATCCCCCGTACCAAGATCAACAACTTGCTTGGCAGGACTCTTGCCCTTCCTTTTCTTTCTCCTCATCTTCACCACATCCACTGGAGAAGTGGGTTTTTCAGCAGGAACCGGTTCCTCACCCGGAACCTGTTCTTCGACAATTTCCACGTCGGAAGTAGTTTACCCGACATGAACATCAGGCGGGACTTCGATGTTCTCTTCCTCACCGTCCATCTCGGCGGTCAGATCAGGGATGTCGTCGAGCTTCATTTTTTGTCAGCGAGAAGGATTCGCTATGTAAAGAGAAAAGAGAGTATATATATGTAAAACCAGATCGTCACAAGAGAAGCAATCGCCGGATTATGAAGGAAAATTTACCGACATGTACCTTTAAGAGCTCGTTTGGCTTTCAAGTCAAGTTTTCCCTGGTATGTTTCAGGCCACTGAGCTTTCCCAGCCGCATTTAATTGCTTCGCGTGAACAAAGGTAAATTCGGGTGTCGTGATAAGGAAGTCCGGTACGTGACGATCTGAACACAAAAAGAGAAATATAACTTAGGCAAAACAATACAAGGAATAAAGATCGAGAAACCAATATCTACCAATAGGAGTACTCCACTGAGTTCGGTAGCTCCCATCCGGACGCTCAACAGAAGATTCGTCGATCTTAACATAGAAGTATCGGGAACTCCAGTTGTTGACCTTGCTCGGCTTGTTCTCGGTAACAAGATCATACTCCGGCTTTGCGTTAGCCGACAAAAACCAAGGCCTGGCCTTCGACAAATTCACCCGAAACAGCCTCTCAAAGATCTTGACTGTGATGGGAATATCGCACTCCTCCCCAAGAGCAAGGAGATCCGTGATGTTTATTATCGTGGCCGGCATGACTTGGGAGATCGCGACATGTCGCCTCTTGCAGTACTTGTAAAGGAGCTCCGGGAGAGGAAACTGAAGACCGCAGCTTCTAAAATACTCCTCATAAACACATATGTAACCTTCAGGGGTATCCCAAGGATGATCGGTAATCTTCGGAATCTTGAAAACCAGATCGTCCAAAGCGTTGCATCGCTCCAAGGTATCATGAACCGTCTCTCTCTTAGAACGAGACGGCCCGATGTTCAAAGGCCTTTCAACCACTCGTCTGGCTGTCGTCAAAGGGATATCGTCTTCATCACCTTGACGAACTGTTGATAAGGCAGCCTGATCATCCGGGCGAGCTACATCTTCTCCCTCCGCAAGCCGAGCTGCAAACTCCCGATCCGCCCGAATTTGATCATCCGATTCAGCAATCCCTTTTTATGCCTCATCCTCATCAATAAGGTGAGGGACCTCGATGACGACTCTTGGACTGCTCGGTCCGGCAACAGCATGCAGAGAATTGCGCCTGATCAGTTCCTGCCGAACATTGCTCAGACCGTCCGAACTCGAATCGGAGCTATCAATAAATAACTCAAGACCGGGGAGCTTCGGTGGTGGAGTTCGGTCATTAACAGAAGAGGAAGAAGTTTTGGAACTCATCACGATCGAAAAGAAGAAATCGATGAAGAACATAATGAAGAACTTGAAGATCTTCGAGCAAATCGGAGAAATTACGGCGGAAGAGATGATCGGAGAACGGAAAATTAAATAATTCTAGAGAGAAGGGAGAGCGCTAGAGAGAGAAAGTGAAAATACCTTTTTGAAAGCAAGGAATAAGTGAAGAATGGGGAAGGGCCGAGCGCTATTTATAAGGAAAAGTGTAATGATGACGACTCCTCGAATTCTGCGACTGAAGAAGACGAATTGACACCCCCTTTCCCGAGAAAAATCCACCGAACTCGAAAGTTCAGAATCAATGCGAAAATATTGGTTGGGAGGAAATCCCGAACTCGAAAAATTCTGGACTCAAAATCCCGGGAGAAATTTACCGAACTTGGATCCACAAGGCAGAAAATATCGAATGAACTACACCAATCTCGATTCTAACCGAGCTAAAGAATACTCCTAAAAACCTCGCCGAACTCCGAAAAACTCCTTCGCCGAACTGAGGGGGGACCAATTGTTAGAGGGGGATTTAGCACTCTACCGGTTTAACTCGGTTCGAACCGAGATCGTTATCGGTACCAAGTTCGGTATCGGTGTACGATTGTTCGGACAGGAGGAAGACAGAACTGGGTTTATCGAGCCGAACTCTAAAGCCCATGACAAGCCCACTCATTTTTATTACCGAAATTAATAGCCCAACAAGGGCCCAATCCGATATAACAGGATAGAAACCGACCTCCGAGATATACGGAAGATTTCTTTATCTCGGATGGGATTCGGAATATTTCCTCTCTTAATCGAACTTGGAAAAAGGAAATATTCTCTTAAAACAACCGACTCAAAATCCTATAAATAGGGAGGAGACAAGCTCGAAGAAGGCATCCAAAATCATCTGAGAGACAGAAGAATAGAGAGAGAGCTTCATCAAGCACCGATCTCAAGTTCTTTAGTCTCCTTAGTTATTTTTCGTCAAAACTCTGTTGTAATGCCGAATTCAATCAATAAAACGAGTTTCCGATCAAAGTTCTCTGTTTAAACTCCTAGTGTGATTTATGAATCAACACTCACCAATCCCAAAAATCTCGATGCAAGAATACAAGAATGAAAGCAAAATAATGTGTAGAATGTGTCTAGGGTTGAATTCATGAAATTTCTGTCTAAAACAAGTATATATAGGTCTTCAACAAGCTTAGGTCGTTTTAGGGTTTGACGAGAAAAGACGGTTTTGGCCTCGGGTGAAGAAACGGATCGTTTTGGGAGAAAACAGGCTTGGCCGCGGCTCCGTCTTCTCTATCCGCGGCGAAGTGGCTTCTAGCCGCGGGTGGAGTGGCTTCAGGGGCGGCGGAATGGTTCTTGGCCGCGGCTCCGGCTCCTTGACCCGCGGCTGCTTCGTATTCGCGGCAGCTTTATCTACCTTCAGTCCTTCTAGTATATTTTAGGATCCAACCATTGGATTGTCCCCAATCCAATTGCATTTGAAAGCTGGTTGTCTCTACTTTGTTATATTCAAATTTGGTGGTGATCAGACGGTGAAAAGGTCTTCTATGATTGCAAGACTTTATGATGGTCCAAGTTTATCCAAAAACGTACTTTTGCTCCAAAATGCTCTCTTAATCCCGAGTTACCTGAAAAAAGTTTTAGAAACGCAAACATAAGAAACGTGTAATAAAAGCATAGAAAACCAAGCGGAAAACTTATTAAAGTGTTCTAAAATATATAGCAAAACAGGTAAAAATACGGTGTTATCACACGCACGTGGGTTTATTAATCCTAAGATCAGATGCTTGTTGGCTACGCTAACTCCATGCAATAAGAACAAACCTAAAACAAAGAACTTCTAGAAATCGAGCTATGTTCAAATCTTGTAATCTTTATGAATCATGAAATCCTCTTTGGTTAAAATCCCTTTAAACCCAACTAATAAACTACCTAAACATAATCATGCAATGCAAAAACGTGTTTATAGATTGCATAACCAATAAAATCAGAAAGAGACAAAATGGTTCAAGAGAAATCCTTATCTCTTTATTCTGAGAACAAAGAACAAAAAGCTAAAATGATTGTAGCTAAGAGGCACGAATTGGGGGTTACGAAAATAAGAGACTTAAACAACATATATATATATATATGTCTTGAGATATTCAAAAATCGTCTAGGGTTCTTCCTTGTCCAAAGCGGAAGTGGATTTAAAGTGGACTTTGCAAACGGGCTTGTTCCGGAACGTTAATGGGCTGGCCACAGGGACGAGTCTCCTGCCTATGGTAAAAGATACTCTGGACGCACTCACGACCCTTCATGTCGCGGCCAGGAGTGTTTTCTCCATACTTTTGCTTCTGCTCGACAGCTTGACGGGGCTTTATTAAACTTTATGTAACTTGGGATTGAACAGTTGAATCAGCCTCAAACAAATTGCAAATGGAAGTTGGCAGCTCTATCTATCTTGTGTCCAAAATTGGGGTTGATCAGACGGTGAGAAGATCTTCACAATGGTCAAACTTCTAACGGTCTGCATCTTTCCAAAAACGGATTTTTTGCTCTAATTTGCAATGATTTTGCCTTGATAACCTGAAAAAATTATTGACACTAAAAATATGCAAAAATCATAATATAATATTTTAAAACGAGTGAAATGCTTATTAAAGTGCTCAAAAACCAAATGTAAAATGGATAAAAACATAGTTACGTCAATGACCTTTCTACTGGTGATAACCTAGGAGCTGTGATATCTTGACCCCTATTGAATGGTCAAAACTATGAGGAATGGGCTACGAGTGTTCGTATGACCTTAATTTTCCAAAAGAAGTTCGGGTTTTTTTACGGTTCTATACCGCGACCTAAGAAGGATGATCCTTGTTTTGAAGATGGCAAACAACCATTTAATTGTGACATGGATGAAACTCACAATTGAAGATCGATTGCGGTCTGACATATCTCACCGAGAGATCGCAAAAGATTTGTGGGATCTCATTAAGAAGCGATTTTTTTTCAAAAGCGGTGCGCGTTTTAAACTGCTTCGTGCATCTTTAGCAAATTTTCGTCAGATGGTATCTTCTATTGATGACTACTTTGGTCGTCTTACCAAGATTTGGGATGCTATGCAAGAGTATAATCGAAGAAAAACTTGTGAATGTACTAAGTGCGAATGCAATTTGGCTCAGGCCAAAGAAACGGATATTGACAAGATTTGGGTTCAAGGTTTTCTATTTGGGCTCGATGATGTTCATGGCAATGTACGGCAACAACTTTGTGCTTAGATTCCGACTCATGACATTGATGTAGTTTATCGGACTTTGGTTCATAATGAAAACGTGATTGCGAATGCACGCAAAGAACCTGAAGTGATGAGCTTTTATGCTCGTACGTCACTGTCTGCTCAGCCTTTTTCCTATCCGAGAAATTTCTCCTCAATGATATGCACCAGATGCGGTTGCAAAGAACATGAAGTTGCACGGTGTTATCGCAACATTGGATATCCTCCTTGGTGGGGCGACATGCCACGAAGAAGGCATGATAATTCTAATTCCAAGTCTTTGTCCCCTACAGCTCCCGCCATCGGACCACGTGCTAATACAACTCAAATCACTTCATCTTCGTCCTCCATTCAAGCTAATTTTTCTGCGTTAAGTGATGCATATCGGCATGGACTAAGTGGATTTTCGGATGCTCAATGGAAAACTTTGATGTGAGTTTTCAAACAAGAGAAAATAGAGCGCTTAAGTGGTAAGAATAAAGACATTTCATGGATTTTAGACACATGAGTTACACACGATATGATTGGTCGTATTGATCTCTTTGAGAATCTTGGGCCAATTTGCCTTGTGTCTATCAATTTACCTGTTGGAGATAATGTCTTTTCTTATCGAGAGGGCACAATTCGTCTTACTTCCCATTTATATTTGCGCAATGTCTATTTGGTGGATGGTTTTCACACCAATTTAATTTTGTTCGGTCAATTGGTCTCAGATAACCATTGTGTCAGACAAATTACTGACACACTTGTCATTTTACAAGACTGCACCACGAGGATGTTGATTGGAGCGGGTGAGCAAAATGGCAAAGGACTTTACCACTTCAAAGGTATTGAGATTGTGGCAAGTGTTCAAACAAGTACCGCTGATGATAGAGCTTTGTGGCACCGATGTATGGGTCATCCATCTTCCCGTGTTGTGGGTTATTACTAGTTTTTACGACTTCTTGATAACACCGGTTTTTGACCATTTTTATGGATCGTTATAATATCTTTTTCAGGTGTTTTAACTCCATTTTTAATGGTTTTCAAGTGAGTTCCATGTTTTATAGTTTTAAAAGATATTTGACGTAACTCGAAATAAAAGAGTACATTTCAGAGCAAAAGTATATTTTGGATAAATTTGGACCGTCAGAATTCTTGCAATCTAAAAAGACCTTCTCATTGTCTGATCATCCCCAAATTTGGAGACAAAAAATAAGACACAACCAGCTTTCAAATTCAATTAGTTTGGAGACATTCCAATGGTTAGATCTTCATATATTCCCAATGCACTGAAGGCAGACGAAGCTGTCTTTAAGCAGAGCCACCGCGGACAGAGAGGCCACACCCGCGACCAACAAGCATTTCATCGCGGTCAAAGGAGACCCACCCGTGGCTAACAAGCACTTCACCATGGTCAGAGACCACACACCCGCGGCCAACCCATGTGCGACCTATTTGACTTCGTTTCAATCCCGAGGCCAATTTCGTCATATCAACTCAAAACCCTAAACGTTCCCGAAGAAGAAAAAAGCTATATATGCTCGTTTTAGGTCATTCTAAGAGGGCAGCTTGTTTTCGACCAGCAAGGAGGAAGAGAGAGAAAGAGAGAGAGAGAGAGAGAGAGAGAGAGAGAGAGAGAGAGAGAGAGAGAGAGAGCGAGAGAGAGACAGAGAGAGAGAGAGAGAGAGCCGTCACTGAGGAATGGGAGGAGGCGCAAGGAGATCGTCATTCGATCTCCGTCTTCATATGTGTTCTTCGTTCTTCACTATTTTATTGCTTTATTTCTGTAATCCTTTATTACTTTTGTGATGTTTTGTTTTGCTATGATTGAGTAGTTCCCTCATGGATCGATTTATCATTAAGTTTTTAGATTAAGAACTTCGATTAGGGTTCTTCATCCTATCCTTATTGTTAATGCATGTTTGCTTGATTAATTACCTCACAATTGAATTTAGGTATTTTTAGAACCACGAAAGTGATGGATCTATATTCTTGAATTAGGGTAGGCGAGCATTTCCGCTACAAGATATGAAAGCATACTTGTAGAGGGATTGTGGGCGTTAACGAACTTGTTTGTATCATCATAATTTTTTGTGCGGCCAGAGACGAAAGCTACTATCGAGTATATAAATTATGTGTGTATAGAATGTACGAGAGTGGGCTACACACAATATCGTGTTCCAAATTCAAGAACCAATATGCGATAAAAGTCGCCTTAAAAATTCTAATCAATCGCTTATGATAATCGATGTGATCCCTAGAGAGTTTCAGATTGCCCAATATTTCATTTAATTGTTTACAACCTTATTTATTTTGCTTTTTAGTTTAGATTTTAGTTACACAAAACCAACTCCCAATCGATTTGTTGTACTTTGATTTAAGTATTAGATGGATTCGTACCGAAGCAACAAAATCTATGTGGTTCGACCCCTAAGTAGTACAACGCACATCTGTGCACTTGCAGACTTTTAAGATTATAAATTTAAAATCTAAACCTTAGTTAAAATCTGTACGCATCAAGTTTTTGGCACCGTTGCCGGGGATTTTTATTTGTTTTCTTGCGAATATCTGTTTAAATCCATAGAACATTTTCTAATTTTTATTTTTCCTTTGCATTTTTAGGTTAATTTTCGATGGGAGACCGGGAATTATTTCCTGAGCCTCTCGGTGATCTGCCACATTTACTATATGGTGATCCATGTGATGATGAGCATACTGATCTTTTCGATGATGACAACGAGACGATAGGCGAAATATATTACGCCGAGGAAGGAGGGCAGAAGATTGGCGAATCCGATCCACCTCACAAAGTCCTTTTAGACCGAAGAGCTATTCAACGACCATTACCTGAGGATGGCGATTCTAAAACTAAGGTACACTATGTAAATTTGGTTAAACAACACCAATCCAATGGTTATTCGACGGAACATCCGATAGATCATATTGAATTTTTTGAAGAAATTTGTTCAATAATATGATCAAATGGAGACTACCATATATGTAAGCTTTTCTCGTTCTCTTTGAACGACAAATCCAGCAAGTGGTTAAAAACCTTGACACCCGCGTCTATCACGATGTGGAAAGAATGTAGAGTAGCTTTCCTAAGCCACTTCTACACCAAATCTCGTACCAACCTCTATAGGGACAAGATACAAAAATTTCAACAAGAAAAGACAGAAACCTTCTATGATGCTTGGGAACAGTTTAGAGACTATGAAAGAGACTACCCACACCACAGATTTTCCAAAGAATGCTTGATGAGCACCTTCTATCGAGGCATCGACCGAGAAATACAACATTCGCTTGACGTTGCAAGCGATGGAGATTTTTCCACTATATCCATGGACAACGCTAGCGTCTTTATGAACAATCTAGCAAGAATTATCCATAATCGAACGCAATTCGCCGATTCCCTACGCCCTAAGGAGAAACAAGAGAAATCTAAAGTACTAGAATGTCTCCACCTCGTGATGGATGAGGTTATTCAACTTGCATCACCGCATAATTCTCAACTAGAGGAATTACCCCCCCCCCCCCCCCCCCCCCCCGACGTCACACGGTGAAACAGACGGATATTCTAATTTGTCGATTCTTGTTGTTGTAATGGATTCACTTATTATTGTTTCGACTACAGCGCATAAACCCGTTGTTGTTACTCCAATTGTTGTTGATTCCGATTATGAGAAATCTGCTGATGATACTTCTGTTTTTGATCAACCCGAGCTATAACTACTTGGGCGTAGTCATCGCAAGAAAACTCGTTCGATCAAGATCTCAGGTTTTGTCATGAACACAGTCTCTCTCTCTCTTGTCCTTCGCCTAGCTCTGATGAATCTTCAGCACCCTCAGGTACGGCTTTTCCCATCTCGTATTTTCTCACTTGTGATCGATTCTCATCTACCCATCGCAGCTTTCTTGTCGCTTTAACTGCAGCTATCGAACCTCGATCTTTCAAAGAGGCTATGGAACATGATGTCTGGAAAGATTCAATGGGAGATGAATATGGTGCACTTGAAGAAAATAAAACTTGGGATCTTGAGGATTTACCACCAGGCAAGAAGGCCCTTGGTTGCAAATGGGTGTATCGTATTAAGCACAAATCTGATGGGACTATTGAGCAATGCAAATCGCGACTGGTCGTTCTTGGCAACAATCAAGTTGAGGGCATTGATTACGAGGAGAGGTTTCCTCTTGTTGCTAAAATGGGCATTGTTCAATTTTTTCTTGATGTTACGGCTAAACGAAACTATGAAGTACATCAGATGGATGTACACAATGCTTTCTTACATAGTGATCTTAAAGAACAATTTTGGATAAAGCTTCCTCCTGGTTTTGGGTCTCTAGGTGAATCTCGAGTTTGATGTCTTCGGAAATCTATTTATGGCTTGCGTCAAGCTCCTTGTTGTTGGTTTGCAAAATTGGCAACGGCGCTTCACGATTATGGCTTCAAACAGTCGAAGAAAGATTAATCTCTCTTTAGCTACATCTGACATGATGTTAGCGTTCAATTTTTTGTGTACGTTGATGACTTGATCATCTTCGGGAATACTGTCGAAGTTATTCTAAAGTGTAAGTACTATTTATCTTCTTGCTTCTATATGAAGGACCTTGGGATTCTTAAATAGGGAATTGAGATAGCTTGCAGTTCTGCTTGACTTTACTTGTGTCAGAGAAAATATGCCCTTGATATATTGACAGATGTTGGACTTCTTGCCTGCAAACCGACTGGTTCACCCATCGATCAAAATCATCGTCTAGTTCTTGCTTCCGGTGATGACATTGCAAACCTTGAACGTTACCGTCGATTGATCGGGAAACTTATCAATCTTTGCGTTACCCAACCTGATTTGGCATATGTCACTCACCTTTTATCTCAGTTTATGCAACATCCAAATGATGATCATTGGCAAGTAGTCCTTAAGGTGTTCGATATGTTAAAGGGACATTGGATCAAGGTATATTACTTCGAGTTGATTCTCCTCTTCATCTTATAGTTAGGTGCGACTCTGACTGGGTGGGGTGCCCGACAACTAGACGCTCATTTTCTGCATGGATAGTACAACTTGGTGATTTGCATGTTTGTTGGAAGACAACGAAGCAGAATGTTGTCTCTCGATCGTCTGTCAATGCCGAATATTGTGTCATGGCTGACGCCACTAGTGAACTTAAATGGCTAGAAGAATTACCTCTCGATTTCAGCATTGATCACAAAGATCCTATAACACTTTATTTTGACATGCAATGCACTCTCCATATTAGTGCAAATCACGTATTTTATAGACGTACAAAGCATATTGAAGCTGATTGTCATTTTGTTCATGATGATATTCAGGCCGGCATCATCAAAACGACTCATGTTTCTACAAATAATTAGTTTGCTGACATTTTAACCAAGGCTTTGGGACGTCGTGAGTTCGACATTTTTCTCTCCAAGTTGGTCATTGATATGCTCAAATTAATACCCTAAAAGTACTAAAGCAGTGTCGATTGCAATACTTAGGGATCGAATCCACAGAGACTCAAGGAAACACACAATAGATTATATAGAAGAAAATCAAGCTAAGTGATCAATGTAATTGAAAGCAAATACGTAAATTAAACGGTTGTGAATTCAATTGGAGAAAGATAGGTTCAGTGTATTTCTCAAGAAAAAATGAATGCAGATAAACTAACTAATCATGGTTCAGGTTATGCACGGTTCTTGAACTCAAATCACTAAGGTATAATTAACCAACTCTCGCTGCGATAATTATCTAAGTCTAAATCCTAGAATCCCAAATCTCTTTGCAAATCCTAAAGTCTAAACCAGCTTTTAGTTCAAGTTTAATTTGTTCACAAAACAACTAAACCAAATCTCTTTGCGAATAGTTATTTTGCTCACCCTAGGTTATATCAGGTAATTAATCGCACTCTCGTGCCTAATCAATTATCCTAAGATCTAAGTTCTAGGTGATCAATCCAGAATTAGCTATGGGAACAACCTATGGTGAAGAACTAATTCAGATGGTGAACCCTAAACAACTAATCAACCTAGCATTCAAAGAAATCATTTATGAGAACCCTAAACCTAACAGGAGATCTGCTCCGACATGGAAATTGAAGCAATAAACATGACTGAATAAATACTCAAATAAATAATAAGAAAGAGTAACAAGAGGGTTCGAAATCTTCTCTCGGACGAACAGAGTTTCAGACTTGTCTCCCTCACAAAGCTCTCTCACAAAACCAAAGTAAAATAATGCATAGCCATCAAAGTGGCTGTAAAATCCTAATAAATAACCTAAATCACGTTTTAGGGCTTCTTGTAAATAATAAAGTCTTCTGGGCAATTTTGCAATTCTTCAACTCTTCATTTAAGTTGCGACTCGTGTCTTGCTGCAGTGAGTATCGATTGATACTGAAGCTTCAAATCGGGTACTCAGCTACACGAACTTCTGCTTTGCTCCAAAATGCTCCAGAAAGCTCCAATATTTTCAATTATGCTCCAAACGTGCTAAAACCTGTAAAAGACTCTAAAACACTACAAAATAGTATAAAGACTCTATAAAACTGACTTATATCATGGCTTAAAATGGGTAAACCCCATGATATATCAGTCATTCAAAATTTCCATGCTCCAATTTTAGGGGGGGGGAGGGGGTATTGAGATATACTCATATCTCAATAAATATATATTTTCCTATTTTTGTATATTCGCTTAGATTTCATTTTCATGTACAAAGTACTTGTATAAATATTAAATTCTAGAGGGTGGTTTAGATTTTTATCACCTTATTAATATTTAGAGTAAGTGTAATCGTCGAATAATTTATTCATCGTATTTTTTAATAGGTCTAATACATGATATTATTTTAATTTATTAAGTAATTAGATAATTTTACGTTTGAAAAAATCTGAATCTCCATGATAACTCTTCAACGGAACCACTAACGCACTACTATTTAGTTAAAAGTTTTGGGATAGTTTTAGGATTTATCTTTAGGGTTGGATAACTAAGATTTGATATCTATTAAGATTTTAATTATGACTAGTTATTGTAGATGTTTAAAATGGTAAAAATACAATTCTCTCGTTTAGTAATAATATATTTATTAATACAAGCATAGAAACAATTGACGGAAATATAATAACAGAAAATAGAATTTCTCTTTAAAATAAAATGTAATCACACAAAAAGTTAGATATATATATATATATATATATATTTATGTATTTAGAAGTACAAAATCGAAGAATTATGAGGATGGTGGGAGCATCCCAAACAAAAGATTCTTTGTGTTATTGTGTTTTTCTTCTTTTGGTTTTTTCCTCCTTAAAGAAAAAAAAAAGGAAGAAAGAAAAGTGAAGCAGCTCCTCAGTGCATGGGGAGGACATCTTAAAATTTTGCTTTTCATTGTTTGTTTTATTTTTATATTTAGGCTTCGAATGGTGACAGCGGTTTGAGCGGTGCGGAACAAGCGGTTTAGGAGATGCGGTGCGGTTTTAGTGCGGTGCGGTTGGAAGAAACGCATCATGCGGAACAAGTGCGGTTACTGCGGAACAAGTGGTGCAGGACAATATATGAATGGTGAAAAAAACAACATGCGGTGCGGTTCAAATGTGTGAATGGTGAAAATGTAAAAAGTGGTGCGAGATATATAGTTTTAAAAAATAATTTATAAATAAAATAGATTAATGATATTAATATAATTATAAATTAAAATTATTAATTTGTTAATGATTAAGTCTTTTTCATAAATTAATTATGAACCATAAATAAATAATTATTAAAATTTAATAAATTTGTTTGACATTTTACAATAATATATTTATTGCTCAAAAAAAAAATACATCCACAAAAACCAAGTAAAATCATATAATATTATCGAGTACGTTGATTTTCCCATGTTCTTTTAAGTGTCTACATTTTTTACTTATATGAGTTCAAACACTAGTCCAACCTCACGTTGTTAATGACATTTTTTTATTTTTTTCAAATAGAATTTTGTTATTTGATAAATTTAACATATATGATTTATTTCAAAATTTTCTGAGCTTTAAAACATATATATATATATATGTAAAATTATAAAACTAAAAAACTATTAGCGTGTGTCTTAAAGCTAATAACATCAGTTAGACAAAGACAATAATAATTTTCAAAGCTATAATCCAAATATTTTTATTTTTTTTTGAATTAAAATAACTATATAAAATGAAATATTATATGATACATATATACATAAGTCAACTGTAAACCACACCTAATCGTTGATAGAAAAAAAAAAAAAAAAAAAAAAACACACCTAACCGCACCTATTTTGATTCTTTTGCAACAGCACGTGCGTTTCATGTTTTCTTTCTGTTTCTGAAACGCACCCAACTGTTTTTCATAACCGCAACCGCACCTAACCACACATGCGTTTGAACGGTGAATGGTGACATGTTTTGTAAAACACACGGCGTTTAGAAAAAACGCACTAAACATTCAAGGCCTTAGTGTTTAAAATTTTTGAAGTTTCAGAACATTTTTGATTCTTTAAAACTACTTATCTTGACCTTTGATGTGCCTTGGTAGCCTCTCCTCACCCATTGGACCTTTACTTCTTTTATTTGTTTTGTTTGTTCCTTTCTCTCTTTATTTTTCTATCACACGAACTACTTTTTCATTTCATGTCTAATCACATAATTCGAATCTCTTTTCACATTGTGTGTATAATTGACATCCGCCGTTTATTCGCTTCTACGTCCAGACACAATTGCCAACATGATTAATAGTTTTTTTATAATATTTGTTGGAATTTGTTTTTGGACAAATGGTTTTGATCAGTATTTTGGTAGATTTTTCGTGCAACTCGGTTGTCAGAATGATCGAATCTTAAAATCGTTGGATTATTTATTGTGAGCACTATAACATAGTATATTCATATGTCAAAAACAGAGTTCATTTGAATGAGAAATATATATTCAAAATGATTGTTTGATAAGCTTAAAATAGAACAAATATAATTTGTCCTACATTGAAAGTTGGAGATGAAATCATCTTGTTTATATAGTGCATAAGTCCTAACAATGTTGATAACCTTAAGAACATTGGAAATGAGAGAAGAGTGAATATATGCTAAACCACGTCCGTGTGCATCGAGACGAGTCGGTACGGGCTCGGGATTATGTGTGGGTTTTGGTGTGGGTTTGGCTAGATGGACCTTGATCCAATAACCAATCTTTTTGCATCAAATTTTTATTTATGTAATTGATCACTACATAAATTTAAATTTGGTCAAAAAGTTCTCTTATTCAATATAGAAATAAACTTGGTCAAAAAGTATATAATTCTTCTAATCAAATGGAAAATTAAACTTGGTCAAGAAATAAACTCTCATTTTCAAATGAATAATTGATTTATTAAAATCAATTGTGTAACCTCCACAATTCATCATAATGACTCATGTTAAATTAGATTAATAAAGTATTATGGAGAATATAATTGAGATTTAAGTCTTGTGTCTCTCTCATTCTTGTGGCAACCAAAAAGTTGTTTATCATCGCCTTCATCTTGCTCTCTTCATTTTTCTTATTATTTGTTATGAAATTACAACACAGAAAAAAATGTTCAAAAGCTTATGATTTTGGATAATACGAATCATAAAAAATATGCAGTTGTATCATGGGATTCGGAACGCCATACAACCGTCACATTACGGGATATTTTCATAGTTAAGAAAAAAATGTCGCTTCTACAAATCCGTTCTTCCTAAATTCTTATTTTTTATCATTTTAATATTATGTTTATTAATTTATTTATATAATTGACTTTACAAATATCAGTTTGCCTTACTGTAGAATTACGTTTCTACAGTATTTACTATACGAAAATAGTAGATCATCATATCTTTGTGTTCATTGAAATATTTTGGAATTTGCATGCAGTTTTCTTTGTTTTTAAGCCGCGAGATTTTTTGTTTTCTGTTTGTCAACACATGTATTTTGATTTTTTTCCTTCTATATGAATTTAATACGTTAATACTTCTTTTTTATATTTCGTTTTTGTAAACAACCGAAATTTTGATGTGTATGTTTAACTTTTGTGCAGATCAACAAAATCTATGGCGACATGCTTGTTCCCTTTTAGTAAAACGTTCACTATTTTATTTGAGCATTATTGATACTTTTGTCCTTTAGTTGTTTATTTGTCTCGTTCCTCTCCAATTCCTTTTTCCACAATGTTCATCTTCCACTTAACTTATTTTCAAAGAGTTTTCTATTACATGCCTAGTAATAATATTCTTATGCATCAAAGGTTTTTTGATCAAAAAAAAACTCTTTTGGAAAAGATGATAAGACGTGAAACGGAACTTTGAAGATTTGGTTTTTATATATGAAGATTTTTTCTTACATAGTTAAGTTTCAGGTGCTAGTGTACTTCTCAAAAAGCTTTTCCAACTATGATATAATAATAAGGGAAAATGATATATTTTCACTCAAAAGTATATCCATCCAAATTTTTAACTTCGACGTGGATCCCCATGGAATAAAAGTTTTAAACATATTTTTCCACCGAATGAAAGTTAAAAACTTATTTAACCACCAAATAAAAATTCGAAACCAAATTGCACACAAATCACAATAAATTTCAGTTTATCATATACCAATCAAACCTTAACCAAATAAATCCAAAATAAAACCAAAACTAAACCCAATTTCAACCCAATTAAACCAAAACCAAAACTAAACCAAACCTCTCTCCTTGTTTCACGACTTGAAAATTGAATAAAACCTCGCTAAAGTTCATCTGCGAATTTGGATTTGAAAATTCAGAATCAGTAATCGAAGATCTAGGCTATGGATTTCTTAGAACTAAAAGCGATTGAGGGTCGGGATCACCAAAATCACCGAGACCAATCTCCCGACGAAGCTTTTCCCGATTTACAACGCCATCGAATACTCTCCCCCGCGTAAACCCGCCTCCACCACGACTCCGAACGCGAGTTGGACGAATAGGATCGGTCAAGGGCTACAACCGTCGAGATCGATGTCTACTGCTTCGTCTTTCTCGTCTCTCGCTTCTACCGTTGGCGGAGCTGGTGGTGGTAGCTACGACGAGCTTGGGCCTGCGTTCGTGGTGGATGCATCTATGGCGGAAGATGAGTTACGGGCCCTAAGAAGCGAGCTTCTGCTAGTGATTGAGCAGTTGCCAGAGAATTCCTTGGTGGCTTTGATTACTTTCGATTCCATGATTTGGGTTTTTTATAATGCTCTAAAGTTTTCGTTTTCCATGGAGAACGTGGGCTTCCTCCAGAGCAGGTAAAAACCTTGATTTGGGACTTTGGTCAATCGGAGAGGAAGAAGAAGTCTTTCAAGCTGATTCAAGTTTTTCCTGGGCGTGAAGGTCTTGTTAATTTTGGGATCTGTAATTAAAACGTTGTAGTGATTCTACATTTCTACTCTCTTTTTCTTCTTTTTGCACTATCGATTTGTAATTTGTCGTGCATAAACAATTTGAAATCGCGGATTCACGACAATGATCTCATCAGATCTCATCGGATTCTCAATTGCAGTAATAAAATTTGATACCCATATACTTGGGTATGGATTGATACACCGAATGAATGGGAATCTAAACCTTAGAGATATGAGGAATCCAACCTTAACTATAGATTTATCCTCAGCTTTTGGAAAATCTATTTCAAAACAATTGAATTTGAAAACCCGATTTTTAGGGTTCTTCGATTGATTTGGGAATTTTTGAGATAACTGGTATTTTACACGGGTCGGGTTTTAGGTCAGATTGGGTTTTTAATTCGGTTTTGTTTCAGGTTTAGGTGGTTAGATTTATGGTTTAAGTCGTAAACCAATAAAACCGATGTTTAGGGATAAATACGTTTTGAACTTTCCAATTGGGGAGATATAGGTTTGGAACTTTTATTTCGTGGAGATCCGATGTCGAAAGTTTGGATGGATTTGCACCTATATAATATTTCTGAGAGGAAAATAAGCATTTTCCCGAATAATAATAAAATTATAATTCTAGTATTGTTAGTACATGCTCTATAGCCCATGCAATTTCAAAATAGCTCTCTCTTTATTGCATGTGATTCTTGGTAAGTGTATTAATTTGTAGAGTCATATACGGCATCTAAAAAGGTAGCAAAATGATAGTACAATTGAAGCTATTATAATTTTTCAAAAAGAATAACTTATGACGAATGAAACAAACATACACAGAGGCCAAGGATTAAAAAAATTTATCAACTACTCTTAATAAAAAAAAGATTTTGTTTGTTTGAATGTTAAAATATATTAACAAAAGACTACAGATGGATTCACGAAACATAAACATGTGGACTCTAGTCCTTTGTACAAGCCATGATTTATTCTCTGTGGAGAGAAAGGAATGCGACATTGCATTCTGGTGTTATAAAGCCAAGTCATGTTTTGGTAAAGGAAATTTAGCTTACTCTTCGAGCAAGAATCTCAGGAATAGACCAATCCCAGCGATTCATCACTCACCTTTCGTCCTCGGCTAGACTGCCGGTTCGAGAAATTTTCATATCCACATGGTTTAGGTACATTCAGCTCTAGCTTCACTTGGAACATGTCACCCCCTGTGTTTTAAGTTTTTTCTTCACTTAAGTTTCATAAATTCCCATGTAGTTTTAGCTCTGTTTCATCTTTCTGCTCATCAAATGTGTAATTTCAAAAAATGTTCTTTTAAGGGATCAAGATAAATAAAGGAGAATCATTCAGTAAAGAAATAAAACGAAGAGTATAGATGGTCTTGTAATTCATTTGCCGGACCATAGAAAAATAGGGGAAACAAAAAAGGAAGAATTGGTCCAAAAAAAAGAAAAAAAAGAAAGAAAGAATAGATGGTCTCATAGTTATTCGACGTCTTATATGTCTACTTCGTATAGGATAATGATTTTTCGTGTAAGATTTGAACCAAATATATGGGGGAAAAGTCGGATTGAGGACAAAGTTAGAAATATCGCATTGACACTCCTAAATCAAGAAATTTAGTACGATCTATCTGTGGCTATTATATTCGTTTATATGTCGACATTTTTTTGGTTTTTATATAATTTTGGTTATGTTTCTCTTAAAAGGATAGTTACATTACATAAAAAAGGAAAAAAAAATGCTAAAGCAGCAAAGCCTTCGGGAATGAATCCTTGAAAGCAAACGAAGAAGAAAAATAAGAGAAACTGATGCTTAAATACCTCTGAACCATAATGCAAGAGAATCATGAAAACCCGGGAGATGACCCCTCACTAGGTTAGTGTCTCGAACTCGTCTTTCCACCATCTTGACCCCTCATTAGGTTAGTGTCTCGAACCCGGGAGATGACCCCTCACTAGATCCAGGGCCGTGACTATGTAGAATATTTAGAAACATTCGTTTACATCTAATTTTTTAATAACTTTTATTTTGATCGTCGCCTACGTCCAATTTTGTAAAATAAATAATTTAAGAGATTATTTAAACTTTTAAACTGTAATTTGAGACTATTTGTATTGTACAAATTTAAAAATATATTTTATTTTTATGAAAAGCCGGAAAATCACTTTTTCAAGTTAGAAACTGAATAAAGAATGAATGAAAATTTGAAACACAGTCAGGTAACATATTAAAAAAAAACAATTTGTCAATATTTTTTGTAAATTTTATTTTATAGAATTCTTTTTTGTTTAAGAATCGCTTATGGCTTTTATAAACGTAGGCACGGCTCTGACTAGATCATTATGTGCCGCTTGAGCTATTGGAAGCCAAAAGTTGTTTTCGGTCTGATTTGGGGTACCTTCAATAATTCCGAATTAAGTTATTTTGATACAAGTTGACAAGCCTAATTTGAAGTCAAACAATATTCAAGAGGAAGGACGTGAGACATCAAAAATACAAAAGTTAACCAAGAGGATCTATTACATGTTCCAATTGGACCTATGGCAAGATTATGCATCAAGAATCTTAATGATGCATTTAAACGGGCTAATCTCAGAGATTCTAGATAAAGAGAACATTAAAAAAACTATATTAGGAATGATATTTACCAGGTCCAATCCATTTTACTCTTCTTAATAAGCTAAGACATTCAATAATAAATGACGAGGACATCGAAAACACCAAGAGGATCCGTTACATGTTCCAATTGCACTTATGGTAAGCTTATGCATCAATGATCTTAATGATACACTTAAACAGACTGATCTAAGATATTTTGGACAAAGAAAACATTTTAAAAAAACTATTTGGGATGATGTCTACCAAGTCTAATCCGTTTTAGTCTTCTTAATTAGTTTAGACATTCAAGAATAAGTGATTTCTATTTCTGGTCAAGACAATTGAAAAAGGTTTATCAAAAGTCATTTTTCTAGTCATGATACATGGAAAAGACCAAGAGTTGAATCACTTATTAACTCCTAATAAGATTCATTTGTGTTCACCTTGACTTATCAAATATTATCCTCGTTTGTGGCGCTTTCATGCTAAGATTCTTAGTTTTTCTTTTCTTTTTTTGCTATAAGATTTAGCTAAGATTCATACGTTTGTGATATAATCAAGTATGCGTTTAATATATTCAAAGTTTGTATTATGCGAGTTATGCAAGTTAAAGTTTTCATCTCTAATGTTTTATATGTAATGAACTACATAAAACTTCGTTAGTTCGACCAGAGTTTTTAGTAGTATTGTTGTCGTGTCATAACCTGGATACAAATTTGAAAGTGTGTTTGTGTGAACTGTACAGAAAAAAAACTTTGTTATTTTACATTTTGTATAGTTTTGTTACATATCTGCTAATTACCTATTTAAAAAAAAATTCTCTATAATATCCACACTGGTAAATGTGCTTTAACAAAAAAAGAAGGGCAAAGCTGATATTTTAATGGGGAAAAAAAAAAACTAGTAACTAGAGAAAGGATCATGGGTCCTTACTTATTAAGGACTTTAAAAAGAGAAAACTTTGTAGGCTTAAACACCTAACAAGTATGTGATCAGAAGGCTAAGAACATGGATGATGGTTCTCTCTCTATACCTAGGATTATATTATACGACAAAGGAATAAAGTTTATCTTGGATTAGGCTTAGTCTTAAATTTTTTAATTTGCTTTTATTGTTACTGATTTCAATAATTTTTCCATGTGGAAAATCTCATTTTTGTCTGACCAAACCGATGCACTTGGAAGAAATGAACTGTTAAAATGGAGCAAACTTAAAACCTTGTAAAGCAATACAACAGTTTCCATAAAATGATATATAATTAGACCATTACTCATATCTTGCGTAAGATAATATGTATATTTAATTAGTTATACTTATAAAGTTATATATGGAGAATTTATTGGATAAGCCTCCTTGGTTTAGTGATTGATGCTTCATTATTTCATATAACACAAAATTATTCATGATTTTATGGAAATAAGTAATGATTTATTGTCATTAATTATTCAATTGAATAGAAATTGGTTTTTTTTACCAAGTTTTTTTCCATTGCTTAAAAGAAGTATTCACTATTTAACCAAATTTAAATAATCATTTAACGAATAAAACTTAATGCAAAAAATAAGTTATTGGACCAATGTTTATCTACATTGAACCCAAACTGATATATTATGGTTTTTATCCGTTTTAATGCATGATATAAATCCTTTTTATAGAGTTTTTCTAATATTTTGGAGTTTTTTTAGAGTCTTTTCAGATTTTAGGTACGTTTGGAGCATAGTTGGATATATTGAAGCATTTTGGAGCTTTTTGGAGCCAACCAGAGATCATGTAGTTGAGACACCGATTTGATGCATGAGTATCGATCAATACTCATCGAAGAAACAAAAGGATCGCGATTTTTCTGAAGATTTGAGAAACTGCAAATTGCCCCAGAAGACTTTATTATTTACAAGAAGCCCCAGAACATGACTTAGGTTATTTATTAGGTTTTTCAGCCACTTTGTTGGCTATGCTTTTATTCTACTTTGATTTTGTGAGAGAGCTTTAAAGGGAGACAAGTCTGAAACTCTGTTCGTCCGAGAGAATATTTCAAACCCTTGTTTTATTCTCTTCTTTATTATTTATTCAAGGATTTATTCAGTCATGTTTATTGTTTCAATCTCCATGTCTGAGTAGATCTCATGTTAGGTTTAGGGTTCTCATAAGGGATTTCTTTGAATGCTAGGTTGATTTGTTGACTAGGGTTCACAATCTGAATTAGTTCTTCGCCTTAGGTTGTTCTCAAAACTAATTCTGGATTGATCACCTGGAACTTAGATCTTAGGTTAATCGATTAGGCACGACAGTGCAATTGAGAAACCTGATAGAACTTAGGGTGAGCAAAATAACTATTCGCAAAGAGATTTGGTTTAGTTGTTTTGTGAACAAATCAAACTTGAACAAATTAAACTTGAACTAAAAGTTGGTTTAGACTTTAAGATTTTCAAAGAGATTTGGAATTCTAGGATTAGACTTAGATAATTCTCGCAACGACAGTTGGTTAATTATACTTCAGTGATTTGAGTTCAAGAACCGTGCGTAACCTGAACCCTGATTTGTTAGTTTATCTGCATTCATTGATTTCCTGAGAAATACCCTGAACCTATCTTTCTCCATCGAACTTACAACAGTTTAATTTACGTATTTGCTTTCAATTCCATTGATCACTTAGCTTAATTCTCATTTATACAATCTATTGTGTGATTTCTTGAGTCTCTGTGGATTCGACCCCTAAGTATTACAATCGACAAAGCTTTAGTATTTTTAGGGTATTAATTTGAGCTTATCAAATTTGGCGCCGTTGCCGGAGATTCAATTTGCCATTAGATTTTAGTTTGAGATTTTCGACTAAGGCCGACAGTATCGATCGATACCCTATTGGTATCGGTCGATACCCGTCGTGAATTTTTATTTTTGTTACTTACGTGCTTTGACTTTTTGTGTTTCAGGTGTATGCCTATTCGCGAAACCAGAAGGAACAAGAGCACTCATCTACTTAATCTTTCCAACGAGGAACTAGCACTTTTGGAGCGCAAAAACAGGAAAGCAAAGAAGCCAGCAGAGATGAACAATCCAATGATATTGACTCGTGATGATGCTGGAACTTTGAGAGACCAAGAGGGTCAATTGTGCAATGAGAGAGGGCAACGACTTGATGGAGATGGAAACATCATTGTCCCTGCAGTTGCTGTGAATGTTGGGAATGATGTGGTTGATCGTGGTAGAACGATTAGCGAGTACAACATGCCTGGTCAGTTCTACGCCAATCGCTCTGTCATACGCCCTCCTGCTTTTCAGAGAAACAATTTTGAGCTGAAACCTGCATACTACACTCTTGTGGGTCAACACCATTTTCATGGTCTTTCTCATGAACATCATATGGATCACATTGAGAGGTTTGAAGATTTGGTTACAAGCATCAAGTGCGATGGAGTATCCTATGATTACCTCTTCTGTAAGCTCTTCCCATACTCTCTTGGTGGGGATGCAGCTTATTGGCTGAAGCAGTTGCCAGCTGGATCACTGACTACTTGGGAGGAGACTAATAATGCATTCCTGAACAACTTCTATGATGATGCACGATCCGAGGAACTCAGGAATAAGATCTCCCTATTTTCTCAACCACCGACTGAGGCATTTAAGGCTGCTTGGCTCAGATTCAGGTCATATCAGAGGGATTGTCCACATCATGGGTTCACTAATGTTCAGCTGCTGGGTCTTTTCTTCAGAGGGATTGATTGGAGGTACCAGATGGCTTTGGATACTGCGAGCAATGGAAATTTCAACACCAGGTATCCTGATGACGCTTTTGTGCTGATTGAAAACTTGGCATCTAGCAATAGTACCAAGAATGCAGACATGGAGCACAAGACGCAAGCTGGTGGCATGGAAGGTTCGCAGATTACTGATGTTCAAGCCAAGTTGGATTCTATGCACAATCTTTTGATGGGCAAGACAATGAAGGCTGTTCACTTTGCTGATGATGTTGAGGTATTAAATGAGGATGAAGTGGAAGATGTTAACTACATTTGTGGCTCTGGTTTTCAAGGTCAGAGAAATCAATATCAGAATAACAACAGAAACTTCAACAATAGCGCTCAGCAAGGAGGATCGAATCAGTTTGTCCATAAACCATTCCAGAGCAGTGGGTATACCAGGAACTATGGGAGTTCATCTTATCAACCTATACCTGCTAAGACCCCAGATAGCAAGATTGAGTCTATGTTTGAACAGCTTGTTCAAGGACAGCAGAAGCTAACAGTGGATTTCAATGGGAAGATGGATGCTATGTACAATGATCTGAGTGGAAAGATCGAGGCTCTTAGTATTCATCAGAAGAAGCTGGAAACTCAGACTTCAGAGGCTGTGAAAAAGCAAGAAGGTTTTCTTCCAGGGAAAGGAGAAAACCCAATGGCACACATCAATGCAATCACCTTGAGGAATGGAAAAGAGGTCAATACAGGAGTGAAAATTGGCCAAACTGCAGAAAATTTTGTCGATCTTGACGATAAGGTTTCTGAAATAGCCCTGGTATCGATCGACACTAGCCAGCATCGATCGACACTGGTCAAGATACTTTCACGGGACAAATCAAAGTCCCGTGTATCGATCGATACCACCCCTGTATCGATCGACACTGATCCTGCAGTCGATACAACATCTGAGGTTTTGAAGAAAGTACCTGATGTGGTTGCAGAGAGAGTTTACATACCGAGGATACCTTATCCCAGGGCTATTGGGAAGATTAAGAAGGAGGTAGAAGACTCTAGATGCAAGGAAATTATGGATAAGTTGATTGTTGAACTTCCTTTTGTCGATGCTATCAAGACTTCTCCAGCTTTCAGGAGATATGTTAAGAGGATGGCATCGAGCAATGTGAACCTTGATGATAGTGTTCTGATGATCTCTCATGAGTGCAGCACAATCTTGACAAATAGGATCCCAAAGAAGCCACCAGATCCAGGGAGTTTTGTCTTGGATTGTACAATCTTCACAGAAAGGTTCGAACGTTCTCTTTGCGAAATTGGTTCAAGTGTGAACCTCATGCCATACTCAGTTGCTAAAAGGATGGGGAGACAGACTTCACAGCCACAAGGATCTCCCTGATACTTGCTGATCGCTCAGTTCGACTTCCAGAGGGAATACTTGAAGACGTCCCAATTAAGATTGTGAATTGTTTAATCCCGATTGATTTCATTGTCCTGGAGTATGTTTCAGAGCCCAGAGACCCTCTTATCTTGGGAAGGCCATTCCTAGCAACAGCTGGTGCTTTGATTGATTGCAGGAATGGGAAGATCGCTCTTAACATCGGTGATTTGGTCATGATTTTTAACATGGAAAAGATGATGAAGAGACCAACCATCGATGGGCAGACTTTCTTTGTAGATACCTTTAGTGACATTGTTGTAGAGTACTTCCTGGAGATGCATCCTGAAGATCCATTGGAGCAAGCATTGGTCTGTTCAGCTGAGTCAGAGTTTTATTCGGGCGATCTTGCTGCTGGATACTCGAAGATGCTCGATACAGCACCACCAGTATCGATCGATACTCCCCTAGTACGGTCGATACCCTGCGACCAGAAAGGGAGTTGGCCGAAAGTTCTAAACAAGCTGCTGGGCTTGGAGATTGGAATGAGGAGAAAAATCCTAAGGTGGAACTCAAGCCACTTCCAGAAAATATGAGGTATGGTTTTCTTGGTCCTAATTCCACATACCCAGTGATTATTAATGCTTCTTTGAACAACGCAGAGATTGCCTTACTGCTGAGCAAGCTGCGCAAGTATCGCAAAGCTTTTGGCTATTATCTTGATGACATTTCAGGTATATCACCAGACCTGTGCATGCATAGGATTCATCTTGAGGACGAGTCAAAGGCTTCAATTGAGCATCAGAGGAGGCTGAATCCAAACCTGAAAGATGTGGTTAAGAAAGAGGTCATGAAACTCTTGGATGCAGGGGTTATCTATGCCATCTCGGACAGTTCTTGGGTCAGTTCAGTGCACGTTGTTCCGAAGAAATGAGGGATAACTGTGATGAAGAATGAGAAGGATGAGATGATTCATACTAGGACTATCATTGTGCATCGAATGTGCATTGACTACAGGAAGTTGAATGCAGCCACAAGGAAAGATCACTTCCTATTCCAGATTCCGATACATCCAGATGACCAAGGGAATACAACTTTTACATGTCCTTATGGCACATTCGCATACAGGAGAATGCCATTTGGATTGTGTAATGCCCCAGCCACCTTTCAGAGATGCATGATGTCTATATTCACAGACATGATTGAGGATTTTATGGAGGTGTTCATAGATGATTTTTTGGTGTACGGATCATCATTCAAGGATTGTTTGGCTAATTTGTGCAAGGTGCTACATAGGTGTGAAGAGAAACACTTGGTCTTTAATTGGGAAAAGTGTCACTTTATGGTTCAGGATGACATCGTGCTTGGGCACAAGGTTTCTGAAGCTGGGATCAAAGTTGACAAATCCAAAATTCAGGTCATGACAAGCCTCCAACCACCGATTTCTGTGAAAGATATTCGAAGCTTCCTTGGTCATACTGGGTTTTACAGAAGGTTCATCAAGGACTTCTCCAAGCTAGCCCGCCCACTCACCGCCCTATTATGCAAGGAGATCAAATTCGACTTCACACATGAGTGTCTTGCAGCCTTTGAGGAGATTAAAAAGGCTATGGTGAGTGCTCCTATTGTGCAACCTCCTGATTAGACTTTGCCTTTTGAGATCATGTGTGACGCTAGTAATTTTGCTGTTGGATCAGTTCTGGGTCAGAGGAAGGATAGGAAGCTGCACATTATCTACTATGCCAGCAGGACATTGGATGATGCTCAGAGGAATTACAGCACCACAGTGAAGGAACTACTTGCAGTTGTTTTCTCCTTTGAGAAATTTCGATCCTACCTGATTGGGAGCAAAGTGATTGTTCATACTGATCATGCTGCTCTCAAATATTTGATGCAGAATAAGGATCTCAAGCCTCGCCTTTGTCGTTGGGTCCTTTTGCTCCAAGGTTTTGTTATCGAGGTTAAGGACAAGAAATGAATAGAGAACGGGTTTGCTGACCATCTTTCGAGGATTCAGATCGATGCAGACGTGCCTATTGATGATCAACTACCAAAAGAGTCCATTTACTTCATTGAAACTGAGTTTCATATGGGTTTTGCCAAAACTCTGCAATTCCAACGAATTGCAGGTTTTGGTATCGATCGACACTCCCCTGGTGTCGGTCGATGCCCTGCGATTTCCAGACCTGTTTTGACTGTTGAACACCTTGGTGCTTCTGAGGAGTATCTAGTCGCTGCAGTTGATTCTGATCAACCATGGTACGCCGATATTACCAACTACCTCGCTGCAGATGAAGAGCCTAAGCACCTCAAGAAATATGACAGGAAGAAGTTTATGCGTGACATAAGGCGATTCTTTTGGGATGAACCTTACCTGTACAAGCACTGTTCTGATGGTATCTACAAGAGATGCATTGCTGAATCAGAGGTACCTGATGTTTTGTTTCATTGTCATGGATCTGAGTATGTTGTACACTTTGCTACTTTCAAGACAGTGTCCAAGGTTCTTCAAGCAGGCTTCTGGTGGCCTACTATGTTTAAGGATGCTCATGCCTTCGTTTTGCAGTGCGATGCGTGTCCTGACGAATCCTTCAGGCGAAGAGTTCATTGTCAATGGACAAAGGGTGAAACACTATTGGGCGAGAGCCGAGATTTCAGAAGGACACATAATGCTTGTGGATGATGCACCCACTGCCTGAACGGTGGTACAGTCAAGCTAATGACGTTAAACGAGCGCATGGTGGGAGGCAACCCACTGGTGAGTCTGTATATAAGTCTTTTTCTTTTTATTTTTTTCGTTTTTGTGTCTTATGTCTTTAGTAAATAAGGTTCGCGAGGAGAAACATAACTTCCATTGCGAAATCGCCTTGGTATCGATCGATACCCCACGCGCAGGTAAGTTTCCTTAAAACCCTCGGGTTTTCTTTCTCTTCTCCACAGTCTCCACCGATCGACACTTAGCAAAAACCAATTCCACATTCACCAAATCTTCGTTTCTTCACGGATTTGAGTGATTCCGGTACCTAACCGTGTTGGATTTTTGTGCTTTATCTCTTTCTATCATCTATTCATCCGATGTACAATGTATGACACACTAATTCCTCTCTTTCCATCACAAGAACACAAGGTTTGGGTTTCATGATTTTAGGCTCTTTTCACTCGTTTTAGTGGGCAATGCTTGTTAGATACGTGATTAGAACAGATTTTCGAACCCCCCTTGTGCTAGTTTGTTGGAATTTTGAAAGTTTTAGAAATTATAGATTCTGGTTCGAAATCGCCAGGGTATCGATCGATACCCTGTTGGTGTCGATCGATACCCTGCGGGCAGTGATGGAATTTTGAGTAATTTGTTGCTAGTTGTTGCTGTGTTGTTAGATTTGGTGTTTATTCTGTGTTTGCTGTGTTCTTTGTCTTTGATTGCAGATGTATACTCGAAAGAGAACACGAACGGATGATGCATCAAGCTCAAACCCACCACCAAAGGAATTCTGCTTGTGTCAACTTGTCAAAATCTGGGATGGTTTACATTGGCGGAGAGGTGTAGTGAACGGTAACCTCGGTAACGACCACTACATAGTGAGGATTGATGGAGCGTCATAAAATATTGAGCTTCCGCACACTTCCTTGCGCGATATCCCACCACCACCAGTGGCACCGCCATCACAACCACCCGCTGCTCCTGCTGATCATGTGGCTCCTGCTGCCACATGTCGAGCTCTTTGGCCTAAGAGAAACGAGAATGC
Source organism: Eutrema japonicum (assembly GCA_030161315.1). Classification (NCBI taxonomy): domain Eukaryota; kingdom Viridiplantae; phylum Streptophyta; class Magnoliopsida; order Brassicales; family Brassicaceae; genus Eutrema; species Eutrema japonicum. The sequence goes on from BSQW01000013.1 coordinate 15,939,891, forward strand.
CAGGATTTCTTGCAACAGAGTTTGGGAAGGAACAGATAGGGAGATCGCTGAGAGTACAGTCTGCCTCTACAGGCCTATCTCTGAAGACTGGGATGATTATGATACTTTGCACTACAACCCACTCGGTTCATACTTTGCATTGATGTGCAACCCACTCGGTTCATAGATAGAGTCACGATGCGTCGTTTGGGTCTATACGGTGAGCTCCAGTGTCTGCGTGGGCGGATTGGTCTGGGCACTATTGCCACACAGCAGTACGACTTATTCTGATACTTGGTTCGTCAGTTCATGGCGACAGTTCGCGTCTACTACCAGGACGATGTTTTCAGGGACGCACAAGAGGGTACCTTGACCTTCATGATTCGCGGAGTGAGGTACAGGTTGCCACTCCCTTATCTTTGTGACATGTATGGCTTTCAGAGAACCTTTAGGAGAGTTGCTCTTCCTGTTTCACACCCTGGCGTGCAGACTTTCTGGGAGCATTTTGGGACTTGTGCTTATCACTCTAGGATATCTACTCAGATGGATGTGCGCCACCTAGTCCTGCGTTGCTTGGTTAGGATTCTGAGCAACACTTTTCTGTGCAAGATGGAGCCGAACAAGCTGAGGGTGTCTGAGCTTTTAGTGCTTGCCTTGGCTATTAGGGACATCATTCCAGGCGAGGACTATGAGTGGCCTGAGCTGACAGAGGTCAAGATGGGGGCTGTTTTCGCACATCATTTGGTCTCCTTGAAGACCAAGCCATTCGTAGGCAAGAGTACGAAGGGTCCAGCTAGGAAGACCGAGATAGTTGGGAGTCTTCTCACACCTATCTTTCAGCACTTTGGGATCAATACTGCGAGCAGCTCCATCTCCACTACACGCTTTCTCATGGATGAGCAGCATTTGGTATTTCTCTACTGCAGATGGAGATTTTCTTGTTCAGCTCCCCAACAGAGGTATGAGCCAGTTCCTGACCTTGCTAGAGGTCGATCTCGACGAGCACGCCATCCTCCACTTTTTCTCGATGTGGCTGCATTCGTCCTCCTAGTCCACGATCACCACCTGCTAGACCGTCTCACACCGCTGGAGACGATGATTCTGATGAGGATTAGTCCTCTCTTCTATCTGGTTCATTTTTCTTTTCTTTTTATTTTCTTTTTCTTTTCTTTTAAATATTTTTGGGTCTGTTTTGTCAGCTTGTTTTGATTTTGAACTTTGTTGGATTATGCATTATGATATCTTGTTGCTTTTAACCTGTGTTTGAGTGATCTAACAGTGCTAACCATGTCACATTCGGATCCCTTGACATAATTTAAAGCAACGTTTGTCACTTTGTCGTTGAAGAGAAATCTCCTGTATCGACTTAAGCCTGGTATCGATCGATACCAGGTTGTGTGTCGGTCGATACACTTGTCCCAGATCGGTAACTTCTTCTTCTTCACAATTCAACTCAGTTCTCTTGATTTCTTTTACCGCCTTTGGGCTAGATAACACTGGGGACAGTGTTGTTCAAGTCTGGAGGAGGTAGTTGCTGACATTGTGTTTGTTTTTCTTAGAGCCAGTCATTTTTGAGTCAGTTCGTCGTTTTATTGAGTCAAAACCTGTTGGAGACTGTGATCTTTTTCTCGACTCTATTGTTCTGACCTTGCTTTTATGTGACCATTGTTACAGAATAAGTTTTAGATCGACTAATGAAAAATCCAAAGGCTGACTAGTTAACTAGAAGACACCCATGTTTCCAGCAAAGTTCTTTAAAGCATGAGCCAAATTTTTGCACTTCATCGATGTGATTGATGTCCATAGAGCTTGATTCCTCATTCGTATCTGTCAAAGGAACCCACGTGTTTAAAGTGATGGTATTTCTCTCCCCTGTTACAAGTTAATAAATAAGATGCATTAAAAGATGAAATGATTTCTTCTAAGTAGAGGGTTAGGAAAATTTACAGCGATCCCATTATTCTACTTCAGAGGGAATGATCACACAAAGGTGGAAGCGAGGTTAGAAAAATTTCTTGTGATACCATTATTCGCCTACACCTTTTATTACTTTTGAAGGAAAAACCAGGGATTCAGTGGCAAACATCATCCATACTCGCGTTACCTTTAATAAGCATATGCGAGAAAGAACATAATAAGAAATAAGTCTGGGGGAGAGAAAATAATACCAGAAAGTGTGAAAATGGATGGTTCCTTGTCATGATTTTGTATGGGAAAGAATCTAGAAGGTTCTTGGTATTAATTACAGCAATGAAACTGACGATGAGGACTTTATTGGACGATGCTGTGAAATAATGTGTGTAGTCTGGGAAACTGTGAATGTCTACAGAGAAGTACATGGTGGTTATATTTGGAACTGGTTACGTGATATGTGGAGCACTAAGGAAAAGGGTCAATGCAATGTTTCAAGAACAGGTGGGTCTCCGTGTTTTCAAACCTCTTTCTCTTATTTTAGCTCTCTGTTTGCTTGAGGACAAGCACATGCTAAGTCTGGGGGAGTTGATATATCATGGTTTTTACCCGTTTTAGGCCATGATATAAGTCCTTTTATAGAGTATTTATAGTATTTTGGAGTCCTTTAGAGTCTTTCCAGGTTTTAGGTACGTTTGGAGCATAATTGGAGATATTGAAGCATTCTGGAGCTTTTTGGAGCCAATCAGAGATCATGTAGCTGAGAAACCGATTTGGGTATCGATCGATACCCGTCGAAGAAACAGAAGGATCGCGACTTTTCTGAAGATTTAAACTGCAAATTGCCCCAGAAGACTTTATTATTTACAAGAAGCCCCATAACGTGATTTAGGCTATTTATTAGGATTTCCAGCCACTTTTGTGAGCTACGCTTTATTTTACTTTGGTTTTGTGAGAGAGCTTTGGAAGGGAGACAAGTTGTAACTCTGTTCGTCCGAGAGAAGATTTCGAACCCTTGTTTTACTCTCTTATTTACTATTTATTCAAAGATTTATTCAGTCATGTTTATTGTTTCAATCTCCATGTCTGAGTAGATCTCCTGTTAGGTTTAGGGTTCTCATAAGGGATTTCTTTGAATGCTAGGTTGATTTGTTGACTAGGGCTCACAATCTGAATTAGTTCTTCGCCTTAGGTTGTTCTCAAAGCTAATTTTGGATTGATCACCTGGAACTTAGATCTTAGGTTAATCGATTAGGCAGTACATTGCAATTGAGAAACCTGATAGAACTTAGGGTGAGCAAAATAACTATTTGCAAAGAGATTTGGTTTAGTTGTTTTGTGAACAAATCAAACTTGAACTAAAAGCTGGTTTAGACTTTAGGATTCGCAAAGAGATTTGGAATTCTAGGATTAGACTTAGATAATTCTCGTAACGACAGTTGGTTAATTATACTTCAGTGATTTGAGTTCAAGAACCGTGTGTAACCTGAACCCTGATTTGTTAGTTTATCTGCATTCATTGATTTCCTGAGAAATACCTTGAACCTATCTTTCTCCCATCGAACTTACAACAGTTTAATTTACGTATTTGCTTTCAATTCCATTGATCACTTAGCTTAATTCTCATATATACAATATATTGTGTGATTTCTTAAGTTTATGTGGATTCGACCCCTAAGTATTACAATCGATAAAGCTTTAGTACTTTTAGGGTATTAATTTGGGCTTATCACAAACCCAGACCCAAACCCGATCATGTAACAGCTCGTCCCAGTGTGCGCATATGTGATTTAGCATAAACTCTCTCTTTTTTCCTTTACACCATAGTGTATACCCAATGATTTTGGGCCAAAGGTTAGACATCATCATTTATATACTAAATGATTTCAATCCAAATTTTTAATTTGGAACATTTGACATTTAGCCAAATTTTAAGTTTTACAAGTTTTCCAACAAACTCGATTTCTCATTCAAATGAACTCTGATTTTAACATATTAATACACTACATTATAGTGCTTACGAAGATGAATCTATTGTTCCCAAAATTTTGTCATTAAGACGAAGGATTTCGCCGGAAAGTCCACAGAAAAAATGGCGAGAGCTACTTGACAAAAATGAGTTCTAACACGCATGTGGTTCATACGGAAAATCGACATGTAAACAGTCCTAACATGACATGTTTTAGGTATCAGGTATTCAAACATAAATGAGGTAATATCTTTGTTTTTGAGATCCCCCAACTATTGATATACTCATATATTTAGCAAGTTTCACTATGGATTTTAATGATTGTTAATAAAGTTTTCATAAGTTTTTATTGCTTTTAAATTGTTTTTAGTGTTTTTGTAATGTCTAGAAATTCTTCAGGTTATTTTGAGATAATGGCACAAAAGGAGTATATGGCAACTTTAAGCCTTATACAGATTTGAAGCGATCCAAGTTCAATAATCGTTGAAAAAATTTCAACCATTGGATCAAGCTCACATATGGATACAAGATAGAGCTGAGAGTTAGCCTCCATTCTCCTTCGACCATAAATCACTCGGGCGTGTTTTTCTGGTCGGTGCTTTACCTCTCATTCGTCTTTCACTTTTTCGTCTTTTTACTTTTTATTTAATAGATCTATTTTTACTCGGCCATAATTTATACAAGCACAATTCTAAATGTTGGAATCATAGATTTGCCTCAATATCTACAGTAGAGGATCACCTGTTTAGGAGAGGGTTTATGCCATATTATAAAATTTTGTATTCGCATGGAAAAATGATTCAATGGTAGATTATGGTAGCACTAGCGAACATTACACTACAAGAAAACCGGCTATTCCTGACGACCGGATCTGTCAAAAATCGGTCGAAAATATCAATTTATGATGGATTTTCGACGGATTTGGGTCGTCAGGACTATCTTGTCGGGAATGGAAATCCGTCAGGAATTCTTCGGAATTCTTGAGGGATTCCCGAGGGACAAAATGCCAGACGGATTTTCGAGGGACAAACATCGATCCGGATATTCCCTCGGGAAACCATCGACAAATTTCCTGACCAGATTTCGAAGGAAAATGTTGATGGAAAAAATTCCGACGAATTTCCGATGGATTTCCGAGGAAAATATTTCCGACGGATTTCCGAAGAACGAAAAAAAAAATTAAAAAATTACTTAAATTTAATATATTTATTAAAAAAAATCTAAAAATCAAAAATGATTTAATGTATGAGTTTCTCTAGTTTAATAGTTATAGTGTCAGTAAAATTTCCTCAAAATTTAAAGTGTTGGTGATTTATATTTTAATGGTTAAAAATAAAACTTTTCATTATATGGTAATGGTTAAAAATAAGATTTGGTTCGGATCGTATATCTTTATCTGAACTACCCGAAATGGGGAAAAAATTTAACTCAGTTTTAAGGACAAACAAGTTCATACAATTTTCCACCACCAAATTCAAAGGAAAATCATAGACACGATTTTATTTGAAAACCCTCCACTTTTAATCATTAAATGATTCAGTCACTTCTGTTAAAAAGACCGTCATGCCAAACACATGGTCGTTGTATTTTTGGAATTCTCTATGCCTTTTTTATTATCCTTTTTGAACTTCGTTGCTGAGAGAATAAGAAGATAACGAAACCCATATTCGTTCTTGCATAATTGATTATATCTCCTCGTTACTGGCCCATTACTCTATTAGCATTGCTTATTTTATTTGAATATTTTTATCCGAAGCCCACTTCTGTTTACGAACATGCTTCTGCATTTGATACAAATGCTTAATAGATTATTTTTGATAAAAAATGCTTAATAGATTACGAGGTCAAAGTCATTAGTTTCGTCCTAACTATTTGTAGGCGTTTTTTTTTCTGACAGGATTTCAGGGTTAGATTCAAGAGAAGTTGGGTATTGTATTAATTTATTTTAAAAGTCATTTATAACATGTTATTTGAAATTGGACAACATAAAACAACACAATTTTGTTTTTCCTTATATAAGAGTATATCTAATCCCACTCTATTTTTCGTTATAAAATAAAGTTTGGAGAATTTATCATTTTTGACACACATCACTTAATTCATTACATAACAAATAAATTTTTAGTAGTGTAAACCCCTAAATTCGACCGTTATTATGCCACTTTCAAGATCTTTTTGTATATACATCCATCATCGGTAGTTAATACCATTTGGATTGGAATAAATTTTTACATGTTCTTTTTGTGTTTGAATTTTGTTTTGACATATTTTATGATTAACACTCGCATATTTCTATACAAGTATAGCAAGCAGAACCGGCCCTAAATCCAAACAAGCCCTAAATCCAAACAAATCAAACATGGACTTGGGGACTTTGTAAGTGTGTCTCAGTTTGAATCCACCTCCCTACAAAACAGTTTTATTTTTCTTCTTATATTAACTATGAACCTTAAATTTTTGTTGGGCTTGGGGCCCCTAATTTTCCAGGGCCAGCTATAGCAAGATAGTATTTTATGTTTTTTTTTGTAGTATGAATCCAATGTTGGGCTTGCTTACTCGGAGTTACTCCGAGTCATTGCGCTTTGATTGCACACAATTTCATCGCCGATTTAGGTTTGTGCTAAGCAATACATTTTTTGGGTACGAATTCTTGGCAAAATACTCTTTTAATATTCCCCAACCAGTAATTATTTTTTGTTTCAATAAAGTAATCAAATAAAGTCTTGCACTCATTTGCAAAAGTTGAATTATTCATTTAGTCGGATCAATATTTTGACAGGTTTCACTTACTACCCTATCATCATCATTCCCAAATTTATTACAAACACAATTATTATCCAACCTTCAAAACGAAAAAAAAAGCATTGTTCTATTAAATGAAAATATTATAGTTAGAACTTAGAATTGATAAAAGTTTATTTCTTTTCTTGTAGATCTGCAGAGAGCTGTGCATGGGGGAATCATCTTCATCTGGTTTTTTCCTAAACACATAGAAAAAGTTGGCTCTCCCATAGAAAGTATTTATAATAATATAATAGTAAAAATAAAGGATAAAAGGACTTTAGATCATGATTCATGAGACAGCAACGAAAGATATATGTAGCATTTTGCTAAATACAGGCACATCCAATTATTTAAAAAATTCATTTTAATTGTAACCACATATATATATATATATTTTTATAAGTTGGAGGTAAATTTCAGATCTTTGACCCAAACTAATCCTCCTTAGACTCAAGCGGAGTCGAATCTATGATCTCAAGATAGGGCACATATCCATACCTCCAGAACCACTCGGACACCACCACTTAGTTATAACCACATATATTGGTTACGTATATTAATAATAATTTCATTATTTGTTTGTACCAATCTTTCTTGCCGCTCGTTAGTCGAGAACTCGAGATACTACATTATCACTTTTTGAAAGAAAAATTGTTTTACATATATGGTCATGCTTTTCGTGTGTTATATACGAATAATTTGCCGATCTTTTTCACAACTTTTTCAACCTCGATGTGTGATCTCTAAAATAAAATGTTTGGTTATTGTTTTGGTGAACAACCGAATATAGTATTAAAAAATAAAAATAAAAATAAATAAATGTCGCTAAAACAAGGAAAAAATATAATTAATTAGTTTATGTTATCTTTCCAAGACATTAACTTTTTCATTTACGTATTTGGGGACAAAAGAGTTCAGATTACTTCCACAAGGATTATACTTCTTTAGGGAATTTCTTGATTAAAGTCCAAATTAAGGACTTACAAGTTACAACAATGTTTACTTAGTTTATAACAACTTGACAAAAACTAATATATATTTTACCAAATGTTAATTAGGCAGACAATATAATTTTTGCAGCACTTTTTAATTTTTATAATGGTATGATAGCCAAATCGTAAAAAGTTATTTTTCTGCGCATTTTAATCAAATAAAATAATATCATATCAAATGGTGTACCACCAAATAAAATATTGAAATGTTAAATTTATTACTCAACAAAATAAATGTGTGTGTGCAAAGTATATAGAACATAAAAAGTGAGTAAAGTTTAAAGTTAAACAACTTAGAATAGAAAATGAAAAACTCTTTGAACTTGAAACAACATATTATTGTTGGATGAATTTAATAGATAGCATTCAATAATCTCAAAATTCATTTTCTAGCTATGGATAACTTAAAATTAGGTATTAGGAAAGAAAAAAAAAATATTAACCCAAAAATATCTTTAACATTTTAGATAATTACAAAAAATGCTATCGACATTATTCACCACTGGAAAACGTAAAACCATTTTTGGTGTTAGTGGATAACTATTTGACTAATATGCTAACTAATATGATATCTCGATAAGTTTATGGTTATCCGATAACTATAGAATGGTATCGTGCTAACAATAATATCTGATACATATAACGTGATAACAATAATATTTGATATTTGTAATATCTCGATAACCAATACAGAATATGAAATTGTCATGTTAACCCAATTATCATATAATAAATTATCATGTTCATCTAAACCCTAAACCCTTAACCAAAAATCCTAAACCCTAAAAAATAAACACTAAACCCCCAAACCTTATTATCTAAAATATGAACCAAAAACTGAAAACAAATAAATTTGGCTTAAATGTTCGTAATGACAGATAACCATGTTATTGTTATAGGATAATATATGTATCACGATAATACATATATTAGAATAACAAATATGCAGATAACAATTAACCGTTTATGGATGAGAATACAATGTATTTATTGTCATTTTTTTGGCAACGGTATTGATGAATAGTAGACCAAACCAAAAAACTAATTTTGAAATTATTGAAAGCTATCCATTGGTATTTCTCATTATTGTTTAAAATACATCATAAAAGCATGATATTTATAAAAAAATTGCGTAATATCAAATTTCTACTTGTTTATAATTTTGTTATTACATTATTCAATTATTTTTGCTAATAAGTATCAAAATAGTTTATCAAATGCATATGTTATATAGTTTATAACAACTCATTTTTTTTTTTTTTTAAATTTACCAATATGAAAAAGATATATAGTATATATATATATATTTGCCTTTCTAGTTCTCAATATCGTTTGTGTGAAGCAATTGACATCAACCAACTACAACTACGTAAGTCAATATTTGAGCCATGACCCTCTTTATTTCGAATAACGTTATCTCAATACTATGATAATTCAAAATTCTTAATAAAAATAAGATAAAAAAGAGAAAAACAAAAAAATTGATGTATCTAATCTGTTACCAAACTGTCATTGGCTTAGTGGGGCAGACATCCCATGTGCAGCCTCCTTGGCTTCTGCTTCAGAGTTTCCTCTTCTTCTTCTTCTCTCTCAATGGCCCATCTTCCCATTTCCACTTTCAATTCTCCACAATTATAACCAAAGCTTCAACCTTTTTCATCACACTCTCTCTCTCTTTTCTCTCACTCTCTAAAGATATGAAGAAAAGAAGAGCCTTTCTTAAGTTTTCGTTTCTTCTTCTTCTGATTCTGGAGTTTTCTGAAGCTGATTCAGATGGAGACGTCTCAGCGATGCTTGCACTTAAGAAAAGCCTAAACCCACCTTCTTCTTTCGGATGGTCCGACCCGGACCCGTGTAAATGGACTCACGTCGTGTGTACAGGCTCCAAACGGGTGACCCGGATCCAAATCGGGCATTCGGGTCTTCAAGGTACACTCTCTCCTGATCTCCGTTCCTTAACAGAGCTCGAAAGGCTTGAGCTTCAGTGGAACAACATCTCTGGTCCTGTTCCTTCTTTAAGTGGCTTATCTTCATTACAAGTCTTGATGATTAGTAACAATCATTTCGAATCAATCCCTAATGATATCTTCCAAGGTTTATCCTCGTTACAGTCTGTAGAAATCGATAACAACCCTTTTGAATCTTGGGAGATTCCAGAAAGTTTGAGAAACGCTTCTGCTCTTCAGAATTTCTCGGCGAATTCAGCTAATGTCTCCGGTAAATTACCCGGTTTTCTCGGACCGGATGAGTTTCCCGGTTTGTCGATCTTGCATTTGGCTTTCAACGACTTGGAAGGTGAATTGCCGTTGGGGTTGTCTGGCTCGCAGATTCAGTCATTGTGGCTCAATGGTCAGAATCTAACCGGTTCAATCGATGTTCTTCAGAACATGACCGGTTTAAGAGAGGTTTGGCTTCATTCCAATGCGTTTTCGGGTTCTTTGCCTGATTTTTCGGGTCTTAAAGAGCTCGAGAGATTGAGTTTGAGGGATAACTCGTTTACGGGTCCGGTTCCTGCGTCTTTGATCAGTCTTGAGTCACTGAAAGCTGTGAACTTGACGAAGAATCATCTTCAAGGACCAGTTCCTGAGTTTAAGAGCTCGGTTTCGGTTGATTTGGTTAAAGATTCCAATAGCTTTTGCTTGCCTTCTCCTGGTGAGTGTGATACTAGAGTGAAATCTTTGCTCTTGATTGTTAGCTCCATGGATTATCCGCTGAGGCTCGCAGAGAGTTGGAAAGGTAATGATCCTTGCACGAATTGGATTGGTATCACTTGTAGCAATGGGAACATCACGGTTATTAATCTTGAGAAAATGGGTGTCACCGGGACGATTTCTCCCGAGTTTGGATCCATCAAATCGCTTCAAAGAATCGTTCTTGGAATAAACAATCTTACGGGTACGATTCCTCAAGAGCTTACAACGTTGCCTAATCTCAAAACACTCGATGTTTCGAGTAACCAGCTTCATGGGAAGATCCCGGCTTTCAAAAGCAATGTGATTGTAAATACTAATGGCAATCCCGACATTGGAAAGAATAAAAGCTCTTTATCTCCTCCTGGTTCTTCTTCACCTTCAGATGGTACAGGATCAGGGATCAAAGCTGATAGGGTTGGGAGAGGAATAAAGTCTTCGAGTTTTATAGGAATCATCATTGGTTCGGTGCTCGGAGGTCTATTATCGATCTTCTTGATCGGTTTATTAGTTTTCTGCTGGTACAAAAAGAGGCAAAAGCGATTCACAAGAGGCGAGAGCTCAAACGCGGTTGTGGTACATCCGAGACACTCAGGCTCTGACAATGAAAGCGTTAAAATCACAGTTGCGGGTTCAAGCGTAAGCGTTGGAGGCGTAAGCGAAACCTACACGCTTCCTGGTACGAGCGAGGCAGGAGATAATATCCAAATCGTGGAAGCAGGAAACATGCTGATCTCAATCCAAGTGCTTCGTTCTGTGACTAACAACTTCAGTGAAGATAACATTTTAGGACGTGGAGGTTTCGGGGTTGTGTATAAAGGCGAATTGCACGATGGAACCAAGATCGCAGTTAAGAGAATGGAGAATGGAGTGATTGCTGGTAAAGGTTTTGCTGAATTCAAATCCGAGATTGCAGTTTTAACAAAGGTTAGGCATCGCCATTTGGTTACGCTTCTTGGTTATTGCTTGGACGGGAACGAGAAGCTTCTTGTCTATGAGTATATGCCTCAAGGGACGTTGAGTAGGCATTTGTTTGAGTGGTCAGAGGAAGGGCTTAAGCCCCTGTTGTGGAAACAGAGGCTGACTTTAGCCTTGGATGTTGCGAGAGGTGTGGAGTATCTCCATGGATTAGCTCATCAGAGCTTCATTCACAGAGATCTTAAGCCTTCAAACATTCTTCTTGGCGATGATATGAGGGCGAAAGTTGCAGACTTTGGACTTGTTCGCCTTGCCCCTGAAGGGAAAGGATCGATTGAGACCAGAATTGCTGGAACATTTGGTTACTTGGCACCGGAATATGCAGGTTAGTTACATAGTTAGACCATCCATTTATGTCTCATTTTTATTGATTAAAGATTGTTTCTTTATGTGAAATGTAGGTTAGTTATTAGTTGCATTGGAATTTTTGTTTCTGTTCGTTTCGGTTTAGAGAAATTTATACTGAACGTACTTAATTAGCCCATTCAGTTTGATGATTTAGTTTGAGTAAAGATTATTTCTTGATGATAATTGTGATCTATTCCTTGCAGTTACGGGTCGAGTGACCACGAAAGTCGATGTGTACAGCTTCGGGGTAATTGTAATGGAACTCATAACAGGAAGAAAATCTCTAGACGAATCGCAACCAGAAGAGAGCATTCACTTAGTCTCCTGGTTTAAACGGATGTTCATCAACAAAGAATCATCATTCAAGAAAGCGATCGACCCGACAATAGACCTCGACGAAGAAACCCTAGCCAGCGTTCACACGGTTGCTGAGCTAGCAGGCCATTGCTGCGCCCGCGAGCCTTACCAAAGACCAGACATGGGACACGCAGTCAACATCCTGTCTTCACTAGTCGAGCTATGGAAACCGTCGGATCAGAATCCAGAGGACATATACGGTATCGATCTCGACATGTCTTTGCCTCAAGCTCTTAAGAAATGGCAAGCTTATGAAGGAAGAAGTGATCTTGAATCTTCTACTTCATCCCTTTTACCTAGCTTGGACAACACGCAGATGAGTATTCCCACCAGACCTTACGGATTCGCCGAGTCTTTCACTTCCGTAGATGGACGATGAAATGAGAATTCCTCAAAAACCCAGATTTGCTTCTTTTTTTTTTCTTCTGTATATTTTGTGTGTTCCTCTTCTTCACTACTCACTTCACAATTCTTTCATGTTTCGTGTCACGCAAGTAACGTCTAGGGTTTTGGGTTTCTTAAATATTATTTGCTGTTTGTTTTGTTGATTTAGGAAAATGTGACGTGTACTCTTTAAGTTTGTGGAAATGGTAATGACAGTGAGGTAGAGAGGTTGGCATTGGATCCATCTTCACATGCCTGTCTCTTTTGTTTGGATCTTCATTTTATTAATATCTTTTATAAATTGCCCACAATCACTACTTAATTAGTTTTTGGATTGATTGCAATAAACAATAGATTTCTATATTCAAATATAAAGAGGATTAGGGTTGGGCATGGGTCGGGTAACTTTGAATTTCGGGATACCTTTTACTCGACCCGACCCTTGCGGGTAATGAAATATCATTATCCTTATCCGACCCGCAAATAACGAGTACCCAGTAAAAATTAGATGATCCGTTAAATACTTGACCCGTTACCTTTACCCGCATAATTACATGTATAATAAACATGTTAGTTTTACCTGCATAATGATTTTAGATTCCAAAAACAGAAGTAATCGTTTACAAACGAGGAAGAATTCATATATATATGCAACATATAGTTCCAAAAAATATAAAATTACAAATTGCAAAGCTTAAAACTTGTAATTCATTCATGAATTACCAACGGCAATTCAGAAATGCAAAAAATTCTATGTTGCAATGTCATTCTTCCGTAGGATTGCTTCTTCCAGCATATTTACTTGCCTAAACATGAAAAAACATGATATACTTTTATTAGCATAATACAAACAGAAATATCACAAATAGAGAACAATCACAAACGTTTCAGTTAACACTAATCTAATTTACCTAACAAGGTAAAATCCATTCATCTTCCAAAGAAAGACTAATTCCCATTCATCTTCCAAAGAAAGACCAAAAGAATGGACTTTAACTTAATTGGATATTCTCACTAGAAAACAAAATTGGACATTTAATAAATTTCACCAATATTATTGTTAACTAGTACTAATTGGTAATATTATAAATTATTAATAAAGCGCATTTTACGGGTCGGGTAATAAATCGAGTAACGGGTCTGGTAGTGAGACGGGTATCGGAAAAAAAATTGATACCCGATACCCGACTCTTACCCGCGGGTAATAAAATTATGATATTCTTTACCCAACTTACAAGTTACGGATACCCTTTTTTGGAAATGGGTACGAGTCGGATAACGAGTCGAAGACAGATAACGGATTTCAGTGCCCAGCCCTAAAGAGGATATCTGAATCGAACAGGAAAGTTTGTTTGAGATTTTGGCTGATATTTAAATATTCGAATTTACATTTTGGTTACACGTTTGAGAAGAGAAACTAATATGGTTGAAAATGATAAAATGACAATTTAAAAGTGTATCTCTTTACTAAGAAATCATTATGACAACGTTTGGCGACAGTTCAACCAATTATAGATATAAATAAGTCCTGGTCAGGACTACAATCATTCCCATTATATTTTAGGGTAATATTTTTGGTCTGTTAGAAAATACTGGTTACAAAGCAGCAAAATTTCCAATTTCGGGCTTTCATCCACTTAAAAGATAAATATGTAGATGAAATTTATTTTCGTAAGAATCTTCCATATCGCTATCCACCATTTCGCAATCTAGATTGTTCTTGGGAGAGGAAGGGAAAGGGAAAATAAAACATAGTACCATTTTTTTTTGTCTGCTAATTTTATTTTTATAAGTAATTGTAATAACATGTTAAATGTCAAAATCTTGTTTGCACTGTGATAATTAGTGTTTAGAGTTCGCCATGATATTGAAAAAGCTAGAATCAAGAAAACAAAATTGGTCGTGCATTTTTTGATCATTCGTCACTTTACTAAACCATATAAACCAATAAATATGTGAAAAATATTATCTTTCCAAAAATTTATAAACTCAAATGCTCCAAACACATGCTCGGATAGATCGGATAAATCGGAAACGGTCCATGTTCGTTATTCATATCTGACCAATCACATGCATATGTTACAAAATCAAATAAACTATTGTTCTTCCCCCTACAAATTTTTTGTAACATTTCATTCTTAAAAATCCTATAGTTTTTTCCAAAATCTATGTCATTTGATAAAACCCTTCATATATTGGGAGCGGCGGCCAAGAAAGAGAAGAGTATGGCTTAGGGTTGAAGATCGGAGAAAGAGAAAAAAAATTTATATCTAAGAGAATGCGACTTTAGGATTTTCGAAACTAGGTCATGAGATGGGTCATTTAAAAAAATGCTTATTCTAGAGTTATGGGCCATACTTATCTTGCGACAATCTAAAATTAGGGCTCATAAACCCTTTATTTCGATTAAAAAAGGAAAATGTATGCTTATATTTAGAAAGAGATCGACGTTTAGGATTTTCGAAAGGCTAGAAGCAAGAAAAAAATTGGTTGTGCATTAATTTTGGAAATGAGATTTTGATTATTCGTCACACTTTACTAAATCAATAGATCTGTGAAAAAAATTGGCTTTTCAAAAATTTATAAACTCAAATGCTCCAAGGATATACTTTATAACCTTGTACCCAAGTGCTCAAAAACAAAAGAAATTTGAAGAAAAGTGTGAACATCCATTTGTGCTACAATGATAGTGTATATCTTTTTGGCTAGTCAACAACACCGGATTAAACGTATACGATCGCTTATCTTACCCACGCAGAATTTTAAATACTATATAAAGAATATGTATCAATCCTATTGAGATAATATCATATCTTATACGATAAGATCTAAATATATTCTGTATATTCTATTTTATCATATTCCTATTAGGATTAGGATCTACATACTTGTATAAATACTTTACATTGTAAATCAATATGAATACACACGTATTTATCCAATTCCTTACATGGTATCAGAGAAAAACGATCTTTGAACCTAAATTTTTTTTCTTTGCTTCCGCTTACTAATTCTTCTTCTTCTCGATACTACAATTATGACTACTACTTCTACTAATAGTTCTACGGTGGTTGAGAGCTCTTCATCAGATTCTCCATAAACTTTGCATCCGTCCGACAATCCAGGAGTGTTAATCACACCGGTTGTTCTTCGCGGAGACAACTACTCCGAGTGGGCCACTGAATTTTGGAATTCTCTCCAAACAAAACAAAAGATTGGGTTCATTGATGGCACGATTCTCAATCCTGCCACAAATCCCGAGCTTAGCAAGTAGACTGCTACGAATTCTATGATCGTTGGATGGATTCGAACTTCAATTGATCCCCAAGTTCGTTCTACTGTAACTCATGTTCCAGATGCTTACAAACTCTGGGAATCTCTCAAAATCAGATTTTCAGTCCAGAACGGTGTTCGCAAACACATGCTTGAGGACGAAATCACCAATTGCAAACAGAACGGTAAACATTCTCTCGAATATTATGGTCGTCTCACCAAGCTATGGGAAGAAATTCACAATTTCAAGCCATCGATCTTGATACGATTTCCCAAAGATTGCACACTCGAGATCGGTAGAAGAACGGATAATCCTTAATGAACAAGGCGGCGGAATGAATGGCTGCATCGAGAGCTATGAACAGCACTCGGTAAACCAGGTTTTGATCCGTTGGCTAACCACCAAAGAATCGGGGTGATCTAAAGGCTAACCACCTAGAGACCGGTTTGTTTTCGTTGGCTAACCACCAACAAAAACGAGTGAAGTCGTTGGCTAACCACCAAAGATTTCGAAAGTTCCAAAAGAACAAAAGAGAGAATTCTCTAAAATATTTGTTTGATAAAAGATGAATGATTTTCTCAAAGAGATACATGAGTTTATATAGAAAAGCAAGAGAAATAGTCAAAGAGACTATTTTCGAAAATGAAAGAGATTGTGAGGAAAACAAAGCCTCGAAAATGAAAACAAAGACTAAGACTTTTGACTAAAAAGTTTGAATGACTCTTGGGCTGCTTTGACTAGTCTCCCTCGAAAAATCCCTCGGGAAAGTCACTCGGAAAAGTTCCTCGGAAAGTCCCTCGGAAAGTCCCTCGGAAAATCCCTCGGAATTCAACTTGCGATTGGACCGAAAACGTAAGTGCAAGCTGTTGCCTCGTTAAAACCTCCACTCGGAAAACCCATTGGGACAAAACCGAGCACATGAAAAAGAGTACAACAACTTACACTTGCGGCCAACCTCAAGAAAAATCCTCGAACGATAAAGAGGTTAGGACGAAGTGTGTAAGCTGATCCTCGTTGATCCGAACTTCATTTAGCAAACTCCGAACAGCTCCGGCTAGTTTCTTAGACTTGAACCGCGTCATAGGACCTTCGGAAACGACCAAAGCTGCCTCCGGAACCTCATCCAAAGCATGCGTATCCATGATCATATCATCCCCCTCCACTTGAAAAGGATTTGTCCTCAAATCTGTTTCATCTGCAATAAAGGGAATAATATCAGCAATATTAAAACTAGAACTCACGGGATACTTACCTTGGAGGTCAATTTTGTAGGCATTGTCGTTGATCCTCTCCAAAACGGTGAACGGTCCATAAACTCTCGATAAGAGTTTAGACTTCCTTTATTCCGGGAACCGTTCTTTTCTCAAGTAAATCCAAACAAGGTCGCCGGATTCAAATGTCTTCTTGCTCCGAGTTTTGTTGGCATGCTTGCGGTATTGCTCAGTTTTATGCTCGATGTTTTGCTTCGCCTTTTCATGCATCTGTTTGACCAGCTCGGCCTTTTTCTTTCCGTCCATGCTTACACGCTCACTCAAAGGCAAATAAGTTAGATCAAGAGGCGTAAGCGGATTAAAGCCATAAACGAGTTGAAAAGGAGAAAAAGAAGTTGTAGAATTCACGACATGATTATAAGCAAACTCGACATGAGGCAAGAAATCCTCCCACGACTTAAGGTTCTTTTTAATTACGGTTCGCAAAAGAGCTCCTAAATTCCTATTGACTACTTCGGTTTGACCGTCGGTTTGTGGGTGACAAGTAGTAGAAAAACAAAGTTTGGTTCCTAGCTTAGACCATAAGGTCTTCCCAAAATAGCTCAAAAAATTTGTATCCCTATCCGAGACTATAGTCCTAGGCATTCCATGCAAGCGCACAATTTCCCTAAAGAACAAGTCGGCAATGTTCGACGCATCATCGGTCTTATGGCAAGGTATGAAATGTGCCATCTTAGAAAATCTATCAACCACAACAAAAATCGAATCACTTTATTTCCTAGTCCTAGGCAAACCTAACACAAGGTCCATCGATATGTCGGTCCAAGGTGCACTAGGAATCGGCAAAGGAGTGTACATACCTTGACTTTGGCTTTTGGACTTGGATAACTTACATGTGGTGCATCGGATGCAAATCCTTTCCACATCACGCTTCATGTGCGGCCAAATGAAATGGTCTTGCACAATAGAAAGAGTTTTGGCCACGCCAAAATGTCCCATCAAGCCTCCACCGTGTGCTTTCCTAACAAGAAGATCTCGCAAAGAAGAGTTAGGAATGCAAAGACGGTTCTCCTAAAATAAGAAACCATCACTCCTAAAATATTTTCCCGAAACAAATTTTTCACAAGTTAGAAATACTTCCTAGAAATCGGAATCGGATGCGTAAGCTCCTTTGATCATTTCAAATCCGAGAATCTTGGCGTCTAAAGTAGAGATCAAAGTGTATCTCCGAGATAGAGCATCGGCCACCACGTTCTCTTTGCCTTGCTTGTATTGGATTACGTATGGAAATGTTTCCACAAATTCCATCCACCGAGCTTGCCTCTTGTTTAGCTTGTGCTGGCTCTTCAAATGTTTGAGGGATTGATGATCGGTGTGGATCACAAACTCTTTCGGCCAAAGGTAGTGTTGCCATGTCTGGAGTGCACAGACTAAGGCGTAGAGCTCTTTGTCGTAAGTTTGGTAATTGAGAGTAGCTCCACCGAGTTTCTCACTGAAGAAAGCGATCGGTTTCTTCTCTTGCATTAACACGGCTCCAATACCTACACCAGAAGCATTGCATTCAATTTCAAACGTTTTTAAGAAATCGGGTAAAACAAGAAGAGGGGCGTGATTAAGCTTGTGTTTCGGAAGCTGGAAAGCATCCTCTTGTGCTTGTTCCCACTTGAAGCCCACGTCATTCTTAATGACTTCGGTTAGTGGCGCGACAATGGTGCTGAAGTCTCGGACAAATAGTAGGTAAAAACCGGCTAAACCGTGAAAGCTACGGACTTCTCCAACCGTCTTAGGACTCGACCAATCTCGGATCGCCTTGATCTTTTCCTCATCAACCTGTATGCCCTGTGAACTCACCACAAAACCTAAAAAGACCACGTTATCTGAACAAAAAGAACACTTTTTCAAATTACCAAAAAGAGGTTCCTTCCTAATCACGTCTAGGACATTCCGCAAATGATATACGTGTTCGTCTAAGGTCTTGCTGTAAATCAATATGTCATCGAAATACACAACAACAAAGATACCTATAAACGACCTAAGAACATGATTCATTAAGCGCATGAAAGTACTTGGTGTATTAGTAAGACCAAATGGAATCACAAGCCACTCGTATAAACCATGTTTGGTTTTGAAAGCGGTTTTCCACTCATCACCTTCCTTCATCCGGATTTGGTGATAACCACTTTTCAAATAAACTTTTGAGAATATACTAGATCCATGTAGCTCTTCTAACATGTCATCTAGCCTAGGAATGGGATGGCGATACTTTACCGTAAAATTATTGATGGTTCGGCAATCAACGCACATCCGGCAAGTGCCGTCCTTCTTAGGCACTAGTAAGACGGGAACCGCGCATGGACTCATGCTTTCCCGGATATGACCTTTCTCCATAATTTTACCAACTTGTCTTTGGAGCTCCTTGGTCTCAACCAGATTGGTTCTATAAGCGGGCCGGTTCGGAAGTGTGGCTCCGGGAACAAAATCAATCTGATGCTCGATCCCGCAGATTGGTGGTAAGCCGTTTAGGCTTTCTTCCGGAAAGACATCAGAATATTCCTGCAAAAGAGAAGACACACTGCTCAGAATATCCGGCTCGGGATTAGTCATGCTGGCGAGAGCATCCTTAAAAACAAGTAAGACAAACGGTTGCCTAGTGACGAGAGCGTGTTTAATCTCACTCGCTCTCACAAAAAGAGTTTCATTCCTCACGGGTTTACTCTCAAAGGACTTTGTCTTGGCTTTTCTCAAATTCTCACTTTAGATTTAGTAGATAAAGTGTTTGGGGGATCACTCACAATGTTTTTACCTCGGTTTTGCTCAAATTTGAGCTGGTCTAGGTACACCTCGTGCGGAGACAAAGGTGCAAGAGTGATCTTCCGTCCTTTATGCTCAAAGGAATGCTTGTTAGTGTACCCATCATGGACTGCCCTCCGGCCGTATTGCCATGGCCTTCCAAGTTGGATGTGGCCGGCTTCCATGGGTAACACATCACATACGATCTCATCCTCATATCGGTCAATAGACAAAGGGACCGAAACTTGATGTGTAACCTTGAGTTGTTTTTGGTTACTCAACCACCTAAGGCTGTAAGGCCGTGGATGTTTCCTCATTTCCAAGTTCAGCTTTTCCACCAATGTCGTGCTAGCAACATTAGTACAGCTACCTCCATCGATAATAAGACTGCATACCTTGCTTTTCACAATGTATCGGGTATGGAACAAGTTCTCCCGTTGCTCATCCTCTACGACCTGCTCTTGAGAAAGAAGAACACGCTTAGCTACAAGTAGCTCTCCCTCAGATGCATGCTCATCATCATCATCATCATAGATAGGTGTTCTCATCATCGGTCACGATCTCGCCATTGTCCAACATTATCATAACGCGTTGATTTGGACACTTGTTGGCATAATGACCCTTTCCCCTACACTTGAAACACTCAATGTCACGATTATGGATAGTAGAAGTAGCCTCGGCCTTACCCTTGTAGTCATGCCCGGATGAACTCGGTTTGAAATCCGTCTTGGGCTTGGAATCGGTACGGGCCGGGTAGCTTGATTTCTCGCCTTTGGTATAGCTTGGCTTAGAAGTGTAAGATGGTCGTGCGATACATTTCCTCTTGAGTTGCTGCTCCACAAGAATGGCCTTATGCAACATCTCCTCCACGGTTTCATAAGCTTGCATTTCCATCCGATCTTGCAATTTGCGATTCATTCCGGTTAGGAATCTTGCCATCGTTGTATCACCGGACTCATCAAGATTAGCTTTGAGCATGAGCTTCTCCATCTCCTGTAAGTAATCCTCAACACCTCTACTTCCTTGTGACAACCTTCGTAATTTTTGGTGTAGCTCACGTAAATAGTGAATCGGCACAAAACGCTTCCTCATGATCAAAGACATCTCTTCCCACGTCTCAACGGGATTCTCTCCATTGCGTCTCCTGCTAGTCACCAATTGATCCCACCAATCAATAGCATAATTATGGAACTCAGTAGCGGCTAACCTGACATTCTTTTGCTCTGAAAAGTTTTGGTAATCAAAGACCAAATCGATCTTCTTTTCCCATTCAAGAAAAGCATCGGGATCGTTTGTTCCGTAGAACGGGGTAATCCGAAGTTTCAATCCACCGAGATCATTATCGTTTCGTCCTCGGGCTGGTTGACGTCTAGCTTGGTTTCCACCGGATGAGTATCCTTGATCGTAGAATGATATTCCCATATTTTGTCCCTTTCATGCATTCATTTAGCATAAGTTTCATCTCATATGCATATGGTTTCATAGCTTTTTCTTAATTGTTTTGTCCAAATTAGAGTGTAGGTGTCTCATGATATGTCCTAGAGAGTCTTGCATGTTTTGGAGTCCTTTTTAGGTATCTTGGAGACTATTGATGATGTTTGGAGTTATGGAGTATAAGAGGAATGCAAAGCCCATCCGAGATGCAAGGAAGATGTATCTGGACGAAGGCCCTCCGTTCTGAATCAACCTCAACGGTCTTCATGGAAGATGTAGATGAAGTAGTTAGCTGTCTACCATAGTTGGATTCAGGCCATTCAGAGATGTGGTTTAAGAGATATGGTCAATTTTCTAAGGAGTCTCCGTTTTCCTCGGCACGAAATCTCTCGGCAAGAAGTCCCTCAGCACCGTCCCGCTCAGAAGTTAGCCGGCACAAGAAATGCCTCAAGCCGGCACAAGAGTTTTCCCTCGGCAGGAGATATGCCGGTTGCGTGTCCCGGCTAGAATCAATCCGGGACCAAATCTCTCGGCGATTTCTCCCTCAGCATCATCCCGCTCTGATTTTAGCCAGCACAAGAAATCCCTCAAGCCGGCACAAGAGTTTTCCCTCGGCAGGAAATATGCCGGCTGCGTGTCCCGGCTAGAATCAACCAGGGACCAAATCTCTCTGCGATTTCTCCCTCAGCATCGTCCCGCTCTGATTTTAGCCGGCACAAGAAATCCCTCAGCTGGCATAAGAGTTTTCCCTCGGCAGGAGATATGCCGGCTGCGTGTCCCGATCTCCTGTCCCGGCTAGAATCAGCCCGGGATCAAATGTCTCGGCTAAAACCTCTTATTCCGGTCCCTCATCCCGACTTGAAACAACCCGGGATCGATTCCGACCCAAAATGTCCGGGTCAAAACCCGGTTTGTTTCGGGTTGACCCGGTTCCCTTCTATTTTTATTATAAATACTCTAAAAACCTAATTTTATTTGCTAAGCATTTCTTAAATCTAAAACCCTCAACTTTGAGAGAGAACTTGAGATTTGTAAGAGAGATCCTCTTTGCTTATGCAATTTAGTATTTGTTTCCATCAATCTCTTCCATCTATCTTCTTTTTATCTTGATTATCCATCACCCATCAATGAATTCATCTCTTATCCAAATCGATTTTGAGGTGTTCTTGATGGATCTTTAGTAGTCTTTTAGGTTCTTGAGATGAGGTAGATTAGGGTGATCTAAGGCTTGATTACTGGTGTTTAGGGTTAGATGATCTTATATTCCTTCTTGTCTAGTGTCCCTAATGCTAGATCTAGCTTGAAAGAATGGATCCAGATCATAGGGCATTTCATGCACACCAAGTATTTGATGAAATGACTTGATGAACTAGACAAGAGATTTATGCTCATAACCTAAGACATTAGTTGTTTAGGGCATATCTTTGGTTGATCTTGTTATGATTCTTAATGCTTGCTAGTTGTTAATCCACAAATGATGATTTGCTAATGGACTTGATAATTAACATAGTGATTAGTTGCTTGAAAGAGAACTAATCAAGATTAGAGGTCTATTGCCTAGGAATTAGCTTCTTTGAGTGAATGAACACCACTAATTGGACTTGGATCACCTTATATCAATAACCTCATCTCTAGTTCCGCTTTTGCTTATTGAATTATATCTTGCTTATTTGCTTACTTGTTTTAATTAGATCACTTAATCACAACACACTTGTTTAGCTTAACTTACCATAAGCACCTTGCATTCTTAGTGCCTAGGATAAATCCTTTTATGGATTGATAACCTTCATACTACACGTGTTGGAGTTATTGATACCTCCTATAGACTAACAAGTCTTGTATCAATTTGGCGCCGTTGCCATATTGGGATTTGTTTTAACAATGAGATTTAGGTTCTTAGTGAACTTAAGTATTATTTTCTACTAAGTTACTAATCTTCTTCACTTCCCATTGCTTTTGCTCTCTCTAGGTGTATGCATACCCGTTCCCGTGGCAATACCAATCTCATACAACCAAGAGACGATATTGATCAACTTGAGAGGGGTTTAAGAGCAAGAAGGAACCGTGTGAGAGTTCAAGAAGAGGTTGGTAACGACATAGAGCACTTTGAGAATGTTCCACTTGGGAACATCAATGAACCCATTCCCCACCAAAGGAACGGTGGGAATGGGGATGGACACGTCAACAATCTAGGAGGTGGTGGCAATGGAAACCATTACCGTCCTAACCACCCGCCTAGAGCTAGGCATGTTGTTGGAGAAGGTGATGCAGCAAATGCACACCAAAACCGTCAAGGGATTCAACCACCTCTGGTTGAAAACAACAACTTAGAGGGCAAACCCGGGCTAATCAACATGGTTCAAGCTAACAAGTTCCATGGGTTGTCAATGGAGGATCCTCTAGATCACATTGACCAATTTGACCGGATATGTGGTCTCACCAAGATTAACGGAGTATCCGAAGATGGTTTCAAGCTTCGTCTCTTCCCGTTTTCTTTGGGTGACACGGCTCACCAATGGGAGAAAAGCTTGCCTCAAGGTTCTATTACTTCTTGGGATGATTACAAAAGGGCCTTTCTAGCCAAATTCTTCTCACCGGCAAGAACCGCCAAACTTCGCAATGAGATTTCAAGCTTCACACAACGGTCTATCGAGTCTTTCAACGAGGCTTGGGAGAGATTTAGAGGTTACACTTCTCAATGCCCACATCATGGCTTCTCTAACGCCTCACTTCTTAGTACTCTCTACCGAGGCGCTTTACCTAAGATTCGAATGCTACTTGATACGGCATCGAATGGTAATTTCCTAGCTAAGGACGTGGAGGATGCAATGGAGTTGGTAGAAAACTTGGCTCAAAGTGATGGTACCTATGGCGACGATTATGACCGTGCCACAAGGACCACGAGTGACTTTGATGAGAACAAGAGGGCCAAGTACATGAAAGCCTTGAATGAGAAGTTGGATAAACAAGCCACCATGATAGATAAGCTTCTTGTGGCTTCAAAAGAGTCTCAAAAGGCGGTCCATTTCATTGATGATTACGAGAACAATCAAGTTTGTTATCAAGAGGAAGCCGTGGAAACACAAGAGGAAGTGAACTACGTAGGGAACCAAGGTAACTTCCAAAGACAAGGGTTCAACCAAACCTATAGGAATCCACAAGAACAACTCTCCCCTCAACAATCTACTCAAGCTCAAGGAGTTCCACAACAACAATTCCAATCTCAAGGTCAACCTTCTAACTCCAACCAACAAGGGTATATCCCAAGGAACCAATTCCAAGGAAACCAAAGTGGATTCCAACCAAAAGCCCCACCCGGTTTTCAAGGTCAACAACAAGGGTTTGAAGCCCCAAGGTCAAGCACCTACGTCTAAACCGCAAGAGCTTGACTTGGCCTCCATGTTCCAACAACTAATCAAGGGCCAAACGGAAACCACTAACAAGGTCATTTGCTTTTATAATGATCTTAATAGCAAGTTTGAGGCATTGAGCTCAAAGGTGAAACTAATGGAGCAAAGGAGTGTCGCCCCTTCTTCACATCATCTTCGTTGGTTAACCACCAAAGAAAACGAGTGAAGTCGTTGGCTAACCACCAAAGATTTCGAAAGTTCCAAAGGAACAAAAGAAAAAATTCTCTAAAATATTTGTTTGATAAAAGATGAATGATTTTCTCAAAGAGATACATGAGTTTATATAGAAAAGCAAGAGAAATAGTCAAAGAGACTATTCTCGAAAATGAAAGAGATTGTGAGGAAAACAAAGCCTCGAAAATAAAAACAAAGACTATGACTTTTGACTAAAAAGTTTGAATGACTTTTGGGCTGCTTTGACTAGTCTCCCTCGAAAATAATCCCTCGGAAAATCCCTCGGGAAAGTCCCTCGGAAAGTCCATCGGAAAGTCCATCGGAAGAGTCCCTCGGAAAATCCCTCGGAATTCAACTTGCGATTGGACCGAAAATGTAAGTGCAAGCCGTTGCCTCGTTAAAACTTCCACTCGGAAAATCTATTGGGACAAAACCGAGCACAGTAAAAAGAGTACATCAACTTACACTTGCGACCAACCTCAAGAAGAATCCTCGAACGATAAAGAGGTTAGGACGAAGTGTGTAAGCTGATACGAACTTCATTTAGCAACTCCGAACAGCTCCGGCTATTTTCTTAGACTTGGATCGCGTCATAGGACCTTCGGGAACGACCAAAACTGCCTCCGGAACCTCATCCAAAGCATGTGTATCCATGATCATATCAGATCTCCTGTTCTTGTGAAGCATCTCCGAATATTGAGAAATAACGTGAGGATGCTCGCGTTCATAAGTTTCTATTTGGTCTTGATGAAACTCGTTTTAGCTCTATCCGAAGTCAGATCATTGATGAAGACCCTCTACCTTATTTAAACACGGTTTACTCTTGTGTTATTCAGACTGAGCAATCCCTTCTCACGATATGCTCCAAGGAGGTCAAACATGACGCTGTGGGATTCTATCTTCAAACAGAGACTTCTCTACTACCTTCTCCTACAGATGCTGCCATCGCCGATCGTAGTCGCGATCCTAATCGGTATTGCACTCACTGTAATCGAAAGGGACATGAGGCTTCTGAATGCTTTCTACTTCACGGATACCTAGATTGGTACAAAGAACAACAACAACAACATACTTCTACTTCTGGAAATTATGCCGGAAACCAGCGAGGTCGTGGAAACACTGCTGGTGGAAGAGGACGTGGTCACGCTAATGTCTCTCGAACAACACCAATTACTTCTTCTACCAACAACGCTCCTCTCGCCTCATCTGATCAAATCGCGGCTTTAATCAGTCTTCTTCAGAACCAGCAAACTCAATTATCCACCGATCGTTTGTCTGGTAAAACTACACTAAAAGATGTCATTATTGATACTTAAGCCTCTCATCATATCACATGAACTTTACCTTTACTACGAGATGTCAAAGACATCATTCCTTCTGCGGTTACCTTTCCCGATGGAAGTTCTTCACGAGCTACTAGAACGGAAATTCTAGATCTTAGCACCGACTATTTTTTACTTGATGTGTTATACGTCCCGAATTTTAATTGGACTTTGATTTCAGTTTCTAAACTACTAAAGCAAACGGGTTGCATTGCCATATTTACTGATACGTTATGTGTTTTGCAGTACCGTTTTACGAGGACCCTGATTGGAGCAGGTGAAGAGCGAGAGGGGGTTTACTACTTTACGGGTTTCACGGTTGCACGAGTTCATCGTGAAGAAAAAGAGAAGCCTTCTTCTTCTGTTATTTGGCATCGCAGACTTGGACATCCATCCTACAAAGCTTTGATGTCTTTACCGTTTTTAGATAGTTTTAAGGTCGATTTTGGACACACAAATCCGTGTGACATTTGTTTTCGCGCTAAACAAACGCGTGGGGTTTTTCATGAAAGTTTTAATAAAGCTACTGCTCCTTTTGCCTTAATCCATTCTGATGTTTGGGGTCCTTACCGTACTGTTTCTTCTTGTGGTGCCGCCTACTTCTTGACCATTGATAAGCTCAAATGTAATACCCTAAAGTACTAACAGCTTTGTCGATTGTAGTATTTAGGGGTCAAATCCACAGAGGCTCAAGAATCACACAATAGATTAAATATGTTCGAATTAAGCTAAGTAAATCAATAAAAACAGGAAGCAATAAAGTAATTAAGAGTAGTAAATTCAATGGAGGAAGATAGGTTCAAGGTATTTCTCAGGAAATCAGAGAATGCAAGTAAATCAATTAGTCAGGGTTTAGCACGGTTCTTGAACTCAAAACACTAAGCTATAATTAAGCAACTGTCGTTGCGAGAATTATCTAAATATAAATCTCAGAATTCCAAATCTCTTTGCAAATTCTAAAGTCTAAACCAGCATTAAGTTCAAGTTTGATTTGTTCACAGAACAACTAAACCAATTCTCTTTGCAGATAATTATTTTGCTCACCTTAGGTTCTATCAGATTATTAATTGCACTGTCGTGCCTAATCGACTAACCTCAGATCTAAGTTCCAGGCGATCAATCTAGAATTAGCTTTAAGAACAACCTATGGTGAAGAACTAATTCAGATTATGAACCCTAATCAACCTAACATTCAAAGAGATCTCTTATTGAGAACCCTAAACCTAACATGAGATCTACTCAGACATGGAGATTGAAACAAACAACATGATTGAATAAATCTCTGAAATAAATAATAAGGTAGAAAGAAAACAAGGGTTCGAAATCTTCTCTCGGACGAACAGAGTTTCAGACTTGTCTTCCTCAAAGCTCTCTTAACCAAAAACCAAAGTAGAATAAAGCGTAGCCAAAACAAATGGCTGAAAAACCTAATTATAATCCTAAAACACGTTTGGGGCTTCTTGTAATTATTAAAGTCTTCTGGACCAAAGTGTGGAATCTTCAGACTTGTTGAAAGTCGCGATCCTTCTCTCAAAATGACCAGTATCGACCGATACCATAAGTGGTGTCGATCGATACGCAGCTTCTGTGTCGACTTTTCAGACTGGTGTCGATCGACACCAAGGCTTCAAATCGACCCTTAGCTACAAAATGCTCCAGAATGCTTCAATATCTCCAATTATGCTCCAAACGCACCTAAACCTGTAAAGACTCCAAAAATACTAGAAAGACTCTATAAATAAGACACATATCATGGTTAAAAACCATGATATATCAACTCCCCCAGACTTAGCATTTGCTTGCCCTCAAGAAAACAGAAAACCAAACAAGAGAAAGAGGTTTGAAAACACGGAGACTCACCTGTTCTTAAAACATTGCTATGACCTTTCTTCTTAGTGTTCCACATATCACCTAACCAGTTTCAAATCTAACCACCATGTACTTCTCTGTAGACATTCGTAGTTCCCCAGAATCCACACATAATTTTGCAGCATTGTCCAATAAAGCCCTCAT
Source organism: Eutrema japonicum (assembly GCA_030161315.1). Classification (NCBI taxonomy): domain Eukaryota; kingdom Viridiplantae; phylum Streptophyta; class Magnoliopsida; order Brassicales; family Brassicaceae; genus Eutrema; species Eutrema japonicum. Next base: position 15,967,911 of record BSQW01000013.1, read on the forward strand.
CGCCAGTTTCATCGCTGTGATTAATGCTAAGAACCTTCTAGACTCTTTCCCAAACAATATCATGACAAAAGAAAGCACCCAATTTTCACACTTTTTGTATTGTTTCCGCTCCCCCAGACTTATTTCACAGCATGTTCTTCTTGCATATACATATTAAGGATTGAGACGCGAGTATTGATGGTGTTTGCCACCGAATCCCCGGTTCTTCCCTCAAAATGTATCAAAGGTGTAAGCGAATAATGGTATCGCATGAAATTTTTCTAACCTCGCTTCCAACCTTTGTGTGATCATTCCTTCCAAGTAGAATAATGGGATCGTTGGAAATTTTCCTAACCCTCTACTCAGAAGAAAATCCTTTCATCTTTTAATGCTTTTATCTATTAACTTATAACAAGTGAGAGGAATACCATTACTTTTCTACACATGAGTTCTTTTGTCAGATATGAATGAGGAATCAAGCTCTGTGAACATCAATCACATCGATGAAGTGCAAATAATTAGCTCAGGCTTGAAAGGATTCTGTTGGAAACATGGGCGTCTTCTAGTTAACTGGTCAGCCTTTGGATTTTTCATTAGTCCGATCTAGAACTGATTATGTAATAGTGGTCACTTAGAAGTCAAATCAGAATAATATATTCAAGAAAAAGATCATAGTCTCCAACAGGTTTTGACTCAATAAAACGATTTTGGACTTAAAAACGACTGACTCTAAGAATAACAAAAACAATGTCAGCAACTACCTCCCGTAGACTTAAACTACACTGTCCCAGTGTTGTCTAGTCTAGAGGTTGTAAAAGAAATCAAAAGAACTGAGTGGAGGTGTGAAAAACGAAGAAGTTACCGTATTGGTGTTAGGGTATCGACCGACACACAGCCTGATATCGATCGATACCAGGCGTAGGTCGACACAAAAAACTTCTTGTCATCGATTTGGATGAAGTGTTGTTCTGAATTGTGATAAACGATCCAATCGTGAATAGGTTAACACTGTTAGATCACTCAAACACAAGTTAGAAGCAACAAGAAATCATAATCGCATAAATCCAAAAAAGTTTAGAATCATAAGTAGTTGACAAAACAACTCAAAATAACAAAAGAAAAGAAAAAGAAAGAACAGAAAAGAAAAATAAAACCAGATAGAAGAAGGAACTAATCCTCCTCAGAATCATCGTCAACTCTAGCGGTGCAAGAGGGGCCTGCATCTTATGGTGAACGCGGACGAGATGGTGCAATGCAGCCACACCGAGAAAGAGTAGCGATGGCGTTCCATATGCTCTGGAAACTCTCAACCACATACCTCTGAAAGGCATATGTGTCAATAGGGATCTGAGGTGGTGTAGGGAGAGCAGGCGCAGAGGAAGATGGGTGACGAGCTCGTCCTGACTGACCTCCAGCAAGGTCAGGGATTGGTGCGTCCTTAGCAGCAGCAGCAGCAGCTCTAGTGGAAGAGCCTCGGCTTCGACGAGTGGGCGGTGCAATTGCCAATAGACGCGGATCAGGGGCAAAACGCAGCTGATCGGAATCATCACCAATATCGGTCAACTCAATGTTAGGGAGCTGAACCAGAAAATCCCCATCGGTGTTAGAGAAACACCAGCGTCGCTCAGGTTTCAGCCACCTGAGGTTCTGCAGATGCCTCTCATCCATGAGAGCACGTGTGGTGACAATCGAGCAGCTCGCTGTGCTGATCCTGAAGTGCTGGAAGATATGAGTGAGAAGATTACCCATTGTCTCTGTCTTCCTAGCTGCACCGCGACTAGCGCCCTGGAAAGGTTTGGTTTTCAAAGAGACCAGATGATGTGCAAAGACAGCTCCCAGGTTGACCTCTAGCTCAAGCTCAGGCCACTCTTAGTCCGTTACATCAATGATATCTCCAACAGCCATGGAGAACATAATCAGCTCAGATAGCCTCATCTTGTTAGGCTCCATCTTGCACAAGATGGTGTTGCTCAGAATCCTCGCCAGGCATCGCAGGACCGGGTGGCGCACATCCATCTGTGTGGAAGTCTTGGAGTGATAGGCTCCGTTCCCAAAGTGCTCCCAGAAAGCCTGTACATCGAGGAACTTTGTAGGCAGAGCAATTCTCCGGAAGTCCCTCCGAAAACCATATATGTCACAGAGATCCGGGAGTGGCAATCTGTACCTCACTCCTCGGATCAGAAAAGTCAGGGTACCCTCCTGTGCGTCCATGAGAACCTCATCCCTTTAAAAAAGGCCAACCGTCGCGAGAAACTGACGTACCAAGTCGGGGAAGAGATCATACTACTGGACGGGCATAGTACCCAAACCAATCTTCCCGATCAAGTGCCCGAGTTCCCTGTCAATACCCAAACGGCGCATGGTGTGAGTGTCAACGAACCGATTGGGCTGCACATCAATGTTCTGCCATGCGTTGTAGAACATCGTGTCATAGTCATCCCAGGTCTCGGAGATAGGCCTGTAGACGCAGTCCTCACTCTCTGCAACCTCTCTGGGAGATGCATCCCAGAATATTGTTGGAGGAATCATTGCCTTCTCATTCCTCCTAGGCCAAGGAGGTCTAACTGTCACGTCCTGAGTCGCAGGAGAGGCAGGAGTGGAAGGAGATTGTGAGGACGATGGCACGTGTGAAGCAGAGATGTCGCGCAGGGAAGAGTGTGGAAGGATAAGGACTTCCTGCGTGCCAGTGATCTTCACTTTGTAACGGTTGTTGGTGAAGCAAGCCTTCACTATCCATCTGTGCAAAACCACACCATCAAACGCCTCGACGTGAGTCAGCAAGCGGTACTCCTTCGGAACAAGATCAACTGGTGGGTGTGAACACGAGGCGTCTTCTGTTCATTTTTTCTTGTGTGAAGACATCTGCAATCAAAGCCAAAGAAACACAGCAAACACAGAATAAGTCTCAAAAGTCCAACAATCACAGCAAATGCGACAAAAGGCGTCGGGTATCGACCGACACCAAGGGGGTATCGATCGATACCCGGCGATTCCGAAAAACTCCTGATCTAAAACTTGCCATCAAAGCATATACAAGCATAATGGTGTCGAAATTCCTCTAGAACAACTTAGGTAAGGCAGATTCATCTATCAAATCAAGTTCTAAGAGGCAAAAATTCGAAAAACCCCAAACCTTGTTTCATGTATGGAAAAAGAGGAATTCGTGTGTCATACTTTGCAGATCGAATGAATGGATGATAGATATAGGAAAAGCACGAGAATCTAACAAGGTTAGCCATTTGAATCACTCAAATCTGTGAAAAATTGAAGAATTTGGGATTTTGGGGAGAGGATTTGCGATATGTATCGAACGATGGAGGCGGAGAAGAAGAAAGGAAATCCCGAGGGTTTTAAAGAAAACTTACCTGCACGTTGGGTATCGACCGATACCATTAGTGGTGTCGATCGATACAAGGACCATTGGTCGATGCACGATTTGTTTCTCCTGGTGTCGATCGATACCATCAGTGGTATCGGTCGACACATACCCTTTTCATCTGATTCACTCAAAAAACACAAGACACAAAACCGAAAATAAAAATAGAAAGGACTTATATACAAACTTACCAGTGGGTTGCCTCCCACTAAGCGCTTGTTTAACGTCACGAGCTTGACTTTACCGACGATCAGGCAGTGGGTGCATCATCTAGAGGTACCATCCTCTTGGAATCTCGGCTTTCGCCCAATAGTGTTTCACCCTTTGTCCATTGACAGCGAACTCTTCGCTTGATGTACTTAGCAGAACAACTGCACCATGTGGTCTGACTTCCTTGACAGTGAAAGGACTTGACCAACGAGAACGCAATTTTCCAGGAAACAGTTGTAAACGTGAGTTATACAGAAGAGGTCATTGGGTTCAAAGTGTCTAGAGAGGATCTTCTTGTCGTGATATGCTTTAGTCCCCTCCTTGTACAGCTTCGAGTTCTCATAGGCGTGGTGCCTAATCTCATCCAGCTCGTTCAGCTGAATCAATCGCCTCTCAGCAGCAGGCTTGATGTCAAAGTTCATCATCTTTGTAACCCATGCTGCCTTATGCTCGATTTCCACTGGAAGATGACAAGCTTTCCCATAAAGCAAGTGAAACGGAGTAGTCCCAAGTGGTGTTTTGAAGGCAATCATTTAAGCCCACAGTGCGTCATCCAGCTTTGCAGACCAATCTTTCCGAGTAGTACCCACTGTATTCTCTAGAATCTCCTTGATCTGCCTGTTAGAGACCTCGGCCTGTCCACTAGTCTGAGGATGATAGGGAGTAGCCACACGATGATTCACACCATGCTTTTTCAATAGCTTTTCGAAAAACTTGTTAATGAAGTGAGTGCCATCATCACTTATAACAATTCGAGGTACTCCAAATCGAGGGAAAATGATACTCTTGAACAGCTTAATGACCACTGAAAAATCATTGGTTGGACTAGCAATTGCTTCCACCCACTTAGACACATAGTTGACAGCAACCAAGATATACTTATTTCCATAGGATGAAAGAGAAAGACCCATAAAATCGATGCCCCAACAGTCAAAAACTTCAACCTCAAGGATGAAGTTCTGTGGCATCTCATGTCGCTTACCGATCTTCCCTTGCCTCCTGACAAACATCACACTGCGAGATGAAAGCATGAGCATCCTTAAACATAGTAGGCCACCAAAAGCCTGCTTGAAGAACCTTGGACACTGTCTTGAAAGTAGCAAAGTGTCCAGCATACTCAAATCCATGGCAATGAAATAGCACCTCAGGTACCTCAGTTTCTGCAATACACCTCCTGTACATCCCATCAGAGCAATGTTTGTACAAGTAAAGTTCATCCCAAAAATCTCCTTATGTCACGCATAAATTTCTTCCTATCATATTTCTTGAGGTGCTTTGGCGCGTCCTCTGCAGCAAGATAGTTGGCGATATCAGTGTAATATGGTCGATCGGGAACAGTAACAGCAGCTAAATGCTCTTCAGAAGCACCATCGTGAACTGCAGACAAAACTTGTCCGAAAATCGATGGGGGTGTCGATCGATACCGATGTGTGAAAAGTGCAGGTGCTCGGCAGAACCACTTTGAAACCCAGTCTCGATGAAGTAGATGTTCTCTTATGGTAGGAAATCATCAATAGGAACGTCTTCATCAATCCTTATCTGCGAAAGATGATCAGCAACCCCATTCTCGATGCCCTTCTTGTCCTTAACTTCAATGTTAAAGCTTTGGAGCAAAAGGACCTAACGACAAAGACGAAGTTTTAGTTCCTTATTCTGCAGCAGATATTTGAGAGCAGCATGGTCGGTATGAACAATCACCTTGCTCCCAATCAGGTAGGACCAAAATTTCTCAAAGGAGAAAACAACTGCAAGTAGTTCTTTCTCTGTGGTACTGTAGTTATGCTGATCATCATCCAATGTCCTGCTGGCATAGTAGATAACATTGATTTTATTATCCTTCCTCTGACCCAGAACAGATCCCACAGCAAAATCACTAGCGTCGCACATAATCTCAAAAGGTAGAGTCCAATCTGGAGGTTGTACAATAGGACCACTCACCAAGGCCTTCTTAATCTCCTCAAAGGCTGCAAGACAATCAGGTGTGAAGTCGAATTTGACCTCCTTGCATAATAGGGCGGTGAGTGGGCGTGCCAGTTTTGAGAAGTCCTTGATGAATCTTCTGTAAAACCCAACATGACCAAGGAAGCTTCGAATGTCCTTTACATAATTCGGTGGTTGGAGGCTTGTCATGGCCTGAATCTTGGCTTTGTCAACTTTGATCCCAGCTTCAGAAACCTTATGCCCAAGAACAATGCCATCATGAACTATATAAAGTGACACTTTTCTCAATTAAGAACCAAGTGCTTCTCTTCACATCTCTGTAGCACCTTGCACAAGTTATCAAGACAGCTCTTGAATGATGATCCATACACTGAAAAATCATCCATGAACACCTCCATAAAATTCTCAATCATGTCTGTGAAGATAGACATCATGCATCTCTGAAAAGTAGCTGGAGCATTACATAATCCAAAGGGCATTCTTCTGTAAGCGAATGTGCCATAAGGACATGTAAAGGTTGTCTTCCCTTGGTCCTCAGGATGTATCGGAATCTGAAAAAAACCTGAGTATCCATCGAGAAAACAATAGTATGGATGACTTGCCAACCTCTCCAACATCTGATCAATGAATGGTAATGGGATGTGATCTTTCCTTGTGGATGCATTCAACTTCCTATAGTCAATACACATTTGATGCCCAGTGATTATCCTGGTAGGGATCAGCTCGTCCTTCTCATTCTTCACCACAGTTATCCCTCATTTCTTAGGAACAACGTGAACTAGACTGACCCAAAAGCTGTCCGAGATGGCATAGATAATCCCTGCTTCCAGGAGTTTCATCACCTCCTTCTTAACCACTTCTTTCAAGTTCGGGTTCAGCCTCCTCTGATGCTCAATTGAAGACTTTGACTCATCCTCAAGATGAATCCTATGCATGCACAGGTCTGGAGAGATACCTGAAATGTCATCAAGAGAATAGCCAAGAGCTTTGCGATACTTGCGCAACTTGCTCAGCAGTAAGGTGATCTCTGCGTTGTTTAAAGAAGCATTAATGATCACTGGGTATGTGGAATTGGGACCAAGAAAAACGTATCTTAAATTGGCCGGGAGTGGTTTGAGTTCGATCTTAGGAGCCTTCTCGTCACTCCAATCGCCAAGCCCAACAGCTTTCGTAGACGTCTCGGCCAACTCTTCGCAACCTCGCAGGTTGTGTCGATCGGTATCGACCAATACTAGGTGAGTATCGATCGATACTGATCATGTTGTGTCGAGCATCTTAGCATATCCAGCAACAACATCGCTCAAATACGCCTCTGAATCAGCAGAACAGACCAACGCTCTCTCTAATGGATCCTCATGATGCATCTCCAGAAAATACTCTTCAGCGATATCGCTGAAAGTATCGACAAAGTACGTCTGCCCATCGATGGTTGTTCTCTTCATCATCTTCTCCATGTTGAAAGTCATGACCAAATCACCAATATTGAGAGATATCTTCCCATTCCTGCAGTCTATCAAATCTCCAGCTGTTGCTAAGAATGGCCTTCCCAAAATAAGAGGGTCTCTGGGCTCTAAATCATACTCCAAGACTATGAAATCAGTTGGGATCAAGCAATTCCCAATCTTTATTGGAACATATTCGAGCAGTCCTTCGGGAAGTCGAACTTAGCGATCTTCACATATCAGTGATATCCTAGTAGACTTGAAGTCTGTCATTCCCATCCGCTGAGCAACTGAGTATGGCATGAGGTTCATACTTGAGCCAAGATCACAAAGAGAACGCTCAAATCTTTCTGTGAAGATCGTACAATCTAACACAAAACTCTCTGGGTCAGGTAATTTCTTTGGGATCTTGTTGAACAGAATCACGCTGCACTCAGGAGTGATCATCAAGACTTCTTCTTCAAGGTTTACATTGCTTGATACCATCCTCTTAACATACCTCCTAAAGGCTGGAGAAGTCTTAATGGCATCGACAAAAGGAAGCTCAACAATCAACTTATCCATTATCGCCTTGCATCTGAAGTCTTCCACTTCCTTCTTGGTCTTCCCAACAGGCCTAGGGTAAGGTATCCTAGGTTTGTAGACCCTTTCCTTAATCAACTCATGTGTCTTCTCGACCTCAGCGTGGGTGTCGATCGATACTGGATTGGTGTCGATCGATACTAGCGGTTTTGACACATCTCGAGAAAGTATTCTGACAGGTGTCGATCGATGTTCAGTTGTGTCGATTGATACCCTGGGATTTTCCGAATCCTCATCGTCATCTCCAGCAAGATCGACGAAATTCTCTGTAGTTAGGCTCTTTTTCACTCCTGGATTGATCTCTTTTCCATTCATCAAGGTGATCGCATTGATGTGTGCCCTTGGATCTTCTATCTTCCCTGGAAGAAAACCATCTTGCCTCTTCACAGCACCTGCAGTTTGGGCAACCTGAGTTCACAGCTTCTTCTGATGAATACTGAGAGCCTCAATTTTTCCATTCAGGGTCTGTGTACATAGCATCCATCTTCCCATTGAAATCCACTGTCATCTTCTGATGTCCCTGAAGAAGTTGTTCAAGCATAAACTCAACCTTGCTCTCTGGGGTTTTAGCGGGTAGAGGTTGATAAGATGAATTTCCATAGGTGCGAGTGTAGCCACTGTTCTGGAATGGTTTCTGGCCAAATTGATTAGTCCTAAAACCAGTTGGATTTCCTTCAGACTTGTACCCTCCTTGTTGAGCATTGCTGGTGAAGTTTCGGTTGTTGTTCTAGTGGTATTGATTTCTCTGACCTTGAAAACCAGAACCACCAATGTAGTTAACATCCTCTACTTCATCCTCATTGAATGTATCGACCTCATCAGCAAAGTGAACCGCCTTAATCGTCTTTCCCATCAAGAGATTGTGGACTGAATCAAACTTAGCTTGAACCTCAGCAATCTGCGATCCATCCATGTTCCCATCCTGCTTCCTTCGCTCAAAGTCTGCATTCTTGGTACTATTGCTAGATGCCAAGTTCTCAATAAGCACATAAGCATCGTCAGGATATCTAGTGTTGAAGTTCCCATTGCTCGCAGCATCCAGAGCCATCTGGTACCTCCAATCGATCCCTCTGAAGAAGATACCCAGCAGCTGAACCTTAGTGAACCCGTGATGTGGGAAATCTCTCTGATACGATCTGAACCTGGTCCAAGCAGCCTTGAATGACTCAGTTGCTCCCTGAGAAAATTGGGAGATCTTATCCCTAAGCTCCTCAGATCTTGCATCATCATAGAAATTGTTCAAGAAGGCATTCTTAGTCTCCTCCCAGGTAATCAGTGATCCAGGAGGTAACTGCTTAAGCCAATAAGGTGCATCTCCACCAAGATAGTATGGGAAGAGCTTACAGAAGAGGAAATCATTGGACACTCCATTGTATTTGATGCTAGTAACCAAGTCCTCAAACGTCTCAATGTGATCCATCGAATGCTCATGAGAAAGACCATGAAAGGGGTGCTGACCCACAAGAGTGAAGTATGCAGGTTTCAGCTCAAAGTCATTCCTCTGAAAAGCAGGAGGGCGAATCGCAGAACGATTGGCATAGAACTGACCAGGCCTGTTCTAATCACCAATCGTTCTACCACGATCAACCACATCATTCCCAACATTTACAACAATTGCAGGGACAATGATGTTTCCATCCCCATAAAGACGTTGCCCTCTCTCATTGCACAATTAACCCTCTTAGTCTCTCAAAGCTCCAGCATCGTCACGAGTCAATACCACTAGATTTTTCATCTCTGCTGGCTTCTTTGTTTTCCTGTTTGTGCGTTCCAAGTTAGCTAGCTCCTTGTTGGAAATATTGACTAGTTGAATGCTCTTGTTTCTCTTGGTTTCGCGAGTAGGCATACACCTGAAACACAAAGGCAAGGCACATAAGTAACAAAATAATCGATGAGTATCGGCCGATACCTTACTAGTATCGATCGATACCGACAGACTTAGTCAAAATTCTTGACTAAAATCTAATGGCGAATTAATAATCCCTGGCAACGGCGCCAAATTTGATAAGCTCAAATGTAATACCCTAAAGTACTAACATCTTTGTCGATTGTAGTATTTAGGGGTCGGATCCATAGAGACTCAAGAATCACACAATATATTAAATATGTTCGAATTAAGCTAAGTAAATCAATAAAAACATGAAGCAATAAAGTAATTAAGAGTTGTAAATTCAATGGAGGAAGATAGGTTCAGGGTATTTCTCAGGAAATCAGAGAATGCAGGTAAATCAATTATTCAGGGTTCAGATTTAGCACGGTTCTTGAACTTAAAACACTAAGCTATAATTAACCAACTGTCGTTGCGATAATTATCTAAATCTAAATCTCAGAATTCCAAATCTCTTTGCAAATTCTAAAGTCTAAACCAGCATTAAGTTCAAGTTTGATTTGTTCACAAAACAACTAAACAAAATCTCTTTGCAGATAGTTATTTTGCTCACCTTAGGTTCTATCAAATTATCAATTGCACTGTCGTACCTAATCGACTAACCTCAGATCAAAGTTCCAGGTGATCAATCTAGAATTAGCTTTAAGAACAACCTATGGTGAAGAACTAATTCAGATTATGAACCCTAACCAACTAATCAACCTAACATTCAAAGAGATCCCTTATTGAGAACCCTAAACCTAACAGGAGATCTACTCAGACATGGAGATTGAAACAAACAACATGATTGAATAAATCTCTGAAATAAATAAATAAGGTAGAAAGAAAACAAGGGTTCAAAATCTTCTCTCCGACGAACAGAGTTTCAGACTTGTCTCCCTCAAAGCTCTCTCAACCAAAAACCAAAGTAGGATAAAGCGTAGCCAAAACAAGTGGCTGAAAAACTTAATTATAATCCTAAAACACGTTTGGGGCTTCTTGTAATTATTAAAGTCTTCTGTACCAAAGTGTGGAATCTTCAGACTTGTTGAAAGTCGCGATCCTTCTCTTAAAACGACCAGTATCGACCGATACCATTGTCGACTCTTCAGACTGGTGTCGATCGACACCAAGGCTTCAAATCGACCCTTAGCTCCAAAATGCTCTAGAATGTTTCAATATCTCCAATAAAGCTCCAAACGCACATAAACCTGTAAAGACTCGAAAAGACTCCAAAAATACTAGAAAGACTCTATAAATAAGATACATAGCATGATTAAAAATGGGTAAAAACCATGATATATCAACCATAGTTGATGATTATTCAAGAACATTTTGGATTTACTTGATGCTTGAAAAATCGGAAGTTTCGGGCTTGATTCAGAATTTTTGTGCCATGACTGAGCGTCAATTTTCTAGTCCTGTCAAAGCAATGCGCAACGACAATGGAACATAGTTCATGGCATTATCTTCGTATTTTCGTACACATGGGATCATACATCAAACTTCTTGCGTTGATACAGCACAACAAAATGGTCGTGTGGAGCGAAAACATCGCCATATACTCAATGTCGCTCGCGCCTGTCTCTTCCAAGCTCGTCTTCCTGTCTCCTTTTTGCGTGAAAGCATACTCACTTCTGCTCATCTCATCAATCAGACTCCTACTCTTGTTCTAAATGGCAAGACTCCCTACGAAGCTCTTCATGGCACACCTCCTTCAGAAGATTTTCTACGAGTTTTTGGGTGCCTCTGTTATGCTCATCGTCGTGCTCGGGACAAAGAAAAATTTGGTGATCGAAGTCGCATATGCATATTTGTTGGATATCTGTTTGGGAAGAAAGCTTGGAAACTGTTCGATATTGAAAGAAACAAATTCTTCTCTAGTCGGGATGTTGTCTTTCATGAAGACAAATTTCCGGGTATTCCAAGCTAAAAATATGTTACGCCACCAGTTTTTCAACCTGACATTGCAATTGATGACTGGTTACTCCCAGCCACGCCTTCAAATTCTTCGCCTCCAGTTGCTACGGAAGTTTCCTTACCGGACTCTGTTTCAGCTCCGGATGCGTCATCCTCATCTGATATTATACCAATCACTACTCCTACTCCGGTTTTGGATCAGCCAACATCTCCTACTGCAGCTCCCATTCCAGAAGAACAAATTGAGGTGTCCTCTCCCGGTTTACTTGAATTACTTATTCGGGGTCATCGTGAAAAGAAACCTTCTGTTTTATTGAAGAATTTTGTTACCAATACAGCTCAATTCGCATCACCTGCCACTCCAGCTCAAGTTACTACACCCCCCTCTCTCGCTCCTTCTACTTCTAATCATGGTTCCTCCGACACGGTCTCAGGTAAAACACCATATCCTATCTCTAAATATTTATCGGCTGCTTCATTTGCTTCGTGTCACCAGGCTTTCTTAGCAGCAATCACAGCCGCTACTGAACCTAGATCTTTTATATAAGCCATGCTCGATGATGTTTGGAAGGATTCTATGAATGACGAGGTTCATGCTCTTGAGCTCAATAAAACATGGATGGTCACTGATTTACCTCCTAACAAGAAGGCTATTGGTAGCAAGTGGGTGTACCGAATTAAATATCACTCCGATGGACGTATTGCTCGCTACAAGTCTCGTCTGGTCGCTCTTGGGAATCGCCAACATGAAGGAATTGACTATACATATACATTTGCCCCCGTAGCTAAGCCTTCTACGGTGCGTCTTCGTCTTGAACTTGTTGCTGCAAATCGCTAGGAGGTTCATCAAACGGACGTCCACAACGCGTTTCTACATGGCGATCTCAATGAGGAAGTATACATGAAGCTGCTTCCTGGTTTCAAAGGATCAGACCCGTCAAAGGTTTGTCTCTTAAAGAAATCGCTATATGGCCTTAAGCAAGCACCTAGGTGTTGGTTCTCTAAACTCAGCACAACCTTGAAGACTTATGGTTTTATTCAGAGTAAAGCCGATTACTCTCACTTCTCCTTCTTTCAAGATGAACTTTGTGTGCATATTCTGGTTTACGTTGATGATTTTATTATTGCTGGAAATGACTTGTCAACCATTCAACGTTTCAAGGACTATCTTTGCCAGTGTTTTCATATGAAGGATTTGGGAAAACTCAAAAACAATTTTGGCATTGAGGTCGCTCGCAGCAATGAAGTCATCTTCATTTCTCAACGGAAATATGCTCTTGACATCATTTCAGAATCGGGTCTTCTAGGTGCTAAGCCATCAGCAGTTCCTATCGAAGTCAACCACAAGCTTTCATTAGCGACTGGTCCTCCTATTAATGATCCGGCGCTTTATCGTCGTCTTGTTGGCCGACTTATTTACCTTACTTTTACACGCCTAGAACTTTGCTACATTGTCCATATTCTGTCCAAGTTCATGCAATCTCCTCTTCAAGCTCATTGGAATGCGGCATTACATGTTGTTCGTTACATTAAGGGCTGATCGGGACAGGGCATACTACTTCGTGCTGATTTTGATTTGCGAATCACGGCTTACTGTGACTCCGACTGGGCTGCATGTCCGTTGTCTCGTCGATCACTTAGCGCATACATTGTCCTACTTGGTAATTCTCCCATCTCTTGGAAAACAAAGAAACAAGATACGGTATCTATGTCTTCTGCTGAGGCAGAGTATATGTCCATGTCATATGCGCTTCGGGAACTCAAATGGATCAAACAATTACTTATCTCTTTTGGTGTTAAACACCTATGCAGTTATTTTGTGATAGTCATTCTGCTCTTCATATTGCTGCAAATCATGTTTTCCATGAACGCACGAAACATATCGAGTCTGATTGTCACGCTGTGCGGGATGCTGTTCAAGACAAGCTCATCACAACAGAGCATATCTCTACCAAAGAACAACCTGCCGATCTGCTCACCAAAGCCTTACCAACTCCAACATTTACTTATCTTTTATTCAAGTTGGGGATTCAAGACATTTCACTGCCAACTTGAAAGAGGGTATTGAGATAATATCATATCTTATACGATAAGATCTAAATATATTCTGTATATTCTATTTTAGCATATTTCTATTAGGATTAGGATCTACATACTTGTATAAATACTTTACATTGTAAATCAATATGAATAACACACATCTTTACCCAATTCCTTACAAATCCATTCATTATCAAATGGTTTTAAGTTAGTAGAATTAATAGTTTTACATTGGTAAGTAGAAGAAAATTCTACCACAAGTATCTACGTATCCTTAAGGTGATATATAGTATATAGATTATAGAACATCGAATTTGCTGGAAAAGCAGATATGGTGTTTCAAATTGTGAGTTGGAGTTTGGTGTTTCTCAGTTTTCTTTTTCTTTTTAAAAAAGAAAAGAAGATTCTAGATTATAGCAGTGGGAGGAATACGGACAGACTGATATCTCAAGAGAAAATATCAAACAGGTAAGAACGTAATGTGTCATATTTTCCATGCACCGACTATTGACCACTGACTTAGTCAGTCAGTATCCAATTTCACATTATTCTTCATTCAAATATTTTTTTTTACTAAATTCTTCATTCAAATAATAGTTTCTCTTTTCTTTTTCTTTCTTTATTTATTGTTTTTTTTTATATATATTTTAACTGCGAAACGTATGGCTAGGTGCAGAATGGATTTAAGATACCTGTGATTCGTTATAATTTGTTTTCTTTTCTCTCTTCCAAATAGATATATTGTATTTACAAATTAGTTAGGTATTAGTTAAAATTTGGATATTCGTTCTAGATAATAATTAAAAAAAAAAAATTCTTCAAAAAATTATGAAAAATATAAGTAAAAGTATAAATTTCAATATTGATGTTGAAATTCACTTTTACGTTTTTAGTTCTGAATTTTTTGAAAAGTATTAATAGTTTTGCAATTAAACTGATAAATAAAATCTCTTAAACTCTGTCAAAAAAAAAATCTTTTCCCAAGGTCAAATAATTTGGGCCTTTTTTCAAATAATGTTTTTTTATATAGTTTTTTGGACCTTGGGCAAATGCTCATGTTGCCATGGGTCAGAGTCGGGCCTGCATATGATAATATCATATAACTTTTATAACAATTTTTTTTTATTGTCAGATAGCAAACTTTGCTATAATTTAAGGTTACAGAAATCACATAATCATGAATTTTTTATTAAAATTTAAATCAAACAATTTTCGTTAGTGTTTTCTCAATATAAATTTCACAAAAATGTATAAAATTATTGCACCGCACACAATGCGGATTAGAATCTAGATTTCGCATAGCACATGTTAGAATTATGGCATAAACATCAAAACAGATATTGCACAACAAATCAACAAAATATTATCATCTTACTAAAAACTTAAGAGTTACAAATTCAATATATTTGAATCAATAAACACTTATATTAGATCTTATTTCTCATTTCATCTTTTGTAGATTTCAAAATTTAGTCTACAAAAAACTTTATCTCGGACAGATGCGCGAATTAGAATCCATTACACTTTCTGCTTATCTAATATAAAACATAAACATATATTCTGAATGTATGTCTCCATATATCTGAACAGAATGGATATCCAAAATTTTAAATTGTAGTAGTATTTTTATGATTTGTGTTCTATTTAACTGATATTAAATTTTAATACTTGCATGTTGACAAAAAAAAATAAAAAATAAAAATTAATACTTG
This sequence comes from Eutrema japonicum, assembly GCA_030161315.1. Classification (NCBI taxonomy): domain Eukaryota; kingdom Viridiplantae; phylum Streptophyta; class Magnoliopsida; order Brassicales; family Brassicaceae; genus Eutrema; species Eutrema japonicum. The sequence continues at coordinate 15,982,980 of BSQW01000013.1, forward strand.
CATTGGTACATAAATTTATAACTATCCGAACTTTTTGAATCAGATATTTTTTCGAATCATAATTATATTAAAAATAAAACAAAATAGAAAACCCAATCCTCAGACTAAAGAATAAGTTTAAATGTTTAATTCTCTAAAAATAAAATTTCCTCTTTCCCCATTAGTTGTCAATTTCATTCAAGTTTTTTCAAACATACAAGTATTCAACGGTCAAATTTTCCGATTCATAACAACAGCTAGCGAATAATATGACATAAAATAAAACCTTCTCCATTATTCTCATTATTAATTATTTTCCCCGTGATTTTATTTTCTTTTTTTTTACCAGAAATTAAACTTTGACCCACTCGCGTTTCCAGAAACTCATGACTTCTAACCAATTATAATCACCTAAAATGTTTACATTACAAAAAAAAACATATATATAAATCTCCTCCCTACTTTTGTCTCCTTCATTGAATTCTGATAAAATCTTGAGTAATCAAGTTGTTTCGTAAACAACTCAAACTATTGTTATGGGACTTTCGTTGAGAGTGAGAAGGCAAGGAGGAAGCAAGAAGGACGTACAAATTCCGGCGATTACTTGCTCTGATGAGGAAGATATAACGATCCCATCGCAGTTTCAATGTCCGATTTCGTACGATTTAATGAAAGATCCGGTGATTATCGCCTCCGGGATCACTTACGACCGCGAAAACATCGAGAAATGGTTCGAGTCCGGAAACAAAACGTGCCCCGTGACAAACACGGTTCTAACTACTTTGGAACAGATTCCGAACCACTCTATACGTAGGATGATTCAAGAATGGTGCGTCATCGCTAAAGGCTCATTGTTAGATCGTATCCCGAGGCCACGTGTCCCGGTTACGAGCCATCAAGCCGTCGAGATTTGCGGGCAGTTGTTGTCCGCGGCGCGGCGTGGGGATCACGAGGTGTGCGTGGAAATGGTGAAGAAGATGAAGAGATTAGGGAACGAGAGTGAGAGGAACAAGAAATGTTTGAAAGAAAACGGCGTCGGGTTAGTGCTCTGCGTTTGTTTCGACGCGTTTTCGGAAAACGCAGACGGGACGGATCTGTTGGAGGACGTTATGTTTTTGATGACGTGGATGTTTCCGATTGGGTTAGAAGGTCAAGCGAGGTTGACTTCGACGTCGTCGTTTAATCGTTTGGTGGGTTTTTTAAGAAGCGGGGATCAAAACGCTGCGTGTTTGATCAAGGAGATTTTATCGCTAGACGAAGCAAACGTTCACGCGTTAGCCGCGATTAATGGCGTAGAAGAAGCGTTGGTGAGATCGATTCGCGATTCTGTATCGCTAGCTTCGATATACCGCATGATCTCGGTTAAACCGGAGATAACCTCGAGGTTTCTGGGATTGGATCTTGTTAATTTAACGGTGGAGATGCTTGTTGATTCGGAGAATAGCGTTAGCGAGAAGGCGTTATTGGTTCTAAACGCGGTTTGTGAGGGTGACGAAGGGAGAAGAGAAGTCAGAGGAAACGAATTAGTGATGCCGATTTTGGTGAAGAAGATTTTGAAGGTATCTGAGTTTGCGAAGAGGGATTTGGTTTCTGTGATGTGGAAGATTTGTAAAAATGGAGATGGATATGAGGTTGAAGAAGCGTTGAGATTAGGTGCGTTTAAGAAGCTTGTTGTGATGTTACAGGTTGGATGTGGAGAAGGGACGACGAAGGAGAAAGTTACGGACTTGTTGAAGATGATGAATAGACACATGAAGATGTATGGATTTGTTGATAATTCTGATTCTTCAATTGAGTTTAAGCATTTAAAGAAGCCATTTTAAAAAATGCACTTGTATAGACAATTTTGTCAAATGAATTCTTAATTATACCCTCATAAAACAAAAATTTAAATACCAAACATTCTAGAATTATACGGTTAGGTGATCGATGTCCATATGCCGTTCTACGGAACGTTTAGTGCGTTTTAAAACTACGATCATACAATTATTAAAAATATGAAAAACTGGTAGGTATTCTGTTATTCGGTTCAATTCTGTTCGGATTATTCAGTTTTTGGTTGGGGCTTTAAAAAATACATCATATTTTGGAGGTTCATCATACAATGCTTCTTCCACAGACTCCATGTATACAAACACATCTTCCATAGTTAGCACCGGTGATGGTGATACTCTATCCTTCGGAAGGAAGACACTATCCTTCGGAAGAAAGACACTATCCTTCGGAAGAAAGACACTGAAACCAAGAAGCAGCTTCGGGTGATCTTTCATGATTTCCTCTATCCTTGCCATGAGATTAGATGTACCGTCCAAAGAGACTTGGGAATTGACGAGAGTCCCGAATGAAAGGTGGAACCCCTACCGAGACATCTGGATTCCTTTTGCCACCCCCAAATTCTCATTCGTTACTTGGTTGGCCGCAAAAAATAGACTCTCGACGGGTGATCATATGGAGAAGTGGAATATATATTAACGTTGTCAAAGACTGCTCCTTTTGTGATGAGCCACTTGAGAGTCGGGAGCATATATTTGTTGGCTGTCCATATATTAAGATGGTATGGGATATGTTAGTTGGAGGAATTATGAGGGAAGCTTTCACGTCTACATGGTCGGAGGTATTGGAACGTATATCCCGCCAAACTCTGAACTCAATAACAACTTTTATATTGAGGTATGCATTCCAAGCAGCGATTCACTCTATTTGGTGTGAAATAAATAACCGGAGGCATGGAGAACAACCTATTCCGAGCGGCCTCTTAATCAAAAAGATAGATGTCATGGTTCGCAATAGACTAAGTCCGATTCGTAGAGAAGGTGTGGAGAAGTATGAGGATGCTTTGCGAACCTGGTTCGCCACAAGAAGGAATCCATAGAAAACATGTTTGTCTCTGGTTTTAATTAACAAAAAACCTCAAAATCACGTTGTAAAAACGCATATTTTTTCATTGAATCAAATTTAACATTTTATACAGGAAAAAAAAGAGATTAGATGTACCGAATCTACAAAGAGACAAGGTAACATCAGAATCAAATTTTCAAATGTGTGTGTGTAGATTAGGAGTTGAAAGATTCTATTAGAGAACAAGAACGAAAGAAAGGTCATTGAAAAAGAAGAAACAAAATTTGTTATCTTTCATTGATTAATCTCAAATGTTACATTGGTTTCGTTATATACCAAAGGGAATTGGTTTACTTCATAACAATGTCTAATTCTCTGGTTTACATAAACCATATACTCTAATCAGGGCCGGCTCTATATTATTATCGGCTCTACTGCAAAAAAAATTTTGGACCCTTAATTTTTTTTTTTAAAGATGTTGTATTAATTTAAAGAAAAAAAACTTTTTGTGTAATGTTTTTGTAGTATTTTTTTTATGAAAAATGCATATGAAATAATTTTATGGCCCTTTTCAATCTAAATTTTTTTATTATTATTTTTTTTTTATGAAAAAAAAATATATAAAAAATCGGGTCCCTTAATTATTAGGACACGGGGTTGGGCCCTGAGGCGGTCGCACCCCTTGTCCTCCCTGTTAAGCCGCCACTGACTCTAATATTCCCCCTCAAGATGGCGAGTATGTAGAAATAAGAGACATCTTGCCAATGAGTTTGTTGAACTGAACAGGGAAGAGAGGTTTTGTGAATACATCTGTTAACTGTAGATCAGTCCGAATGTGTAGTGTTTTGATCAAACCTTTCTCAATCCTTCCTCTGACTTGATGACAATCCAATTCTATATGCTTGGTCCTTTCGTGGAAAACAGGATTGTTGGCTATACTGATTGCAGCTGTAGAATCACAGTAGAAAGCCACTGGTTGTAACTCTGTAAGAAGATTAACCAGCCATTGTATCTCTCTACTAGCAAACTTTATTGTCTAGTATCCTGATTCAGCCGATGAATGAGAGACAGTAGGCTGTTTTCTTTGTTTTTCAAGAAATAATAGATGGACCGAGAAACATACAATAACCTGATGTGGATCTTCTTGAGTCAGTGCAAGAAGCCCAATCAGCGTCTGTGAAAGCTTTTAAAACCATATCAGAATATGTAGGATAGAACAATCCAAGGCCAACAGTTCCTTTCAAGTAATGAATTACCTTGTAGGCAGCTTGAAGGTGTGAATTCTTAGGAGCATAAGTGAACTGGCAAAGTCGATTCACAGCATAGGTAATATCAGGTCTTGTGATCGTCATATACATGAGCTTTCTTACAAGACAACGATAAGACTCTGGATTGTCAATAAGTGGTTCTGGACTATCTAGGCAGAGTTTAATACTTGGTTCCATTGGAATACTAGATGGTTTGCAGGCAAAAAGACCAATCTCCTCTAGTAATTCCAGAACATACTTACGTTGACAAACAGAGATACTTGAAGCAGATCTGGCTATTTCAAGTCCAAGAAAATACTTCATAGGTCCAAGGTCTCTGAGTTTGAAGTATGACTGAATATCCGTTTTTAGCTGAGAAACATCATTATCATTGTTGCTGGCGATAATAATGTCATCAACATATACTAATACTGCTGTGTATTTCCCTGCAACATTCTTTACAAACAATGTGTGATCAGCATTGGATTTTAGAAAACCAATTTTCAAAAGAGTGGAGCTAAATTTGAGGAACCACTGTCTTGAGGCTTGCTTCAAACCATAGAGAGACTTTTTGATAAGAATCTCCCTAGATCGACACCTTAGAGCTGGGCAGAACGGGGATAGACCTTGCAAGCACAAGTGCTTCAAGTGATGTGGATCGAGGGGTCACACAAAGGAGATGGAAGTCCCTTGATTTTCCTTTGTTCTGCTTTAGATATGACACACTAAAGAAAAACAAGCACTGGATATTACACACCAGCAAGGAAGAAGAGAGAGATGAGTCTCTTGAAAACCTTAAAAAAGAGGCTGCGCCTATGGAATAAAATCAGAGATGAGTTTTACGACAAAGGTCTTAGGGTTTTTATAAGTAAACCATCGACCAAAAGAAAGGAAAAATAAAGAGAAAGGAAAAAATAAAAGAAAATGAAAACTTGATTAGTTGGACGCGCATCCACTGTTGGGATTTCTCTGAGCGATTCACTGGGCCGATTGGAGAGATCTTGATAGTTTCGGAAACTAGACCCACGGGGCTTTGGATCCATATCTAGTACGTTTTTTGGGGCGCTGTGAGCTAACAGCGACACTTGATTGAAAAAGCCATAGTAGTGAATCGCTAGGCTTTGATTATGACCAACAAATGGGCTAAGGGGATGTGATCCACTTCCCTCATTAAAAACCTTGTTTTGGAAAATCCATTGGGACAAAACCAAAACAAGGGAATGGGTCACATACCCATTTGTTGATCCTCTTGAAATTCCTGGATCAAATGTTGTTGTTGGGCTAAGCCATTTCTTCATCTTCGAACTTGTTTCATAACCAAAATGGTTTGAAACACTTCTTCTCCTTAGAGTTTCGTTGAGCTTCTTCGTCCTTGATCTTGTCATAGGAACTGTCGGGATGATCAAAGGCTCCTCGGCTAACTTTTCCTCAGCAATAAAGGTCTCCTCGGCTAAATCTCCCTTGGGGGGACTTTCCTCGGTTAGGTTTCCCCCGGATGCAAGTACCTCAGCTGAGTTTCCCTCGGATAAGCTTCCCTCGGATAGGTTTCCCTCGGATGCAACTCCCTCAGCTAAGTTTCCCTCGGATGCACTTCCCTCAGCTGCACTTCCCTCAGATAAGTTCCGCTCGGATAATTCCTCCTTGTTGCATATGCAGTCCATGATCATATCATCATCTCCCACTTGGAAAGGATTTGACCTCAAATCAGAACAATCTGCAAGGAAAAGAATTAAGTTAGAAACGTTGAAGATTATTCTCAGATTATACTCACCTTGCAAGCTTTTCTCATAAGCTTTGTCATTGGTCGGCTGTATGCTCTGTTCAAAAAATCGACCGTTTAGGCGCTAGACGGCGGTCCACCGTCCCGATTAGTGTCTAGGCGGGGAAGAAAATCGGTCAACGGATTTTTTTCCGATTTCAACGCTTTTTAAAAAAATCGGCGATTAATCACTGATTATTTTATTTTATTTATATTAAAAAAATTAATATATGATGTTAAATATTGAGTTTTTGTTGGATTTGGATCCATTTAAATTTTATAATTACTAGGGATTGCCCCGGGTTACGCCCGGATTTTTTCATAATTTTATGTTTGATTAGGTTAAGGTAATAATTTGTATTTTAAGTATATAGAAAACACATATATAATATGTTCATATTTTAAAAAATGCATATCATTAGACGAATTTCAAATTTTTAGAAAGTAAAACCTATTGTTTTTTTAGGTTTTAAAATATTAATATATTTTTTAGATTTGATTATAAATATAAAAAAATTTAGTTATGGCAATTTTTTGTGTAGTTTACTTTAGTATATTAGTCAATTCTTTGCAAATTATTTCAATCATGAGGAACAAAGTATTGCTTTCTCCTAGTTTAAGAGATTTAAGATCAATGATCACTTTCTAGGTAAATCTTATATAAACGTACGTTGATCTCTCCCTCTAGCAAGGATCTGCATGGCTAAAGTGATGGCAACTATGAATTACGAATTTGTATCTTCCATTGTTGATGTTAAAGTGGTGTCTGACAATTGAAGCTTTAATAAAAAATTACATGCGAGCGAATGAGCGATCAATATAATAGCCAGTAAACTATTTTAGATAATTTGGTTAATTGTTTAAGTTTTTCGGATAGTTTGAATAATCTGTGAAAAATTAGCTAATTCATCTCCGACAAAAAAAAAACAAAAGTGGCTAACACCATTTAAGGACTGGAAAATCTGGTTTACAGTTTCAGTCTTTTTAAATTTTATACCAGTTGATTTGACCATCTAAACCGAACCCGAATGTAAAAGTCCTAAATTTTTTTTTTTTTTACATCAACGTAAAAAGCCCTTGATTCATCACATTGGTAAAACTCATGGTATGGTTGTACTTGTACACAGGATTTTGTCTTTTGGGTTGTCTTTTGGATTTCAGCAAATCTGTCTTTATTGGCAACACCATAGACAAAAGTTTTTTTTTTTTACTTCTTTTTTTTTTTTTTTTGAATCACCGAAATTCTGGGCCCGTATATCCTCGGAGCGGGGCCCAAAACATTTGTTAATACAAGAGGGATTAAGGGATAAAATACAAATGTAGAATCATGAGGGATTGGAGCTTTCGCTAATATATCTGCAGGATCATTGTTTTCTCTTCTTGTCCAAACAAACTTGATTTCTTCAAACTTCTTGCTCCACTCCCAAGTGTCCTTTAGACAAAAGCTTTTTATTTTGACAATAAGAGAAACAAAATTTTTTAAATCGAACCCTTTAAATAGCAAATAATCAGTCAAGAAGAGAACATAGAAAAATGATCCAAAACCTAACAATGATACTAAAGAACAAAATAAAAGCCGTAGAATCCCCCCTCATGAGCACAATGTTGTTTCTGCCGCTCATTCACAAAACGGCTCTTGAGATATCTCGCTTACTCATCATTCACACATCGAACTGAAGCCGATTGCACGTACTTGTTGTATTGTTTTAGAATTTATCAATCATCCACCTATTGTTTTAGCAATTAATCGAACAAACGACAAAGAGAGATACATTACATACAATTGAAGTGGTGATTTTATTAATTTACCTTGTATAGAACTCGACGGTTAATCTTGTATGCAAGAGCAGTCCATTTCTTTCTACGCTCATTCATTTCTTTGGGAGAGATCCGTGTGTCTATTCTCTTCTTTCCTATGTCGATTGTGATTATGTCTCCATTCTCTATCAGACTGATTGGTCCACCCACCTGCATAATATAAATACACACCAAGAAAGATTTCAACATTACCGTCTTGACATTCTCATCTGTTTTAGTATTTGAAAGATTAGAAAAGCAGAACCATTGGAGAGACAGACATGAGCTTCAGGGGAGATGTGTCCAACAACAAAACCGTGTGACCCACCCGAGAACCTACCATGAGTCAGTAATGCACATTCATGCAGCACCCAATAGCTCCCAATAGTGGTCATACCTTTCCAAGACCAGCACCCATTCTTGCACTTGTCGGTGTCAACACTAAGGCATGTCTGGACCTCCTTTAGGGCCCTCTCTCTCCTCTGATAACAACAACTGTTCCCTGTAACATGCTACATCTCAGCAGATAGTATAATTAACCAGCTCTTGAAATGAACTTCATATCAGCAAGGCAGGGCCGTCTCTAAGATTCTTAGGACCCATTGCAAAAAAAAAAATTAGGAGGAAAATTGTTTTTTTTGGGCCCTTCTCTGAAAAAAAAAAAAATGGGCCCCAAATTTTTTTTTTTAATGTAAAAAACCAAAAAAAAAAATTGGGCCCTAGGAAAATGCCTAGGTTGCCTACCCCTAGAGCCGGGCCTGCAGAAGGCAATTACCTTAAACTCATCAGGTCTACTGATATAGCAGCCAACATAGATTCATCTCCTTCAAATTACCTAATACAATAGAGTTCCGTTATATAAGCCCTAAGAATTGAGAAGTTTTAACTTTAAGGAGGCTTAAGACTGAACCAACATTACCATGAACTACGGTATTAGTGATCATTATAAGAATAACATGAACTTCGTGTGTTAAACTGTTAATTTTTTGCTTTTTCGTTGTTTATTAAAATATTAGGAACATAGTACCAAATCAAACCATAAAAATTCAAAAAAGATATGGAACAGAAAATGGTGCTTCCAGCAAATTGAGTCTCTAGGCTCTTTCTGCACATTCCACTTCTTTATCAGGTTCAGTCCTTCATGCTATTCCTCAGAGTACAAATGAAACACTGGCAAGACCAAAGGATGGTTCATAGCACTCACCAGATGAGAACGTAGAATAGAATATAATAGAACTCTTCTCGATATTCATGCATGGTTTCAATATAAAATAGATGGGACAGCTACGATTCACCAATTGTCGTTCTGGGTGTTCAATGTAAAATGTAAATGTCAATTTGGGTTTTTGGCCTTGTACATTATTATGCGCTTCATACTCGATATATATATTAGTATCTTTATACATATGAGATGTGTCCACGTCATCCACATGAAACAGTAAAATCCTCCACGGTAAAGTGATTTATTAAAAAAGTGTTACGTGATTTAAAATACGTGTGGATAAACTTCCTCTTATGTTTCAGAGTTGAAACCATTAGGATCATCCTTGTACAGAGAAAAAGACCACAGTCAATGTACGACAACCTTTGCAAAACTTACTTTGCTTTGCTTCCAAGAAATTTGTTGCTTGTATGGTCATTGGTCTAGTAATTTCTCTTGCGTCTCCTTTTCCTACACATGCAGAGCCGTTGCGAGAAATTAGAGGGCCGCAAGCTAGAGAAAAAAAGGGCTGGTCTCTGTTTACAAAAGAGCAATAACCTTATGCCTCTGTTTCTAATAGAGGGGTTTAACTTAAGTATTGTCGAAAAAACAAAAAAAAACTCGCAAAATGGAAAAAGAAGCTTCTGAGTTTCAAACCCGGGACTGATAAGGGTGGAAAATCATCCGCGTACCACTAGGCTAAGGAAAATCTTTTGTAACTGAGGCCGAAAATGTTTTTAACTCCTCTGAGGGCCGCAACCACAGCTTGGCCTGCTTGTGCCACGCGACGGCTCTGTACACATGTATAGCTTTAATATCATGAAAAATTTACTGCAAGACAGTGATAACTCATGATATAGGCTTAGAACCATGATTAGAAGTGTTGTTCTCAAAATTAAACCTTTTTTTAATTCGAAATTAGTATTCCAGAACAAATCATGATCCCACGGGATAAACAATGCAGAAACTATAATTATTTGAAAGATTCTTTTAACATTAAAAATATTTATTTGAAATATAAGAGTCTTCATATATATACTTGCACTTAAAGGGTAATGCTTTGCAAACTCAGTGGTCCATATGATCGACCTCCATATGGTTTGGGCCAACAGCATCAAGTAGAATAAGATCAATCGTAGGGTGGAAGAACATATTGACCAGATGGTCTTCCTACAATATTATATACTAAATATATTGTATATTTGTAAAGGGATTGTTTTTTTGAATATTTATGCCTACGTGGCATATGTTAGTATAACATCAAGTTTGGACTTTTGAACTTCACAAATTGAGGTGTGAATTTAATTTACGAAAGTAGGAACTAGAGAGGTATTATGAGATGGGAATAAGAAATATATTTGGCTATGAGATGGGAGTAACCGAAAGCCCTTGATTAAGAGGAAGTAGGAAGAGGGAGCTTAAGGGACGCTTCGTCTAGTAAAAACTTCTAGATCTTTATTATCTGGTTGATGACATGGATTTATATATGATGTGTATCTTTATTATTGGTTAATTATATTCTTGATTATTTTGTCTTACGTGGATGGCCTTAGAAGCCAGGGATTATTTCCCTTTTATATAAAGGAGATATTTAATATCATATATTTAATTTTCAATATAAATTAAATAAAATAATATTAAAATACAATATATTAGTATTATTAATACATATTTTTTCACATAATAATATATATTTAACATCATATATTAATTTTTAATATAAATTAAATAAAATAATATTAAAAACTAATCACTGATTAATCGCTGATTTTTGGGTAGGTGCTAGGCGGAACCCGGCCACCCGACTAGCGCCTAGCGATTTTTTGAACATTGGCTGTATGATTTGAAATGGACGATCAATTCTTGGCAACAACTGGATCTTTGTTTGGGTTGGAAAGCGTCCTCTCTTCGTTTGCATCCACAAACTCCCACCAGGCTCAAAGATCATTCGGCATTGCTTCTGGTTTGCTTGCTGCTTCTTTCTCAAATACTCTATCGGTTCAAAAACAGCTTGAACAACAATCTTCTTAAGCCAAACATGGAAGAGCCACGTTTTTGGGGCATGAAAATTCAGCTCTCCGTCCTGTGTACCCTGTGGACTCACATAAAAGACTCGAAACAAAAGATCATAGGTGCAAAAGGTATTATCCTTTGATTCAATAAACAACTTCTTATAGACAAGAATATTGAAACTTTCAGTGAATGGTCTTGGACCAGAAAAAACCTCTATTGTTTTATGATATGAAATGCAGTATGTTATCCTAGAGCATCTATCAATATCCACAAGCACATAATTTTTATTAGGTTCTAGCGTTTTATCTTTGTCAAACAGAAAACCTCCATGCCTAAAGAATTTCTTATGCTCAAACTTTTCGCAATAATGAAACACATTTTTAAAATCATCATTTGAAATATAAAGCTCTTTTATGTGTTCAAATTCCAGCAACTTAGCTTCAGGAATAAAAACAAACTCATACCTTGGAATTACTGCATCATCCACAATAATTTCCTTACCTGGCTCGCGTAAGGTCAGATATGCCATCACTGTTGTGCCTATCTGGGCCGATTGGTAAGGCCGATTGAGATGATCTGATTGTTTTGAAAACTAGACCCACATGGCTTTGGAGCCATATGTAGATCGCTTTCGGAGGTGCAGTGAGTCGGGCTGTGTAGCACGATCTTGGGGACAGTCGCGCAATAGGGCCTGGTGTAGATCGGTTGACTTGTAAAATTAATATCTCTCAAGTCTGAACCGGCATTGTTGTGAATCTAAATTTCCCAGTTTCTCTGATGAATCAAGATTCCAGAAAATTTTGGTTCATAGCTTGATTTCTTCTGGTTTGGTTGGGAAAATCTTTTGAACGCACGCATGTCCGAATAGCGTAAGCTGGGATTTACCTGTCTTGGAAGTTGAATAACTTCCTCACCTGAACTCGGAATGGATTGATTCAACTTCGAGGAGTGCTCTAGTTGAGGTGAGAACATATTCCAAGTGTTTGTTAGGCTAGTAAAATTGATTACAGACTTCTTTTGTATTGAACAAGGCTCATGGGTCTTTTCGGATGGTTTCTTGTTCATATCAACAATAAAGCTCTTGGTTGAAAACTGTTCCAACTTATCACATGTGTTATGTTGCTCACTTTCAGAATGCCTAGAGTTCAAATCTGTTTTTCCTGCATCATGAACAAGCATATCAGTTTTACTACTTGTAGCTAGGCTTAGACACTTACCTCGCATAATGTTGCTCATATTAGTGTTGAGGTGCTGTTCTGGTTGCAAGCTTTTAAGCAAAGTGATTTGCATAGTGTCATGAGTTTGCTCTTGGTCCATTCCATCTCCTTTGGATGTGTGCTCTTTAGTAGGACCTGTTTCAACACCCTTTGACAAAGACAAGTGCATCATCCTAGTGATGGATAAATTAGAAACCTGCTTGTTTAAAACAGAACTTATCTTAGCTTTTGCAAGATTTGTTTCGAACTCGGCTACAACATCTAGTAATTCATCTCGGATTTCTTTTGGACCGAATAAGGGCTGAGGGGCTTGATCAGTACGTCCGGAATGATCACATGGTCGATGTTTATGATTTCCCTCAGTGGAAATTCTTTGCTTTTGCTCATCCCTCAAGCGTTGCAAATAATTCTTGGACTCTGGACGGAAGGATCGATCGGTCGGCTTGAGGACCGATCGGTCGTTCTTGGATCGATCGTTCGGATTGAGGACCGATCGATCGTTTTTGCTCCTGCCAGTTCCGAACGAGTTCGATCGATCGATCGGATGAAAGGATCGATCGATCCTTTTCTTTTCTCCTCCTTTGAACGATCCAAACTTGTAGCTCGGCTCTTCTCTGCCTTCTCTCACACACCCATACCTTCTTTGACGGTCATGAGATGATTTATCATCACGTCCATAGCAATCATATGTTGTTTCTCCTCTTTGTTGTCTTTGCTCGTCTCTCTTTTGTGCTCTCCTTTGTTGTTGAATGCCTTGATGCAGAGCATCGAATTTGGTGTTTATGACCTGCTCCATGACCTGCTCCATCCGAGCCATCATTGTTTTCATCCACACCTTGTTGTTGCTGTTTCCTGCTTGGTCTTCATCCTCCATCTTGACCTGAAACGAAACAAAAACACTAAACCAGTAACTAGTTTTCACAAAAAATAAAATATTGATTCATGCAGGTTCATCTAGCACATATTTTTTGCAACCATAAGAGAGATCTAATACACACGAAACTGCAGAGACCAGTTAAGAAACTCGACAGCAACTAACACAAAAACAGAAAAAAGGAAAATTTCAATCTAACCTAATCCTACCCGCGAATAGTAAGAACCCTAACTATTTTTTTTTTGATTTTTTTGCTAAACAGAAACGAACACTTCAGCTATGCAGGTTATTAAGGATGCAACTAACACATGAACAAAGAAGAACAAGACTCTGCAACTCAGACTCGACCTAAAAAAAACGCAGACTCTATAAACCTTAACAAATTTTGTTTTTTTTGTTTTTATTGAACTAAATCGACAGCTCTCTTAAACAACTAGCTAACCATGTGAGTAATGATGAAAAATACACAGAAAGTAACAGAACAGACTCGACAAAACAAGACTCCACGACACAGAATTAAAACTCAAGAAAAATAAATAAAACAGGTTCGAAGTAAGCAAGGAACGAGATTACCCAGTAGTCTTAGAGCGTGCTCTGATACCACGTGATAAGAACCTCCCTAGATCGACACTCGTAGAGCCGGGAAGAACGGGGATAGGCCTTGCAAGCACAAGTGCTTCAAGGGATGTGGATCAGGGGGTCACACAAAGGAGATGGAAGTCCCTTGATTTACCTTTGTTCTGCTTTAGATATGACACACCACTACAAGAAAACTGCCTTTTTACAACTAACATAATCGTCGTAAATTAGTCGTAAAACATGGTTTACGACGGATTAGCGACGATTAACAATTCGTCGTAATATGATCGTCGTTAATCGGAAATCGTCGTAAATTGGTCGTAACATTAAGGAGGACTAAAAATCGTCGTAAAATCGTCGTACATTATTCGTCGTAAAATCGATGTAAATATACATCGATTTTACGACAAATGGATTACATCGATTTTACATCGATATCACGATGAAACATTACATCGATTTTACATCGAATTATACAATTTTTGTTTTCGACAATCCGTCGTAAATTCGTCGTAATAGGATGAAACATTACATCGATTTTACATCAAATTATACAATTTTTGTTTTGACAATCCGTCGTAATATGTAACTGTAAATGCGTTGGTAAATCGATGTAAAATAATCAATGTAAATTCATCGTAAATTATTGAACGATGTAAAATCGATGTAAATATTGAGTTGATGTAAACTCGATGTAATACATATATATATATATATATAATATATTATTTATTTTTAAAATTAAAATTAAAACAATTAATAAAATTATATTTATAAATTAAAATTTTATAAATAAATTCAAAATTTAAAATAAAATTTAAAATACAAAATAAAATTCTTAATATAAACTATTGTCCAGCTGGAAAACGTAAATTATCAAAAAGTTCGTCGTCCGATCCATTCTGCTCCATATTCGCTCGTTCTTGCGCGAGCGGATCACTCGGCTAGCCCGATGTCGATCCTTCTTGCTGCTTCAGTGCAGCTGCCAAAGTCGGGTTAGCCAGGGCAATAATATCGAAGAGAGTGTTGTATCCTTGGATTGTTTTATCGTATCCTTGGATCTTCTCATCGTATACCACCTGCTTCGCCCGCAAAGTGTTGATCTCGGAGTTGGCGGTGTTTAACTCGGTCCGCAAAATAACCGGATTGTCGAAAACCTGACGACGGGATGAGGCGGCGGCACTATCTGCGATCGATCCCATCCCTAAAACTCTGCCCTTTTTCTTCGGGGCAACCTTTAAAAGAGAAACGTAAAATTTAATAAATTGTATAAAGAAACGTTAACTTTTGTAAACAAAAAACGTTAAATTACCTCTGCGTATATCTCGTCCATCTGGGCAACCGTCAAAGTCGCAGTGGATTGGACCGAACTACCGCCAGGTGATAGCTGCTGAAAAATCTGAGTTTGACGCTCGTCGATCCTTGCATGCGCATCATTGTAGATCACCTCTGCTCGAGGATCTACAAAAGAGCCGTCTTTCTTCTTGTGAGTTTCCGCAAAAACTCGGGTCAATGGAGGAAGTTCGCCTCCATTTTCCTAACAAAAAAGACATTCAAAAAGAAATCAAACGGTTGATGGGTAATATAAATTAATAACAAATTAAAATCACATAAATAAAATACTAACCGAAAAAATTATTACCATTTGAAGGAGTCTTCCCGCAAAAGACGTTTGACCCGACGTATGAGGCATAAGCGCTGGAAAACCGTCTGGACCCATAGTGTTCCGAGAAGCCAAACACTTAGCAGCCACTTGCTGCTAATGCGGATCTCTCCAGTATGCCGTCAAGCCGTTCCAAACATCGGAAGACATGTATGGCGGCTTCCCATGATCGCCTTTAACCTCCCACTTCCTCTTCCAATCGGAGACGGTATTGTTGAGCCACAATTTTCCCTTCTTTTTGAATTCCGTCTTCCCCGTCTCGTTGATCGCAACATCCCAATGCCATTTTTGCTAAAATTTAAAAATTAAAATAAAATTAGAAACGATTAAAGATAAAGAATTCTCCAAAATAATAATGAATTTAAAAAAAAAAAAATTTACCGCAAAACATTTAAACCATGTCAAGATAACGTCTTCCGGATCCGAAGACCAATTGCGGTGAGGATCCATGAAATAGGCTTTAATGGTGTCAGCCACACTCCGTCCAACTTTGTTATCTTCCTTAAACCTAAGAAATAAAACAAAAATTATTAGTAAAAAAAAACAAATTCATAATGTTATTAAAAAAAAAAAAATTGTAGTTACGTACCAAAATGTATTCGGGAGCCGTCGCGGATCTAACCGGTCTAAAGAATCATGCCCCGGAGACTGCAAAATATCTTCGACCATCAATCCCGCATACAACAACGGCGGTCGAGTACCTGCTTCTGGAGGCGGTGCTGGTTCGGAAAAATAATCCGGAACAGCGGACTGTGTGGCAGAAGCTGACGGGAGTTGCGAATTAGCACTCGGTCCCATCTCGAGAAACTGCCGATAGTGTGTCTTACGTGGCGCCATATCTAAAAATATTTAAAAATAACTCAATTCCAGTATAATATAATTTCATTCCTAACTAATATTCCAATCCTAACTAATAAAAAATTACAATCCTAACTAACAATTCAAAATCATCACAAACAATAATATAATTTAAAAAACCAAAAAATAAAAATTTTACCTTTTTCGTAGGTAGAGAGAGGTGAGAGAGTTTTAGAGAGAGAGAGAGAGTGAGTTTGTGTGAGATTGTGAGGGAGGAAAAATCTGGTCACGTATATATAGATTTTGTGGTCGTCGTAAAATCGTTGGTAATTTACAACTATTATACGACGATTCCGTCGTAAAATCATCGTAATATTAAAACCGAAAATTCAACCTATCAAAATTTTTCCCCACGCGGTAAATTAAATATTTCGATTTACAATGAAATTACAATGGATTCGTCGTAAAATCGTTGTAAGTTTACAACGATTTTACGACGAATCCATCGTAATTTCGTTGTAATAGATTAAATCTATACCCTAAACCCTAAATCATAATACACATATCCTGGAAGTAAGAACGAAGTATATTTGTGCATCTAATACTTCTAATATTTAACAACAGATTCAATAACGACGATTGAATATATATCGTCGTCGATTTTCTTATCTTACATAATAATGTATAGCATTCGTTCTTATAAGTATATTCGTAACATGCATGACTTAAATAATGTAAATGATTTTGTAAAAACTTAAACTTGTTTATACTATGATTACAACTTACGTTAAACAAGATATAAGATAAAAAAACCAAACATGTAAATCAAACCCTAAACCCTACATTTTAGGTATTACAACGAAATTACGACGGATTCGTAGTAAAATCGTTGTAAAATTACAACGATTTTACGACGAATCCGTCGTAATTTCGTTGTAATAGATTAAATCTATACCCTAAACCCTAAATCATAATACACATATCCTGGAAGTAAGAACGAAGTATATTTGTGCATCTAATACTTCTAATATTTAACAACAGATTCAATAACGACGATTGAATATATATCGTCGTCGATTTTCTTATCTTACATAATAATGTATAGCATTCGTTCTTATAAGTATATTCGTAACATGCATGACTTAAATAATGTAAATGATTTTGTAAAAACTTAAACTTGTTTATACTATGATTACAACCTACGTTAAACAAGATATAAGATAAAAAAACCAAACATGTAAATCAAACCCTAAACCCTACATTTTAGGTATTACAACGAAATTACGACGGATTCGTAGTAAAATCGTTGTAAAATTACAACGATTTTACGACGAATCCGTCGTAATTTTGTTGTAATATATTAAATCTATATCCTAAACCCTAAATCACAATACACATATCCTGGAAGTAAGAACGAAGTATATTTGTGCATCTAATACTTCTAATATTTAACAACAGATTCAATAACGACGATTGAATATATATCGTCGTCGATTTCCTTATCTTACATAATAATGTATAGCATTCGTTCTTATAAATATATTCGTAACATGCATGACTTAAATAATGTAAATGATTTTGTAAAAACTTAAACTTGTTTATACTATGATTAGAACTTACGTAAAACAAGATATAAGATAAAAAACCAAACATGTAAATCAAACCCTAAACCCTAAATTTTAGGTATTACAACGAAATTACGACGGATTCGTCATAAAATCGTTGTAAGTTTACAACGATTTTACGACGAATCCGTCGTAATTTCGTTGTAATAGATTAAATCTATACCCTAAACCCTAAATCACAATACACATATCCTGGAAGTAAGAACGAAGTATGTTTGTGCATCTAATACTTCTAATATTTAACAACAGATTCAATAACGACAATTGAATATATCTCGTCGTCGATTTCCTTATCTTACATAATAATGTATAGCATTCGTTCTTATAAGTATATTCGTAACATGCATGACTTAAATAATGTAAATGATTTTGTAAAAAAAAAACTTGTTTATACTATGATTAGAACTTACGTAAAACAAGATATAAGATAAAAAAACCAAACATGTAAATCAAACCCTAAACCCTAAATTTTAGGTATTACAACAAAATTACGACGTATTCGTCGTAAAATCGTTGTAATAGATTAAATCTATACCGTAAACCCTAAATCACAATACACATATCCTGGAAGTAAGAACGAAGTATATTTGTGCATCTAATACTTCTAATATTTAACAACAGATTCAATAACGACGATTGAATATATATCGTCGTCTATTTATTTATCTTACATAATAATGTATAGCATTCGTTCTTATAAGTATATTCGTAACATGCATGACTTAAATAATGTAAATGATTTTGTAAAAACTTAAACTTGTTTATACTATGATTAGAACTTACGTAAAACATGATATACGTTGATAAACCAAACATGTAAATTAAACCTAAATCGTCGTAAGTTTACGACGATGTTACGACGAAAATAGTAACATCGGTATCACGACGATTTCACGTCGACTCTGAGAGTTTGGTAAAACACTGTTTCTTATAGGTCACCTAATTATTTACATCGAATATTGTCGACATAGTTTCGTCGTATATTCGATGTAAAATCGTTGTAATGCTATTCGATGTAAAACCGTTGTAAATTTTTGTTGTAAATCCGTTGGTAATTTCTAGAAAATTTCTATAAATACATTCCACACCTTCAATGGTAACTCAAAAAAAAAATAGACACTAAATATATACATACCCACGTTTCCTTGGGTTTTTACGCTGATCATTGTGTTCCCACTTCTTGATGATCTTACCAACAAAGAATCCTGTGGGATCTTGTTTTCAAGTAAAGACAGTCTTCATAACTACCATAGGTGAATGATTCATAGAATTGGACATCTATGTAAATCCGTCGTACTATAAGGATGTCCAAAACTATGTATCTTTCACTTATGGTGGTTGGTCTTTATGAATCTAGAAAACTAGACCCCCAGAGTTCTTTGTTGGCCAGATCATCAGAAGTGGAAATACAACGGTCTGCTCCTAAACCCAAGATGACATTACGACGATATTACGACGAATGTGGTACTATTCGTCGTAATAGCGTCGTTAAGTACCATCAGGTTTACATTAAATTAACTGTATATTTAGGTTTTAGCATTATGTAATAAAGTTTAACTAACCCTAATCTACGTGTTTCATTCACAAAAATTGTTAATTCATCAAAGTTTCGTCGATTTTTTATTAATTTAATAATTTTACAACAAAAACTTAAACATTTAATAAACCGAAAATTACATATATATAAGCTTTCAATCAGAATCATCATCTTCGTTGGACTCATCATCTTGATTTGGTTCATCATCTTCTGGTTCATCATCATCGTCACTTTCTTCAAACTCGTCGGAATCGCCTTCTTCTTCGGTGTCGTCAGGTAGATATTCAAGTTGCCTGTTTTGTGGATAAATTAAAAGAACGTTCTCCGTAATCTCTGGTTCTATAATGTCAAGGCAAGAATCTTGTTGCATTGGAAGATCGTCAACACCAACAATTTTACCCCTTGGAGCTATTTTAATAACCGATAACCATGAGACCCCAGATGTTCGAACTCGCGGATATGGAACGAACGTTACTTGTTCTTCTTGTGATGCTAGGATTAATGGCTCAAATTTGTTGTAACGTCGTGATTTGTTGACATCAACCACACCAAATTTGTTAATTCGCATCCATCGACCGACTGTTGGATCGAACCAATCACATTTGAAGAGAACGCATTTCAACCTAACCAGTTCGGGGTACTCCACTTCAATTATTTCCTGCAAAACCCCATAAAAATCTATTTCACCCCTAACACATACTCCGTAGTTGGTAGTTGCCCGACGAACGCCATACTTGTTTGTATGAAACACATAACCACGGTTAAAATACATGGGTGCAGTCGTTATCTTCCCGATGGGGCCTAGAAGTAACTCATGAAACCAAAATGGATATGCGGGATCGCCATGATCAACCTATGATAAGTGTGCTTGTTAGATTGAAAGCCGATATAATTAAATAAAATATTTATAACTATAAATATTAACTTACTTGCGTCTTCAACCACTCAACAAAGTGACGATCTTTACGGTCGTTTATTTCATCATATGAAACCCCTTCAATGCATTCTCGTACCTGGGTAACAAATAAGTTTCAAAATACATATATAGACATAAAAATTAACACATTTAATTATAATTGTATTAATTAATTATTAATGACTGATTAATTAAATAGTTTTGTTACCTTTCGTAAGGACTCACTTCATCACAGTTTAGGAGGATGTACGTATGTACGTTGTGCCTGTCATGCTCGTTATCCCACCAAACTTCCTTCAATTTTCCACTACGACGACCGATTGGTGAGAAGATGTCTGAGACACCCTCTACTGCATAAATTCGTCCCACACCGCCATCATCGTATCGTCGGGGAGCCCGTTTGCGTGTGCGGACTTTTGTAGCGAAATAATATGAAGTGAAGTGTAAGGTTTCTTCTGTCAAACTTCCAGCAACAATTGATCCTTCAACCCTTGCTAGATTTTTTGCCTTTCCCTTTAAATGTTTCATGAAGCGCTCGAATGGGTACATCCACCTAAACTGAACAGGGCCTCCTAGTTCTGCTTCGTGGGGGAGATGAATGGGAAGATGTTCCATAACATCAAAAAACGCAGGGGAAATATCTTCTCCAAATTGCACAACAAGATTGGAATATTAGAGCAGCCAGCTGTGCAATTACATCTTCTGACAACGTCCGTGTACTAAGATCCCGGAAAACGCTCTGATGCCTGCAAAATTATATACATTTTAATATATACATAATTAATCTCAACAATTTTATATGTGATGAAGTATCTTACCCCCAATTGCTTCATGAACATTTCCTGGAAGGAGTTCGGCAAATGCGAAAGGAAGTAAACGTTGCATAAACACGTGGCAGTCATGACTCTTCATCCCTAAAAACTTTTGTCCTTTCTCAACAGATTTAGCAAGATTGGATACATACCCATCAGGAAACTTGACGTCAGATGAAACCCAATTGAACAACGATGCCTTTTGTTCTGCACCCAACCGAAATATAGGAACTAGTGATTTTCCATTGCTCATTATATGCAACTCATTTCTGTTGCAAATATCTGGCAAGTCCAACCTTGACTTTCCGCTGTCTTTGGTTCTTCCTTTCACGTTTAACACTGTATGCATGATGTTATCAAAAACGTTTTTCTGAATGTGCATGACATCAAGATTGTGTCTCAGTAGATGATTTTTCCAGTACGGAAGATCCCAAAAACTGCTTTTCTTGTGACAATTGTGATTAACCCCGTATCCATCAGGCATATTAGCTGGAGTGTGCCAATTTCCCCCACGTATCGCAGTTTCTAGTCCCCCAAAATGATCTATTTGCGCTTCTAGATCTTCCCCAGATAGATACACTGGTGGGGGGACACGCACGATTTTGTTCTTCCTAAAAAACCGCCTGTTTCTCCTATATGGATGGTTTATTGGTAGAAACCGGCGGTGACAATTAAACCAGCATGTTTTTCGACCATGTTTCAGTTGAAACGCATCTGTCCGATCGAGGCAATAAGGACAAGATAACCTCCCATGCGTCGTCCAACCTGATAGCATTCCGTATGCAGGGAAGACGCTTATTGTCCACATAAGCACCGCACGCATCGTAAAATTTTTTTTCCTCGAACAGTCATATGTCCGCACTCCTGTATACCACAACTGTTTTAACTCATGTATGAGAGGCTGCAAAAACACATCAAGGGACCGCTTCGGATGATTGGGACCAGGGACTAAAATATTCAGGAAAAGAAATTCCCTTTGCATGCACATATCTGGGGGAAGGTTATAAGGAGTTACGATAACTGGGCACAAAGAATATTGCCTACCAGACATACCGAATGGACTAAATCCATCAGTGCAAAGACCAAGATACACATTTCGCTTAGAGTTAGCAAAATCGGGGTGTACCGTGTTAAAGTGTTTCCAAGCTTTTGCATCTGACGGGTGAGTCACTTCTCCTTCTCTCTGTGAATGTTCTGCATGCCACCTCATCGATTTAGCTGCCCTTTCAGATTGATACAATCGTTTCAACCTATCAATTATAGGAAGATACCACATCCGTTGGTATGGTATCTTAGTATGCCCATTTGTTTGCGGCCTAAATCTCAGTTTTTGGCAAAATCGACATTCCTGCATCTTATCATCATCTTTCCAAAAAAGCATACAATTGTCAACACATACATCTATCATCTCAGAAGGCAACCCAAGACTAAACACCAACTTCTGTATCTCATAGTATGTTTCGGCAGCCAAATTATCCTCTGGCAAATACTCTTTAATAAGATCAGCCCAATCATCCATGCAAACCTCAGCTAAGTTATGATCAGTTTTAATTGTCATCATCCTAGCAGCTAACGACAATTTTGACTGACCTTCTCTACATCCATCGTAGAGTGGCTGGTTTGCAGCGTCTAGCATATTATAAAATCGTTTCGCATCTACGTTGGGTTCCTCAACAGTACTATTATCAGCATTTGTTTCATGAAATGCATCATTAACCATGGCATGCATCCTATCATGATCTGCACCCTGATCAAATTGATGTTGACCATGATCATAACTACCTTGATAATTTAATTCTACTTGACCTTGATAATTACTACTACTATCCGTTGCTTGAGTTCTTTCAAAACCCTCTCCATGTTGATACCAAACATAATATTGCGGCATAAACCCTCTATTTAGTAAATGTTTCCACACCGTCTCAATAAACATATATCTCGTATTCTTGCATTTACGACAAGGACAGAACATCTTACCACTTTCCAGGGTTGTTTGCATATTTCCGGCCTGATACATGAATATTTCAAACCCCTCTTTGAATTCTTCGGTCAAATCTCCCTCTGAATCCTTTTGCGTATACATCCATTTTCGTAGTTCGTATATAGACATTTATAGTGTTTTTTATTTTTTATTATGTTTTTATTTTTTTTTTATTCTTTCGTTTGAAATTAGGCTGTATTTATAGAATTTTGTTTCAGAATTACCAATGATTTTCCAACGGATTTACAACGAATTTTACGATGTAAATTCGATGTAAATTTAGTAGGTGGACCTATTAAAAACCGTGGTCTACCTAACTCGGAACATGCGACGTCAAATCGTCGTAATATCAACGTAATATGCAGAAGCCATATTCGTCGTAATATCTTTGTAAAGTTATATCGATATTACGACGATTTATGTTGTCGTTGTAAAATGGTCGTAAGTTTACATCGATATTACGACGACATATATTTACGACGATTTTACATCGAACACATATTTCGTCGTAATGTCGTCGTAATGCCGATGTAAAGTTACATCGATTTAAAACGGTCATAAATTTTCGTTAGAAATGGACAGTTTTCTTGTAGTGCACTAAAGAAGAACAAGCATTGGATATTACACACCAGCAAGGAAGAAGAGAGAGATGAGTCTCTCGAAACCCTTAAAAAAGAGGCTGCGCCTATGGAATAAAATCATAGATGAGTTTTACGACAAAGGTCTTAGGGTTTTTATAAGTAAACCATCGACCATAAGAAAAGAAAAATAAAGAGAAAGGAAAAAATAAAAGAAAAGAAAAACTTGATCAGTTGGATGCGCATCCACTATTGGGTTTTCTCTGAGCGATTCACTGGGCCGATTGGAGAGATCTTGATAGTTTCGGAAACTAGACTCACGGGGCTTTGGATCCATATCTATTACGTTTTCTGGGGCACTGTGAGCTAACAACGACACTTGATTGAAAAAAACTATATGGGCTTGGATTATGACCAACAAATGGGCTAAGGGGATGTGATCCACTTGCCTCACTAAAAACTTTGTTTTGGAAAACCCGTTGGGACAAAACCAAAACAAGGGAAAAAGAGTGCAAATGGGTCACATACCCATTTGTTGATCCTCTTGAAATTCCTGAATCAAATTTTGTTGTTGGGCTAAGCCATTTCTTCATCTTCGAACTTGTTTCATAACCAGAATGGTTTGAAACACTTCTTCTCCTTAGAGTTTCGTTGAGCTTCTTCGTCCTTGATCGTGTCATATGACTTGTCGAGATGATCAAAGGCTACTCGGCTAACTTTCCCTCAGCAATAAAGGTCTCCTCGGCTATATCTCCCTCAGGGGGACTTCCCTCGATTAGGTTTCTCCGGGATGCAAGTCCCTCAGCTGAGTTTCCCTTGGATAAGCTTCCCTCGGATGCAACTCCCTCATCTAAGTTTCCCTCGGATGCACTTCCCTCATCTGCACTTCCCTCGGATAAGTTCCCCTCGGATAATTCCTCCTTGTTGCTTATACCGTCCATGATCATATCACTTTTGAAGTTTGCAGACTGCATTTGGAGGTAGCCATTCCCCCTCCTTTGGTGTGTATCCTGGAGGAAGGGTCATGTAAATTTCTTCATCAAGATCATCATTAAGAAAGGCGTTGGAGATGTCTAGTTGAGTTAAGCTCCATTTCTTTGATGCAGCAACCGATAACAAAGTTTTGACTGTTGTCATTTTGGCTACGGGAGAGAAAGTGTCAGCAAAGTCTACACCTTCTTCATGTGTGTAGCCTTTAGCTACGAGCCTAGATTTATAACGTTCGAGACTCCCATCTGCATTTAGCTTGACTTTGTAGACCCATTTGAATCCAATATCATGTTTGTCTGATGGTAAGGAACAAATGCTCCAAGTCTGAGATCTTTCCAAAGCTAACAACTCTTCATTCATTGCTTTAAGCCATTCGTCAAACTTCTTGGCCTCTCTGAAGGAAGATGGTTCTGGATAAAGAGTGATTGAGCAAATGTATGCTTTGTATTCATCAGATAACTGATTATAAGACATATAAGCAGTCAGAGGATAGGGAATATATGTTTCAGTAATATTGTAGTAGTAGTCTTGAAGATAAGTTGGGATCTTTGAGGATTGTTTCATATTATCTTGTTGAATAGGCTGAGTGTTTGTAGCTGTCCCATCTGAAGAGAGATGAATGCTGTCACCTATAGGAGTGAGATCTGAGCTCACCGTACGCTCAGAACATTCATTCTCTTCAATGGGTGAAGACATTGTTGTAGAATCAACATCGAAACAATCTGCATCATAGTGGGAAGACTCATTTCCAAATGGAAATATATCCTCATGAAAGATCACATTGCGGGATATATGAACTGAATGTGTTTCCAAATCCAATAATTTGTATCCTGCAGGATATCCAAGGAAGACACAAGCTTTGGCTCTCGGTTGAAACTTAGTTCTATTCTTTGAAGATGTAGAACTATAATCCAGACAACCAAATACGCGCAAGTCATTATAGGCATGACATTTTGAAGTGAGTACCTGATAAGGAGATTTCTCTTGCAAGATAGGCGTTCGAAGTCTATTAATTAGAAAAACTGCAGTAAGAACAGAGTATCCCCAGTATTCTAATGGTATTTTGGCTTGAAACATCAGAGATCTAGCAACATTTAAAATGTGCTGATGCTTTCTTTCCACTATGGAATTCTGCTCTGGTGTCTCTGGACAGGAGTGATAAGATTTGATTCATTTTGCTCTGAATAAGTCGTTGAACTTCAGTTCCGGAGCATTATCTGATCTGACCCATTTCACTGCAGTCCTGTGTTGAGTTTCTACCATTTTCAAGAAATTTGAAAATATTGTAAGAACTTCATAGTTTGTTCTCAATAGATATATCCAAGTAACTCTGGTATGATCATCGACAATAGTGAGGAAGTAGTTGTATCCTTCTACTGTTGAGACAGAGAATGGTCCCCATATGTCAATGTGAACAAGATCAAAAGAATTCTCACATAAGTGATTTTGAAAATTATATGAAAGATGATTTTTTTTGGCAAGCGGGCAAATAGAACAATGAAATTGACCTTTATTCCTAGTACATATGTAATCATGTCAACTCTAGATACAGATGGGTGCCCTAGTCTATTATGCCATAAACTTGAATCAACAATGAGATTTGCAGCAAACTGAAACTGTTGAAGAGCATTCGTAGCAATGCAACCAATATCCAGAACATATAGATCCTTGATAGGATCCTGTAATATGCAAGTAGATTCATCAAAAGTAACTCGACATTTCAAATCTCGTGTTAGCTGACTGACACTCAATAAACTGATTCTGAAGTCTGGAATATACAGAACATTATGTAGCACCAGGAATTGGTTTAACTGAATTTGTCCAATTCCTGCAATATGTATATTCAACCCAGTAGATAGAGTGACTGAATTATTCATTGAAGTATTCAAACTCACAAATAGACTTTTATCATGTGTAACATGTTGAGTTGCACCACTGTCCACAATCCATGAAGAAGACGATAAAGCATTTCCAGTAGCTTTAAATATTCCAACAAAGCATAAAGTGTTTGAGGAGAAAGCCATACCAGGAAAAGTTGTTATCATTCCACCAGAAGTGGACATCGTGGTGGAATCAATGGGAGAGTGTAGTTGTGAGTTAAAATATGCAATGACATCGTGGATTTGATCTTTGGATAGGATGTTGATCATGTTAGCAGTGTTGCTCCCATTTGTATTTAGAGCAAGTTGAGCTACCACTGGTTTAGCCGAGACCAAATTCTTCTCAGCTGTATTAGACTTATGTTTGTGTTTAAAACCAGGTGGGTAACCATGGATTTTATATCACTTATCAACAGTGTGACCATTATATCCACAATGGCTACATGTTGGTCTTGGTTTCTGACCATTATATGCAGACTGTGTGGCATTAACCGATACTTGTTCAGATGCAGAAATGTTTAAAGCAGAGGCATTCTGAAGAGGACTGATATTTCGCTGATTATAGTCTTGATCAAGAAGATTATAGACACCAGCTAGATCAGGTATGGTATTCTTCATGATGATCTGACTTCGAGCATGAGTATATGACTCATTTAAACCAGCAAGGAACTTGATGACTTTCGTGTGTTCTGACTTAGCTGAAGTAGCTTTGCAACAATTACAGGTCTGACAAGTCTTCACGTAATCTGCTCCATTAAGATCATCTCATAATGTCTTCAATTTTGTGTAAGTTGATAAATCTGTAGATCCTTGTTGGAGAGACTAGATTTGTTGCGTGAGTTGATAAGATCTTGGCAGATTTGTAACATTGAAACGTGTCGTCAAATCTTTCCAGATTTCAGAAGCATCGTTCAATCTAAGAATACTACTATAGATCGGTTTTGTGACTGAATTCAATATCCATGATTTTACCATACTATTACATCGTGACCAAATCCGATAATGAGGATACAATTCAGGAGGACGAGGAAGAGAACCATCAACAAATGCTAGCTTATTTTAAGCATCCACGGCAATCGTAATAGCTAAATTCCAGGTGTTAAAGTTTGTTCCATCGAGTACCTTTGAAATGAGAGTAGCTCCGGGATTATCGCCGCTGGTCAAGAAGTATGGTGGTGAATATTGAACTCCATCAAAATCAAAGCTCATCGTTGTCAATGGTGGAGGAATCGAATCAGGATTGATGAGTGGCTGCGTCGGAATAGACGCCGGCAATGGATTCGCTGCTATCGTGACCGGAATAGGTGAATCCGATAATGAATTCGCTTGAGTTTGTCGATTAGTCGCGGATCTTGTTGGATTAGTTGTCGAAGAAGCTCCATGAGCTGCACGACGAGAAGAATGACGAAGAGTGACCATCTTGAAGAATCGCAGGTGGAATAACCCGAATGTGGATCAAAATCGGTGGAATAACCGATAAATGTTTCAATCGGAGGAATTTCCGATGAAATTAGATCAAGGAAACGGAAGATCAAAGAAGAATCATATGAGATTTGAGTCTCACAGCTCTGATACCATATTAGAGAACAAGAACGAAAGAAAGGTCGTTGAAGAAGAAGAAACAAAATCTGTTATCTTTCATTGATTAATCTCAAATGTTACATTGGTTTCGTTATATACCAAAGGGAATTGGTTTACTTCATACCAATGTCTAATTCTCTGGTTTACATAAATCCTTCATGACTTTAATATACTTTCTATGTTTTGCAGGTTCATCTTGCAAGGTTTCATTCAAACAAGAAAAGTATAAAAGCATCAGCTCCTCACTCTTATTCGGTGGTGGTAATCTTCTTCCAACCATGGTCTGAAATTTGGCCTAAATCCAAAGAAAGGAAGACAACTTTTGTTCATTAAAACACAGATCTGATCTGATCAACAAACAGAACCTTAGCCAGAAGCTACCTCTCTTGGCAGAGTAACGGACTTCAAGATTTCCAGAAACAAACTCACCGAAACAGAGATCTCTATTCTATTGCCCTAATTTTATTTTTGAGAGACTACAAGCGATGATAATTTATAAAGACTACAAAAGGATAGGGTATTTTTATGGAATAGGCTTAGGAAACCAAAAAATTCTAATTAGTCACAGCTATATAAACAATTTGCTAGTCTTTCAATTTAAAACAAAAAATCAATATTTCAATATTTTTTTTCAATTAGATTTTGACACGTGTAAAACTTTTTTCCAATTAGATTTTGACACATAATATCTATATATATAAAGGACAATGTTTCAAAGTTAGTAATTCTCATGATCGCGACACGTGTTAAGTTAATCGATTAGATTTTGACACGTGTTTAATAAATTTCCAATTATATAATAAGATATTAACAATAAAAGTAAAATTTATAATCGATTATTAATCTTAAAAGATAACAAAAATAGTAATTATGTTTAGATTAAGAAAATTAAACAAAAACTATAAATAAAAACCAAATATTTAAAAAAAAGAAAAAACCATATTTCAGATTAGAATAAGAAAATTAAATAATAGATAACAATCATAAAAAAGAAAGAATAAAAACCATTTTTTATTAAAAAAAGAAAGAAAGAAAAAACTATATTTCATTTTAGAATAAGGAAATATCTTATTATATAAAGCAGGATCCCTCAACGTGAGCGCGACACATAGGCAAAATTATAACTCACGAGATCGTGACATTTGTCACGATTGTTAATTTAGATCTTGACATGTGTCAATTTAATTAAAAAAGTAAAAAAAATTAAAATAAATATTAAAAAAGGTTAAATTAAAAAAGGCGATCTTAGTAAAAATGAATTAAAGTAAATATTAAAAGATGTGAAGTAAAAAGGCAATCTTACAACAACAAAAAAGAGAGTATAAGTATAAGTAAAGATAACTTATAATAAAGGAAATTGACAAAAGGAAGTTTAAAAGTTTATAATCTACAACCACGATCAAACTTAAAAAGGAAAATTATAAATATATTCTAAACTTAAAAGAAAAATTATTAATATAAGATTTAAAATCGATTCCTAATACTAAAAAGTAAATAAAAAAGTAGTTATGTTTAGATTAAGAAAAATTAAACAAAAATCATAAAGAAAAGTCAAAGTTAAAAAAACCCATATTTTAGTTTAAAATAAATAAATTAAACAATAGATTACAATCATAAAAAGAAAAGGAATAAAATCCAAATTTTATTAAAAAAACATATTTCAATTTAGAATTAGGAAATTAAACAATAGATTACAATCCTAAAAAGCTAAAGTTTTAAAAAAGAAAAGAACAATTAGTAATTCTTAAAAAAATCACACACTTAAAAAGGAATACAATCCTAAAAAGAAAAACAATTCTCATTCCTCGACTCTAGATAACCAAATTGATACCTTATCAATTTCACACTCATAATTCTAAAATATAAAATTTATAATTTACTATCACGACCAAAATAAAAAATAGAAATTATAAATATACTCTTAACTTAAAAGAAAAATTATTAATATACGACCAAACTTAAAAATTAATAATCTTTTCCATTATGACAAAAGAAAACTTAAAAATGGAAAATTATTAACATACAACAACGACCAAAAGCCAAAGTTAAAAAAAACATATTTTAAACTAGAATAAATAAATTAAACAATAGATAACAATCCTAAAAAGAATAGGAATAAAAGCCAAAATTTATTTAAAAAAAACATATTTCAGTTTATAATAAGGAAATTAAACAATAGATTGCAATCATAAGAAAAAACTAAAGTTTTAAAAAAGGAAATAACAATTAATAATTCTTAAAAAAACCAAAAACTTAAAATTGAATACAATCCTAAATAGAAAATGAATTAGCATTCCCCACCTCTAGATAACCAAATTGATAGCTTCTCAATTTCACATTCATAATTCGAAAAGGTAAAGTTACTAATATATATATCGTATTATATAAAGTTGGATCTCTCAATGTGAGTGTAAGACGTAGGATAATTCTCACTCACGAGATCATGACATTTGTCACATTTAATTTAGATCTTGACATGTTTCAGTTTAATTTAAAAAAACAAATGAATTAAAGTAAATATTAATCAAATTAGTTTTAATTTATAATTTATCCTAAAATGCAAGATTAATATAGTAAGGAAAAGATATTTCGTAGTTTTCCATTTAGATTAAGAAAATTAATCTTAAAAGAAAAAGAATTTTAATTTCTCACCTCTATATAAACCACAATTTGGTAATATATCAATTACACCAAAAATAAATAAAAGTCCAATAATCGTATCCACAACTATTTACTGCATCTATTCATAATTTTTTTCTTTCAATGTATATATTTATTTTATCGTAAACTTTGTTTCTAAATTTATGTATAAGATATTTTCACGGGTGATCTAATTTTGTTTTCTATTTTATCGTCTTTCATTTTTTCACGGGTTATAAAATATTAAATTACAAACCCGCATATATGCGGGTACTTATCTAGTATATATATAAAACTGAATGTTTCAAAGGTTCTAATTCAACTGATCGCGACACGTGTCAAGTCAAAGTTGGAAATTTGTTTAAATCGATTAATAATAATAATAAAAAATCTGAAAATTTAATAACCGATTCATAATCTTAAAAGGTAAAGTTACTAAAAATATTAAATTAAAAATTAAATTTATCCTAAAATACAAAATTAATATAAAAAAGGAAAAAAAATTCTTTAGTTTTTCCATTTAGATTAAGAAAATTAATCATAAAAGGAAAAAATTATAATTTCTCACCTCTATATAAACCACAATTTGGTAATATGTCACACACCGGAAAATTAAAAGTCCAATAATCGTATCTAAAACTATTTACTGCATCTCTTCATCAAATTTTTCTTTCAAGATATATATTTATTTCATCATAAAGTTTGTTTTTAAATTTATGTATTATATACTTTCACGGGTGATCTGATTTTGTTTTCTATGTTTTTGTGTTTTTCATGGGTTATAAAATATTAAATTACAAACCCGTATATATGCGGGTGATATGCTCAATTTAATACCCTAAGATACTAAAGCAGTTGTTGTAGTAAGTGTAGGGGTCGAACCACAAAGACTCACAGAGATCACACAATAAATTATGAAGTGTCGAATTACGCTAAGCCAGATAGATGTAATTAAAAACAGTGCAGAAATTAAACGAGATGTAAATCAATTGGGAAATATAGGCTCAGGGTTTTTCTCAGGAAATCAATGAATGCAGATAAACTAACTAACAGGATTCAGATTTAGCGCAGTTCTTGAACTCAAATCACTAAAATATAGCTAACCAACTCTCGTTGCGAAAACTATCTAAATCTAAATCCTAGGAATTCCAAATCTCTTTGCGAATCCTAAATTCTAAACCAGCTTTAATATCAGGTTTGATATGTTCACAAATCAATTAAACCAAATCTCTTTGCGAATAATCAATTTGCTCACCTAGGTTCTATCAGGTAATTAATCGCACTCTCGTGCCTAATCAATTATCCTAAGATCTAAGTTCCAGATTCGTCAACCTAGAATTAGCTATGAACACAACCTAAGGTGAAGAACTAATTCAGATGGTGAATCCTAAACAGACAATTAACCTAGCATTCAAAGAAATCCTTTATGAGAAAACCCTAAACCTAAAGTGGATCTACTCAGACATGGCAATTGAATCAAAAGACATGTTTGAATAAATCATCAATAGAATAGAAAGAAGGGTTTAGAGATCTGATCTCGGACGAAGGGAGATTCAGACTTGTCTCTCTAAAACCAAAGTAAAATCAAAACACAGAAAAATAAAAGCATAAAAAGGCATAGCCTAAACAGGTGGCTGAAAACTCCTATTTATAACCTAAAACACGATCTGGGGTCTTCTTGTAATTATTAAAGACTTCTGGGCACTTTTGCAATTCCTCAAGTCTTGGAAAACTCGCGGGTTGTGTCTTGCTGCGCTGAGTGTCGATCGATACCAAGGGGTATCGATCGATGCTCGACGTGAATTCAGGTTCTCAGCGACACGATCTTTAGCTCTGCTACAAACTGCTCCAGAAAGCTCCAATACTTCCAATAATCCTCCAAACGTGCTATGACCTGTAAAAGACTCTAAAAAGACTCCAAAATACTATAAAGACTCTATAAAAAGGACTTATATCATGGCTTAAATAGGGTAAAAACCATGATATATCAACTCCCCCAGACTTAGCCTTTTGCTTGCCCTCAAGCAAATAGAAGACTAAACCAGAAAAAGAGGTTTGAAAACGTAGAGACTCACCTGTTCCTGAACCATCGAAAAGACCCTTTTCCCAAGTACCCAAATGTCACCTGATCAGCTTTCGATCTAACCACCATGTACTTCTCCGTAGACATTTGCAGCTTTTCCAGACTCCACACAAAATCCCACAGCATTGTTCAAGTAAAGCCCTCATCGCCAGTTTCATCTCTGCAGCTAATATTTAAGAACCTTCTAGACTCTTTACCAGACAATATCTTGACAAAGGAACCACCCTTTTCACACTTCTTTTGTATCAATTTCTCTCCTCCAGACTTATTTCTTATTATATCCTTATTATTATTTTTTATTTTCAGCTTAGCATATACATATCAAGGTAGGAGACGCGAGTATTGATGGTGTTTGCCACCAAATCCCCGGTTCTTCCCTCTCTATGTATCAAAGGATGTAGGCGAATAATGGCATCATAGGAAAATCCTAGCCTCGCTTCCAATCCTTTGTGTGATCATCCCCTCTTAAGTAGAATAATGGGATCGCTGGAAATTTTCCTAACCCTCTACTCAGAAGAAAATCATTTCAATCTTTTATGCTCTTAATCTATCAACTTATTTCAGGGGAGAGAGATACCATAATTCTAAACACACGGGTTCCTTTATCAGATATGAATGATGAATCAAGCTCTATGAACATTAACCACATTGATGAAGTGCAAAAATTTGGCTCAGGCTTCAGAAGAACTCTGCTGGAGACATGGATGTTTTCTAGTCAACTGGTCAGCCTTTGGATTTTTCATTAGTCGATCTAGAACTGATCCTGTAACACTGTGCACTCAAAAACAAAATCAAATCAATAGGTTCAAGCACAGGATCATCATCTCCAACAAATTTTGACTCAATAAAACAGTTTTGACTCGATAAAACGACTGACTCTAAGAAAAACGAAAACAATGTCAGCAGACACCTCCCCCAGACTTGAACAACACTGTCCTCAGTGTTATCTAGCCTAGAGTCAGTGAAAGAAACAAAGAAAAAGGATAGAACGAAGAGAAACAAGAAATTACCGTTCTGGAACAGTCGGTGTCGATCGACACACGGCATGGTATCGATCGATACCATGCTTAGATCGACTTTGTGAATTTTCATCCGCGATTGGTGTCGATCGATACCATAGGGGTATCGATCGATGCTTAGGCGATTTCGAGTTGCTCCTTGTTCATCCTGACACAGACTCAAAACAAACGAAAATAAAAATAAAAACGAATCAAAAACAGACTCACCAGTGGGTTGCCTCCCACCAAGCGCTCGTTTAACGTCAATAGCTTGACTGTAACGCCCTTCAGGCTGGATAAGAGTGAGAGCTTGCACCAAAACAGGCTCCATCACTTGACATTACTAGCTTCAGAGTTCTGCTTAGCATGCTGTCCACAAATTCCTGCCCTTTCTCTTTCAGCTCAGAAGTAAGAAGGACTCTGGCCTTGGAGAATGGCTTCAAGGCTCCCTTGCATTTGACCTTGTAATCAATCGAATTCCCATCACACTTCTGAGGAATCAGAGTGACATGGGGATTCTCGACCTTTTTGTTCTTGGCCTTCTTCTTCTTTGTTGCCTTAGTCTTCTTCTTGGGGATGTTGGGCGGTTCAGCTGGAACGTCTGTGACAGTAGGCTCATCAGGAGGCTCTTCCAGAAGATCAATTGCTAGCGACTCTCCTGTGATAACCTTGATGCTAGAGGCACGTGTGGGAATACTCCTAGGTGGAATGACATCATAGTAGACATCACTGTCAATGTAAGAGAAAGATAGTCTCTTATTAGGTGTGTCTATGATCGCGCCTGCAGTAGCCATGAACGGTCGTCCCAGGAGTATAGGCATACGAGATATCGCACCCATCTCCACAACCTGAAAATCAGTAGGCACCAGACAGTCTCCTACTTTGACCAGCAAACCATGGATAGTACCGTGTGGAAGCGAGGTGGAGTTGTTCGCGAATGTGATAGATGCCTCTGGTGATCGAATATCAGCTCCTAACCGCTCTGCAATTGCCCTTGAGATGACATTGACACTAGCCCCTGAGTCGACAAGAGACTCTTTGAAATTAACTCCTGAGATGGAGCATGGAACAGCGAATTTCCCTGGGTCTTCCCTCTGTGTCAATTTCCGTGGTTGTAGTGAATTGCGAACTCTTTCTCCTATCACCTCACGTGATTTCTTGGCTTCTGGTTCTTTCTGCGAGGGGTATCGATCGATACCAGGTAGGGTATCGATCGACGCCATGCGATTTGAATCGTTTCTGACAGGTACATCTTCATCAGAAAGAAGCTCCACGTTCGGGTTATCCAGCATATACTGTAGTCTAGCAATCTCCCATTCCTCCCTTGTCAGCTTAGGAACCATAGGATAAGGCATCCTGGTTACATACACTCGTTCTGCAACGACCTTAGGCACCACAGTCGAAGTTTCAACTGTTTCCTCAGAAATCGCCCCGGTATCGACCGATACCAATGGGGTATCGATCGATACACGGGTTTTCGAATCCATTCGAGCAGGCGTCTGGGCTGGTATCGATCGATACTGGGAAGTATCGATCGATGCTTGTGCGATTTCAGGAATGGCTTCGAGATTTTCTGCACGTAAGCTGATGGCATTGACGTGTGCATTGTGTGATTGAACCGCCTTTCCCTTGGAATTTGCTGCAGTCTGAGCTACTTGCGTCTCCAGCATCCTGTGGCTCGTATTTAGTGCCTCGATCCTTCCACTCAAATCGGTGTACATGGTGTCCATCTTACCATTGAAGGTGGCTGTCATCTTCTCCTGCCCTTGAACCAGGTGTTCAAGCATAGCCTCAATCTTACTCTCAGGAGCTTTGGGTGGTGGGGATTGGTACCCTCCTTGCTGAGCATTGTTGGTGAAGTTTCGATTGGAGTTGTATCCGAATCGCTGACCCTGAAAACCAGAACCACCAATGTAGTTAACATCTTCCACCTCATTCTCAGTAGCAAAGTGGACGGCCTTTGTTGTCTTTCCCAGCAGAAGACTGTGCATAGAATCCAGCTGAGCTTTCACTTCAGCGATCTGTGACCCATCCATGTTACCAGCCAGCCTCTTGCGCTCGAAATCTGCGCTCTTGGTGCTACTGCTAGAGGCAAAGTTCTCAATCAACACAATAGCATCCTCAGGATATCTGGTGTTGAAATTACCATTGCTCGAAGAGTCCAGACCCATCTGATATCTCCAATCTACTCCTCTGAAGAAGATACCCAGCAGCTGCACATCAGAGTATCCATGATGTGGACAATCTCTCTGATACGATCTGAATCTTGTCCAAGCAGCCTTGAACGCCTCAGTAGGTCCTTGAGAAAAAGTGGATATCTTATTTCTCAGATCTTCAGATCGCCCGTCATCATAGAAGTTAATCAGGAAGGCTCTCTTGGTGTCCTCCCAATTAGTTAGCGATCCAGGAGATAGCTGCCTCAGCCAGTAAGTAGCTTCTCCACCCAGAGAGTAGGGGAAGAGCTTGCAGAAGAGATAGTCGTAGGACACTCCATTGCTCTTGATGCTAGTGACCAAGTCCTCGAATCTCTCTACATGGTCCATTGGATGTTCATGAGGAAGACCATGAAAGAGATGCTGTCCCACTAGAGTGAAGTAAGCAGGCTTCAGCTCAAAGTCATTCCTCTCAAACGCAGGAGGACGAATTGCTGAACGATTGGCGAAAAACTGGTCAGGCCTGTTGCATTCACCAATCGTCCTTCCACGATTAACCACAGCATTCCCTGCGTTGGCGCGCCCAGCTGGCGCGACAATCTCAACAACCGCAGCAGGGACAACGATGTTACCGGCTTCATCAAGTCGCTGCCCTCTCTCATTACACACGTGACCCTCTTGGTCTCTCAGAATTCCAGCTTCATCAGCTCTTAAAACCACTGGGTTGTTCATCCCTGATGTTTGCTTGGTCTTTCTGTTTGTGCGTTCCACAAACGCTAGCTGTTCCAATGACAGTTCAACTAGCTGTGTGCTCTTGTTGCTTCTGGTTTCACGAACAGGCATACACCTGCAAACAAAACACTAGGCAAAGCACGTAAGTAACCAGAAAAATACGTTGAGTATCGATCGATACCAAGTGGTGTCGACCGATACCAACAAAAGAAGACGACGAGTATCGACCGATACTACAGAGTATCGATCGATACCGACGAACTTAGTCGAAATTCTAAACTAAAATCTAATGGCGAATTTGAGTCCCCGGCAACGGCGCCAAAATTGATATGCTCAATTTAATACCCTAAGATACTAAAGCAGTTGTTGTAGTAAGTGTAGGGGTCGAACCACAAAGACTCACAGAGATCACACAATAAATTATGAAGTGTCGAATTACGCTAAGCCAGATAGATGTAATTAAAAACAGTGCAGAAATTAAACGAGATGTAAATCAATTGGGAAATATAGGCTCAGGGTTTTTCTCAGGAAATCAATGAATGCAGATAAACTAACTAACAGGATTCAGATTTAGCGCAGTTCTTGAACTCAAATCACTAAAATATAGCTAACCAACTCTCGTTGCGAAAACTATCTAAATCTAAATCCTAGGAATTCCAAATCTCTTTGCGAATCCTAAATTCTAAACCAGCTTTAATATCAGGTTTGATATGTTCACAAATCAATTAAACCAAATCTCTTTGCGAATAATCAATTTGCTCACCTAGGTTCTATCAGGTAATTAATCGCACTCTCGTGCCTAATCAATTATCCTAAGATCTAAGTTCCAGATTCGTCAACCTAGAATTAGCTATGAACACAACCTAAGGTGAAGAACTAATTCAGATGGTGAATCCTAAACAGACAATTAACCTAGCATTCAAAGAAATCCTTTATGAGAAAACCCTAAACCTAAAGTGGATCTACTCAGACATGGCAATTGAATCAAAAGACATGTTTGAATAAATCATCAATAGAATAGAAAGAAGGGTTTAGAGATCTGATCTCGGACGAAGGGAGATTCAGACTTGTCTCTCTAAAACCAAAGTAAAATCAAAACACAGAAAAATAAAAGCATAAAAAGGCATAGCCTAAACAGGTGGCTGAAAACTCCTATTTATAACCTAAAACACGATCTGGGGTCTTCTTGTAATTATTAAAGACTTCTGGGCACTTTTGCAATTCCTCAAGTCTTGGAAAACTCGCGGGTTGTGTCTTGCTGCGCTGAGTGTCGATCGATACCAAGGGGTATCGATCGATGCTCGACGTGAATTCAGGTTCTCAGCGACACGATCTTTAGCTCTGCTACAAACTGCTCCAGAAAGCTCCAATACTTCCAATAATCCTCCAAACGTGCTATGACCTGTAAAAGACTCTAAAAAGACTCCAAAATACTATAAAGACTCTATAAAAAGGACTTATATCATGGCTTAAATAGGGTAAAAACCATGATATATCAGCGGGTACTTATCTAGTTAAAAAAAAAATTATAATCGATTTCTAATCCTAAAAGGTAAAGTTACTTAGCAAAAAAAAACAATGTAAATTTATCATAAAACCCAAGTTAATAAAAATTTATCCTAAAAGGCAAAGTTAATGAAAAAAAAAGAAAGATAAAAAATTCTTTAGTTTTTCCATTTATGTTAAGAAAATTTACCAATAGATTCTTAATACTAAAAAAAGGGCAAATTGCTGTTTTTACCCTAAAATTTCGTTTTTATGACAAAAATACACCGTCATTTCAATCAAATGCTGCGCTACACTTTCGGGGGTGGAAAATTACAGTTACCCCCTTATGACCAAACAAAAAACGCGAAACCGCTATTACCATTTTAACCTTCTCGACATGTCAGACTTCTATAGAGATCTGACATTTAGATTCTAATAGAAGTCTGATTGATTTCTCTTACCGGACTTCCCTCAGACGTATTCGAGAAGTCTGATACAGATTAAAATAGTAAATTTAAATTTAAAATTTTTTAAAAAAGTTTGTTAAAACTTTTTTCTATAATAATTAAATATAGACGATTTTGATGTATAGAAATTAATATTTCATAAAATTGAATCAAATTAAACAAGGTTAGTTAATTATGCCTATACCTCAATAAATATCAGACTTCTTCGAGAAGTCTGATACATATTTAATTAGTAAATTTAAGTTTAAAAATTGTAAAAAAATTCTTATACATAAATTAAATATAGACGATTTCGAAGTATTAAAATTAAATTTCGTAAAATTGAATCAAATTATAAACATGTAAGGCAAAGTATGTTGTAAACCTAATGTTTATGTTCTACATATGAAGTTGGATATCCTGTTCTTATCTGTAGGGTTAGATTGAGAGTTTCTAAATTTTTAATTCATAATTTTGTTTTTACATATACTGGTTAGTTTGTGACTAAGTTAAACGAGTTTGATGTTTGTTATAAGTTTTCTATATAATATGATGGTATTTAAGTAGTAATTATCAAGTTTATGGTTTATCAGACTGCCATTTAAGTCTGATCATGTTCATGGTTTATCAGACTTCTTGATGGAAACCTGTGAATTAACCTAAAATAAGTTACCCTACTTGTGATTTTACCCCATATATAAACTAAAGTTACCAACCCTAATCTGTAAAAGTCATTATCGACTCTCTCTCTCTAAAACAGGAAGAGTCTCTCTCTCTCTAAACTCTCTCAAACATCTCTCCGGAAACCCTCGTCGCCACCGCCACCGCCACCGCCGTCGTCAGCTTCTTCAGTCTGGTAATTACCTCTTTTTCGTGTCACCTTACCAGTCCCTCCATCTATCTCTCTTCATCTTTTCATCACAACTCCATTTTTTTGTAGGTCGAATCGCCACCACCACCCGCCGCCACCGCCCTCGCTGTCGTCAACTTCGTCTTTGCAACTGAGTTAAGCTTCCTAGAAACAAGTTTTTCGCCTTCTACTCTATTTTTTCTGCAAACGTTTTAGATTTATACGAAATAAGACCATTTTTCCATGTTCTTTGCCTAGATCTAAACAAACAGATGGGTTTTTAATTAATTTTGTTTTAGATCTACAAGATAGAAGTCCATTTTTCTATGTCAAACAAAAGTTCTAGGTCTGGTATGTATTTTGATGCTTGGTTGTATTCAGTCCAAAAAAAACTTGAAAATTTATATTAGAAGTCTGAAAGTGAATTAGACTCGATACGAAGTCTGATACTTGACCCGATCTGAATTAGACTCGATTAAAAGTCTGAATTTATTCTTTCATTTAATTAGACTTTGTTAGAAGTCTGAAATTTGAGTTTGTACGAATTAGATTTGAGAAGAAGTCTGAAATTAGACTTTTTCGAATTAGACTCTTTTAGAAGTCTGAATTTCGACTTGATTTTAAATTAGACTTTATTAGAAGTCTGGCTTTAGACTTGTTTTAATTTTTGCGACTGTTTTCTGGTACGGGCGATTCAATCACCTTCCAACGTCGAGTAGTTCATGTTCAACATGTCGACGTAGATCCGGATCATCCTACGGATTCCCCAAGAAATGCTTATGCGGTCTGGAGCCCGTCATGCGAACATCCACTACTGCCGATAATCCGAGAAGAAGATTCTTCGGATGTCGTAACTATGATGTAATGGCCTCTATATGTCATGTGGTTCGTTTGTTTTTTCTTCTGTTTATTATAATTTGGGATCTTAATATGATTGTATAAATGTGGCTGTGTAGGATGGTGGTTACCATATAAGGAAGTGGTGGGATGATGCTATGACTGAGGAGTTTAACGATGTAAAGATGTATGTTGACCAGCATGGTCAACTAATTGATGGCCTGTTCGTTTCCAATGCTCAAAGTGACAGGTATTTGTCCACGTTGCTCGATGACGTCAAGGTAACGAAGGCAGAGATAGCTCAATTGAAGGAGCGGTTGACGGAGAAGCCATGTAGCCAGATAATGCGTGGCGTTGAGTGGAAGAGTCTGACGTTCACTGGTGCTATTATTATCGTCCTGATCATGTTTATATGTTTTGGTTTCTTGTAATATGTGACAATTTGTAACCAAAATTTCTATTTTTTCCATGGAACGAGATATTTGATTATGAAGTCGCTTAAATTTATCTGTGTCCTTCTTTACTATGTCAGACTGTTTATGAAGTCTAAATTTATTAGACTTCTTTCGAAATCTGAAAAACTTAAACTTTTAAAAACTTTCACAAGTCTGGTCCTGAAAATATCACCATTTCAGACTGCAAAACGAGTATGGCAGTAGAAGTATTTGAAAAATACTTCTAAGCGGCAATTAAAAATATCTGAAAAAACCGCAGAAAAAGCGGAAATTTTGCCGCCCAAAATTTTCAGACTTCTCGCTCAATTATTTCATCACTATCAGACTGCTAAAAGAATCTGATATCAGACTGCGTTAAGAAGTCTGACATCAGATTGCGACTATGTTGAGAATCTGGAGTACCCGGAGGTTGAGTATACAGCCGAGTTTACCGCTCGTAAGGAGGCCATGTATCGGTTAAAATCGTACATCGTATATGCGTACGCCGCGTTTTTCACCAAGTACAAAAGACACTACAAGAAAACTGTCTATTTCCAACGAAAATTTACGACCGTTTTAAATCGATGTAACTTTACGTCGACTTTACGACGAATTTACGACGAAATATGTGTTCGATGTAAAATCGTCGTAAATATGTGTCGTCGTAATTTCGATGTAAATTTACGACTAGTTTACGACGACATTACGACGACAACATAAATCGTCGTAATATCGATGTAATTTTACGACGAAATTACGACGAATAATTCTTCTGTATATTACGTTGATATTACGACGATTTGACGTCACTGTTCCCGGTTAGGTAGACCACGTTTTTTAATAGGTTCACCTACTAAATTTACATCGAATTTACATCGTAAAATTCGTCGTAAAGCCGTTGGAAAATCGTTGGTAATTCTGAAAAAAATTCTATAAATACAGCGTAACTTCAAACTAAAGAATAAAAAAAAAAACAAACAGAAAAAAAAAATATATATATATATATATATATATATAAATGTCTATATACGAACTACGAAAATGGATGTATACGCAAAAGGATTCAGAGGGAGATTTGACGGAAGAATTCAAAGAAGGGCTTGAAATATTCATGTATTAGGCCGGAAATATGCAAACAACCCTGGAAAGTGGTAAGATGTTATGTCCTTGTCGTAAATGCAAGAATACGAGATATATGTTTATTGAGACGGTGTGGAAGCATTTACTAAATAGAGGGTTTATGCCGCAATATTATGTTTGGTATCAACATGGAGAGGGTTTTGAAAGAACTCAAGCAACGGATAGTAGTAGTAATTATCAAGGTCAAGTAGAATCAAATTATCAAGGTAGTTATGATCATGGTCAACATCAATTTGATCAGGGTGCAGATCATGATATGATGCATGCCATGGTTAATGATGCATTTCATGAAACAAATGCTGATAATAGTACTGTTGAGGAACCCAACGTAGATGCGAAGCGATTTTATGATATGCTAGACGCTGCAAACCAGCCACTCTACGATGGATGTAGAGAAGGTCAGTCTAAATTGTCGTTAGCTGCTACGATGATGACAATTAAAACTGATTATAACTTAGCTGAGGTTTGCATGGATGATTGGGCTGATCTTATTAAAGAGTATTTGCCAGAGGATAATTTGGCTGCCGAAACATACTATGAGATACAGAAGTTGGTGTTTAGTCTTGGGTTGCCTTCTGAGATGATAGATGTATGTGTTGACAATTGTATGCTTTTTTGGAAAGATGATGATAAGCTGCAGGATATCGATTTTGCCAAAAATCGAGATTTAGGCCCCAAACAACTGGGCGTAAAAAGATACCATACCAACGGATGTGGTATCTTCCTATAACTGATAGGTTGAAACGATTGTATCAATCTGAAAGGACAGCTGCATCGATGAGGTGGCATGCAGAACATTCACAGAGAGAAGGAGAAGTGACTCACCCGTCATATGCAAAAGCTTGGAAACACTTTAATACGGTACACCCTGATTTTGCTAACTCTAAGCGAAATGTGTATCTTGGTCTTTGCACTGATGGATTTAGTCCATTCGGTATATCTGGTAGGCAATATTCTTTGTGGCCAGTTATCGTAACTCCTTATAACCTTCCCCCAGATATGTGCATGCAAAGGGAATTTCTTTTCCTGAATATTTTAGTCCCTGGTCCCAATCATCCGAAGCAGTCCCTTGATGTATTTTTGCAGCCTCTCATTCATGAGTTGAAACAGTTGTGGTATACAGGAGTGCGGACATATGATTGTTCGAGGAAAAAAAATTTTACGATGCGTGCGGTGCTTATGTGGACAATAAGCGACTTCCCTGCATACGGAATGCTATCAGGT
Source organism: Eutrema japonicum (assembly GCA_030161315.1). Lineage (NCBI taxonomy): Eukaryota > Viridiplantae > Streptophyta > Magnoliopsida > Brassicales > Brassicaceae > Eutrema > Eutrema japonicum. The sequence continues at coordinate 16,025,870 of BSQW01000013.1, forward strand.
TGGACGACGCATGGGAGGTTATCTTGTCCTTATTGCCTCGATCGGACAGATGCGTTTCAACTGAAACATGGTCGAAAAACATGCTGGTTTGATTGTCACCGCCGGTTTTTACCAATCAATCATCCATATAGGAGAAACAGGCGGTTGTTTAGGAAGAACAAAATCGTGCGTGTCCCCCCACCAGTGTATCTATCTGGGGAAGATCTAGAAGCGCAAATAGATCATTTTGGGGGACTAGAAACTGTGAATCGTGGGGGAAATTGGCACACTCCAGCTAATATGCCTGATGGATACGGGGTTAATCACAATTGGCACAAGAAAAGCATTTTTTGGGATCTTCCGTACTGGAAAAATCATCTACTGAGACACAATCTTGATGTCATGCACATTGAGAAAAACTTTTTTGATAACATCATGCATACAGTGTTAAACGTGAAAGGAAGAACCAAAGACAGCGGAAAGTCAAGGTTGGACTTGCCAGATATTTGCAACAGAAATGAGTTGCATATAATGAGCAATGGAAAATCACCAGTTCCTATATTTCGGTTGGGTGCAGAACATAAGGCATCGTTGTTCAATTGGGTTTCATCTGACTTGAAGTTTCCTGATGGGTATGTATCCAATCTTGCTAAATCTGTTGAGAAAGGAGAAAAGTTTTCAGGGATGAAGAGTCATGACTGCCACGTGTTTATGCAACGTTTACTTCCTTTCGCATTTGCCGAACTCCTTCCAGAAAATGTTCATGAAGCAATTGGAGGTAAGATACTTCATCACATATAAAATTATTGAGATTAATTATATATATATATATATATATATATATATATATATATGTTACAATGTATATAATTTTGTCTTTGCAGGCATCAGAGCGTTTTTCCGGGATCTTAGTACATGGACGTTGTCAGAAGATGTAATTGCACAACTGGCTGCTAATATTCCAATCTTGTTGTGCAATTTGGAGAAGATATTCCCCCCTGCGTTTTTTGATGTTATGGAACATCTTCCCATTCATCTCCCCCACGAAGCAGAACTAGGAGGCCCTGTTCAGTTTAGGTGGATGTACCCATTCGAGCGCTTCATGAAACATTTAAAGGGAAAGGCAAAAAATCTAGCAAGGGTTGAAGGATCAATTGTTGCGGGAAGTTTGACAGAAGAAACTTCACACTTCACTTCATATTATTTCGCTCCAAAAGTCCGTACACGCAAACGGGCTCCCCGACGATACGATGATGGCGGTGTGGGACGAATTTATGCAGTAGAGGGTGTCCCAGATATATTCTCACCAATTGGTCGTCTTAGTGGAAAATTGAAGGAAGTTTGGTGGGATAACGAGCATGACAGGCACAGCGCACATACGTACATCCTCCTAAACTATGATGAAGTGAGTCCTTTCGAAAGGTATAATAACAAAACTATTTAATTAATCAGTCATTAATAATTAATAATTAATATAATTATAATTAAATGTGTTAATTTTTATGTCTATATATGTATTTTGCAGCTTATTTGATACCCAGGTACGAGAATGCATTGAAGGGGTTTCAGATGATGAAATAAACGACCGTAAAGATCGTCACTTTGTTGAGTGGTTGAAGACGCAAGTAAGTTAATATAGTTATAAATATTTCATTTAATTATATCGGCTTTCAATCTAACTTTTACACTTATCATAGGTTGATCATGGCGATCCCGCATATCCATTTTGGTTTCATGAGTTACTCCTAGGCCCCATCGGGAAGATAACGACCGCACCCATGTATTTTACCCGTGGTTATGTGTTTCATACATACAAGTATGGCGTTCGTCGAGCAACTACCAACTACGGAGTATGTGTTAGGGGTGAAATAGATTTTTATGGGGTTTTGCAGGAAATAATTGAAGTGGAGTACCCCGGACTGGTTAGGTTGAAATGTGTTCTCTTCAAATGTGATTGGTTCGATCCAACAGTCGGTCGAGGGGTGCGAATTAACAAATTTGGTGTGGTTGACGTCAACAAAGCACGACGTTACAACAAGTTTGAGCCATTCATCCTAGCATCACAAGCAGAACAAATAACGTTCGTTCCATATCCGCGAGTTCGAACATCTGGGATCTCATGGTTATCGGTTATTAAAATAGCTCCAAGGGGTAAAATTGTTGGTGTTGATGATCTTCCAATGCAACAAGATTCTTGCCTTGATATTACAGAACCAGAGATTACGGAGAACGTTCTTTTAATTGATCCACGAAACAGGCAACTTGAATATCTACCTGACGACACAGAAGAAGAAGGCGATTCCGACGAGTTTGAAGAAACTGACGATGATGATGGACCTGAAGATGATGAACCCAATCAAGATGATGAGCCCAACGAAGATGATGATTCTGATTGAAAGCTTATATATATATATATATATATATATATATATATGTAATTTTCGGGTTGTTAGATGTTAAATTTTTTTTTGTAAAATTATATATTAAACTAATAAAAAATCGACGAAACATTGATGAATTAACAGTTTTTGTGAATGAAACACGTAGATTAGGGTTAGGTTAACTTTATTACATAATGCTAAACTCTAAATATACAGCTATTTAATGTAAATATATTTATATGTATATGTGTATTGTGATGTAGGGTTTAGGGTATAGATTAATTTTATTACAACGATTCGTCGTAATTTCGTTGTAAACTTACAACGATTTTACGACGAATCCGTCGTAATTTTGTTGTAATACCCAAAATATGTAAACTTACAACGATTTTACGACAAATCCGTCGTAATTTCGTTGTAATACCCAAAATATTTAATTTACCCGCGTGAGGGTAATTTGGATAGGTTGAATTTTCGGTTCCAGTATGACGACGATTTTACGACGATTCCGTCGTAATATCGTCGTAATGTCATTTTGGGTTTAGGAGTTGAAAGTTGTATACCCGCTTCTGATGATCTGGCCAACAAAGAATTCTGGGAATCAAGTTTTCTATATTCATAAAGACCAACCACCATAAGTGAAAGATACATAGAATTGGACATCCTTATATTATGAAGGATTTACATAGATGTCCAATTCTATGAATCATTCACCTATGGTAGTTGAAGACTGTCTTTACTTGAAAACAAGATCCTACAGGATTATTTATTGGCCAGATCATCAAGAAGCGGGAACACAATGATCAACGTAAAAACTTAAAGAAAAGTGGATATGAATATTTTTTTTTGATTTTGCATTGAAGGTGTGGAAGGTATTTCTAGAATTTTTTTAGAAATTACCAACAGATTTGCAACGAAAATTTACAACGAATTTACATCGAATAGCATTACAACGATTTTACATCGCATATGCGACGAAATTACGTCGACAAAATGCGATGTAAATAATTAGGTGACCTATAAAAACCGTGTTTCACCTAACTCTACCGATGTCACTCATTTACGACTGGTTTACGACGATTTAGACATTACCAACGGATTTACATCGATTATCATTACAACGATTTTACATCGATTAACATTACAACGATTTTACATCGATTAGCATTACAACGATTTTACATCGATTAGCATTACAACGATTTTACATCGATTTACTTGTTTGGTTTAAACAATTTTAAATAAGTTCTAATCATAGTTTAAACAAATTTATGTTTTTACAAAATCATTTACATTATTTAAGTCATGCATGTTACGAATATATTTATAAGAACGAATGCTATACATTATTATGTAAGATAAGGAAATCGACGACAATATAGATTCAATCGTCGTTATTGAATATATTGTTAAATATTAGAAGTATAAGATGCACAAATATACTTCGTTCTTACGTCCAGGATATGTGTATTGTGATTTAGGGTTTAGATTTTAGGTTTTACGACGAATCCGTCGTAAAATCGTTGTAATACCTAAAATATAGGGTTTAGGGTTTGATGTACTTGTTTAGTTTTTTTTTAGTTTTGTTTTAGTTTTTTTTATCTTATATCTTGTTTTACGTAAGTTCTAATCATATTATAAACAATTTTATGTTTTTACAAAATCATTTACATTATTTAAGTCATGCATGTTACGAATATACTTATAAGAACGAATGCTATACATTATTATGTAAAATAAAAAAATCGACGACGATATAGATTCAATCGTCGTTATTAAATCTATTGTTAAATATTAGAAGTATAAGATGCACAAATATACTTCGTTCTTACGTCCAGGATATGTGTATTGTGATTTAGGGTTTAGGGTATAGATTTTAGGTATTACAACGATTTTACGACGGATTCGTCGTAAAATCGTCGTAAACTTACAACGATTTTACGACGAATCCGTCGTAAAATCGTTGTAATACCTAAAATAGAGGGTTTAGGGTTTGATGTACTTGTTTAGTTTTTTTTTGTTTTTTTTATCTTATATCTTGTTTTACGTAAGTTCTAATCATAGTATAAACAATTTTATGTTTTTACAAAATTATTTACATTATTTAAGTCATGCATGTTACGAATATACTTATAAGAACGAATGCTATACATTATTATGTAAAATAAGGAAATCGACGACGATATAGATTCAATCGTCGTTATTGAATCTATTGTTAAATATTAGAAGTATAAGATGCACAAATATACTTCGTTCTTACGTCCAGGATATGTGTATTGTGATTTAGGGTTTAGGGTATAGATTTTAGGTATTACGACGATTTTACGACGGATTCGTCGTAAAATCGTCGTAAACTTACAACGATTTTACGACGAATCCGTCGTAAAATCGTTGTAATACCCCAATATTTAATTTACCGCGTGGAGGGAAATTTGTGATAGGTTGAATTTTTGGTTACAGTTTTACGACGATTTTACGACGAATTCGTCGTAAAATCGTCGTAAAGTACCAACGATTTTACGACGACATTAAAATCTATATATACGCGAACGATTTTTTTCCCTGCCTCACAACTCTCAAATCTCTCTCTCTCTAAAGAAAATCTCTCAACTCTCTCTCTCTAAAATCTCTGCCCTCTCTCTAAAACAAAAGGTAATTTTTTTTTTATTTTTATAAATTATATTATCGTTTTAAGAATTTTGAATTGTTAGTTAGGATTGTAATATTTATTAGTTAGGATTGGAATTATTAGTTAGGAATGGAATTATATGATACTAAAATTGAGTTATTTTTAAATATTTTTTAGATATGGCGCCACGTAAGTCACACTATCGACAGTTTATCGAGACGGGACCTAGTGAAAATCAGCAACTCCCGTCATCTTCTGCGACACAGTCCGCTGTTCCGGATTCTTTTTCCGGACCAGCGCCGCCTCCAGATGCAGTTGCTCGACCGCCGTTGTTGTATGCAGGATTGACGGTCGAAGATATTTTGCAGTCGCCGGGGCATGATTCTTTAGACCGGTTAGATCCGCGACGGATCCCGAATACTTTTTGGTACGTACCTAAAATTTTTTTTTTTTAATTACATTATGAATTTGTTTTTTTTACTAATAATTTTTGTTTTATTTCTCAGGTTTAAGGAAGATAACAAAGTTGGACGGAGTGTGGCTGACACCATTAAAGCCTATTTCATGGAGCCTCACCGCAATTGGTCTTCGGTTCTGGAAGAGGTTGTCGAGACATGGTTTAAATGTTTCGCGGTAAAATTTTTTTTTTTTAATTCAATATTATTTTGGAGAATTTTTTATCTTTAATATATCGTTTCTAATTATTATTTTTTTATAGCAAAAATGGCATTGGGACGTTACGATCAACGAGACGGTGAAAGCGGAATTCAAAAAGAAGGGAAAATTGCGGCTCAACAATACCATTTCCGATTGGAAGAGGAAGTGGGAGGTTAAAGGCGATCATGGAAAGCCGCCATACATATCTTCCGATGTTTGGAACGGCTTGACGGCATACTGGAGAGATCCACATGCGCAGCAAGTGGCCGCTAAGTGTTCGGCTTCTCGAAACACTATGGGTCCAGACGGTCTTCCAGCGCATATGCCTCATACGTCGGGTCAAACATCTTTTGCGGGAAGACGCCTTCAAATGGTAATAATTTTTTCCCTTATAATTTTATTTATGTAATTTTAATTTGTTATTAATTTATATTATCCATCAACGTTTTGATTTCTTTTTTAATGTCTTTTTTGTTAGGCAAATGGAGGCGAACTTCCTCCAATGACCCGAGTTTTTGCGGAAACTCACAAGAAGAAAGACGGATCTTTTGTAGATCCTCGAGCTGAGGCAATCTACAATGACGCGCATGCAAGGATCGGCGAGCGTCAAACTCAGCTTTCTCAGCAGCTATCACCTGGCGGTAGTTCGGTCCAATCCACTGCGACTTTGACGGTTGCCCAGATGGACGACATATACGCAGAGGTACTTTAACGGGTTTTTTTATACAAAAGTTAATGTTTTTTTATACAATTTATTAAATTTTTCGTTTCTTTTTTAAAAGGTTGCCCCGACGAAAAAGGGCAGAGTTTTAGGGATGGGATCGATCGTAGATAGTGCCGCCGCGTCGTCCCATCGTCAGCTTTTCGACGATCCGGTTATTTTGCGGACGGAGTTAAACAACGCCAACTCCGAGATCAACAATTTGCGGGCGAAGCAGGTGATATACGATGAGAAGATCCAAGGATACGATAAAACGATCCAAGGATACGATAAAACAATCCAAGGATACAACACTCTCTTCGATATTATTGCCCTGAGTAACCCGGATTTGGCGACTGCACTAAGGCAGCAGGGAGGATCGACATCGGGCCAGCCAACTGATCCGCTCGCGCAAGAACGAGCGAATATGGAGCAGAATGGATCAGACGACGAACTTTTTGATAATTTACGTTTTTCGGCTAGGAATTAGTTTGTAATAAAAAATTTATTTATAAAATTTAATTTTTAAATATAATTTTTTTAATATAATTTTTTAATTTTTTTTTAATTTTATTTAATTTATATAAAATAATTTACATTACGATGAATTTACATCGAATATTTTTACATCGATTTTACATCGTTCCATGATTTACATCGATTTTACATCAATAGTTTTACATCGATTTTACATCGTTCATAAGTTACGACGAATTTACATCGAATATTTTACATCGATTTACCAACGTATTTACATCTACATATTACGACGAATTCTTAAAAACAGATATTTTATAATTCGTTGTAAATTCGATGTAATGTTTAATCATATTACGACGCATTTACGACGATTTGTCGAAAAAAAAATTGTATAATTCGATGTAAAATCGATGTAAATTTTTATCGTTATATCGATGTAAAATCGATGTAAGATATTCGTCGTAAAATCGATGTAACATATTCGTCGTACATTCGATGTAAATATACAACGATTTTACGACGAATATATTACATCGATTTTACAACGATTTTTTGTCCTCCTTAATATTACGACCAATTTACGACGATTTGCGATTAACGACGATCAAATTACGACGAATTGTTAATCGTCGCTAATCCGTCGTAAATCAAGTTTTACGACCGATTTACGACGATTCTGTTTGTTGTAAAAAGGCAGTTTTCTTGTAGTGAGATGTTTTCCCCTGAACTTTGTGACTACGTTATTTTGTAGATGGTAATAACAAATCTCTCGCTTTGCCTAAGGAAGAACCTTTTCAATAGCATTCTTGATGGAGGTGTGCCTATCTGAGACTATAACAAATCCCTCGCTTTGCCCGCATCTTGATATGCCAAACCGGATCGGCTCGAGACACAAAGACGGATTAAATGCGCACTAGCTAACTCGACCATGCTCCTTACTTGCCTATCATTTGTGACATAAATAGGAGGGCTATCCGGACAGATCTGTTGCAAGAGTGGTTCCGGTAACGGATATGATAACTCCACCAACTCGGTTTTCTTGTCCAGCGTATAATCATCTTGTACCATCTCAACAAGTTCACAATATGTAGAACGATCGCCCAAAGTGATAAACCGCCCTCCTTTAAGAGTATCCACCACAAAATGCCAAATCTGGTCTCTCACAACCCATTCACCAAAATTAACAGGTAGATGCACCATTATCTGTAAAAACAATCATGGAAAAACAACATTAGCGATCTTAATGGAAATAACAGACTTCTTCGGGAAGTCTGATTCTATTAGCTACATTGCCAGAATTATTAAAAAAAATGATTTAAAAATAATTACCGAACATGAGCATGTAAAACTACCGCAGGAGAAACATATACAACTAACACACAAAAAAAAAAAATTAAAATCAGCGAAATTCATTACAAATATACAAAAAATGGTTTTAAAAACTTTGTCAATCCAGACTACCACAGAAGTCTGACAAACAGTACGTCAGACCTCTATGGCAGTCTGAAAAGAGGGTATTTTTGCAATTAGAATGTTACAAAGCAGACTGCGGATGCCGTCTGACGAAAAGTTATCAAAGCAAACTTCTATCGCAGTCTGACAAAAAGGGTATTTTTGCAATTGACCCAAACTTTGACTTTTTTGTCAGACTGCATTAGATGTCTGAGAAAAAAAAGGTATTTCTGCAATTGACCAAAATTTTGAATTTTTTGTCAGACTTCTCCTGCAGTCTAAAACAATTATGGGGTAGTTTTGCAATTGACCGAAATTTGACTTTCGTTCACAGACTTCCAGGGCAGTCTGAAGAAATTCTTCAGACTGCGATAGAAGTCTGACAGAAATTGGTGTATTTTTTGCGTTGACCAAAATCTTCGATATCAGACTTCTTTAGCAGTCTGAAAGATTTCATCATTTTCAGACTGCCATAAAAGTCTAAAAAAATTTCCCTCCTATTCAGACTGCCAAAGAAGTCTGATACTTTTTCCCCCATTTTGGTCAACTTTTGAAAAATTTCGGTCAATTACTACCAGTACCCTGTTTTTTTTTCAGACTTCTGATTACGTCAGAAAAAACAGTCAACTTCCGGTCAAAGTCGCTCATTTTTCTTTCATACTGGATATGAAGTCTGAATAAAAAATAAAGTTTTCGGTCAATTGCAAAAATACCCTATGCCTCGATTAGAGGATTTTTCTTGATTTTTTTTGTTTTCAAAAGAAATTACCAGACTTCAATTTTAATCTGAGTATTTAAAAGTCAATTGCAAAACTACCCTCTCGTTGACCATGTGAAAATCGACGATATGCAAAAATTCGTACTTATATCCGTTTAGAGTTTGTTTTCACCCTCGTCGAGCGCTTAGAACGTCTAATATCACCGAAATCCCGCAAGCCCAGTCGTGTTTTACCGTTTTTATGCCATAAAAAATGATTTTGGTAAGTTTGAATCGGAAAATCGATGGGAAATGGGAGAAATCGGAGAGGAGAACTCGCGAAAAGGAAGTCCGAGCTCTATTTTTTGGCTTTAATGGCGAAAAATGGGTTAGTAACTGCATTAACTCGTCGACGATGGTGGTTGTCGTGGAGGTTGAGAATTGATGGCAATGGCATTTCCGTAATTAAGTTAGATCTGAAATTTTTTTTGTCTTTTGAAAAAAACGTTAGAATCTAACAGCAGTCTGAGGAATGGCATTTGCGTAAATACCCAGATTCTTAAAGGGTAATTCGTGGGATTCTGAAAAAGAGGAGAGGAATGGGGCATTTTTAGCTTTGACTTCAAATTATAGAGTATTTTTGCAAAAAAGCCAAAAAAGAATTTACTTCTCACATCTATATAAAAAGTTGTTAGTCTCTTAATTAGACACCAAACCAAAAAAATCAAAAGTTCAATAATCTTTTTCAAAACTATAATTAATTTATCAAGGTTTTAGGAAAATAGATATAAATAGTTAAATAATAAAAAGTAAACCTAATTCAAATAAGAATAGGAAAACTTAAATATTTTTAAATATGTTATAAATTTAATTGGAAATCAAATAAATAAAAAAGAATCAAAATAAATAAATAAATAAATAAATAATGGTAAACTTTATAGTTATGCGTTGACGTTCTTAACTTCTTCTTTTTTCACGGATCGGATGATCAACATTTTTTGTTTTTAGTTTTTTTTTTTACGAATTACAAAAAAATTATAATTTAATGCGGCGTATACGCGAGGCCTAATCTAGTAAGTATAAAACTGGATGTTTTAATCTGGTATAATGGGATTTCAGGATGAGAATTTATAGGAACGGAAACATGACGAAAATCTTGGAACCAAAATTGTTGTTCTTTAACGGGGTGAGACAAAGAAATGAGAATGGAAAAAAATTGCCAAAAAAAAAAAAATGAATGTGATACTTATAAAAATCATATAAAACTAATTATTATAAATATATTTGATACTCATTACTAATTTGTTTTTAATTTACTAAAAATGATTACATTGTGTTATTAAAGCTTTCTTGGTTTAAACACAACGGCCAACCACGGCAAACGCACTTTTGATTTATAATGGTTCCAAGCGGCACAAAGCGGTATGAAGCAATACAAAACAGTTTCCGTCTGCAAACATAAAAAATCAACACCTAACATGCGTGTTAGGGGTGGACAAAAAAACCGAACCGAACCAACCGAATTTAAACCAATCCAAACTAAACCATATTCTATATATAACCCAATCGGTTGAAGTTTTTTTTCAATCCGAATAGTTCGAAAACCGAACCAAACTGATAACCCAATGTGTTTTTGTTAACTAGTTAATTAATAATATTAAAAATATAAATACATTTGGTGGGATTTTCGGTTCTTCACCTAAAGCCTTTAGGATAAAGATCTTAAACCTACGTTTTTTTTTTGTTTTCAACTTCCATTTTTTTTCTAAGTTTTGCTAAGGTAAATGATTTTTTTATAATAGTTCTATATTAATGTTACAATCCTATAATGGCTCATATAAGAGATCAATACACATTGGTTCGTATAATTAACTTATATTTAAATTATTGACTTGTTGCATGTTCATTTTAGTGGCATGAGAGAGTTGAAGCCATGAATTTTTTTCATTTTTTTTTATTTTGATTAAGTGAGATAATTTCAGTTTGGTTTTCAATTTTTAGGGAATGGTTTTTTTATGGTTTCGTTTTGTTTACGTTTCGTTAAGATTCTTGTTTTTATAAGTTAATTTTTTAAAAACCAAACTAAAACCAAACCTAATTACAACCGAACCGAACTAAACCAAACTGAACTAAACCAAACCGAACTAAACCAAACCGAACACAAACCAAAACAAACTCATTTCGATTGAGTTCGGTTAGAGTTTTATACAGCCCAAATCAACCGAATTGAACCTGAAATTAAACCGAAATGCCCACCCCTAATGCGTGTGGACCAACCATCCTAGTAAAAATGAAATGTAAGTAATCCGAATTATATTTGGATTAAAAGAAGTCTAAACAAGTAAGTAAAACTAGAGACTAGATTGTAACTATGCATTTCCCTTTTATTTCATTACACAAATATTGATATATCTACACACAAAAAGGAGAGAGAAAAAAAAAATCAATGTTTGACTCAAAAAAATGGTTTACAAAATGAATTGTTCACTAAGGAAACTTTCTGAAGGGAACATCATTCCAAGACATGGACTCTCAGCTCCAAAGTAATCATCTGCTGCTTCAATTAGTAACATATGATCTGCATTAGGAAACTCATATTTTGGCTGCAAAACTTTCTTCTGTTGATCTGCAAATTCTTCACAGCAATTCGAACAAACATAAAGCGGAGGCAAAGTATCTGAATCATCGATTCCACAGCATCTTGTGTGCTGCCAAACTTCACACACATCACAAGAAATCATCCTCTCTCCATCATCATCCCTGACTCTGCAAACACATTTCACCATCCATGTGTCACATCCACCTTGAAACTTCAGTTTCGGTTCCAAATCAATCCCAAACCCTCTCACTGTTAGAGCAGAACAAGACTCGAGTCTTCCAAACAGTAACTTCCTATCATCATCTTCCTTGAGCTCCTCGATCTCATTCACCCCAAAGTTTGTCAATATGCAGTAAGTATCTCTGAATGTGTCTTCAATGGCTTGCTTTAGATCAAAGACTGTGGCTTGTAATGAGACTGTGACTAATTCTCCTGGAGGTAGCTCTGTGATCTGTTCTGTTCTCAAATCAATCAAACTTGGATTGATACGACAAACAAACCGAAAGACTTTGTCGTTGTTGTCCCATAAAGGCCACTCCTTTACGAAGTGTTTACTATCTAGGATTGCTTGAGTTGCAGATCTCACTGATTCAGATTCTGGGTAACTCAACAGAACATTTGTGTACAGCAACTGTAGATCTCCATGGACATCAGCTCCAGGTTTCGATTCAGTGACAACCCTCAAAGGAATCACCTCTAACACAGGTTCTTTCTTCGGTTCTATTAGTTTCGTCGCATCATCAAGCTCATGTATTGTGTAATGCAGAATCCGTGTCAGAGGATCCACATAACGCCTAACCAAAACGTTCCCAACCACAACATTATTCATCGACTTCAACACGCAATCCAGCAAACCAGTATCTCCAATAAGCAATCTAGCTGCATCCCTAACATCTTGCCGAGTCATACGGTTCTGCTTCATTGCTTTCATCTCTTTCAGTGACTCTACAATCACTTCAGCAGCATATTCCAGTCTTCTCACAGGCCATCTACTTCCCAAATTAGCCGCCACAGTGCTATAACTCTTATATCCCAGAGACTTCTCATGTTCCAAGACATCATTCTTCTTCAAAAACAACCTGTTTGATCTTTTCTGAAGAGGGTTGTTCGGTGAGGGAGAAGGAGCAGCGTGAAGCTTATTCGTTTGAGGAGCATGAGACTTGATAATAAGCATAAACCGCAAGAGATCTTTGAATGTCTTCAAATGCCCTTCACTCATTCCTCTATAGAACCGGAAAATCTTTTTGATCTCTTTTGATTGTTTATGCTCACTGAAATCAAACTCAATCCGATCAAGCTCAAGAGAACCAAGAAGCTCAATTGCATTCTCGTAATCATTCTTGGTCACACCATAACTTCCACGACAGAACTTGTATCCCCATCGACCAAACCACGAGTGGCCATACACCACTCCGTACAGCAACCGAAGATCCAGAGATCTCTTCTTCGACAAATCCTCAACTGTTATCATCCTGCAAGAAACACATTCTTTCAATCTCCCATTCATGAAAAATCAAAACCAAACAAACACAAAAGGATAACGAAATACTCCACTACCTTGCTACGAGGTTGGTACATACTCGATCCCAAAGGTCGACGATTTCTCTTCCGCACAAGTATCTCGATCCTCCTTCCAGGCCATTGACGCAGATCAAATGACCAAACCCATTAGTGTGAATCAGTCCATGTAAAAGATGAGTTTGTAGATCAAAAACATCATCTTCTAGAGGCATATTCCACTCAGTATCACTCGGTATTATAAAATGATACTTCCTTTTTGACACAAAGTGATGACTCCATCCTGTAAAAACGAATATCACAGAAGATAATCCATAAACATCTCTAAAGCAATTGTTAATCATCACTATATACAGAGATAAAATGCAAAATTCCCAATTTCTTCATCTCTATATCGATGCATACTCATCTAAAACCAATACCCAGAATCTCGATTTAACAACAACTCGTAACCCAATTCTTAAAATCTCCTCAAACACAAAATCACAGATAATGATCTCTAATCCAATCGTTAACCATCTTATGATCGATGCATACTCAGAATCTCAATTTAACAACAAATCGTAATCCCTAAACCGAAAACCCAATCCTTCAAATCTACAAAAACACCAAAATACGATTTGATTAAACCTTAATTTAGAAATTTCCGATTCCAATTCCCGTAATCTGAAAAAAAAAAATCGGAAGAACCTGTGCATTTGCAGTGATCGCAGTAGGGTTCCGAGGATCGAACGACGTCTTCTTCAACTGTATAGAGAGGAATCAAAGAGTTCTTCGTCTCGTGACTGAGAAGCGTACACCATACTGGCATCCCACGGATGTTATACTCCTCAACCTCCGCGAATTCCCGGAGAAAAACCCTAATGTTATCCCGGAAACTTCCATTCCGGTTAACCGGAAACTCCTCTTCTCCGAATCGTTGCAGATTATACACTTTAGGCTTCCTTTTTCTCTTCCTGCAAGTCTCGATTATCGGAACCGGCATCGTTTTCGATTCGTCTGTGATCTCAAACTAGTGTTTCTGGGATTTCATCATCATCAGAGACGAGGTTTGATCTCTCTCTCTCTCGTTTTCGCTCTCGATCTCTCTCTCTGTGAAAATTTACGCGCTTCAATTTGAAACGAAACGAAATCTGTGGATTGCTTTTGAGAAAATGCCCTCGAGAAAGATCAGTATCTACGCGATTGCCATCGAGATTGTTATTATCTTGTCGAGATCTAACGGTTGTAGATCGAGTTTAGTGATTTGATACATCTCGGCCGTTCATCTCTGTAACTGTAAGTTTGTTATGCTCAACTTCCTCGGATGCGTTAACCTCAGTCAGTCAACAGAAAACTAAGAACCCAGGAATAATAATTTTTGTTTTGTTTTTAGAAATTAGCAGCAATGACTAAGAAAACATTTATAGTCAATTTCTAACTAATTAAAAGGGTTTGGTTAGATATCTACCTTATAAACAGTGAAAGCTCTCCACTTGCCCCGGTCAAATTTTTTATTTTTATTTTTTATTTTTTTTTTAATAAATTCAAAATTAAAAAAAACGTTAAAAACTTTAAAAATCTTCCAATTTCTATTGTACCACATTCTATCTAATTTAAAAATATAAAAAAATCTTTTCAACTTACTTACAATATTTTTTTGTCAAATTAATTGTCACATCTTCTAACTTACTTACGTCTTTAACACAATATTTGCCAAATTCATTGTATTTTAAAGTAAAAACAAATCTAAATTCATGATATTCATATATCTAAAATGTATCTACGAAAAACGAAAAGACAAAATTAACTTAAAACATTTAATACATATAGAGAAAACAAATATAAATACCCACTTAATGAATTTTACAATAGAAAATTGTATTCTGGTAATGCGCAGAGAAGTGCAGTGCCGTCAGAGAGTCCTAATCCTGACGCTAAAGTATTGTCGGAGATTGAAGACTGGCTCATGGACAATTCTACCCCGACTGATCCGGTTTTTCCCTTGTCTACTCAAGTTAATTCTACGACATTCCGATTTCGAAACCCTCTTTGAACGAATCCAACGAAAGGGAGAGAGACAGAACGGCGACAAGGAGATAGAGTGTTCCGGCGAGAGTGAAAGGGACAGAGAACATGCGTGAGGGAGAGGGAAAGAGGTCTGACGAGAGGGAGAGGGAGAGAGCCGGCGCGAGGAAGAGAGAAAGAGAGAGAGAGCCGGCGAGAGGGAGAAAGAGTTCAGGCGAGGAGAAGAGAGAGAGCCGACGAGAGGGGGAGAGAGAGAGATCGGCCACGAGAAGAGAGAGAGAGAGAGAGAGAGAGAGAGAGAGAGAGAGAGAGAGAGAGAGAGAAAGAAAGAAAGAGAATGGAGAGTGGTAAATCGTGACTGGACATGGCGACGATGGGAGCACAAGTAGTGGAGGCGTCACCGAATGCAACGGCGGAGAAAACTTGGGAATTAAAACGAGAACGCTGCATCGATCGACTATCGATGGACTGAGAAAGAGAGCGACTTCGAAGCTCGAGGAGGCGGTGCTTAATTGCAGAGACGAATCAATCCGATTAACGGCGACTCGTAGACAATCGTGTCGTTTTTAGAATCTATCTATGAATAAAAATGTCATGCAAGCCAAAACGACTCAGCAACATATGAATACATTTTTTTTTCATCTCTCTACATCGTGAAAGAGACAGCCTTCAACACTCATTACACGAATCTTTGTAATACCTATTTAGATTCTCAAATTGATTGAACAACATTTTATATATACTAGGAGAGCGGAAATTTTACCGGATCACGACTGGACATGGCGACGATGGGAGCACAAGTAGTGGAGGTGTCACCGAATGCAACGTCGGATAAAACTTGGGAAATAAAATGAGAACGATTGATATTCCGTGCTCTTAGATGTTCAAAAACTCTTAATGCGACCGAGACTTTCATATTCTTCATTATGACATGAGACTGATAACCCAATGTATGCTTACCAGCAGAAATTTTACCGGATCGCGACTGGACATGGCGACGATGGGAGCACAAGTAGTGGAGGCATCACCGAATGCAACGTCGGAGAAAACTTGGGAAATAAAACGAGAACGACTGATATTTCGTGCTCTTAGATGTTCAAAAACTCTAAATGCGACTGAGTCTTTCATATTCTTCATTACGACATGAGACTGATAACCCAATGTATGCTTACCACTTAATTAAATATTATACAATCATTTCCCCCAACAGCTAAACAAATTTAGGGAGAAAAAATATGTACTAAACTAAATAAGCTAAAAATACATCTTTAAAAAAAGAAGCACCAAAAAACTTGTAAATAAAAATACATGCGCGTTAGCGCGGGGACTCACCTAGTATTGTATAAATTGTGTAATAAAGTCAAAATGCCCTATAAAGCCTTAGACATGGACATTCGAATAATCAGTTTGGTTCGGATTGGGTTTTTGGGTAGTTCGAATAGAAACCATATAGATTTGTATATATTTGGTTTCAGTTTCGGATATCCTATTCGTAAATGGATTAGGGTTTTGGAGCATTATAAATATAGCTCTTAAAGGTTTGTAATTATTCATTCACACGATCAATCAAGAAACCTTACACAGATATTTACATCACTTATTTTCTCTCTAATTTTTTTGACTTTCTTCTAGTTTATTCTCTCGCTAATTCTCAACTGACTGTGTGAGAGCAGAATCTCACAACCTCAATCCTTAGCGTTTTTTTGCCAAGAATTCGGTTCTTTACATTGTAGCCGATGTTCAAATTTATACAAGCTCAAAAAAGATAACTGCATGATACTACACTTAATTATAAAATTAAATCCATAATCTTTGTCTTTAATGTAAGGCTTGATTCTAGGAAGTGAAGTAATTGTGTTTGACCAGGTTTGAATTTTGGCCGAGCTCGTACTATTGTCTTTCTGCGAGCTCGCTCCTTTCCTGCGAGCTCGCTCATTTCCTTCGTGCTTGGTGCTTTCAGCATGTTCGTTGCTTTCAGTACGCTCGTTTTAACTTATGCCTTTCTTTTATCTCGCAGAGCTTGTCTATTCGTTTTGGATTTAGGGTGCTAAATTGGCTTATAATGGGTGTATAGATTTAGGGTTTACCGGATGACGATTCGTAGGTTCTTTGTGGGTTAGTCAAAAAAGGGCTTTCAACAAAGTTCAAACTTCATAGCAAAAAAAAAAAGAAAGTTCAAACTTTCCGAGGTTTTTTAATCACTACACACGCATATATAGCTCTAATAAATAAATAAAAAAATTGCTAAAATTAATAGGTTTTTTTTTGTGTTGATGGTGCAGAAGTATAACTTTAGTATTCATGAAAGACAGTCCAATAGCAATGTATGTTGGCTGTAGATTTTTTTTTTTTTTTGTCAACAGCTTAGGGACCTAGAACGGTTCGGACATCCAAACCGGAGGTATCGAGTTTACATAAATAATATTTTAAATAAAATAAGATATTGAACCTCTCATATGTTTCTTAGCAGGAGGCTGAAACAATAGTGCGGCAAGATCTGAACGAAAGCACTCTGGATTTAGGACTTAACTTAAATGCAAATGATGCAGATTCTGAAAACAATCCGAAAGGGGACGAAC
Source organism: Eutrema japonicum (assembly GCA_030161315.1). Taxonomy (NCBI): domain Eukaryota; kingdom Viridiplantae; phylum Streptophyta; class Magnoliopsida; order Brassicales; family Brassicaceae; genus Eutrema; species Eutrema japonicum. Next base: position 16,043,548 of record BSQW01000013.1, read on the forward strand.
CATTAGAAGAGTGATAAACTGGAGGCCATTGCTTCCCTGCAGTTTGGATTTTGTTCCTCATCCTCAACTCTCAAGTCATAAGGAACTAAGACAACATAGGAAGAAGAAAGCATTTGCACGTCCATGGCTTGTTCCTTTTCTCCTTGATGACCAGTCTCATTTATTCGAAACTAAACATTCAATTTATAGAGAATTTTTGCTTTTTCTTGTCTGAAAATTTTACTTGATTAAACCATTCATAAGATTTTGATTTCTTTGCTGAGAACTTATGATGTACTTTGAAAGCATATGAATAGAGCTTTTAACCTCCTTGATCATTTGAGCAAATAACAAACCTCTTTGAAGATCTGAGAAAACAAACGTCTCATCTCCATCACCATGATATTCAACACACAAGAACATTTGATTTCTCTTATGACTCGTTGAAAGTATATTAATAGAGCTTCTAGACCTCATTTATGAATTGAGCAAATAACAAACAGGAATACTTAAAAACCTTGGAAAATGATTTCGTAATCCGACCCACAAACAAATCTCCTAGACATATAATGGGTGTATAGATTGAACGGTAAACCCTAATTAAGGATTGATGAACCCAAACTTATAAAATTTAAATCCTAAACAATAAACCCTAAATCCTAAACTCTAAGTTTTAAATTCTAAGTTTTAAATTCTAAATTCTAAATTCTAAATTCTAAATTTTAAATTTTAAATTCTAAATTCTAAATTCTAAACCCTACTTAAGGATTTGATGGACCCAAACTGATTACTATACAATATGTTATCTATAAAAGACCTATATCATGAGAAATATAAACTCTAAATTTACTTTGATTTTGTTATGGACCCAACCCATTAAGGAAAAAGACGAAGTTGATGAAATCGCCGGTGTTGGAGAATCACCGGAATATAATATGGACGCTAATGAGGTATCGTAGATAACAAAATATGCAAATGAATCGAAGATGACAAAATAATATCTAGGAGAGCTGATGAAAAATCGCTTGTGTGGAGAGGCATGAGAGAGAACAGTGTGAAAACAGTCATATGTTTCTGGAAATTTTGAATAGTTTGGTAACACTTTACTGTGTTTATCATGTAAAAACATTATTCATCTTCCTCATTTGAATTATCCGTTTATTTTATATCTAACCCATAAATCATTGAATATTATTAAACATTAACTGATGTTTTAGACCTTTTAGAACGTCATAAATCGCATACTCTACTAAGGCTTTGAATGGGTACAAAGATGGTTCGTTTGCCAAAGCGGAACGTCTGCAATAAGTGGTCATTCAAAAAACAATATTAGTTGTGTGTAATCTGTTATTAAAGTATAATAAAAAAAATCGGATCCACTAGCGGTTCAGATTATTGAACAAAAATGACTTGAAATACTGATCCACTTCTAACCGTAGTAATACCTAGCCGTAGTAATACTTCATATTGGAGTGTATAATGTCTCCAAACGATGTTTTCGTCAAATAAACTAAGAAACGAGAAGTATGTTGTCAGACAAAATTCTCATCCAAATGCCATTAAAAAAAAGATGGGTGAAGTAGTAAAATCCTTGTGCCAAAAAGCTAGTTTACTACTAACGCTTTAGGAAAACGTTAGTTCCGCAAATTAAATCGTAAAACTGGGCTATATATATTCCCATATTACTCTAATAACTATGTTAATATCATTCAATAAATATACTATAATTTACTTCTTTAATTTGAATCCCTTTCGCAGAGATGCACGGAAATTTTTTGTATCGATGTGATTTTATTATTAAAGAGTTTAAACTTAGTAAAACATTTTGAACTTTGACCTTTTCATCGTCCCTCCATCCCCTCCCGTCGGCGAAAATATGCAAACTCCTTTCTCTCCTATCTAATGAAGCCAATCAGCTAAAATCCTTATGAGTCTCCTATATAAACATCTCAATCTCAACGTTTCATTTATCAAAATCACCCCTTTCTTGAAAAAGAATAAAAATCCAAAACAATGTTTTCTTCATATTCACTATCTAAACGCCTCGTTTCTATTCCTATCTTGGCCATACAACTCCTCCTCATGTGCAGTGTTTCGTCCCTGAACCTTACCAACAATTATCTCAACCACAAATGCCTCGTCAGTCAAGGGAAATATAAGCCTGGAAGTGAGTACGAGGACAACCTCAACCGTCTCTTCCATGACACATCTACGCCAACCTTATTTGCTGGACGGTTTCTCACACACAACTCTTAGGATGGATCCCCATTCCGTCACCATCATATTCCAGTGCCGTGGTGACTCTTACGGGTCTAAATGCCGTTCATGCGCTGCCACCGCAGTCCGCGGGGTAATGTCACTTCAAAATTATTACTAAGCCGTCATTTCAGCATTATTAAGTAAGCAGTCACTTCAGCAATATTACAAAACTATGTTTTTGCGGTGCACTGTAAAACACTATATTAAAGCCAAAAGATAAATGATTACAGGAAACCAAAAATCAGATTGGAGTTAGAAAAAAACCAGCTGACAAAATTTGAGCTAGGTCATAGGCATCACCGATAACAATTATCATAGCTATTGCTAGAAACCGATATATATATATATGAATTTATGCTTTAATTAAATGCTAAAATGTTAAGAAAAGTTGCAAATCATTATACATTTGTACTTTCTTTAAATCTAAAAAAAAAATCATTTACTATACAACTAATTAGGAGAAAAAGCTGTTAATTATTCAATCATCATTTAAAATGATACAAAACATATATGGATATGTATATGGCAGTTTCGTAGGAGATGTCCGAGAAACAAAGCGGGAATAATATGGTACGACCAATGTTTTCTCGATGTTAATATGATCGATGGCCAAATCCCAAGGAAGACCAAGTACGAGAATATATTCTCTATGCACAACCCAAATAGCATGATAGGCGATACAGATTCATTCAAGAAAAAGACGAGGGATTTCCTCTACGAGCTAATTCTGAAAGCCGATAAACCAACCGCAGACGGCATCGACTTCTTATATTACGCGGCAGTGGAGAAGAATATGGGGGGAAATAAATTGTATGCAATGGTGCAGTGTGTGCAAGACATATTTGATTGTAAGGGTTGTTTGGAATGGAGTATCAAGGAGATTTTTAAGAGCTGCGACACTAAACAAGGAGCGAGAGTTTTAGGTACGAACTGTAATGTAAGGTATGAGCTATACCCATTTCTTAGGAACTATATTGATGATGATGCTGAACACATCCTCTTGACAATTTCCAGTTGTGTTTTTGTTTTGTTTACTTTCCAATTCTCTCTTTTACCATTGTTTTTTTTTTGTTTCTGCTTCGCTTTCTTTTTTTGTTTGTTTAGATCCTAAACTTAGTTTTACCTCACGCTTTGATTTGATTTGATTTCTTAATAATGAGATAATAGGTTTCTACACTTTCTTATTTACATATGCTTTTTAAAATATAACAAACTTAAGAAAGTTTGGTAAAATGATTTTTTTTTTTAAAACAACCTTCACCCGTATCATCAATACTTCTGCATGCAACATCATTTGATGAGATCTGTGTACTTCTGAACAAGATTTTACCAAATATATCTCGTTACATGGCTACACATCTCAACTAAATTAATGTATTTCTATCTACACCAAAAAATAAAAATGCATAATGACATGCACCAACTAACATCAATTATATTGTCTAACACTATAATTATCATTCCGCTGTTTTCGTTTACGCTATCATTTCACATAAAGCTTTGACGTTGGAGAGATATTTCGAAATGAACTTTGTTTAAAAGAAAAATACACTAGAAGGCGAGAGAAGAGAGAAGAGAGAAGAGAGAAAGAGAGAAGAGAGAAAATGGAGAAAAAATCGAAAGATAGATATGAAAGTAATGGGTCACGCCACCTCAAAAACGGCTCATATGCCCGAATTGAAATGGCATTAATGACAAAGTGACTGACAATCCGAATTGGTCATCGTGTCAACATTCAAAAGATTAGGAGATCATAACGGACAAAACGGATGAATCGAGGCGTAAAGATCATTTAATGAGATTAAATGGCGACATTAAGCTCCAAAATGATATAAAATAAAATTTGACATGTTTTATATTATCATATAAAATAAAATAAAATAAAATTCGTGTCAACATTCGAATTACTAACTTTGAAATATTATGTTTTATATAATAAATAAAATTTGACATGTTTAGATTTTTTATATGAAATCTAAACATATAAGAAATCAGGTACTTAAAAAAATTATGATTAATTTCAAAAACTTATGAAATCATTCTTTGAAGGAATTTTTTGGTGAAATATATATATGTTGTAAATACCATTGGATAAGATTATTAGATTTTTAATTTTAATGTGTAAAAGTATATATTTACCTGTTGTAAATAATTAATAACACATATTCAACTTTAATAAAATATGATGTGGTTTATCTTTTAGCTAAACGGAATAATAAATTTTATTTTTTCAGGTTATAAGATAGTTTTGATCAATTTTTTAAGTTTTAAAATTAAAAAGGTGTAAATTATTATATAGAGTTTGGTTGTGGTTGTATATTAATAATTTTCCTTGTTAAATTTTATTTTGTCATAATGTAAATTATTATAACCTTTTAAGTTTGGTCATATATTAATAATTTTCCTTTTAAGTTTATAGTATATTTATAATTTTTTTTTAAGTTTGGTCGTGGTATAAATTTATAAGTTTTCTTTTGTCATTTTTCTTTATTGTAAGTTTTCCTTACTTATTCTTGTTTTTTTAAACTGCCTTTTTTTAGTTTAACATTTTTTAATATTGACTTTAATTCATTTTTACTTTTTAAATTAAATTGACACATGTCAAGATCTAAATTAACAAGTGTGACAAATGTCATAATCTCGTGATTGAAAATTATCTTACGTGTCACACTTACGTCGAGGAATCCAACATTATATAATAAGATATATAGTATTAAAAATAATTAAGAAATAAAATAATAAATAACCTCTTTAATGCAAAACTAGATTCTAAACCCGTGCATCCGCACGGGAATATTTTTTTTTATTTATCAAATTTTGTTATATAATTTGTGTTTATTTTTTTGTTTAGATATAATTTTTTGTATATTTATTTTTTGTCATATGAGACAAAATTATTTTGGTATTTATATATAATTTGTTTTTTCTAATCCGCCCTAGAACGGGAGTTCAATATGAAAAGTAACGGGAGTTCATTATGTTGACATAATCTTTTTCTAATCCGCCCTATAACGGGGTAAGTTTTAATTTTTGTTTTCTGACGTTTAGTTCTATTTTTTGGACAAAATGTATTTTGTGGATGTATAAGTTTGAGATGTGTTAGTAGTTTTATTTTTTGTATAAAATATATTATATAGTTTTCTAAAATTTTAATCCACAATTAGTGCATGTGACAACTTTTTATTTGTTTTTGTTTTTATGTTCTCTATTTTGTATGGAAAAAATATTTTTGGTATGATATGTATGATTCAAAATTAGTGATTTTAGCTATCCAAATATTCCGACCCATTCTGTTATATATATTTTTAGTTATATATTTTATTTTAAATATTTTATTTAATACCTAAATTATCCATTCAGACTCTTATCCATTGTTTTGTTATTAATTTGCGAATAAAACACAATCATAAATATTTTATATAATCAACATAAATGTCATATCATTTACACCTACTATTCATCATACATATTTTATATTTAAAATATGACCATTATTTCCAATATGTGAATTATCTTTTTTATTTCAAATAAAATAGTATGGAAAGACGATATATTTCCCCACGAGAAGTATCTCATCTTTCTAGATGTCTTTCAAACTATGACCACGTTTCAAATCTCCGCAAAAACAAAGTTAAATACCTATATCCCCAGAAAAGAAGTTCTAAACGTATATACCCACAAATGTCGGTTTTAATAGCTTTTGATCTAAACCATATACCAAACCACCAAACCACAAAACTAAACCGAACAAAAAATCCGATTTTCTAAAACCTGACCCGTATATCTGTCCAAAAACCTAATTCTCCCAAATAATATTATTTTATTTATTTCTTTATTATAATAATAATAATTTAAAAAAAAACTAAATGAGAAGAAAACAAAAAAAACAAAATTTGATAAACAAAATGGAATCGTTCAAGATTTTAACTTTGTACGCATGCAACAGTTGCATGAATATTCTGAAGCATATTAATCTCAAATATTTTCATAGAGATTTGGTAAGATTTCTTTGTAACTGTATAACAATTTAATAAGATTTTGTAATTGTATTGTAGATGCTTAAAAGAAACCGTAAATTATATATGGTTAACCGTAATTGTAGTTGGTCCAAAGTATTTTTTTGGGTTTATTTAGACATTGATCGTTTTGGCTTAATAATGCTTGTGAGTCGTCTTAGCATATGCTCTGGAAGATTTCACAGTTTGACAAAAAATTTGATTTCTCATGTAATCGATAATTTTAGGATTGTAATATTCTTAGAGAATTTTATTAATCTGTATAATAATCATTTGAATTTAATATGTATAATTTAGTAACTTTTAATTTAATTTAACAAAATTATACGGTTCAAACTAAGAAATTTTTATTTATGCAACCTTTAATTTAAATTTTATCTTGAAAAAATGAATTTTTAATTGAACAAAATTATTCTGTTTGGAAACAGGAATAGGTATCCATAAAAATCTAAAGTTTAAAAGTTATCCAGAAAAAGAATAGATTTATATGCATTTTTTCCTATTTGGACACAAAAAGTCACTATGTTTTAATAGATTAGATATATACTTTCCATATTCTAATCAATTATTTGAAAAGAATATTATATCATTTCCTATTTCAATTATTATTTGTTATTTGTAATGGTATTTTATGTAATAACTTACAAAACAAAGTTCATTTTTGAAAATGTTTTCTTAAATAATATTATAGAAATGAAATTTTGATTTATGTAACCTTTAATTTAAATTTTATCTTGAAAAAATGAATTTTTAATTGAACAAAATTATTCTGTTTGGAAACAGGAATAGGTATCCACAAAAATCTAAAGTTTAAAAGTTATCCAGAAAAAGAATAGATTTATATGCATTTTTCCCTATTTGGACACAAAAAGTCACTCTGTTTTAATAGATTAGATATATACTTTCCATATTCTAATCAATGAATTTAAAAGACTATTATATCATTTCCTATTTCAATTATTATTTGTTATTTGTAATGGTATTTTATGTAATAACTTACAAAACAAAGTTCATTTTTAAAAATGTCTTCTTAAATAATAGGGAAAAAAAAATAGAATGACACAAATAAATTGGCTAAAGACTAGACTAACATATATTTACTAGGAAGGAGAAAGTCTGTTTTAAACCCATTATACCCTTATTTGCTCTTGTTAGGAAAAACGTTATTACGACACTGCCATTACGAAATTATTTCCACGTAAGCAAAAGTTTGAGTTATTTACAAAAATGCCACAGCGGTTTTCAGAATAAGTCTGCGGACACTTAATCTGCAGATTTATTTTTCAATGTTGCAGATTTATTAAGTCTGCGCACATCTGCAGACTTATTATGCGTGTTGCAGACTTTTCGACGCAGACTTATTATGCTTTGTTGCAGACTTGTTTTGATTGCAGACTTATTACGCAGATTTATTCCCTTTGTCGCAGACTTATGTTCATTTGCAGACTTATTATGCAGACTTATAAAAAACCTGCACCTGTTTGTTGCAGACTTAAATGCTTTGTTGCAGACTTTTGGAAAATCTGCGACAAAGAGACTAAGTCTGCAACACTTGAAAGGTCTTACTGAAATAACATCGCTTGTCGTAGATTTATTTACAATGTCGCAGATTTAATGCTTAACGTCGCATACTTATTTGTAAATTGCTTACGTGGCATTAAAAACTGCAGACTTATTAGACTGTGCTGCAAACTTGTTTTCTGACTAGAATAACACTTTGTTTGTCGCAGACTTGTTATATTATGCATATTTATTGAATGCGTTGCAGACTTATTCGATGTGTTGGTCGTTGCAGACTTATCCAATGTGTTGCAGACTTATTCAATGTGTTGCAGACTTAATATGTCCCTTATAAGTAACAAATTTACGAAAAATGCCATTGCACCATTAGGGTTATGTACGGCGGCCGATCTCGTTCTCCATTGTCACCGATAATCTATCTGCGCCATTCTCAAATTTAAAAACTTTATCTAACTCCGCCGATCTCGCTGTCTGTCGTCGTCGCCGCCCCGATCCAGTTGTCTATCGTCGCCGCCGATCTCGTTCTCCATCGTCGCCGCCTATCACCGATAATGTTGCAAATTTACTTGTCGTTGGCGATCCCGTTCTCTATGGCGATCATGTTGCAAATTCTATTGTTGTTTTCTTTGTCATTTGTCGCAGACTTATTTGTTTTGTTACATTTGTTTTTTCTTTGTCGCAGACTTATTATGTGTGCTGCCGTTTTGTTTTCCTTTATCGTACACTTATACCTTTTGTTTTCTTTGTCATTTGTCGCAGACTTATTTGTTCTCCGCTACTTAACCATTTTAGAGCTTGTCTTTTCATATATCCCCGACACAGCAAAACCTTTTATTTCTATGTCCAGTGATTGTTTTTGTCTCTGAGCTGTGTGAATTTATAGATGGAATTTGTTCAAATTAGGAGAATTAGAGTCATGTCTTGGAGATGTACTTAGGTTGATCAAAAATCCATTTGGAACTAACGAATATGTGATTTTATTTCAATGTTTAAAAGTGTAACTTAACGAAAACCGAAACAGAAATTAAAATCGAGCTTAGAGGACGATTCAGGCTAGAGTTTTAAACATATAAAAACAAGTCTGCAACAAATGAAACAAGTCTGCGACACAAGTCTCCAACAAATAAAAAAAGTCTGCAACAAGTGAAACAAGTCTGCGATAAACAAATATGCAACAATAACAACAAAGTCTGCAACAAATGAAACAAGTCTGCGACAAATGACACAAGTCTGCGATAAATAAAACAAGTCTGCAACAAATGAAAACAAGTCTGCATCTGTGAGGAAGATGAAAAGACGCGAGGGCAGCGCGGCGGTTTTAAGCATCTAAACAAGTCTGCAACACATGAAACAAGTCTGCAACACATGAAAACAAGTCTGCATCTGCGATGAAAGAGAAGCGGCTAGGTTTTAGGGTTTCTCGACGGCGGCGATGAAAGAGAAGATGACGGCGAGGATGAACGATGAAGAAGAGAGGAGGACGGCGAGGATGAAGAACAGAAAAAGCCAACAGTGAAGATGACGATGACGAGAGGATGATGACAACGACGATGAAGAAGATGACGACGGCGAGGAGGACGAACACGATGACGGCGATGACGAAAAACGATGACGGCGACGGCGAAAAATGATGACGGCGATGGCAAAAAATGATGACGGCGACAGCGAAAAACCGTGTGGGAGAAAGAGAAAAGCAGTTTTTACGTTTCTGCAACAAGTGAAACAAGTCTGCGATAAACAAATATGCAACAATAACAACAAAGTCTGCAACAAATGAAAGAAGTCTGCTACAAATGAAACAAGTCTGCGATAAATGAAACAAGTCTGCAACAAATGAAAACAAGTCTGCATCTGTGAGGAAGGTGAAGAGACGCGAGGGCAGCGCGGCGATTTTAAGCATCTAAAAACAAGTCTGCAACACATGAAAACAAGTCTGCAACACATGAAAATAAGTCTGCATCTGCGATGAAAGAGAAGTGGTTAGGTAATAGGGTTTCTCGACGGCGGCGATGAAAGAGAAGATGACGGCGAGGATGAACGATGAAGAAGAGAGGAGGGCGGCGAGGATGCACTACAAGAAAACATCCCCATTTCCGACCGCCATATTGGTCGGAATACCGTCGGAAAACGGCTTTCCCGACCAATTTCCGACCGATTTGGCTCGTCGGGACTATCGCGTCGGAAATCAATATTGGTCGGAAATTGGTCTGGACTTTCCGACGGATTCCAGACCATTATTTTCCCGACCAATTAGCGACGTTATAAAGCGTCGGTTATTACCCGACGAGTTCCCGACAACAGTCCGACTAACTTATTTCTGACCAAATACCGACCAGATTCCGACCAATTTAACTTCCGACCAACTTCCGACTAAACACAATCCCGACCAGATTCCGACTAACCTCAATTCCGACCAAATTCCGACCAAACTAAATTCCGACTAGATTCCGACCAAAGTCCGACCAAACTGAATTCCGACCAAACTAAATTCCGACTAAATTCCGACCAAGTTGAAATACTGTATAAATTCGAAATTATTTTGAATTTTGATTAATTAATTTAATTTAATTTTTTTTTCGAAAATAAAAATTTAAATTAATATTAAACATTAAAATATAATAAAATAAAATATTTTTGAAAATAAAATAACAGAAATTGTTTTTAAAACATTAAACATATTAAACATTTGCGGATCCCGATCCCGATCCCGATCCCGATCCCGTTCCCGGGTAATCCGGAAACTTCGCTCTCATCCAAGACGACATGCTAGCGATATCTGACCTCGCCTCCGAAAGCTCATCTTGCGTGGCACCTAACTTGAATTCGGTGTCCGTTTTCGCCGCCTCCAAAGCTTCTACTTTGGACTTGAGCTCTTCATTCTGCTGGATGAGATCTTCAGAGAAAAAAGAACCAGAAGAAGACCGGTCGTCCATAAACGGGATCGTACCCAAACCCCCGCGACGCCTCCCTTTTTTATCAAGGGGAAATTCCTGTATAAAATATAAATAAATTAGAACATAATAAAATTATAATGTAAAACTATATAAAAAAAAAAAACTTACGCTCATAACGAGACTGTTGACCGCTTCCCGCGACATCTCGAAGGAGGAGGAGGAGTCACCTTGTGACTGTTGGGTCAGCTCGATGTCGATCTTCTGCTTCGTCATGTTCTCGTAGATCTCCCTCATGAGGGGATCCTGGATAAACCCGGTTGTCTTGTTCGTATGGCACCTCTTCATTAAGTCCAAGTGATTCGGACCCACACCTCCGGCCACATTAGTCTATAAAAACGAATAAAAACAAATATGAATAAATAATTTAATAAATAATTAAAAAGAGAAAACAATGTCAACAATAAAAGATTACCATTTGAATTTCTCGGGTCTGGAAGCTGCTCGAACCGGAGTTGTGGATGTATTGGCCCTTCCCGTTGCGCTCACTCTTTCGGTTTCCCGAATTAGTCTTCGAGAGTTTCTCTGTCGCCGGCTGTTGCCAATATGGTCTGTAGTTATTCCAAACCTCCAAATTCAAACCTTTCGGCTTGTCTGCCCCTTTCCTCCACTTTTTCTTCCACTCGTTCATGTGTCTCTTGAACTGCGTACCCGCTTCCTTCATAAATAACTTTTCCACCATGACACTGTGAGAGGGATGCCATGTAAACTCTTGCTACGAAAACATAAATAAAAATGCTTAGCAAAATATTAATAAAATACTTATAAATATAGGAAAAATATAGTAATTGACAACTTACCGCAAATTGTCTAAACCAAATTTGCTTCTCATCATACGGGACTTCTGAAAACTTCTTGTACGGTTTGTCGAGGATCGAATGGAACATCCTCATAATTTCCTTGCTAATCCCGTTGTTCGATATACCAAACCTACAAAAAAAAGATAAACTATAAACAATTTGATATTATATATATATATGAACTAAGGGTTTTTACCATGTCGATCTTCCAACGAGATGTGGATCAAGCCGGATGTGCAAGTCCCGGCCCGGTTGTTGGACTAACTCCTCGATGGTCATGATTCGAGGAGCTTGACTCTGCGACTCTGGGATAGTCGATGCGGCCGGACTTGGTGGTTCTTCCCCTCGAGTCGAACCACCGGTATGTGGAGGTTGTTGCATCCCTTGAGACGAACCACAGATGCTCAAGTTCGCGAAACCATCGTAAGACCTTAACAAAAACGCAAAATTTGTTAGATATTAAACGCAAACGCAAATTATAAATAAAACGCAAACTATAAATAAAACGCAAACTTTGTTAGATATTAAATGCAAATGCAAACGTAAACGGAATCTCAGTATGTAAATGAATGTTTGTGGTCAACAGGCGAGGAACAGCATTGCACGAACACCCATAGGATCATGTACTGGTCCGGTAAGTGGCTTGGCAAAACATGGAGTTCATAACACGAATGAATCTACAACTACTAGTAGGACCAAGTCTGGAAAGTCCCAACCCACTCTTATACAAGAATCCACAAATTCTAAAGCAAAGGCCAGTCCTGTTTCAAGGAGTCCCAGGCTGATTGTCTCAGCTTCAACAAAATGTATTCAAAAGTCAATGCAGAGGAACAACTCAATGGCAATGCGGAGGAAGATAATCTAGCACAATGCTGAAGCCAAATCACCTGCAATTTCTTATATTTACCATAAGCTACTAGGTTAAGGCCAGATCGACTAGTGTTGTGTCATGTATAGCTTTTATTTGCACTTGCTGTCTGGTTCATAAAATTTACAGTCATGTGAAAAATCATCCCGATCCAACCTCGATAGTGTTTGTAGGCATATGTGGTCGGCTAAGGAGAATCCTTCATCGACCATAGACAAAAATAGCAAATTTCTAGAATTTAAAGCAGACAAATCTTACATGGTAAGAAGAAGTCGGCGGCGGAGGAGGGACGGCGGCTGCGGAGGAGGGACGGCGGCTACGGCGATATACAAAACAAGAGACGAAAAAAAATTAGGAGAAGAAAAGAGGATGAGAAGAGGAAGAGAAGAGGGAGAGAAGAGAAGGAAGAGGAAGAGGGAGACTTACCAGGGAGAGGGACGGCGGTGAAGGTCGGCGGAGAGAGAGAATCGATGGTGAAGGTCGGCGGAGAAGAGAGATCGACCAAATGAAGGAGAAGATGCGTATGTGGTATTTATATCTACGTATTTCCGACCACCGAATCGGTCGGAATTTGGTCGGGTTTGAAAATATCAAACCGCCAAAATATTTCATTTAGCGGTTAATTTCCGCGGGTTTTATTTCGGGTTGGTCGGAAATCAGTCGGTATTTCCGACGAGATTCCGACTAACCCATAATATTGCATGTCTTCTGATTGGTTTAGATATATTTTAAACACTTAGCTTCGAAAATATTCATATTGGTCGGAAATTAGTCGGAATTTCCGACCAATTTCCGACCAATATGAATATTTATGGAAAAAATGCTAAAGTTTGAGGTTTCGAAACCCCAAATGGTCGGAATATGGTCGGAAATGTCAAGAAATTCCGACCATTTTCCGACCAAACAAAGAAAAATATTAATATTGGTCGGAAATTAGTCGGAAATTCCGACCAAATTCCGACCATTTAGAGTTTCAAGTATAAAATACTAAATTTTCAAATTGTATACTGTATAATAAACATGTAAACATCTTATGTCTAACAAATATGTGGCAAAGAAACATATAATAAAATATATGATGTTTTTATAAATTGAAAATATATCGAATTAAACCGTTCATAACAAAACATTCACTTTATATTTATACTTTTCGGTTTCTTTTAGGTTTTATAGGATATGCCCCAAAATTGGTTTAGTTAAGGTATATGGACATTGAATTTTTTCAAAAGATCATATCTAACCATATTAAACATAGTCCAAATCAAATTTATGCGGTTTGAGGTTTCGAAACCCCAAATGGTCGGCATTTGGTCGGAAATGTTGAGAACTTCCGACCATTTTCCGACCAAACAAAGAAAATATTAATATTGGTCGGAAATTAGTTGGAAATTCCGACCAAATTCCGACCATTTAGAGTTTCAAGTATAAAATACTAAATTTTCAAATTGTATACTGTATAATAAACATGTAAACATCTTATGTCTAACAAATATGTGGCAAAGTAAACATATAATAAAATATATGATGTTTTTATAAATTGAAAGTATATCCAATTAAACCGTTCATAACAAAACATTCACTTTATATTTATACTTTTCGGTTTCTTTTAGGTTTTATAGGATATGCCCCAAAATTGGTTTAGTTAAGGTATATGGACATTGAATTTTTTCAAAAGATCATATCTAACCATATTAAACATAGTCCAAATCAAATTTATGCGGTTTGAGGTTTCGAAACCCCAAATGGGCGGCATTTGGTCGGAAATGTCGAGAACTTCCGACCATTTTCCGACCAAACAAAGAAAATATTAATATTGGTCGGAAATTAGTCAGAAATTCCGACCAAATTCCGACCATTTAGAGTTTCAAGTATAAAATACTAAATTTTCAAATTGTATACTGTATAATAAACATGTAAACATCTTATGTCTAACAAATATGTGGCAAAGTAAACATATAATAAAATATATGATGTTTTTATAAATTGAAAGTATATCCAATTAAACCGTTCATAACAAAACATTCACTTTATATTTATACTTTTCGGTTTCTTTTAGGTTTTATAGGATATGCCCCAAAATTGGTTTAGTTAAGATATATGGACATTGAATTTTTTTCAAAAGATCATATCTAACCATATTAAACATAGTCCAAATCAAATTTATGCGGTTTGAGGTTTCGAAACCCCAAATGGTCGGAATTTGGTCGGAAATGTCGAGAAATTCCGACCATTTTCCGACCGATCCTCGTGTCTGGTCGGAAAATGGTCGGAATATATAATTAAATGTATTAAAAATACGTAGACCATATTTAAGCATTTGAAATTTTTTGAAAAATTTGTTGATTTAAAATAGATGCATATGAAAAAACATTGTTAAAAATTTATTCTGAAACTGATGAATAAAATTAAATAGATGTATAGGAATCCTTATTAATTAAAAATATTCGTACAACTAATTAAAGCATGTGAAAAAAGTTTCATAAATTTGTTACTTAAAAATAAATGCATATAAAATATTTTTTACAAAAACCTATTCTGAGTCCGATGAATAATCTGAAGAAGCTGAATCGGATTCCTCATCAAATTCTCCTCTCTCTTCTTCAGAATCCTCAAATAGTTCGCCCATGCCGGTGAAGTCAACCACAAGGTCAACCTCTAGAGAATGCTCGATTTCACCTAAATTACCAATTGGCATTTCCTGTAAAGGGTCATGCTCGGAAACAACAGATATCATTCCTCTTGGTTGTATCGATGTTACTGCAATCCACGGATCTTGCTTGTTCCTAACCCGGGGGTATCGAATGTAGGAAACCTGGTCTGCTTGTGAAGCAAGAATAAATGGATCGTATTTCCGATGTCGCTTGCCTCCGTGAACAGATGCCACACCAAATTCGTCCTGACGTAGACCTTCCACTGGATCATACCAATCGCAATAGAACACAATGCACTTCAAACCAATCATTCCTGGATATTTGACTTCTAATATTTCGCGGAGTATTCTGTAGTAGACAAATTCTCCGGATGTAGACGAAATACCGTAGTTGCATGTTGTCCTTGAACTCCCATCACGAAAAGCCTTAAAAGCATACCCCCGAGTGCAATACATCGGATAAACACTTGGAACAAAAGTAGGGCCACGCACCATCTCAACTAACCATGTGGGAATCGATGTCCCGGTAGTATTCATCTGATCAACCTGTACAATTTGTGGACACTCATAAACAATATATGTAAGCATGTAAAATTTAGTTTAATTGCGGGAAATCGAGCACTTACGTAATATTTCAACCAATCCGCGAATTCATTCTGTTTACTGACCATAAGCTCATCCTCTGTGCAATTTGGAAACCAATTCCTTATTTGCTCCATGTATATACTGTGAATAAAACAAATACATTATTCAAAATACTATCAAGGATTAATTTTTGGTAATTACTAAACAAATACATTATTCAAAATCAAGTGACGTACCTCTCATATTCGAAAACGTCTTCGCAGTTTGTCAGAAGATATGTATGCAAATGCCTTTGTTCCTCCTCTGTTAGTCGTCTAGACCTCCCTTTTCCACTAAGCCTTCCAATTTCTGCAAAAATATTTGGGACATAGACCGGATACATCGGTTTTTCTCCTCCATCATCATGACGTGCAGGTCGTCTACTTTTAGTCTTCACCGAAGATGGAAAGTAGTAGCTAGCAAAGTTGGATGCTTATTCATTCACGCTCTGTGCAACAATAGAACCCTCGACTCTTGCAAGATTTTTCACCTTCTTCTTTAGGTGGAGCATATATCGCTCAAACGGATACATCCATCGATATTGAACTGGCCCACCAAGTCTTGCTTCCCTAGGAAGATGAATAGGAAGATGTTCCATAACATCGAAAAATGCTGGTGGAAATATTTTCTCGAGGTTGCATAGGAGAGCCGGTATCTTCTCCTCCAAATTTTGGATACCGTCTGCTGTAAGTGATCTCGTGCATAAATCCCGGAAGAAAGCACCGATCCCTGCATAAATGATAAATAAAATTAGTAAAATTTAGACAATTTAGATAAATTTAGTAAAATTTAGATATAATTTTGTAAATTATAAATGTACCTGCAATAGCTCCATGGACGTTTCTAGGAAGAAGACCGGCAAAGGCAAATGGAAGGAGGCGTTGCATGATAACGTGACAATCATGACTCTTCAACCCTGAAAACTTCCCTTCTCCAATATTAACGCAATTACGAAGGTTAGATGCGTATCCGTCTGGGAATTGAACACTATGCGTAATCCAGTCGAAGAACACCTCTTTTGAAGGCTCATCAAAACGGAAAGCGGGGGCCAGAGATTTTCCGTTCGCCATTATATGGAGTTCCTTCTGAGAAAAAATTTCTGGCAAATCCAATCTGGCCTTCAAATTATCTTTCGTCTTCCCTTGCACATTTAGAACAGTATTCATGATGTTGTCAAAAAAAAAAATTTCAATGTGCATGACATCTAGATTATGGCGCAGCAGATGGTTCTTCCAATATGGCAAATCCCAAAAAATACTCCTCTTGTTCCAATTGTGGTACTCGCCACAACCATCTACGGGAAAATGACCATTACCACCACATGAAACCGTCTTCTCAGCACCAAAATCTCTCAACTGAGTGATGATGTTATTCCCATCCGGCTCAGGAGGTGGACCATCAAATACTTTTTTGTTCTTCTTAAACAATGTCGTGTTCCGACGATATGGATGATCATGCGGCAGAAATCGTCGATGACAATCGAACCAAGAAGTCTTTCGACCGTGCTTCAATTGGAACGCATCAGTGTTATCTTGACAATACGGGCACGCCAACCTTCCATGAGTCGACCATCCAGATAGCATACCAAATGCTGGAAAATCACTTATGGTCCACATAAGTACCGCACGCATCGTGAAATTATGTTGGAGAGAAACACCGAACGCTTGAACACCATCTTTCCATAACATTTTCAACTCATAAATTAATGGCTGCAAGAAAATATCAAGGGATCTCTTAGGATGCTCCGGTCCGGGGACAAGAATCGTGAGGAAAAAAAACTCTCGTTTCATGCACAAACTAGGCGGCAAATTGTAAGGTGTGACGATTACTGGCCACAATGAATATTGCCTCCCATGTTTCCCAAAAGGGTTGAATCCATCTGTAGATAACCCGAGGTATACGTTACTTGGCTCAGCCGCAAAACTAGGATACACCTCTTGAAAATGTTTCCACGCTTCTGCATTGAAGGATGCGCAATCTCTCCATATGAGTTATGTTCTGCATGCCATCTCATAGCTCCTGCCGTGCGCTCGGATTGATATAACCTCTTCAACCTATTTGTTAACGGCAAATACCACATCCGTTTATGTGGAACTGGTACTCTTCCACCCGTTTCCTGATACCGAGGTTTCCCACAAAAACGACACTTGCGACAGTTTTCGTCCTTTCTCTAGTATATCATACAATTGTCGATGCACACATCTATCATCTGATACGGCAATCCAAGACCAGCTACAAGTTTCTGAACCTCGTAGTATGAAGCCGGTGAGAGATTATCTTCAGGTAAAATATCTTTCACAAAATCAGCTATCGCATCCACACAATCCTCTGCCAAGTTGAAATCGGTCTTTATTGTCATCAACCTGCTTGCAGTTGATAAAGGCGATATTCCCTCTCTACATCCTTCGTATAGTGGATGCTTAGCTGCATCTAGCATATCAAAAAACTTCCGAGCTTCTAAATTAGGTTCCTCTATTCTAATACCATCCGGAACATACGATGCTACGTTTTCGCGATACGCATCATTCACCATCTGAACGTTTGCATCTACTTCCGGTGTTGGTTCCTCTATTCTACCCGAATAATTAAAACCACTACAATGATGTTGCACCATTGCATCAGTTTCTCCATGCGTATACCAAATCTTATAACTCGGCATTAACCCATTCCTATAAAGATGCTTCCATACTTCCCCAACAGAGACTAATCTATGATTCCGACATTTAGGACAAGGACAATACAATTTACCGTATTCCGACGTCATGCTATTGTTTGTCGCAAATGTCATGAATTCCTCAACACCTTGTGCATACTCATCCGTCAGTAAATTCGTCGCTGGATCTTGCCGTGGTCTATCCATCCACGATCGAAAATAATCTCTAGTGTTTGGATTTGAAGAAGACATTTTCTAATTTTTTTTTGGTGTGAATTGTGAATGAGGGTGGTGTTGTATTTATAATTAAAATTTCCGCGGATTCCCGACCATTGTAAAAAAAATTCAAACGGCTATGAAACGGCTAGTGCAACGGGCAGATTAACGTGTATATTTCGTCGGAATTTTGTCGGATTCCTTACTGGTCGGAATTTGGTCGGAAATTTAATCCAATTTCCGACCAATTTCCGACTATAATAATATTCGCCAACGGCTATAAACGGCTAATGCAACGGGTATATTAACGTGTATATCTCGTCGGAAAACAGTCGGAAATTGGTCTGTAATACCGACCAATTTCCGACGATTGTTAGTCGGTCTCCAATACGTCGGAAATCCGTCGGGATTTCCGACCAAATTTCCGACCAACTTAGAATTGTCGGGAATTACCGACCAATTTCCGACGGGTGTGTTTTAATCGGAAAATCGTTGGTATGTGGTCGGAAATTCCCGACCATATTAAATTGGTCGGAAATATGGTCGGAAATCGGGATGTTTTCTTGTAGTGATGGAGAAAAGCCAACGGTGAAGATGACGACGACGAGAGGATGACGACAACGACGATGAAGAAGATGACGATGGCGAGGAGGACGAGCACGATGACGGCGACGACGAAAAACGATGACGGCGACGGCGAAAAACGTTGAAGGCGACAGCGAAAAATCGTGTGGGAGAGGAACAATTTTTTTTCGTTTCTAGGGAAGAGGAGGGAAGTGAAATATTTTAGAAAAAGAAAACTGTTTTTCTTTTTGTTTTCAATTCAAAAGGAGTTTTTTTTTTGAGAAAAATAAATCAAAATGACATTTCTATGAATAAATAAGTAACTCAAGTAGGGGTTTTCTGTCTTTTGACAAAAGATTTGTGTTATTCTAGTCAAGTCGGTTCTGAGGGTGGTAATCTAGTTATTACATGAAAGATTAATGTTATTCTGAGTAATTTTCTCTAAATAATATTATAGAGATTTTAATTAAAAAAAAAATCGAGAGAAATAACAGTGTTGTGTTCACTTCAACTTTGAAATAATTATAGTCTTTGAACTTTAATTCTTGCTCTTATTTTCAACGTGCACCTACTTAGTTGACTCACAAGGCAAGAAGACTCTTATCATTGTGTGATTAATAATAATTGCTAAGCAATCCTCTGCATTGGTGGTCATTCGAACATGGATAGCTGCAAGAAGAACATGTTCTTCATATCCACCTACGGATTCTTGATGATGTTCCTGTCTCTCCAAGTTTCTTGTTCAACTGACACAATCACTACAAATGAATCTCTTTCAGGATTCGAGACCATTGTTTCTAGTGGTGGTGTCTTCGAACTCGGTCTCTTCTCACCAGGTACTTCTAATTTCTACTATTTAGGCATTTGGTACAAGCAAGTGAAGCCACAGACTATAGTTTGGGTGGCGAATCGAGCATCTCCTGCCAAATATACGTATGATCTCATCTTTGAGGTCTCAAATGGAAACTTCATGCTTCGTGATAGAGAGGAGATATATTGGTCGAGTAATACTAATTCTGTAAGCGACGCACAAGTTGAAGCGGTTCTGCTTGATAACGGTAATCTAGTGCTCAGAGATGGGCCTAACTCATCAGCTGTCGTGTTGTGCCAGAGTTTTGACAATCTCTCGGATACTAGTGCTCAGAGATGGGACGATTTCTTAGAGACAGCTGGAAGCAAAATTCTCACTTCTTGGAACACCTTGGAAGATCCCTCACCTGGTCGCTACTCTCTCGAGTTTGACCATTACAACGGAAGTATTATCTCTCTCGTCATGGTTTGGAATGGATCTAAATCATATTTGTCGAGTGGGGCATGGGATGATCAACTTAGACTATTCAGGCAAGTTACAGATATGAGATTCAATCGTAACTTGAGCGTTGAATTCAATGTGAATGAGTCCTACATCACCTATTCAGTACTTAACCAAAACCCATTTCGTTTGGTTATCGATGTTTCGGGACAGTTAAGGGCTTACAATTGGGTTGAGAAGTACAAAACGTGGGATTCACCATGGTATGCACCCAGCAAGACATGTGAGGTTTATGCTTTATGCGGGTCGTTTGGGATCTGCAACGACCATTCGAATCCGTCCTGCGAATGTATTCCTATTCCCGAACTATCAGACTCGAATGTTTCATCTGGTAGATGTGTAAGCGAAACCTATTTAACCAAATGTGGTAAAAGGAAATGACAAGTTTCTTCCTCTTCGGAACATGAAACTAGCCACTGATCCGGAAGAAAGGGCTCTTGCACCTACATGTGACTCAGCTTGCCTAGCTGATTGTAGTTGCAAGGCCTATGCGTATGATGGGAACAAGTGCTGGATTTGGAAAAGAGATATCTTCAATCTGCAACAGCTTGATGCAAATAACAGCGAGGGAAGGACGTTTTATGTCAGACTTACTCATAGTTACACTGAAATCGTGAATGCATCAAGAGCAAAACATCTTAAAGTCAGAAACATTGTGTTAGCCGTTTTACTACCATCAGTAGCAGCAGCTGCAATTTTCATTAGTTTGTATTGTTACTTTTCATCTCCACAGAGAAGCAAAAGAGCACAAAAAGTTGAGATTAGTATTTTTCATGAGGTTCTTACGAGATTTGTTACTAAGTTTTTGAATGACTGGATTTTTTTTTCCAGACAAAAAACAGAGCAATGAGATACTTGAAGAAGGCATAATTGATGATGGGGAACAAATGTTTTGCCTAAACTTATATGACATAATGGCTGCAACAAATGCTTTCTCCGAGGAAAACAAGTTAGGAGAAGGTGGTTTTGGTCCGGTCTACAAGGTAATAAACAGTAAATATCTGTACAATTTTCTATTTGACAGTCGAAATTGTGTCATGTTTT
This sequence comes from Eutrema japonicum, assembly GCA_030161315.1. Taxonomy (NCBI): domain Eukaryota; kingdom Viridiplantae; phylum Streptophyta; class Magnoliopsida; order Brassicales; family Brassicaceae; genus Eutrema; species Eutrema japonicum. The sequence continues at coordinate 16,065,005 of BSQW01000013.1, forward strand.
AGATCCATTTGAAAACCCGGGGAATGGATGGGCTATTTGATGGATACATTCATGCATCCTCGGAAGATTAGTCAGGTGGTAAAAATCTATATTAGCCCTAGTTATAAAAATATATATATATATATATATCTGTAAAATGGTAAATTAGACAAGGTAATAAATTAGTTTCATCTTACTTACGATTATTAAAAAAATTGATATCTAAGTTTTTTTTTTACCGTTAGGGAAATCTACCAAATGGCAATAATGTGGCGATCAAAAGGCTCTCAAAAAAGTCAAGTCAGGGTTTGATAGAGTTCAAAAACGAAGTGGTTTTGATCATAAAACTTCAACACAAGAACCTTGTAAGGCTTTTAGGATATTGCGTGGAAGGAGACGAGAAACTCCTTATCTACGAGTACATGTCCAATACGAGCCTTGATGCTTTACTCTTTGGTAAGTGGTGATATATTTCTTCAAAAAATTGTAAAATTGTGAATTTGAAATCTTTAGTATATACTATTGAAACTCTTGAAAACTTACTTTCTTTTTGTTTTGGGGCATATATATAGATCCACTTAAATGTAAGGAATTGGATTGGGACAAGCGTATGAAAATAGTAATCGGGACGACAAAAGGACTTCAATATTTGCATGAAGACTCGCGTCTCAAGATCATCCATCGAGATCTTAAGGCAAGCAACATTCTTCTTGACGATGAGATGAATCCCAAGATCTCGAATTTTGGAACCGCAAGGATCTTTGGTTGCAAACAGATCGATGACAGCACCGAAAGAATCGTCGGGACATTGTAAGTATACAATCCAAATGCTTTTGGCTGTTTCAAACGCTGAAAACTTCTGTTTATGCATGCATTTACGTGTTAAAATGCCGTATTTAAACCAAGTGGTAGTGGGTTAGTGGTTCGCACTTGTTAAGGAGTTGTCATGTTGGTTTAGGCTAAAATTTGATTCTCCTCAAACGTGGAATCAACTAACGAACTAACCACTCTCATTTGGCCAGTTGAATGAAGTCATGCTTTAGACACATTTAAAAAACCGGTGATTGGGCTACTCGACGGCTCAATCACCCAAAAAGATTACTCGGGTGGTATAACTTCGGGTTACCCTCTAGTTATAAAAAAATGCCGTATTTACATTTAATATATATAATTTTTTGCCTTTGTTTAATCAAACATCATTTGCAAATTGTAAACAGCCAAACGGTATTTTTGTGTTCCGTTTGCCTTTGCAATATTCAAATGTGACGCAGCAGCATCCTAACGGCTAATGGCGGCATAAGTTTAACGTCTTTAACAGTTTTCCCATTTTTCAGTTCTTATTTCCTTCTTTTGGATTTCCTATTCTAAACAGGCTTTTGGGTCTGTTTCTTTAAGTTTTCTTTTTCTTAAATCGGTCTAAAGACCTATTTATAGTCTTCTTATTCCAAGCTTTGTAAGACAGATTTTGAGAATTAATAAACAGAGAACGTGTCTTCTCTTTTCCTTGAATAGTTTTGATTCAATTCATCTTTCAAGAAGCATGTCTCTAGTGAATCGTTTGAATCCCTAGATTTGAGCTGATTCAACGCTCATACTCTCCATCAAAATGTGTTTATAAAAAAAAAAAGTAAAATGTATAAAGAATATTTTTAACATTTGAACCAACTCACAACAAAATTTAAACAATTGTGGCCTCTTTGTTAATATCAAAATTCCTACGACTTACTTTTGTTACAATGGTTGAATTTAGCGGCTATATGTCACCGGAATATGCCTTAGGCGGAATGATTTCGGATAAATCGGATATATTTAGCTTTGGAGTATTGTTAATAGAGATCGTATCAGGCAAAAAGGCGACCAGGTTTGTTCATAACGAACAAAAACACAGCATTATTGCTTATGTAAGTGTGTTTATAGATCTATATCATTTATCTATGATTTTAATGATGTAGCCATGAAACTAAGTTAAGTTAAACCCAAAAATGTATGTTGTTAATCAATTTCAGGCATGGGAATCTTGGTGTGAGACAAAAGGTGTAAGCATCGTAGATGAAGCATTAGGTGATTCGTATTCTTTAAAAGAAGTGATCCGGTGCGTTCAAATCGCACTTCTTTGCGTTCAAGATCATCCAAAAGACAGGCCGACGATTTCGCAAATTGTTTATATGTTGAGCAACGATCACTACGATCTCCCGATTCCAATTCAGCCAACGTTTACAAACGTGTTGAACTGCAATCAACGGTTAGTGTCGTCTGACTATGTGTTCTCTATTAACGAAGCGACGCAATCAACAATGGAAGGACGATGAACAGTCATGCACAATACTTGGTAAATGCTAGTAATGAAAAAATGAAATGATTTATATATTGGAGATATTAAACCTTTTTTTATATAATCCGATTAAATGTCTAGAATTTTATATATTGTATATTTGGATTAAAGTAAGTGATGTTTTTTTTGGTTCACCATAACTAAACGAGAAAATAAGTTAAGAAGGCTTTCGCCTAATTACATATGTGTGAGTTTCAAATCAACAAAATCACAATGTAAGACATTAGTATTATCCATCAAAAAATTTCATATACTTCTTATTGTAGTAACACAAAGAAAAAGAAATCTCATCTCTATTACAATTTTTTTGTACTACTTAAGTTTATGTAGTAGGTATAAGAAATTAATTTGTTTAGTTTTTGGTTTTCATGGATATTTTTGGTATTAATAATAAAATTTTATGAATTTATTTTTGTAAACATTATATTTTTGTTAGTTAAAAATTTTATATTAATTTTAGTAATTTTAAACATATAAAACTAAATAAATAAATAAATAAATAAACGTTTTTGTGAAAAAATTTATAGATAAAATTACAAAAATCAAAAGCTAAATAAATCACCATTCAAGTTTTTTTAAAACTAAAATCTATAGCAAAATCAAAAACCCAAAACTCAAAAACTCAAAAACCAAAAACCAAAAAGTATTCAAACATTCATGGCCGAAATGTAGTGATGCGGAAAGAACTTAACTTTTGAAGGTTTGAGCTAGGATAAAACAAAAATCAAAGTTTTAGTTAGAAAAATATTTATATTTAGAATGTTTTTATGGTAATTTCCGAATTTTTTAAATATGAATTTCATACATTTAAAATATCCAAAGTCGACGTCATAATATACTGCGTCAATATCATACATGTTACGCAAAAAGAAGTTCCTTACTCAGCCCAAGTTCTTATAAGAATGTAACTATATATAGAGATACAACAACACAGGTCAGACTGTAATATGAAATGATATATTTAACCGTCAACATCTTGTTCTTCTGCAACCAGAATCGAGTCACCACGACACAGACCGGTCGACACTCGACAGTTTCTGTTTCATTATTCTCTTTCTGTTTTATGATACCATATCCAAATCACTCCCAACAATCTCTGATATGTACACATTAACCAGAGAAACATCAGTGCCCGATGTTTTACGAGGACGAAAAAGCTAGGAGCGACTCCCTCTGCGGCGATGCCTTTTACATGGCCCCGTACAGAACCCGGTGTTCTAGAAGATCAGACAGAACGTTTCTCATGTTGTCTAGAGATACGGGTTTGAGCAACACACCATCTAGACCAAAGCTCATGCACTTCTCCTTTGTGGATTTGTCTGTGTTACCGGTGAGTGCCACAAGTAGCGGCCGTTGGTGGCGTTTTGTGAATTTCTCGTGTATACGGAGAGCGATTTGGTAGTTTTCGACCCCGGGCATGCATATGTCCATGAAGACCACTTTGTGCTCATGGGACACAACTAGGAGACATTCCTCGCTTGAACTCACCGTGGTCACTTCGCATCCAAGGTGTACAAGAAGTCCCTTCGTCACCATTCTACTTACCCTGCAACCAAAATAATCAGCGGTTTCCCATAAGATTAGGCCTGCGATTTCGGTGTTTGTGTTTGTATTCGTGTTTACTTGTGAAACAAAAAAAAAATCACATTTTCGCGCTAATTGAATTGGCAAGGAGAAAGGCAAGAGGCTTATACTAACCCGTTCTCATCCATGACAAGAACCTTAAGTCCAGCGAAATTTGCATGCCGAGGATTGGCTGGAATTTTTTGTTTTCCCGATTGTTTAGATTCGTTTGAAATCCCAAGTTTAACATCAAAGATAGCAGTGCATCCTTTTCCGAGACCATCGCTCTCAATCCAAATGTTACCCTCCATCAGATTCACAAACCTTGTCATATCAAATGCATATGTGCAAACTTCTTATCAATACCAGAAGAGAAGAAAAACCAGAACGAAAAGAAACGATTCTAAATAGGGCTCAACCTCTTGGAGATGGCGAGGCCAAGCCCACTACCTCCCGAGCTTCTCGTCGCTAAAGATTGCGTTTGAGCAAATTTAGTGAAAAGCTTGGGAATGTCTTGAGGATTTATTCCTGCTCCCAAGTCTTTTACCTATAGTTGAATAATCGTCAAAATTAAGATCTACGAAATACGTTCAGCTATGGTTTAAGGGGCCAAGATACTAACCTTTACCCTCAAGTAGAAATGACTCCCAGTTGGCACCACAAAAAAGTCGGGAGCTCTAGTGTCTGACTCGGTGACAAGAGCAGTTACGGTGATACTACCCTGATTGGAGAATTTCACGGCATTACCGACTATATTTAATATTATCTGCATCAGCCGTTTCTCATCCCCGACAACAAATTCTGGCAAATCCGGTGCAAGATTTAGTGTGATGGGTAATTTCTTTACAACGGCGATAGGCTTTATCAGATTGAGGACCTGCAACATGATTCAGAAATATCAATCAAATCCACAAATACTACAACTTCTGAAACATGAAGCTGTTCAAAAGTTGACATATAGTATACAAACAATTACACACAAGAGGAAAGATATGTTGTTACCTCTCTAAATAAAGTGTGAAGATTGAATGTCCCGAGTTCAAGTTGAAGACTTCCATCTTCTAGCCTTGAAAGATCTAAGACATCATTCATCAAAGTTGCTAAAAGGCTACTACTTTTAAGTATTGTTTCCACCATCAATCTTTGTTCAGGGGTTAACTCCGTTTCTTGGAGTAAGGAAGAGAGTGCAATGATCGCATGCATTGGAGTTCGCATCTCATGGTTCATAACTGCCAGGAAATCATTGCGGGCACGGATTGCTGTTTCTGCTTCTCTTCTTGCTAGATCAAGAGCGACGTTCTGCTCCATGAGAAGGTCCCTAGCTCGCATCGACTCTTCTAGGATCGCAGCATGTGAGAGAGCCACGGCCACCTAGGATAAAAGAAGATAAGTTTAGACAAGATCCAAAGGCTACATGGCCAAACAAAAGAACAGGAACATATCAAAAGAGAAATTATTAGCAGTGTTAAACCTGATCAGCAACGACTTCGACGAGTTCCAACTCATGGACATGCCATTGCCTCGCACTATCTGAAGGAAGCATCAAGACCATCAGAGCGTATCTCTTTGTCGAAAGCTCTGGCCAATCATTAATCTGAAAATTGGAAAGGTGTAGAAGCGGAACCCTCACAGCGACTACCTCCCCAAGCATATATTTCCCAGAAACAGGTCTCAATCTAGCCACAGGGGAATTAGCAGATATTTTTACAGCCCTACTAGTACCAAACACTTGGTTGATCACCGGCAATTGAATGGGAACCGTATACTCCACGGGATGTTGCTGACGAAGTGTATAAGAGAGCTGCAGCTCTAACCCAGTCCTAGTAGGCATCCACAACGCACACTCCTCCAAAGCTAATGTTCTACCAAGCTCAACAAGTGTAGTCTTTAAAATAGTGTGTCTATCTAGAGTGCTTCTTATTTCATGTGTCAGCATTCTGACATGCCGTCCGGTTTCCTCCTGAGTTCGGATCAATCCCATTTCTCTATCAAGCTCGGCGGCCTTGTTTTTCAAGAACAATTCCCGGGTCTTAACACTCAGCAGATCGGGGATAATATGAACAAGCATCAACGCGGTGGCACACGAGACAGCAGCGGTTAGCACTTTTGCGGTGGTCATCACAAGTGCCACGGTTCTCGAATGTGTCGTGAAAGTCCACAGGTTAATAAGATGCGTCGCTCCGCAAAGAACGATAAAGGCACCGAACTGAACAAGGACCCATCTATAAGGGAAAACCGCGGACTTCTTGACGAAGTATATCAACTCAAGAGGGATGGAGAAGTAGGCAATGGCGATGAAGAAATCCGAGATGTATTGATATTTCATCAACAACTCATCAGCCGGCCATTGAGGCTCGATGCAATTGCAGAGTTCCATTATATGATTTGATTAGCCTATCTTCGGTTCCTCTCTCACACACCTGTGAATCACAGATTCAACACACAAAACAACATTATCCATATTTCAACTTCATCTCAGAAAGCAATCAATCAATACAAGGACCCATCTATAAACATAAATCTAGCTGGTTCTGAAGGTGTGCAAATCCAGAAATTAGGGTTTATACGTCACTGATCAAACTCGATCACAACGATTTACAGAAACTAGGTTCCATTTCCTCTGTAAAAGCCGAAACTTAAGAGATTATATCACGGATAATTACTAATAGCCATGCATTACAGTAGAACATGAACAATTAGGTTAATCAATCTCTTTACTCTGAGATCGAAAAAAAATCAAAAATATAATAAGTTACGAAACAAGAGGAAGGAAGCGAAATCACGATTTGTGTAAGTAAGAAGAGGAATCGTAGAAGCTTGCTTACTTGTTCGGATGAATTAATCGAGAAGATTGGAGGATTTTCAGAGCGACGAAGAAGAAGAAAAAGGCATTAAAGCTTTTTATCAAGTAAACAACAAAAATGGTTGGGTTTTAACACTTCTCAACTTTTTTTTTTTGGAGTTATAAGAATTATTAGAATGACAATTCTACAATGTATAACGGTATGATTGTTGGAGCTGGGCTTAGCACCTCCTATAACGCTCCGACCGCCCCTATCTGTGGGACCCATGCCCCACTCTTGTCCGACGGCCGGTGCGTTAGTCCGGGAGGCTTGTAATACTTGTTTACTGATTCTGCAATCACAACGTGATCTTTCCCCGTGTTTTGTCCTCACTCACACGATACCGCGAATCACTTCCCGATAGGTCACCCATCCTTAAATTGCTCCAGCTCAAGCACGCTTAACTCTGGAGTTCTCTCTAAGACAAGTTCCCGAAAAGATAAGTGCACTTTGGTGACATAGGTAGCCAAATCAATTCTTATAAGCCTCTCCGCATATACAAGAAATCGGGATGTTACAATCACCCCCACTCATAGAGCGCAACGTCCTCGTTGCGCACCAGGATCGTCACCCTAGACGGTGTGAGCCCACCTGACTCCACACACATGTTTGGGTTCGGCTCTGATACCACTTATAACGCCCGACCGCCCCTACATGTGGGCCCCATGCCCTCTCTCGGCCCGTGGGCCCCACCCTTGTCCGACGGCCGGTGCGTTAGTCCGGGAGGCTTGTAATACTTGTTTACTGACCCTGCAATCACCACGTGATCTTTCCCCGTGTTTTGTCCTCACTCACACGATACCGCGAATCACTTCCCGGTAGGTCACCCATCCTTAAATTGCTCCAGCTCAAGCACGCTTAACTCTGGAGTTCTCTCTGGACAAGTTCCCGAAAAGATAAGTGCACTTTGGTGACATAGGTAGCCAAATCAATTCTTATAAGCATCTCCGCATATACAAGAAATCGGGATGTTACACCCCCAATTAGCTAGGCCCATCTCAGCAGTTAGGACCCATCGAATCGAAGCCCAGCCAAAAGTCAATGCAAGGGTCTATCGAGCTCGTGCTGACGCCTCACCAACCCCGCTCAGAGGGACCAAATGGGAAGACAGCACGTGACGGGCAGCTCGGTAAACAGTGTGCTATCCGTGTAGGAGCATGGCGCCGGGCTCATCATGACATACCAACCGAAGAAGCCGGGCCACATATCTCGAGGTACCTTATCCCCAAAAAGCGCTGGAAGCGCCACGTCACCCGGAATCTCGGGGAGCAGGTAGCGGACCCTTGTTATAAATATCTCCCAGCATGCATTTATGAGGAGGAGGCATTTTTTTTACTCTCTCTCTAGATTTGACACTCAACCTCACTGTCCTGTAATAAAGCAACGTCATTTAGAACACCGAACTGGATTCCCGTCGGAACGAGTTCGTAAATCTAAACCGTTCATCTTTTCCGAACATCAATACAAAGAATACGGTCCCCGACCCATTCATCATAATACCCGACCTCTTTTCTCTCAATCCCGACCTGCTCAAAAGTCAAGTTAACTCGTTCTATTAACGGAAATCTCGCCTCCCGAGCTCTTAATATACCCCTAATCATCCTTAGTGATCTTTTGGATCATCAGTTGGCGCTAGAGAGAGGGAGATTTAGAGATTTTCCTACACGCAAGGAACAGTTCAAACCACGACATCGGCCGCGACAGCAATGACGGTCCCGCCTCCGAGAGTACTATCGTCGTCAGAGCAGACAGCTCCGGCTCAAACAACAGCCTCACCATCAGCTCAAACATCAACCGACGGATCAATTCCCCAAGATCAGCCCCTCGGAACTCCGCCCACGGCCCCAGGATCCGCTCCGTTCGACAACTCCGCCATCCGTAACGCGCCTCAGACGCCGGAGGACCAGCCCACTCTGTCCGCCGTGATGCAGACCTTACTCGCCAGGATAGACGAGCTGACGCGCACCACCGACCAGCGGTTCGCCGTGTTAGCGGCATCCCGCGACAGGTCAGATGACGCCAGATCTCCCACCGTTCAAGTCAGGGAACCGGCTCCTCGGACAGATATCTTGCATCTCCAGAGAAACCTATTTGGAGACTCGCCGTCGGAATCCGAAGGACCAGCCAGACAGTTCGCCCCAACAACGGATAGCCTCCCGAGAAATGAAGCCCGTCTTCAGCGTACCAGCTCGGAGCGCGCCAGAGATGCCGAATTCGAAGCTATGAAAGAGACAATCCTCGCAATGTCTTCCAAAATTCATCAAGCCACCAGCGCGGCTCCAGAAATAGATCGCGTCCTCAGGTAGACGCATAACATGCCGTTCACACGTCGGATCGCGTCCATCCCGCACCAACACCTCGGCAAACTTAAGCTCCCGCCATATGCGGGCAATACCGACCCGGCCCAGTATCTGACAGCGTTTACCATCGCCTTGGGCCGCGCCCACTTTTCTCCAGACGAGCGCGAGGCCACCCACTGTCAGCTTTTTGTGGAAAACCTTACCGGTCCCGCCCTGACGTGGTTCTCTCGGCTGAAAACGCACTCCATCGACAGTTTCAAGGACCTCTCGACCATCTTCCTCGAGCACTACTCTATGTACATCAAGCAGTCCGCGTCCAGCGCAGACCTCTGGGCGTTTAACTAGGGTTCAAAGGAATCACTCAGGTCTTTCATCGAGCGCTTCAAAGCCACAGCGTCACAAAGCAACGTGACACACGAATCAGCGTTCCCCGCCCTGAGGAAAGGCCTACGGGCCGACTCAGCCTTCAAGGACGACATGAAGCTCAACAGACCACGCTCGCTAGAGGACGCCTTGCATCACGTCGGGCTCTACGTTGAGCTCGAGGAGGAAAAAGCGGCCGAATCAAAGAGCAGTATCGTGCACAAGGCCCTGGCTCCGAAGGAGCGACCCCAGGACGGGTACCAGGAGCCACGTCAACATTACGATGACGAATACCATAGTGGCAAAAGCAAGCGAGCCGCCGCGTTCATCGTCAACGAACCACCGGCCATCTTCCATATGCATGATCCCACTCTATTCTCCAACCTCGCACCGAAGCTGCCCTGGAACAAATATGTGCGCGACCCCAATCAGAAGGACCAACACCCCGATGAGCCGAAAAACAAGGAGCCCCGGGAAGAAGAGCAGTATGACAGGACAGCCTTCTGCGATTTTCACCAAAGGAAGGGACATCCGACCTCACACTGCCGCGCGCTCCAAGAAGTCCTGCTGAACCAGTATCAGAAGCACTACAAGAAAACACCCTTTTTGCAACGAACGATATCGTTGTAAAATCGTTGCAAAAGAGGGTTTGCATCGAATTTGCGACGAAAAAGAGATCGTCGTTAACTGATCGTCGCAAACCACAAATCGTCATAAATTCGCCGGGAAAGTACGAGGGAAAAAAATTCGTTGCTAAATCGTCGGTAAATTTCCGTCGTAAAATCGTCGTAAATATTACATTGAAATTACGACGAATATAAATACGTCGTAAAAACGATGGAAATTCGAAGGGAAATATTTCATTGTTAATTCGATGGCAAAAAATTGTCGTCGTTAATTCGTTGCTAATCAATCGTCATAAAATCGTTGCTAAATAATCGTCGCAACATCGTTGCTAATAAATCGTCCTAAAATCGTTGCTAAATAATCGTCGCAACATCGTTGCTAATAAATCGTCGTATAATCGTTGTAAATTAGCCACGATTTTATGACGATTAATTTAGCAACGAATCAACGAGGATTAGTGTTTACCATCGAATTAACGATGATTCTATATATGATTTTTATTATTATTTTTAAAATTTTATTAATTTCGAAATTATAAAATAAAATTTTAAAAATAATATATAATAATATTTTATTTAAAAAAAATATTATAATATGTTACAAAAAAAAAACCAAAATTAGAATTCGAAATCCTAAAAATAAATAACTATATCGTAATCGTCGAGATTCACATCGTCTTCGGGACGTCTCCACGAACCGGATGGGCCTGCCGCTGCCTCTGCCGCTGCTGCTGCCGCTGCATCTGCTTTTGCTCGGAGTCTTCGCTTTTCCCGTAGCATGGCCTGCATTGTCGGGTTCCCTGTTGCCAAGATGTCGAAGAGTTCGTCATTCTGCGTAGCATCCAGTTCAACCCGCTGCTGAAGGCTCGCAATCTTCGCCTGATATGCCTGAGACCGAGTAGCCTCGGTCTCAACCCGCTCCTGAAGAATCGTAATCGTGGCACGTAACACGACTGGATCATCTTCTGGCGATCGTCGTCGCGGAGCATATGAAGAAGCAGCCGAGACATCTCGAATAGATCCCATCCCGACAACCTTCCCCTTTCTCTTAGGGGCAACCTATATTTAAATTTACAATTAGAAATTTTTAAAAAATAAAAAACTAAAAATTAATAAGTACTAACTATTCTATATACCTGCTCGAAGATCCGGTCAATATCGGGTGTGGTCAACCCTCCAGACATGACCGACGAACCACCTGGAGATAGCTGTTGAGAGAGCTGTGTCTCTCGTTCGGTGACTTTGGAAGTCACCTCATTGAAGATGTGCTCGGCAGTCTCGGAAACAAAGGAACCATCCTTCTTCCGGTGCGTCCGCTCAAAAACCTTGGTCATCGGAGGGAGTACACCTCCGTCTTCGGCGGCCTAAAGAAAAAAACTATGTTATTGACGAAGTAAATTAAATAAATTAATTAATTTAAATAAATTTAATTACCATCTGTAGACGAACACCCGCAAAAGGTGTTTGCCCAGCTGTATGAGGCAGAGCCTTGAGTCTCCCGTCCGAATCAACGGTGTTGCGGGAAGCCGAACACTTCTCAGCAGTTATGATAGATTTCGGATCCATCCAATACCGCACCAAGCCGTCCCAAACGGCTTTATCCATGTGCAGGGGCTTTGCTTCATCGCCATCCTTCTTCCATGCTTTCTTCCACTCACCAAACTCGCCTTGGATACGAAACTTCACCCTCTCGAGAAATAAAGTTTCAACCTCGCCATGAATCGAAAGATCCCAGTGATATTTTTGCTGCATGAGAAACAAAAATAATTACATATTTTATAAAATAAAATTAAATATATATTTAAATATATTTAAAATAATTATGGGAGAAAAAAATATTTTTTTCATACGTACCGCAAACATCTTGAACCATGTCTCCTTGACATGTAGAGGAAGCTGGGTAAAATTGGTATGCGGCTCGATAAAATAAGACTTGATGATGTCGGAAACGGTGCGTCCAACTTTGGATTCAACTCCAAACCTGAAACAAAAAATTGTAAAATTTTGAATTGTTAGAAATAAATATAAATATGTAATAATAAATGTAAAAAATATATATTTATATATATTACCATTCCGACCCGTCAGTATGATCCGGATCTAATCTTTTAAGCCTATGACGGCCCGGCTGCGCAAGCAAATCAAGAACCGTCATGTGTGCATATGGGGCCGGGGCATGGCCTCCAGGTTGCGGAATCTGAGGTGGTTGTGGAGGCGGCGGAGCACTCTGTGGTTGCGTCACCGGGACGAAATCCGTCTCTGTAGCCTCAGAAGACACGGGCACCCGGGTACCCGAAGCATCACCAATCTCTCTCAAAAACTGAGCGTAATGTGAACGACGCTGGCCCATCTGCATAATAATAAAAAAAAAATTACTATCTATAAACATCCGGGCAGTCTGTTAATTATTTTCGCAAAAAATTACTATATAAAAAATTATCTATACTAATTAATTAAAAACATTTAAAAAAAAATTTACCTTTTTCGCAAGAAATTCGATAAGAAGTTATGATTAGTATTTTTTTGATTTGTTTGTAAATGAAATCGCAAGGAACTCGCGTGTATATATAAGATTAATTAGCGACGATTTAGCGATGAATCGTCGCTATATCGAGGCAATCGAACCGTAGGTAATTCGTCGCTAACTTTGCAACGATTTTGTGACATTCAAACACGCGGGAGTTTAATTGACCGACACGCGGTATATTTTATGACAAATCGTTGCTAAATCGTCGCAACTTTGCATCGATTTTGTGACATTCAGGGTTTGCGACGATTTAGCCACGATTAGTTCAATTCGTTGCTAAATCGTCGCCAATTTGCATCTAATTAGTGAGGATATTTGTAAAATCTGTTTTAGGGTTTAGGGTATAGGTACAAAATTGTAACGTCAATTGCAACATTCCATTAACAACTTGACATGTTTACTGTAAATCCAAATTCATGAAATTATCAATAAGTTTATCGATATTGAAAAATAAGTAAAACATATAGTTTGCGTATATGTTAGAGATTATTAATACAATGATTCAGTTTGTGGATATTACTGTGATTGACCGAGTTTTCATTTTCGGACAATTCTCTAAAGTCACGATCAATTTCATTGAAAGATGCATAATACAATGAGATGGTAATACGTTAGGGTTTAGGGTTTAGGGTTTATGACAAATCGTTGCTAAATCGTCGCAATGTTGCATCGATTTTGTGACATTCAGGGTTTGCGACGATTTAGCCACGATTAGTTCAATTCTTTGCTAAATCGTCGCCAATTTGCATCGAATTAGTGAGGATATTTGTAAAATCGGTTTTAGGGTTTAGGGTATAGGTACAAAATTGTAACGTCGATTGCAACATTCCATAAACAACTTGACATGTTTACTGTAAATCCAAATTCATGAAATTATCAATAAGTTCATCGATATTGAAAAATAAGTAAAACATATAGTTTGCGTATATGTTAGAGATTATTAATACAATGATTCAGTTTGTGGATATTACTGTGATTGACCGAGTTTTCATTTTCGGACAATTCTCTAAAGTCACGATCAATTTCATTGAAAGATGCATAATACAATGAGATGGTAATACGTTAGGGTTTAGGGTTTAGGGCAAAGGGTTTAGGGTTTAGGCTTTATGACAAATCGTTGCTAAATCGTCGCAATGTTGCATCGATTTTGTGACATTCAGGGTTTGCGACGATTTAGCCACGATTAGTTCAATTCGTTGCTAAATCGTCGCCAATTTGCATCGAATTAGTGAGGATATTTGTAAAATCGGTTTTAGGTTTTAGGGTATAGGTACAAAATTGTAACGTCGATTGCAACATTCCATAAACAACTTGACATGTTTACTGTAAATCCAAATTCATGAAATTATCAATAAGTTCATCGATATTGAAAAATAAGTAAAACATATAGTTTGCGTATATGTTAGAGATTATTAATACAATGATTCAGTTTGTGGATATTACTGTGATTGACCGAGTTTTCATTTTCGGACAATTCTCTAAAGTCACGATCAATTTCATTGAAAGATGCATAATACAATGAGATGGTAATACGTTAGGGTTTAGGGTTTAGGGCAAAGGGTTTAGGGTTTATGACAAATAGTTGCTAAATCATCGCAATGTTGCATCGATTTTGTGACATTCAGGGTTTGCGACGATTTAGCCACGATTAGTTCAATTCGTTGCTAAATCGTCGCCAATTTGCATCGAATTAGTGAGGATATTTGTAAAATCGGTTTTAGGGTTTAGGGTATAGGTACAAAATTGTAACGTCGATTGCAACATTCCATAAACAACTTGACATGTTTACTGTAAATCCAAATTCATGAAATTATCAATAAATTCATCGATATTGAAAAATAGGTAAAACATATAGTTTGCGTATATGTTAGAGATTATTAATACAATGATTCAGTTTGTGGATATTACTGTGATTGACCGAGTTTTCATTTTCTGACAATTCTCTAAAGTCACGATCAATTTCATTGAAAGATGCATAATACAATGAGATGGTAATACGTTAGGGTTTAGGGCTTAGGGCAAAGGGTTTAGGGTTTAGGGTTTATGACAAATCGTTCCTAAATCGTTGCAACGTTGCATCGATTTTGTGACATTCAGTGTTTGCGACGATTTAGCCACGATTAGTTCAATTCGTTGCCAAATCGTCGCTAATTTGCATCGATTTTGTGACTATCACAATTAGCGACGATTTAGCGACGATTTCTTTGAAATCCCTTAAACCCCAAACTAAATCCCATTTCCGATCACCACTCATTTCCCACCGTTGTTGGGGCAATTAATAAATTACATGACACATAGACACATATGTCTCGTAATTTATTAATCGCCGCACCTACGGCGGAAAATGAGTGGAGATCGGAGATGGAATTTAGTTTGGGGTTTAAGGAATTTCATAGAAATCATATCACTTAAATTTCACAATAATTACTCGATCACAATATTATATTAATACATTAAATTCACAATAATTACTAGCTAGCGCGGTCACTCTGATTCATTTTCGGACGAAGAGTAGTACACATCCGTTTCTTGATCATCTGGTTCATCACTTTCTTCGAACTCATCTTCCTCATCTTCTTCCTCTGTATCGTCTGGGAGATATTCAACTTGCCTGTTTTGAGGATCTATCAAAAGGATGTCTTCATTGCTCTCATTTAGTTCTGGCATATCAGAGCAATGATCTTGCTGCATTGGTAGTTCCTCATCAACCCCCACAATTCGACCCCTCGGAGAAACTTTTATAACTGATAACCATGAGATACGGGTGGTGCGAACTCGCGGATATGGAACAAAGCTGACTTGTTGTGCTTGTGATGCTAGGATAAATGGCTTATACTTATTGTAACGTCGTGATTGGTTGACATCTACTGCCCCAAATTTGTTTTTACGGACGCCTCGATCAACTGTTGGATCGAACCAGTCGCATTTGAACAGAACGCATTTCGAACCTAAGCAACCAGGGTACTCAACTTCAATTATGTCTTGCAACACTCCATAAAAATCTATTTCGCCCCGCACACATACCCCGTAGTTGGCAGTAGCTCTTTGATTTCCGTATTTGAATGTATGAAATATATATCCGCGTATGAAATACATGGGTGCACTCGTTATCTTCGATATGGGGCCTTTTATTAACTCATGGAACCATAGTGGATATGCGGTATCCCCATACTCGACCTATATCATTAATTAATTTAATTAAAAAGTAATCAAAATATGTATTATAGGCTAATTGTCCAAGTTAGTAATTAATCAGATCACTTAAAATTTTACGTACTTGCGTCTTCAACCACGGGGCAAAATGTTGATCTTTACGCTTGTTGATTTCATCGTCTGAGATTCCTTCAATGACTTCTCAGACTTATCTAACAAATTCACTGCATACAAAAGTATTTGTAATTGGTATAAAGCTAGCATATATATAATTTAGCCATATATATAAGACGTATGTTTATACACTTACGTCTCAAATTTACTAACTTCTTCGCAATTTAAGAAGATATACGTTTGTGCACTATGATGGTCTTTTTCATTGGCAAACCAAACTGACTTCACTCTTCCACATAATCGACAGATTGAAGAAAAGATATCTGGGACACCTTCATTAGCATATGTTCGGCCTACACCTCCATCATCATATCGCCGTGCTGCCCTTTTCTGTGTGCGAACCTTCGAGCCAAAATAGTACCCCGTGAAGTGAGAAGTTTCTTCTGTTAAACTTCCTGCTACTATTGAGCCTTCAACTTTGGCTAGATTTTTAGCCTTCCGCTTCAAATGTCCCATGAATCGCTCGAATGGGTACATCCATCGATACTGCACAGGTCCCCCAAGTTCTGCTTCGTGAGGTAGATGAATAGGTAGATGTTCCATAACATCAAAAAATGCTGGGGGAAATATTTTCTCCATGTTGCACAACAAAATAGGAATACTAGCATCAAGTTGTGCAATAACATCTTCTGACAAAGTACGGGTACAAAGATCCCGAAAAAACTCTCCAATGCCTGCAATTGCTTCGTGTACATTTCCTGGTAGAAGTTCAGCAAATGCAAAAGGAAGTAGTCGTTGCATAAAGACGTGACAGTCATGACTCTTCATCCCGGAAAACTTTTGGCCATTCTCAACACATTTAGCTAAATTAGATACGTACCCGTCCGGGAACTTCACATCAGATATCGCCCATTTTAACAAAGCTGACTTTTCTTCCGCACCCACTCGAAATATGGGGACAGGTGCTTTCCCATTGCTTGTAATATGTAACTCATTCCGACAACAAAGATCAGGCAAGTCTAACCTTGACTTACCGCTGTCTTTAGTCCTTCCACGCACGTTTAACAATGTATGCATGATGTTATCAAAAAAAGTTTTCTCAATGTGCATGACATCCAAATTGTGTCTAAGCAAATGATCCTTCCAATACGGAAGCTTCCAGAATATGCTTTTCTTATGCCAATTGTGATGCTCCCCATATCCATCCGGCATATTAGCTGGAGTGTGCCAATTTCCACCACGATTGACTGTTTCCAATGCACCATAATGATCAATTTCTGCTTCTAGATCTTCCCCGGAAATATAAACAGGAGGAGGAACACGAACAGTTTTGTTCTTTCTAAACAACCGCTTATTTCTTCGATATGCATGATGAATCGGTAGAAATCGGCGGTGACAATCGAACCAACTTGTTTTCCGACCATGTTTCAATTGAAACGCATATGTCCGATTGAGACAATATGGACAAGACAATCGCCCATGCGTAGTCCAACCTGATAACATCCCGTACGCAGGGAAGTCGCTTATTGTCCACATAAGCGCCGCACGCATTGTAAAAATTTTTTTCCTTGCAAAATTATATGTCCGAACCCCGGTATACCACAACTGCTCCAATTCCTGTATCAGAGGCTGCAAAAACACATCAAGGGAACGCTTTAGATGCTTCGGACCTGGTATTAAAATACTCATGAATAAAAATTCCCTTTGCATGCACATATCTGGGGGTAGGTTGTAAGGCGTTAGGATTATTGGCCATAAAGAATATTGCCTACCAGACATACCAAATGGACTAAATCCATATGTGCAAAGACCAAGATACACATTACGTTTCTCTCTAGCAAAGTCTGGATGTACCGTCTTAAAGTGTTTCCACGCTTTTGCATCTGAAGGATGAGTAACCTCCTCATCTGTTTGCAAATGATCTGCATGCCATCTCATCGATGCAGCTGTCCTCTCAGACTGATGCATTCTTTTTAATCTATCAGTTATAGGAAGGTACCACATTCGCTGGAACGATACCTTACTCCGACCAGTACCTTGCGGCTTATATCTTGGCTTATGGCAAAATCGACATTCCAGCAACTTATCATCATCTTTCCAAAAAAACATGCAATTGTCAACACAGACATCTATCATCTCAGAAGGCAACCCAAGACTATAAACCAGCTTCTGTATCTCATAGTAAGTTTCAGCTGCTAAATTGTCCTCTGGCAAATACTCTTTAATCAAATCAGCCCAATCATCCATGCAAACCTCAGCTAAGTTATGATCAGTTTTAATAGTCATCATCCTAGCCGCCAACGACAATTTAGAATGTTCTTCTCTACATCCATCGTAGAGTGGCTGATTTGCAGCATCTAGCATATCATAAAAAAAGTTTGCATCTAGATTGGGTTCCTCATCATGATGATCATGTGCAAATGTACTTACGGTTTCATGAAATGCATCCGTAACCATGTCATGAATCCTATCATTATCTTCACCATGCTTCTCCGCATGATCATCAAATTGATTAAAATTATTTGACTCATCAAAATTAGATGCTTGATAATTGCTACTACTACTAGCTGCATTTCCCCCATGACCCTCTCCATGATAATACCATATATAGTAATGCGGCATAAACCCTCTATTTAATATATGCGACCACACCTTCGAGATAATGATAAATTTCCTATTCAAGCATCTGGCACAAGGACAGTACATCTTACCACTGATAATCGTATTATGTATACTTCCTGCCTGATGCATGAATCCCTCCATCCCATCACTGAACTCCTTTGTTAGCGATCCCTCTGAATCAAGAAGATTATACATCCATCTTCTAATTTCGTATATTGACATTTTTTGTTGGTCAGAAAGAAGTAAATGTTTTTGAATATGAAATTTTTATTATGAAGTTGGCCACTATATATATATTTTTATTTTCATTACCATCGAATTGCCTACGATTTTACATCGATTTCACATCGATTTTACAACGAATCTAAAAATGTTTACATCGACTTTACAACGACATTAAACATGTTTACCTAACCGAACACCGTGAACTTAAAACGTGCTCACCTAACTAATTAATCGTTGGGAAATCGATGTAAAGTTCAACTTATAATAATCATTGCTAATTCGTGGGTAATTTTACGACGATATTACAACGTTTTATATAAACCTCGGTAAATCGTCGCTAAGTTACAACGATTTACGACGATTTTGATAATCGTCGTAATGTCGTCGGTAATCGTTGTATAATCGTCGCTAATTTGCGACGATTTTACAACGAAAATTTTCGTCCCAATTTTTCGACGATTTTACGACGTCTTTAAGAATCGTCTTAAAGTCGTCGCAAAAACGATGGCAATTTGCAACGAAATAAAATCGTCGCAAAAAATCGTTGCAAAATGCCTGTTTTCTTGTAGTGAAGGGAGAAATCCGCATACCCGAGCTGTCACGCCCACGAGCCCGGGACCACGACCGACATCAGCAGCGTGACAACCGAGGTCGTGAGGATAACTAGGCTAGGCCCGACAACCGCACCCAGAATGACGATCATCGCCGGAGATCTCCTTCCCGAGGCCGAGAAGAGGACAGGTCGCCTCCCCCGGCGCGAACATTGATCGGAGTGATAATGGGAGGGCTCCTCTCGTGCAACGAGTCGATATGATCCATCAAGCAGCACGAGAGAAAGACCGACGCCTCCCTGAAATGGCATTCCGGCCCGAAAATCGACGCGCAAGACACAAGTAAGAAGGGGATATGCTTTATCGAGGCCGACGCAGCCGGAGTCCATCAACCTCACAACGATCCTCTCGTCGTGCAGATTCGCGTGGCTGATTGCGACGTCAACCGGGTCCTCGTCGATATGGGCAGCTCGGTCGATCTCATCGTCAAGAACACCTTGGCAAGAATGAATATAAACGGAGCCGAAATCAAACCACTCTCTATCCCGCTAACAGGCTTCGCTGGAAACACTGTCAATCTGATCGGCACCATCGAACTGCTGGTCTATTGTAGGCCGGGTCACCAAAATCGTCAAGTTCGTGGTCTTCGACACCGTCCCGATCTACAACATCATCCTCGGAACCCCTTGGCTACATTCGATGAAGGCGGTGACTTCAACATATCACCAATGCCTTAAGTTCCCCAACCAGGCCGGAACATATACTCTTCAGAGTAACCAGAGGGTCTCTCCCGCTTGTTTCGCCATCGAACACAAGCTGCGTCACGCCGCACTGGCCTGCTTAACAATCAATTCGCAGCAGCCCGGTGAGCCAAATAACCAGGACCTCCCAGGCCGGGACCTAGTCGCGCAAGTCAACATCGATCCGCGCGATCCTAGTCACTGCGTAGGGATCAGGGCTGTAATAACCCGTATGAGAAGATGGTCGAGAAAATTCCAAGTTAAAATTATGGCCAAGAGAAAATGGATTCTCCAAAGACTAAGTAAAAGAAAAGCTTTGGTCGAGATAGAAAGAGATTGGCACGGACCAATTCTGAAAATCTTGAACCAGAAGAAATTTTCACAAGAATAGCCGGGAGAAGAATCGAGGTAAAATCAAAGTTGGCCAAACTTCTGTGGGATTGTTGATTTGACTTTGGAAGGTCAAAAGAAGATGATTGGTCGAATCAGAATGAGAAAAACTCGAAGGAATCGAAAGTTATTCGGTTTTGACTGAAATAGCCGAGAGAAAGAAAAATCAGCTTCAGATGGAAACTGACCCGAGGGAGAATCTGGGAAGGTTAGCCGATGAAAAAGGAAATAACCGACAGCAAGAAGACCGCTGAGGGAAAAATTTAGTCTGTGGGATACAATTCAAAGCGACCTACGGCCCAGAGAGAAGATCCAACCGTGAGGGAAAGATCGGAAGGTGGGCGAGTCAACTCTGAAGGGAAAACTGACTAGACCACTATCGGAACTGAAGAAATTTAGCCGATGAAAATAGAACTGCTGGTAAGGCGACAAGTGTTAAACACTATTCATAGCCGCCAAAATTGACCGAGGAGAAAAATATCTTATTTCTCTCCGAACATGTGGAAAACGTGCCTGTAAAGGATAGAGCTGAGGGGACGTTTCGCTGAGGGACACTGTTTAGATAAGATCAAACCCTAAGATGTGGGGAACACGTTTCAGCTTACTTGCCGACCAAGTCTCCTCAACATGTGCGGATTGTTAGAGATTCGGGGGACAAGAGTACTGTACTGCAGGGAGCTAGTGTTGGATTTAAGTTATAGGCTAAAACGAAGGGATAAGTCTTTAGCCAAAGTAGATGTACACCTGGGCTACGTTTTAGCCGAGCAGGAGGTGTCACGATGCATGCAATTGTGCAGGCCTAAACTAAAGTCTATGATTATAGCCGAGAAGGAGGTGTCACGATGCATGGAGTTGTGCAGCTTACTTGCCGACCAAGTCTCCTCAACATGTGCGGATTGTTAGAGATTCGGGGGACAAGAGTACTGTACTGCATGGAGCTAGTGTTGGACCTAAGTTATAGGCTAAGACGTGGGGAACACGTTTCAGCTTACTTGCCGACCAAGTCTCCTCAACATGTGCGGATTGTTAGAGATTCGGGGGACAAGAGTACTGTACTGCAGGGAGCTAGTGTTGGACCTAAGTTATAGGCTAAAACGAAGGGATAAGTCTTTAGCCGAAGTAGAAGTACACCTGGGCTACGTTTTAGTCGAGCAGGAGGTGTCACGATGCATGCGATTGTGCAGGCCTAAGCTAAAGTCTATGATTATAGCCGAGAAGGAGGTGTCACGATGCATGGAGTTGTGCAGGCCTAAGCTAAAGCCTATGATTATAGCCGAGAAGGAGGTGTCACGATGCATGGAGTTGTGCATGCCTAAGCTATGATCTATTTTTAGCCGAGTAGGAGGTGGAGAGCATGCAAAACCGTGGTATTCATCTAGTGACAAGTGTGCTGGCTGAAACCGACTTTGCTGGGCTATAAATAGGACCTCCGAGTTCAAAGGTAAGCATCATTTGCGAAAATCATAATAAAACACTTAGAAAAAAGAAAGGAAACTTTGAAAGAGAAAGTGATCAGAAAGAGAGATTCTCGGTTAAGATCGAGTGCATTTTAGCCGATAGGGGACTTACCGTTTCAGGAAGAATCGAGCTAAAGTCTAATCTTTGCTTAGACTGATCCAATTTTAAGGTGAGTTCTGGTAGCGTAGTTTTCGCTTATTAATTTGTGTGTTGGGTAAGAATAAACACTGAGGAGTTTATTCTTATCATTTGCTTGATTTATAAATCGTCTAAAGGATAGGGGTTAATTTGTATATGAAGTTTTTGTGTGTGTTTAAGGCGAGAACAGACCATGCGTGTTTGTTTTGCCGATTGTTTGATTTATAAATTTCTCATCGGATGGAGGTTAATTTATAAATAAATTTTGAGTTTTGCTAAGGAGTGAAACGATGAAAAATGGCCTAAGTGTTAGTCGGTTTGCGTACATAAGACTTAGCGTCTATGTGTGGCAATATCGACAGAAATGACACGAGGGAAGGACTTGAATGAATTTTTATGTATGTGACGGGAAGTCCATGCATAAAATTTTGGGAGAAGGGGGAAAACCCGTGTATGTTATTGTTGTAATTGAATTTGTGTGCTAGGAAGTTCACAATTCATGGTGTGACGGTCCAGGAGGGATTGTCATACAATTTTTTTGTTTATAGTATAATCTAGAATAGATTATACTAAGTGATGTAGTCACCACCGCCATGAAGAATCTCGGAGGGTTACTTGGTTCGCGCCCATGGCCGGGAAGTGCGCAACGGCGTAGTTAACAGGTGTCTGTGATGAACCAAGATTGTAGGTGACTAACGTCCGGGATCCTTTGTGGTGAACGGACATGGAGTTTACGGTACCGGCGGGTGGGTGATACATCTAGAGGAGCTCTTAGTGAAGTTGTTTTAGGGCTAAGTTATAGTCCTGTAAATGTGTTGAGTGTTTTTGGCGTCACCGGTAAGGCCACCGGTGTACGTTTTTATAGCTTCGGCCTGTGCATACTTAGGTAAAGTATGTAGTTGGGTATTACTTGCTTGTTGGTTGGAAACTTGCTTGTTAATACTCTTATACTAAATGCTCGGTGATGGGATGGCATGAGTGATACTTCCCGATGCATTTATAGGCTTCGGCTATCTGGGGATGGAAATTTGGGGACTAACGCGCAGGTGCCGGTAGAGGGTCCCGAGCTCACTGAGTATTCATTAGGAATGCTCATGATGAATTTTTGTCTCGCAGGTAACCTTAGTGAGAGTGCTAGAAGGGAAGTATCGGGCATTAGGTCATCCAGAGTAGATTATGGTGGTTGTTGTAAAAATTAGTTTTGAGGTTGCTTTATCGAGTTTATAATAAGATGCATCGTACGTGTAAAGACGTTTTCAAGTTTTGAAATAAAAATGTGTGCATTTATCATAAAAACCTCAATTCTAATGTACTAGGCCACGTCCGGGCCAGAACAACCCTCAGCAACCAGAACGGGTTGTAAAGCTTTAGGCTGGAAGCCGAGGGGAAAAGGGGGACGGGGATCGACCTTCGGGCCGATCTGGCTGGCGGTGATGTGAAGTTTCCTTTAGCTAGGTCGTCTCGGCGATTGTCCCTTAACCGGTAACACCACCCAGGTTCGACTCCGCGGACGGATCCGTGGAAATCGATCCGGGGGTGTTATAGGGGCCGACCTGAAAGGGAGCATCAAGGAAGAGCTGATCAAATTTCTAAGGCAAAATGTCTCCACCTTCACCTGGTCGACAAGCGACCTGCCCGGCATCGACCTGACGATTTGCAGCCACGAGCTCAACGTGGATCCAACCTTCAGACCAATCAAGCAGAAGCAACGAAAGCTAGGGCCCGAACGCGCGCAGGCCATTAACGACGAGGTAGAAAAACTCACCGCTGCTGGCTCGATCACCTAGGTCAAATATCCGGAATGGTTGGCCAACCCGGTAGTAGTCAAGAAAAGGAATGGGAAATGGAGGGTCTGCGTAGATTTCACCGACCTCAACAAGGCGTGCCCCAAAGACAGCTTCTTGCTCCCCCGAATCGGCCAGGTCATCGAAGCCACCACCGGGAACGAGCTGCTCTCCTTTATGGACGCCTTCTCGGGATACAACCAGATCCCCATGTACCCAGATGACCAGGAGAAAACCGCGTTCATTCATCACTGACCGCGGAACTTACTGTTATAAGGTCATGCCCTTCGGGCTCAAGAATGCCCGAGCCACCTACCAACGGCTCGTCAACAAGATGTTCGCCGACCAGATCGGTCGCACCATGGAGGTCTATATCGATGACATGCTGGTGAAGTCCCTAGCAGCAAGCGACCACGTCGCTCATCTCCGGTCCTGCTTCCAGACGTTGAACGAGTACAACATGAAGCTGAACCCGGCCAAGTGCTCCTTTGGCGTCACGTCGGGAGAATTCCTCGGGTACATCATCACGCAGCGCGGGATCGAAGCAAACCCTAAGCAGACCCGAGCCGTCATCGATCTCAAGTCCCCAGAAAATGCACGCCAAGTCCAACGACTCGCCGGGAGGATCGCCGCGCTCAACCGGTTCATCTCCCGCTCAATCGATAGATGCTTACCGTTCTACCAGCTGCTCCGAGCTAACAAGCGGTTTGAATGGAACCGCAAGTGGGAGGAGACCCTCCAGCAGCTGAAGGCGTACATATCAACTCCCCCCATCCTGGCTAAACCCGAAGAGGGTGAGACCCTCTATCTCTATATCGCTGTGTCCATATCGGCAATCAGCGGAGTACTGGTAAGAGAAGACTGGGGCGATCAAAATCCCATCTTCTACGTCAGCAAGTCCCTGGACGGCGCAGAGAGCAGATACCCGACTTTGGAGAAGCTCGCCCTGGCAGTGGTCGTCGCAGCCAGGAAGCTCCGACCTTACTTCCAATCTTACACAATCGCCGTGCTGAGTACTTATCCCCTTAGAACCATTCTCCACAGCCCAAACCGATCTGCCAGAATAATGAAGTGGGCAATCAAGCTCAGCGAGTATGAGATCGAATACCGAGGACGGACCGCAGCCAAATCCCAAGTCCTGGCCGATTTCCTGGTGGAGCTGGCGCCCGAGCTGGCAACTGATGAACTCTCCGAGAAGTGGAGCCTGCACGTCGACGGGTCAGCTTCCAAACATGGCTCCGGCATCGGCATACGCCTCGAGTCCCCCACCAAGGAAATCTTAGAGCAGTCATTCCGTTTGGCCTTCCTAGCATCAAACAACGAAGCTGAGTACGAGGCTCTGATTGCCGGTCTTCGCCTAGCAAAAGCAATCGGGGTGAAGAAAATCCAGGCCTACTGCGACTCTCAGCTCGTCGCCAATCAATTTAGTGGAGAATACGAGGCCAAGAACGACCGCATGGATGCTTACCTAAAAGTAGTCCAAGACTTAGCAGCAGAATTCTCCGAGTTCACCCTACCCAAGATTCCCCAAGGTGACAATACTTCTGCAGACGTACTCGCATCATTAGCCTCCACCTCGGATCCAACTCAACGACGGGTAATCCCCGTTGAAAGCATCGACTTCCCCAGCATCGAGATGACAAAAGGGGTCTGCCTGATCAACCCCCAAATCGAGGACCTCGGCGAAGACATGCCACCCCCTGAAGAACTGCCACCTCCTCCACCAAAGCCTGAACTACCGGAATGGCGCATAGACATACTCCTGTACATCGTGGACGGCACCCTCCCTCCGGATCGGTGGGCCGCTCATCGACTAAAGAAAAAGTGCGCCTGATACACGATGCTGGACGGCAACCTATTCCGATGGAGCGCTTCGGGAACCCTGCTCGGCTGTCTCCACGGGCAGGAAACTATTGACGTGATGAAAGAAATGCACGAAGGCGCGGACGGATACCATTCCAGCGGCCGGGCTCTCGCCCTGCGAATTCGGAACCAGGGCCACTACTGGCCAACCATGCTTCAGGACTGTGAAAAATTTGCAGTCCGGTGCGAAAAATGTCAGCGCCACGGCCCACTTTTCCATTGTCCCACCGAGCTACTGACCACCGCGGTGGAGCCATATCCGTTCATGCGATGTGCCATGGATATAGTCGGACCGTTTTTCCGATCTCGCCAAAAACGCTTCCTCCTAGTGATGACCGACTTCTTTACCAAGTGGGTCGAGGCCGAAGCCTACGCCAGAATCACGACGGACGACGTCCGCAAATTCGTCTGGAAGTTTATCATCTGTCGGCACGGCCTGCCATATGAGATCGTAACTGACAACGGTGCCCAATTCACGTCGGTGCTATTCGAGGATTTCTGCGCGAAATAGAAGATCATGCTGAGTAAGTCCACCTCAAGGTATCCACAAGGCAACGGGCAGGCCGAGGCAACCAACAAAACCATCCTCGACGGTCTAAAAAAACGACTAATCGACAAGAAGGGCTCTTAGGCTGACGAGCTAGACGGAGTTCTCTGGTCTCATCGCACGACACCAAGGACGGCAACAAGTCGCACACCGTTCAGCCTGTCTCATGGCATGGAGGCAATGGCTCCCTCTGAAGTCGGAATTCCAACTCCTCGCCGCGCTATGCTCACTCAGCATGCCGATCTGAACGACGCCGTGCACTTGAGCGAGCTTGACTTCCTCGAAGAACAACGCGACCAATCCCTCCTCTGGATCCAAAACTACCAGCAACTCACCTCCAAGTACTACAACAAGAAGGTCCGAGGCCGGTTCTTCGCCGAGGGCGACCTGGAACTACGTAAGGTCTTCGAGAACATGGCCGAGCTTAACGCAGGAAAGCTCGGCGCAAATTGGGAAGGTCCCTACCTCGTCTCCAAGGTAGTCAAGCCCGGCGTCTACGAGCTGGTCACGATGAGCGGCGACGCAATCCCGCGCTCATGGAACTCATTGAACCTCAAACGCTACTACTACTAAACCCCCCGGGCTCCGCCTCCCCCTTTACCTTTGTAAACATCCGAACTACGATTGGCTTGATCTCTTCTACTAAAGGGTACGTAGGCAACCCCTAAAAAAGGCTCAGCTATAAATCTAATAAAACCTTTCCAAGATTCAAAAAAAAAGAGCACAAAAACAGTGTACGGCCCCGACCTGCTCCTACAAAAGAACACGGTCCGTGACCTGTTCCGAACAAGAATAAGGTCCGCGACCTTAGCCCACAACTCAGCCCGTGTAAAGGGAGGGGGGACCAACCTCCGATGCTTGCACTCCCCTAGCACACAAACTATAAGTGCTCAAGCCGAGCTCCAAAGCTCGCACCTCCTACAGTACACAAGTTATGAGTACTAAAGCCGGGCTCAAAGCTCGCACCTCTACCAGACACACAAGCATTAAGTGTCTTAAGCCGAGCTCGCTACTCGCACCAAAAAAACAAGGCACACAAGCTTTAAGTGCCTTAAGCCGAGCTACACCTCGAAAACAACAAAAAATCTCTTTAGGTACACAAGCATTAAGTATCTTAAGCCGAGCCATACCTCGCACCCAATACTAAAACAACATAGCACGGTCCACGACATGTTCACAAAGAAACTATAAGCAAAGGGATATGGTCCGCGACCTATTATACCGAACTCAACGCTCACCACCGAGCCTAGTTCGTACCAACCACTTGCGACAAAAAAAAAAAAAAAAAAAAAAAAAAAAAAAAATATATATATATATATATATATATACGCGTAGCAACTACAATATTATTTCATTAAGAAAGGGGGGCTAAACGCCATGTTACATAATGGCCAACGGCCCACAAAAAAATAAAGATAAGAAACAAATTTTTACAAAAGGCACTCCGGCCTACAGAATCTGATCCCTGTCAACACGGGTATCCCCTATGTCTTCCGAGCCCACCATCCGCAGATTAGTGCCATGCTCACCCCGAAAAGGCTGCTCGACATGCTCTTCCGCGATCCCGGTCTCAGCGGGCGACGGGGTTATATCAGATTGAACAGCCGGCGCAGTAGCATCTGGGGCCGGGTCCTGGGATGTCGGATCGGAAGGAGCTGCCGGCACAGTGGCACCTGGGGCCGAACCCGTGGCTCCCACCTCAGAAGAAGCTCATGGGGGAACTACGGAAGGGGGAGTCAAACCGGTAGAATCTGCTGAAGCTGGATATCGGAGGTACGCTCAGAAGGAACCTCCAGATCACCCGGGCCAGATCCAAAAAATCAATCTTGTCCAGCTCGGCTCCATAGATCCCCTCGTCCTCATCCAGCTTCGCATATCGGTACCACGGCACCGATATCCCATCCTCAGCCTCCATCCTCTTGAGGCACGCCCTCGTTCCGACCACCTGGTTGAGCAACAGGTGGGGGGCTGCAGCCCGGTCACGACCAGCAAGGTGGGCGCGAATCTTCGCAGCCCACTTCTGATTCCACTTCGCCCACTTCGCAGTGACCCACTCGCTCTCCTTAGCCGCGGCCGCCTTCGCCCGATCGATAGCGCTCTCCAGCCCTTTGACCCTAGAGCGAAACGTTTCCCGTTCCCCCTTCGCAAGCACGAGCTCCTCTTCCAAAGCAGCGGATCGAGCCCTCTCCGCCTCCAGCTCGGTCAGCACCTGGTCCGCTTCTAAAGCACGCGCCCGTGCCTGCGTCGCAAACCCCTCCAGGGCGGCGTATCGGGCCTTCTCTTCCTCGACCTCCTTCTTCAGCCCGCGGATGCGAGCTGTCAGGGCCTTTTCATCGGCCTCCCGGCGTTGCTTCTCGTAGTTAAGCGACGCTTCCCGCTCGATCACTCGCTTCTCGTAGACCTTCCCGAGAAAGGCAATACGGGCCATCGTCTGCATCAACATCAGTTGTTAACGAAAAAAATTAATTATAATAAGCACATATTCATATAAAATCATAGTCATATATATAAATTTCTCACCCGAGCCGCAGACCCCGCCGCATCCCGAAAAGCATCAGCCTCCACCATCTCTGAAGGAAGGTGGCGCGGATGATGCTGCCCAAACGCCATCGCCTGAGCCAGCTCGGTACAACCATCTCTCCCCATGATGAACGGAGTGCTGCCATCCTCATGACAGAAGTAAAAGCTGTAGTCCTTGGGCTCCGCGTCGGAACCCTCCGACGCATCATCGCCATCGCCACCGCGGACCTCAGCCCCTTCCCCGACCTCACGATCCTGGTCCCTCTCACCCACACCGACCACCTCGGGGACCTCGGTCGCCCGGACCTCGACTACGTCGTCCCCCAGATCCCGGGACATCTCAACCGCACCATCAACGGATACCCCGGTCTCCGGGGCTCCGGACTCCTCAACAAAAGGGCCGCGGGGAAGCTCGGTACCGCGACCAGACTCATCAGGCCGGACATCCTC
Organism: Eutrema japonicum; assembly: GCA_030161315.1. Taxonomy (NCBI): domain Eukaryota; kingdom Viridiplantae; phylum Streptophyta; class Magnoliopsida; order Brassicales; family Brassicaceae; genus Eutrema; species Eutrema japonicum. Next base: position 16,094,093 of record BSQW01000013.1, read on the forward strand.
CCGACCTAGGGACAAGGACTCCACCGCGTCGGTCTTCCTCTTCTTGGCAACTCTCTTGCCCACGGTTATAGCTGCCCTCTTCTTCGAAGCGGCCGCCCGCTGCTGCTCGCACCGGCCTGCTTCATCCCCAGTCTGCTGAGGCCGCTCTCGCCGAGCCGGCACCTCAAAAATAGGCGGCGGAGGCGCAACGAAGGAGTCCGCGTACAACAGAATAGCAAACCTTGACCGACCTGCACATTAAAGACCCGTCAGCCAGGTTTGTGTAAAAAAAAAAAAAAAAAATCCCCAAAGGGCGGGGACCTACCAGACATTGCGGCTTCGACTCTTCCCGACGTAAAAGACTTCCAATCTCTTTGACTCACCGACCTGAGCACAGTAAGGATACCGTCGTAGTCGAACAACTTGATACTAGAGGAGTGAGGACCTGAAAACAAAAAAGCAGTGTTAGTCTAAATAAACAAAAAACAAAAAGAAGGCAGCTCGATCTACAGGCCCTTACCCGGGGAAAAATTCCAGTCCCGGGTGTATCTCACTGACGGCTCAAGACCAACCGCCTCGGTAGCTCGGACGAAGAAATAACTACGGGACCAGTCGTCGACCTTAGACAGCTTGCTGGCCTTGGCCCCCGTGCTGCTGGCCTCAACGAGATTCGCCTGAGGCTTGAAAGCGGCATAGTAGGTTACCGGGATCCCATGATTCACATTCTGCACGGTGAGGGCTTCGAACATAGAAACCGTCACCTCCACGTCGCACTCCCACCCCAGGGCAGCAGCACGATCATCCCCTGAATCGTGGACGGACAGATTTGCGAGAAGACCAACCCCCGCCTCCGACAATATTTGACGAACAGCTCGGGGAGGGGGAAGCACAGCCCACACTTCGAGAAAATTCCCTCGAAAAAGCACACGAAACCCTCCGGAGGATTCCATGGGCACTCATCCGGCCTGGGAAGTCGGAGTTCGGCGGACTCCAGGTGGGCGAACCGCCCTGTTCATAAAGAACCAGAGGAGATTTCTTTGTCTTGGCCGCCCGAACTCCCCCAGCTCGACCGCCTCGTCTTTCGCCTCGTTCGGCGGCCCGTCCGGCTCCTCGCCTACCCCGGTCGGTACCGCGATCACCTCGGGAGGACCTTCCAGCCGCCAACCCTCCCGGCCAAACCTGGGAAACCGACGGAGCAGGCCGTGCCTCACCCCCGCCGTCGCTACGCGGTGAAGAGGCGCGCTCAGAGTCATTAGGAGAAGAAGAGCTTTCCTGCGGAGAATCGTCTCGGTTATCGCGAGATGACAATTCGTCGCTAGACTCGGCCCTAATTCCATCGAGTATTGGCGCCATCGCACAGAGAATAAGAAATTCCGATACCGGAATCGAAAAGAAGGAAGCTTAAAGAAATTACGCAAGAGCAAAAATCACAGGGAAAAGGAAGAGGAGAAGTTACCTTGGTGCGCGAAGAATGGAAAAATAGAGGAGGAAGACTGGTTTAGATAAAGGAGGAAGGGGACAGCGAAAAGACGCCTCAATACGTGTCTTCCCAAAAACCCTAATGATGACGTCTCTTCGGTTTCCCCACGCAGAAAGCAGATTTCACCTCGACAAGCGCGAAGCATCTTCCACACGCCCGCGCATGACTAGCACGCGCAAAAAGTGGAACGTCTCTTCAGTCTCCCACGCGTGACCAACACGCGCAAACAATCTCCGGATTCTGGGGGAAGTCACCACGTGTAAGCAATTATTCCCGCCTAAGCAACAACACACCGAGCTCAAATGAAAAAACCTTGAGGACCGACCTGACATGCACCGAGCTAACGACAACCAAAATTCGGGGCATTCGCCACGCCTCCTGCCACCGAACTGGTGGGGGCAACTGTTGGAGGTGGGCTTAGCACCCCCAATTAGCTAGGCCCATCTCAGCAGTTAGGGCCCATCGAATCGAAGCCCAGCCAAAAGTCAATGCAAGGGCCCACCGAGCTCGCGCTGACGCCTCACCAACCCCGCCCAGAGGGACCGAATGGGAAGACGGCACGTGGCGGGCAACTCGGTAAACAGTGTTCTATCCGCGTAGGAGCATGGCGCCGGGCTCATCATGACATACCAACCGAAGAAGCCGGGCCACACATCTCGAGGTACCTTACCCCCAAGAAGCGCTGGAGGCGCCACGTCACCCGGAATCTCGGGGAGCAGGCAGCGGACCCTTGTTATAAATATCTCCCAGCATGCATTTATGAGGAGGATGCATTTTTTTACTCTCCCTCTAGATTTGACACTCGACCTCACTGTCTTGTAATAAAGCAACGTCGTTTAGAATACCGAACTGGATTCCCGTCAGAACGAGTTCGTAAATCTAAACCGTTCATCTTTTCCAAACATCAATACACAGAATACGGTCCCCGACCTCTTTTCTCTCAATCCCGACCTGCTCAAAAGTCAAGTTAACTCTTTTTATTAACGGAAATCTCGCCTCCCGAGCTCTTAATATACCCCTAATCATCCTTAGTGATCTTTTGGATCATCAATGATGAATGGCCGCACCACATTGAAGAATGTTTTTATAAGTTTGCTTCTATTAATCTATAAAATTGCATTATTTTGGAATCGAAACTCAGAACTCATGGTGTAGAAACATTAATAAATCTTTTGGTAACTTGTTTTTATAGTTTTGTATGGGTTTTTTTATTGTTTTTTAAGAAAAATCAATGTTGCACAAAAATTAAAATCAATATAGCTGAGATGTTAAAAAAAAAAAAAAAATTCAATATATAGCTCCTGTATACATGAATTTGTCTTTACAATATCTTATGATGATTAAAGTTTCTTCTTTCGACAAAAAAAGTTCTTAGATAATGTAACAGATTAAATATAGAAAGAAATAGAGGTAATTAAGATGCTGTAAATTTTATATGGAAAAAAATCACATTGAAAAAAAAATGTTTTAATCTTTGGTCAATTAGATCTTCGACCAATCAGCTTGTGACTTTGTGCTATCTAGATAATATCCAAATTACAATGTAGTAGACCGCAAAGAATCCAAACAATCTAGGGGTGTATTCATTCTATTATTTGGATTGATTTGTATTAAAATTACAAATTTTATGTTATTTAAATATAAATTTTTAAAAATATGTTAAAATATCATGTTATTGAATTAGTAATTTGTAAATGAACATTCAAATCCACTGTTATTGAAAATATTTTAAGTAGTGGATTTTATGAAACTTTTTTAAAGACTGTATTGGATTAGAGATTTTAGGAGATTTTGGTGGGTTTTATATTTGGTGGAATTTTGGTGGGTTTTGTAGATATCACATTGTTTTTGGTGTGATTTTTTTTTTTTTTTTTTAACAATTGGTGATTTGGTAAATTTTTCTTAAATTTCAAAGAATTTTGTGTGATTTGGTAACATTTTCCCAGAGGCTCACATTGGAGCAAAAATAATTGTCTACAACTCATATATGATGGTGATTGTTGGTAAAAACTGTATTTGGTAATCAAGATCCATGCCTAAATCGAGAAATTAGAGATCTTGCAGAAAATATAGTGTATAAGTGTTGTGGCATGCCTTTGGCTGTGAAAACACTCGGTGTTGTGTTACGGTTTGAAGGTAAATTTGGAGAATGGGAAAGAGTTCTAAACAGCAGAATTTGGGATATTCTAGCTGATAAGAGCAATTTGATTCCAGTTTTACAGGTAACCTACTATTATATATATATATATATATATATATATATATATAGCTCATATGTGATATATATGCCAAATTTATATTTTTTTCCTAAACGAGCAGCCCATAAAGATATCAACAAAGTAATTATTTATCCAATTTCTCAAAGATCAAAGGGAGGTAGGTAAAGTAAGGAAGATGCATCAAAGTTGAATACCCAAAAAAAAACACAAAAAGCAAAGCCATAGTTGATTGCAGCCTGTATTTGATCCAATTTTGATTCCCCAAAACCAAAAATAAGTAAGATCAAGAACAATTGATTGCAATCTCAAAATATTTTTTAAGATCGAGCAACTTATGTAATCCTTAAAACCAAAAAAAAAACTTATGCAATCCTAATAAATTCCCACCATAAAAGAGAATCCTTAAGGTATGAATTAGAGGCAATTGAGAAAAAACAAACCTTGAGATCGTCATTTTTTTTTTATGACAATCCGATCTGAATTACTGATGAGAAGGTTTTCTCTCAGCTGGAAGAATCGTTGACTCGATTGAAAGAGGGAAGAATGTCTTGACAGAGCTAAGCTAAGACTTAACAATAATCAAATCATCCTAATCTCAAAAGTTATAGCCTAATATCAAAGAACGATCTCAAATCAATCGATTATTAAAGGATCTAACACGAGAATATCTAAAAATGTGATTTTTCACCTAGGTCATCTAGATGGCAAAGCATGCGTATCGAGACCATCGATGGAGCTGACTCTAGAGCACAAAACCTTTTAGAGAATCGATACGAAACGCAAAACCCAGATCCAGAAACTCTAATCGGAACATGGATTATGATTCGTAAGGTATGAATTGAAGGATGGGTGAAGAACCCATATGCATTTGCTATTTTGATAATATATGAATATAAGAACACAAACGAGATTGTTAAATGTTTCAGATACAGCGAAATCGAGGATCTAAGAACACAAACGAGAGTAATGGCAAGTGAAGAACGGCTATTTTATCACGCATGAGAGAGATGAACTATTTCTATGGTAGGTTTTTCTTTTTGGAAGAGGGAAGAACGACTATTTTTCTTCTTCATGGAAGTCTCTCCAAATAATGTGTGAATTTCTTGACCACTATTTTTAACTAAAAATGGATATAAAGTCTCCCGAAATCCTATTCACCACTTTTTTTTAAAAAAATAATTGTTTAGTTTTGAATAACAGTGGATTTGATTTGGTTTTTATAAATTGTTGATTGAATAACGCCGGATTGTAAGTGATTTTGAATGATTTTACACAAATTTCATTTTCAATAACACATGATTTGGTAAGACATTTAAAAATCATTAGTTGAATAACATGAGATTTATATAAAAGAAACTCAAATCTCCTAAAACCTCTAATCCAATACACCCCCTTAGTGATTTGAATATGTTTTGATGGAGTTTCTTAGTAAACACCTCGGAAGTATGATGTAGGTGTAGATCCAGATCCCCACAATTCAAAAGTTTCAGACGTATTTCCTCCCTATTTGAAAGTTTCAGACGTATTTACACACAAGATAGAAGTTCGAAGCGTTAAACCACACAAACCATAATTTATGTCGTTTTACTGTTTACCGAATGATACTTAACCATTTAAAATATGAACTAAACTGGTTTATTGGCCCGATTAAAGAAATTAACCACATTTGACCCGATTAAAGAAAGACACATACCCAAATTGGTTAATCAATGCCTTCGCAAAAAAAAATCCCCAATTCAGAAAACGAAAAACCCTAAATCGCAAACTACTGAAATCGAATCCTCATCTCTCACTCGACAAAGGTATGTTCCACCTTGATTTCAATTCAATTTGTGTTGAGGGTTTTGTATTTCGGGATTTCGAAATCAGTTTTGGATTTCGGAATTTGAAATTCGATTTTTTCATGTATGTCGATTTTTCATGTAGGCTGTAATATCGATTGTTGAGTATCATAATGTGCCTACATATGTGGAAGATATTCCACCTGACGTCGACTCTGACGGTGAAGATCGAGGTGAGCATGAGGAGTTCAACCTCGAGTCAGCCATAGCTCAGTTTGAAGACGAGCCTTCCATCAGACACGATGTCTATCCGGATTCTGACGATGATGAAGGAAATGAAGAGATAGCTAATAGGTGGGACATAATGAGTAGAGGAAATGGGAACTTGCACTTAAGACACCTATTCATCAACGGAATTGCGTTTAAGGAAGCTGTATTGGACTATGCTTTGCGTACTGGTCAGAATCTAAAGCAGTATAGGTATGACAAGAAGAAGATTGGGTTTAACTGCGAAGACAAAGGTTGTTCATGGCGTATATATTGCTCAAATTCTGGAAAGTCTACTAGGTGGTAGTTTTCAAGTCGGATCATACATGTGTTCCGAATGGGACTTTTGAGATGGTAAAAGTCCCATAAATTGCCCGTTTGTTTCTTGACAAGATCCGTGAAGAGCCAGATTATTATATGCCAATGAAGATTGAAGAAATTTTTATGCAGACATAGAAGATATTTGCGACACGAAATCAATGCCAACATGCTAGGAATAAATCAGTGAGATGGATTGAAAGAGAGTATGCTCATCAGTTTGCACGACTATGTGATTATGCGGCAGAGATAGAGGCATCAAACCCTGGATCTTATGTGGAGGTTGACTGCGTGATAAATGAGGAAGGAATACATGTATTCCAGAGGTTCTATGTATGTTTTGACAACCTCATAAGGTCATGGAAAGACCATTGTACGCCTCTTATAGGAGTTGATGGGTACTTCTTGAAATCTGTTCAGAAATGTGAGTTGTTTGTTGCTAATGGTCGAGATGCGGATAACCGTATCTATCCAATCGCATGGACTGTAGTACAAAAGGAGAACACAGATAACTGTTCATGGTTCTTTAAGAAGATCAAGCATGATTTAGGACTAGAAGATGGTGATGGATACATTTTGATATATGATCGTCAAAAAGTAAATATTGTGTTATGTTTTTGATTATTTGTGTTCATATGTTTCTTAACTAATGTTTTATGTAGGGCTTGATCAATGCTGTTAAGGCTGAGCTCCCTAAGATTGATCATAGAATGTGTGTGAGACACATCTACATGACTCTAAAAAAATGGCATGGAAAGAAGCATGAGCTTAAGCCCTTGATTTGGCGTCTAGCTTGGAGCTACAATGAGGCGGATTACAAAGAAAACTTGTGGAAGATAAGGCTCTACGATGAATCTATTTACACTGATGTGATGAAAACAAAGCCATAGACTTGTTGCAGGGCATTCTTCAAGCTTGGACCGTGTTGTGAGGATGTGCAAAACAACTCCACAGAATCATTTAACAACTCAATAGGTATGATTCATTTTTCTTATGATGAATCATAATAGCTCTGTTTTTATGATGCAATTCACTATTTTTCAGGTAAAGCCAGGGACAAGGCTTTAGTTCCGATGTTGGAGACCATTACAAGACTTGCAATGGTTCGTATAGCCACGAGAGATCGCAAATCCACTAACCACGAAGGCATATGCACTCCATATGTGAGTAAATATATCGATGAGTTGTATGAGGAAGCTGATGCATGCATTGTCAAACCCTCCACTAACAAGCAGTGGGAATCTAAACCCAATGGCTATTCTTATCGAGTCAACTTGGCGACCATGACTTGTACCTACAGAAGATGGGAAATCACATGAATTTCTTGTGAGCATGCATACGGAGTGATGCTCAAGAAGGGAATAGAAGCTCAAGATTATGTTTGCCATTGGTTTAGAACCCATAAATGGTGGATGATTTATAAAGATGGCCTTGTTTCAATTAGAGGATCTAGGTTTTGGCTAGTTGGAGATGAGCCACCAATTGTTCAACATGCGGTGCCAGACTTGCCGGACCGGAAAAAGGTGACTAAGGCTGATAAGAAAAGGAAGAAAGGAACCAATGAATCTCCATCGAAGAAGGAGAAATTGTTGAAGAGGACAATGCATTGTGGTATTTGTGGATCCACAAATCACAACTCACGTTACCATACGAAGAAGAAATCATCTCAGGTTTGTCTATTCTTCCTTCTTTCTTTCATATGTATATGGTCATGTCTCTTGTTCTCTAATCTTTCATATGGTAATGTCTCTTGTTCTTTGATTTTTGCAGGGTGTTTTGGCTTTAGGTGAACCATCATCTCAGGTTGAGTCTTCACAAGGAGTTCTTACTCAGGAAGGGAATTGAACACTGACCTTTGGACCAGTTGTTTGTTGCGGTTATGGACCTGTTTCAGTCTACTTTAAGACTGTCTTTGAACCAATTTCTTAGTTGTTTGTTATGGTTGTTATGGACCTGGTTTAGTGTACTTGTTTTGGACTAATTTCAGTATACTTTTAATCATCAATGTAGCTATTATCCATGTTTTTAATGACATTGTTTTTGATTTCATAAATTAACGTAAAGAACAAGAGAACGTAGACAACAACCAATTAACTAATTGCACCAAAGAAAGACACATGAACACTGACCTAACAATGACAAAACATAACACCAACAAAAACACAACCTAGTTGCTAACCGAAACTCAACCTATTACCTTAATGCAAACCACAATGATCAAAAATCTTAAACACATAAGACACATCATTTTATTCATCTCGGATTTGCCTTCAACTAACACATCTTCCACTCTTTCAAAGATGTCTTTCTCCATCTCCATTTGGATCCTCTCAAAATTCTTCTTCTCGGCCTCCATAGAAACAATTGTGATTTGTTTCAGCTCTTGTTCAAGTCTACCAGTTCGAAACGTTAACGCCTCAATCTCATTCCCTAAAGCCTCATCAACCCACTTGAAAATGTGGTTATCGTTGCTTAACTACATGGACAATCAAAATTTGTATCAACACCAACGAATTTAAAAATGGCAAACAAAGAAATGGCATTTTACCTTTTGCTCTACATCAAACTCACACCGGTAGTATCTCCGGTACGGATTGAACTCGGACTTCGAAATTCTGGCCACAACTGCTTCACCACACCAACATCTTCTCGGCACACCCACAAATCGTCCTCTTCCTCGACCCCCTGATGTAGAACTCAAAGCTCCATAAGCATTACTTATCATCATAATGAAATCGACATGTAGGGGAACGATTTAACATTAAAAATGCTTAGCTACAATGAAATCGAGCTGTAGGGGAACGATTTAAGATTAAAAAACCTATACTAGTTACAAACTCACAATCGCACTAATTGGGAAGAGAGCACTACAAGAAAACACCCTTTTTGCAACGAACGATATCGTTGTATAATCGTTGCAAAAGAGGGTTTCAATCAAATTTGCGACGAAACAGAGATCGTCGTTAACTGATCGTCGCAAACCACAAATCGTCGTCAAATCGTCGGGAAAGTACGAGGGACAAAAATTCGTAGCTAAATCGTCGGTAAATTATCGCAGTAAAATCGTCTTAAATTTTACATTGAAATTACGACGAATATAAATACGTCATAAAAACGATGGAAATTCGAAGGTAAATATTTCAATGTTAATTCTATGGCAAACAATTGTCTTCGTTAATTCGTTGCTAATTAATCGTCATAAAATCGTTGCTAATTAATCGTCGTAACGTCGTCGCTAATAAATCGTCGTACAATCGTTGTAAACTAGCCACGATTTTATGACGATTAATTAGCAACGAATTAGCGAGGACTTTTGTTTACCATCGAATTAACGACGATTCATATATATATATATGATTTTTATTATTATTTTTGAAATTATATTAATTTCGAAATTATAAAATGAAAATTTTAAAAATAATATATAATAATATTTTATTAGAAAAAAAATATTATATTTTCTTCCAAAAAAAAAAAATTTAGAATTCGAAATCCTAAATCTAAATAACTATATCGTAATCGTCGAGATTCAAATCGTCTTCGGGACGTCTCGACGAACCAGATGTGCCTGCTGCTTGTGCCGCTGCCGTTGTCGCTGTCGCTGCCTCTGCCGCTACCTCTGCCTCTACTCGGCTTCTTCGCTTTTCCCGCAACATGGCCTGCATTGTCGGGTTCCCTTCTGCCAAGATGTCGAAGAGTGAGTCATTCTGCGTAGCATCCATTTCAACCCGCTGCTGAAGACTCGTAATCTTCGCCTGATAAGCCATAGACCGAGTAGCCTCGGTCTCAATCCGCTCCTGAAGACTCGTAATCGTGGCACGTAAGACGACTGGATCATCTTCTGGCGATCGTCGTCGCGGAGCATATGAAGAGGCGGCCGAGACATCTCGAATAGATCCCATCCCGACAACCTTCCCCTTTCTCTGCTCGAAGATCCGGTCAATATCGGGTGTGGTCAACCCTCCAGACATGACCGACGAACCTAATATATCATGGTTTTTACCCCTTTTAGGCCATGATATAAGTCCGTTTTATAGAGTATTTCTATTATTTCGTAGTGTTTTAGAGTCCTTTACAGGTTTTAGCACTTTTGGAGCATTATTGGAGATATTGAAGTTTTATGGAGCATTCTGGAGCAAAACTGAAGTTTGGTGACTAAGTACCCGATCAAAGCGTCAAGCATCGATCGATACCCCTTGGTATCGATCGACACCCATCAAGGAAGTTACAAGTCGCGACTTTTAATGAAGTTTGAAGAATTGCAGAACTTGCCCATAAGACTTTAATATTTACAAGAAGACCCCAATTCGTGTTTAGACTATTTAATTAGGTTTTACAGCCACTTTGTTGGCTATGTCTTATTTTTGCTTTGAATTGTGAGAGAGCTTTTGAAGGGATACAAGTCTGAGACTCTGTTCGTCCGAGAGAAGATTCCGAACCCTTTTTGTTACTCTTTCTATTTTATTTGATGATTTATTCAAACATGTGTATTGCTTCAATTTCCATGTCTGAGTAGATCCACTTTAGGTTCAGGGTTCTCATAAGGGTTTTCTCTGAATGCTAGATTGATTAGTTTATTAGGATTCACCATCTGAATTAGTTATTCACCATAGGTTGTGTTAAAAGCTAATTCTAGGTTGACGAATCTGGAATTTAGATCTTAAGATAATTGATTTGGCACGACAGTGCGATTAATTACATGATAGAACCTTAGGTGAGCAAAATAACTATTCGCAAAGAGATTTGGTTGAGTTGTTTTGTGAACAAATCAAACCTGGTCTAAAAGCTGATTTAGACTTTAGGATTCGCAAAGAGATTTGGAATTCCTAAGATTTAGATTTAGATAATTCTCGCAACGACAGTTGGTTAATTTTATTTTAGTGATTTGAGTTCAAGAACCGTGCTAAATCTGAATCCTGACTAGTTAGTTTATCTGCATTCATTGATTTTCTGAGAAATACCTTGGGCCTATATTCTCCCATCGAATTACAACTCGTTTACTGCTTATTGCTTTTTGTTTCATCTGAACTGATTAGCTTGATTCGATACTATACAATCTATTGTGTGCTTTCTCTGAGTCCTTGTGTTCGACCCCTAATTTACTGCAGCAACTGCTTTAGTAATTTTTAGGGTATTAATTTGAGCATATCAAATTTGGCGCCGTTGCCGGGGACTCAATTTCGCCATTAGATTTCAGCTGTCGAATTTCGACTAAGCTCGTCGGTATCGATCGATACTACCTAGTATCGGTCGATACTCGTCGTCTTCTTTTGTTGATATCGATCGACACCACCCAGTGTCAATCGATACTCATCGTATTTTTGGTTACTTACGTGCTTGACTCTTGTTTTCAGGTGTATGCCTAATCGTGAAACCAGAACGAGTAAAAGCACTCAGCTAGTTGAACTGTCATTGGAGCAGCTAGCACGTTTGGAACGCACAAACAGAAAGATAAAGCAAATATCAGGGATGAACAACCGAGTGGTATTAAGAGCTGATGAAGCTGGAGTCTTGTGAGACCAAGAGGGTCAAGTGTGCAATGAGAGAGGGCAACGACTTGATGAAGCTAGAAATGTCATTGTCCCTCATGTTGTTGTTGGTGAGATTGTCGCGCCAGCTGGGCGAGCCAACGTTGGGAATGCTGAGGTTGATCAAGGTAGAACGCTTGGTGAGCATAATAGACCTGATCAATTCTACGCCAATCGAGCTACGATTCGCATCCCAACTTTCCAGAGGCATGATTTTGAGTTGAAACCTGCCTATTACGCTCTTGTGAGTCAGAATCCTTTCCATGGCCTATCTCATGAACACCCAATGCATCATATCGAGAGGTTCGAGGATTTGGTCACTGGTATGAAGTACAATGGAGTACCCAATGAGTACATTTTCTGCAAACTTTTCCCATACTCTCTTAGTAGGGATGCTGGTTATTGGCTGAAGTAGTTGGCTCCTGGTTCACTAACTACATGGGAGGAGACGAAGAATGCATTCCTCAACAATTTCTATGATGATGCGAGATCTGAGGAGCTAAGGAAAAATATCTCTCAATTTTCTCAAGGTCCGACAGAGGCACTCAAGGCCGCTTGGATTCGTTTCAAGTCGTATTAGAGAGATTGTCCACACCATGGGTTCACTCAGGTTCAGCTGCTGGGTACTTTCTACAGAGGGATCGATTGGAAGTACCAGATGGGTTTGGATGCTGCGAGTAATGGGAACTTCAACACCGGATATCCAGATGATGCGGTTGTGTTAATTGAGAACTTGGCGTCTAGTAATAGCACCAAGAATGCTGATTTCGAGCGGAAGCAGCATCCTGGAGGAGTTGATGGAGCGCAGATTGCTGAAGTTCAGGCCAAGCTGGATTTTTTGATCGGGAAGTCGAAGAAGTCTGTACACTTTGCTGATGGAGTCGAAAATATTGATGAAGATGAAGTGGAGGATGTTAACTACGTCGGTGGTTCTGGTTTTCAGTGTCAGCGATTTGGATACAACAACAACAGAAACTTCAACAACAACAATCAGCAAGGTGGGTACAAGTTTGAGGGGAATTAATCTGGTTTCAGACCAAAACAAGTTGCTCAGAAACCACCATAGAGCAGCGATTTCACTCGCAATTATGGGAACTCTTCGTATCAACCCATCTCTCCAAAATACACAGAGAATAAGATAGAATCCTTAATAGAACAACTTCTTCGGGGACAAGAGAAGCTGCAAGGTGATTTCAATGGGAAGTTTGACTCTCTGTACATTGATCTGAATGGGAAAATTGAAGCTATCAATCTGACTCAGAGGAAGCTGGAAATTCAGGTTGCTCAGACTGCAGCAGCTGTGCAGAGGCAGGAAGGTTTCCTTCCAGGAAAAACTGAGAATCCGAGGGCTCACATCAACGCCATCACCTTGAGAAGTGGAAAAGAGGTGATTACAGGAGTGAAGAACATCCCAATTGCAGAGAATCTCGTCGATCTTGCTGAAAAAGACGATTGGGATTTTGAAGATCCACATGTATCGATCGATACCAGCCAGTATCGATCAACACCAGTCCAGACACCTGTGCGAGAGGACCCAGAATCCCGTGTGTCGATCGATACTTCTCCAGTATCGATCGATGCTGAGCTGCAGATCGAGAAGGTGCCCGAGATTGTCAAGGGGATGGTGTATAAACCCAAGATGCCTTATCCTATGCCTCCTAAGATGACAAAGAAGGAATGAGAGGACGCCAGATACAAGGCTATGCTGGATAAGTTGGTTGTGGAGTTTCTTTTTGTTGATGCTATTAAGACTTCTCCAGCTTTCTGGAGGTATGTGAAGAAGATGGTGTCTAGCAATGTGAACCTTGAGGAAGGTGTCATGATGATTATAGCTGAGTGCAGTGCGATTCTACTCAACAGAATTCCCAAAAAGCTACCAGACCCAGGGAGCTTTGTTTTAGATTGCACTATCTTCACAGAGAGATTCGAGCGTGCCCTCTGTGATATTGGGTCAAGTGTGAACCTTATGCCACACTCAGTTGCCAAGCGAATGGGGATGGCGGATTTCTAGTCTACAAGGATTTTGCTAGTACTTGCTGATCGCTCAGTGCAACTTCCAGAGGGACTACTCGAGGATGTCCCAATCAAGATGGGGAATTGCTTGATCCCAACAGATTTCATCGTCCTGAAGTACGATGCTGAGCCTAAGGATCCTCTTATCCTGGGCAGACCATTCCTTGCAACTGCTGGAGCCTTGATTGACTGCAGGAATGGACAGATAGCTCTCAACATCGATGACTTGTTGATGTCCTTTAACATGGAAAAGATGATGAAGAGGCTAACCATCGAAGGGCAAACATTCTATGTGGACACCTTCAGTGACATAGCTGAGGACTACATCCTAGAGATGCACCCTGAAGATCCACTGGAGAGAGCATTGGTCTGTTCGGCCACCTCAGAGGTCATTTCGTGTGATGATACTGCTGGATACTCGAAGATGCTCGATTCAGCATCACCAGTATCGATCGATACCCCTCTAGTATCGGTCGATACCCTGCGGCCAGAAGGAAAGTTGGTCGACAGTTCTAAGCAAGCTGCTAGGCTTGGAGATTGGAGTGCAGAGAATGCTCCTAAGGTGGAACTAAAGCCACTTCCAGCGAATCTGAGGTATAGTTTTCTTGGTCCTAATTCCACGTACCCTGTAATCGTTAATGCTTCCTTGAACAATACAGAGATTGCCTTACTGCTGAGCAAGCTGCGCAAGTATCGCAAAGCTCTTGGCTATTCTCTTGCTGACATTTCATGTATAGCACCAGACTTGTGCATGCATCTGATTCACCTGGAGGATGAGTCAAAGTCTTCGATTGAGTGTCAGAGGAGGCTGAATCCGAACCTGAAGGAAGTGGTCAGGAAGGAAGTGATGAAGCTGTTGGAAGCAGGGATCATCTATGCCATCTCAGATAGTTCTTGGGTTAGTCCTGTTCACGTTGTGCCAAAGAAAGGAGGTCTAACTGTGGTGAAGAACGAAAAGGATGAGCTGATCCCTACAAGGACAATCACTGGTCACAGAATGTGCATTGACTACAGGAAACTGAATGCGGCTACGAGGAACGATCATTTCCCATTGCCGTTCATTGACCAGATGCTGGAGAGGTTAGCGAGTCACCCATACTACTGTTTTTTCGATGGGTACTCAGGCTTTTTCCAGATTCCTATACACCCAGAAGACCAGGGAAATACGACTTTTACATGTCCCTATGGCACATTCACCTACAAAAGAATGCCATTTGGATTATGTAACGCTCCAGCGACCTTCCAACGATGCATGATGTCAATTTTCACAGACATGACTGAGGAGTTTATGGAGGTGTTCATGGATGACTTTTCTGTGTATGGATCGTCATTCAAAAATTGTCTGGATAACTTGTGCAAGGTGCTTCAATGATGCGAGGAGAAACATTTGGTTCTTAACTGGGAGAAGTGCCACTTCATGGTACAAGATGGCATTGTTCTTGGGCACAAGGTTTCTAAGGCAAGGATCGAAGTTGACAAGGCAAAGATTCAGGTCATGACAAGCCTACAACCTCCACGATCTGTATCCGAGATTCGAAACTTCCTTGGTCATGCTGGGTTTTACAGGAGATTCATCAAGGATTTCTCTAAGCTTGCACGCCCACTCACGGCCCTGTTATGTAAGGAAGTCAAGTTTGATTTCACATCGGATTACCTTGCAGCCTTCGAGGAGATTAAGAAGGCATTGGTGAGTGCTCCTATTGTCCAACCACCTGATTGGAGTTTACCTTTTGAGGTTATGTGCGATGCAAGTGATTTTGCTGTTGGAGCTCTGTTGGGCCAGAGGAGAGACAAGAAACTCCATGTTATTTATTATGCCAGCATGACATTGGATGATGCTCAGCGAAATTACAGCACCACTGAGAAAGAGTTAATTGCAGTTGTCTTCTCTTTTGAGAAATTTTGGTCCTACTTGATTGGGAGCAAGGTTATTATTCACACAGACCATGCTGCTCTCAATTACCTGCTGAAAAACAAGGACCTCAAGCCTCGTCTATGCCGATGGGTTCTTTTGCTCCAAGGGTTCGACATCGAGATCAAGGACAAGAAAGGAGTTGAGAATGGCGTTGCTGACCACCTATCGCGATTAAAGGTCGATGAAGTCGTCCCTATTGATGATTTATTGCCAGAGGAAGGTATTTACTTCATTGAAGGCCAGCTTCAAGACGTTTGTCCCGAAAATCTGCAATTCTCACGAGTGCAGACTTTCAGTATCGATCGATACTCACCTAGTATCGGTCGATACTCACCTAATATCGATCGATACTCACCTAGTATCGGTCGATACCCGACGCAATTTGGACCTGTTTTACCTGCAGAGCACTTCGACTCTTATGATGCCTATCTAGACGATGTATCTAGTCCTACACGACCATGGTACGCAGACATTACTAACTACCTTGCTGTAGAGGCTGAGCCAGAGCATCCCACAAAGTACGCGAAGAAGAAGTTTATGCGCGAGATGAGGAGGTTCTTCTGGGATGAGCCTTACCTATACAGGCACTGCTCAGATGGTATATACAGAAGATGCGTTGCAGAATCTGAGGTGCCTGCGATTCTTTTTCATTGTCATGGGTCTGAGTATGCAGGACATTTTGCTACTTTCAAGACAGTGTCCAAAGTTCTTCAAGCAGGATTATGGTGGCCTACTATGTTCAAGGATGCTCATGCCTTTGTCTTACAGTGTGATGCCTGTCAGAGGAGAGGGAAGATCAGCAAGAGGCATGAGATGCCACATAATTTCATCCTTGAGGTTGAAGTTTTCGATTGCTGGGGAATTGACTTTATCGGTCCCTTTCCCTCGTCACACGATAACAGATACATCCTGGTTGCTGTGGACTATGTGTCCAAATGGGTGGAGGCGATTGCTAGTCCAAACAACAACTCTGCAGTGGTCCTTAAGCTGTTCAAGACCTTCCAGGGGAGATCGAGCACAAAGCAGCATGGGCAACAAAGTTGCTGAACTTTGACATCAAGCCTGCAGCTGAGAGGAGATTGATTCAGCTGAACGAGTTTGATGAGAATAGGCGCCACACCTACGGGAACTCGAAACTGTACAAGGAGAGAACTAAGGCCTATCATGACAGGAAGATCATCTCCAGACATTTCGAGCCAAACGACCAGGTACTTTTGTATAACTCTCGTTTGCAATTGTTTCCTGGTAAACTGCGTTCTCGTTGGTCAGGTCCTTTCACAATCAAGGAGGTCAGAACACATGGTGCCGTCGTACTGCTTAGTCCTACAGGCGATGAATTTACTGTCAATGGACAGAGGGTGAAGCACTATTGGGCGAAAGCAAAGATTCCGACACGGCAGATAATGCCTTTGGATGATGCGCCCACGGCCTGAATGGCGTTACAGTCAAGCTAATGACGTTAAACGAGCGCTTGGTGGGAGGCAACCCACTGGTAGGTCTGTCTTTGAGTCGTTTTCTTTTTATTTTTATTTTTCGTTTTTGTGTGTCTGTGTCAGGATAAACAGGAAGCAAAAACTCGGAATCGCCTGAGTGTCGATCGATACCCTTGAGTATCGATCGACACCCTACGTGACTGAATGGATATGTATCGGTTTAAGCCTGGTATCGTCCGATACCAAGCTGTGTGTCGATCGATACTCAATGTTCCAGCACGGTAACTTCTTGTTTCTCCTACTTCCATTTGATTCTTTTGTCTTCTTTCACCAACTCTAGGCTAGATAACACTGGGGATAGTGTTGTTTAAGTCTGGGGGAGGTAGTCGCTGACTTTGTTTTTGTTTTTCTTAGAGTCAGTCATTTTTGAGTCATTCGTTATTTTATTGAGTCAAAACTTTGTTGGAGACTGTGATTTTTTCTTGAATCTATTGATCTGACCTTGCTTCTAAGTGACCATTGTTACAGAATCAGTTTTAGATCGACTAATGAAAAATCCAAAGGCTGACCAGTTAACTAGAAGACACTCATGTTTCCAGAAAAGTTCTTTAAAGCCTGATTCAAATTTTTGCACTTCATTGATGCGATTGATTTCCATAGAGCTTGATTCCTCATTCGTATCTGACAAAGGAACCCACGTGTTTAAAGTAATGGTATTTCTCTCCCTGTTACAAGTTAATAAATAAGATGCATTAAAAGATGAAATGATTTTCTTCTGAGTAGAGGGTTAGGAAAATTTCCAGCGATCCCATTATTCTACTTGGTGAGGAATGATCACACAAAGTATTGGAAGCGAGGCTAGGATTTTCCTATGATGCCATTATTCGCCTACATCCTTTGATACATTGAGAGGGAAGAACCGGGGATTAGGTGGCAAACACCATCAATACTCGCGTCTCATACCTTGATGTGTATATGCAAATCTAAAAGAGAAAAGAGAACACAATAATAAATAAGTCTGGGGGAGAGAAAATGATACCAAAAGTGTGAAAGAATGGTGGTTCCTTGTCATGATATTGTATGGGAAAGAATCTAGAAGGTTCTTGATATTAATTCGCAGCGATGAAACTGGCGAGGATGGCTTGATTGAACAATGCTGTGAAATAATGTGTGTAGTCTAGGAAGCTGCGAATGTCTAAGGAGAAGTACATGGTGGTTAGATCAAAAAGCTGGTTAGGTAATATGTGGAGCACTAAGGAAAATGGTCATTGCAATGTTTCATGAACAGGTGAGTCTCTACGTTTTCAAACCTCTTTCTCTGGTTTAGTCTTCTATTTGCTTGAGGGCAAGCAAAGGCTAAGTCTGAGGGAGTTGATATATCATGGTTTTTACCCCTTTTAGGCCATGATATAAGTCTGTTTTATAGAGTCTTTCTATTATTTCGTAGTGTTTTAGAGTCCTTTACAGGTTTAAGCACTTTTGGAGCATTATTGGAGATATTGAAGTTTTATGGAGCATTCTGGAGCAAAACTGAAGTCTGGTGACTAAGTACCCGATCAAAGCGTCAAGCATCGATCGATACCCCTTGGTATCGATCGACACCCATCGAGGAAGTTACAAGTCGCGACTTTTAATGAAGTTTGAAGAATTGCAGAACTTGCCCAGAAGACTTTAATATTTACAAGAAGACCCCAATTCGTGTTTAGACTATTTAATTAAGTTTTACAGCCACTTTGTTGGCTATGTCTTATTTTTGCTTTGAATTGTGAGAGAGCTTTTGAAGGGAGACAAGTCTGAGACTCTGTTCGTCCGAGAGAAGATTCCGAACCTTTTTTGTTACTCTTTCTATTTTATTTGATGATTTATTCAAACATGTGTATTGCTTCAATTTCCATATCTGAGTAGATCCACTTTAGGTTCAGGGTTCTCATAAGGGTTTTCTCTAAATGTTAGATTGATTAGTTTATTAGGATTCACCATCTGAATTAGTTCTTCACCATAGTTTGTGGTCAAAGCTAATTCTAGGTTGACGAATCTGGAATTTAGATCTTAAGATAATTGATTTGGCACGACAGTGCGATTAATTAACTGATAGAATCTTAGGTGATCAAAATAACTATTCGCAAAGAGATTTGGTTTAGTTATTTTGTGAACAAATCAAACCTGATCTAAAAGCTGATTTAGACTTTAGGATTCGCAAAGAGATTTGGAATTCCTAAGATTTAGATTTAGATAATTCTCGCAACGACAGTTGGTTAATTATATTTTAGTGATTTGAGTTCAAGAACCGTGCTAAATCTGAATCCTGACTAGTTAGTTTATCTGCATTCATTGATTTTCTGAGAAATACCATGGGCCTATATTCTCCCATCGAATTACAACTCGTTTACTGCTTATTGCTTTTTGTTTCATCTGAACTGCTTAGCTTGATTCGATACTATACAATCTATTGTGTGATTTCTCTGAGTCCTTGTGTTCGACCCCTACTTTACTGCAGCAACTGCTTTAGTACTTTTTAGGGTATTAATTTGAGCATATCAGAACCACCTGGAGATAGCTATTGAGAGAGCTGTGTCTCTCGTTCGGTGACCTTGGAAATCACCTCATTGAAGATCTGCTCAGCCGTCTCTGAAACAAAGGAACCATCCTTCTTTCGGTGCGTCCGCTCAAAAACCTTGGTCATCGGAGGGAGTACACCTCCGTACTCGGCAGCCTAAGGAAAAAAACTATATTATTGACGAAGTAAATTACATAAATAAATTTAATTACCATATGTAGACGAACACCCGAACAAGGTGTTTGCCCGGCTGTATAAGGCAAAGCCTTGAGTTTCCCGTATGAACCAACGGTGTTGCGGGAAGCCGAACACTTCTCCGAAGTTATGATGGACTTCGGATCCAGCCAATACCGCACCAAGCCGTCCCATACGACTTTATCCATGTGCAGGCGCTTTGCTAAATCGCCAGAATTCTTCCATGCTTTCTTCCATTCACCAACCACCCCTTGGATACGAAACTTCACACTCTCGAGAAACAAAGCTTCAACCTCGCCATGATTCAAAAGATCCCAGTCATATTTTTGCTGCATGAGAAACAAAAATAATTATATATTTTATAAAATTAAATTAAATATATATTTAAATATAATTAAAAAAATTATGGGAAAAAATTATTTTTTCATACGTACCGCAAACATCTTGAACCATTTCTCCTTGACGTGTGGCGTGAGCTGGGTAAAATTGGTATGAGGATCGATAAAATATGACTTGATGATTTCAGAAATGGTGCGTCCATCTTTGGATTCAACTCCAAACCTGAAACAAAAAATTGTAAAATTATAAATTATTAGAAATAAATATAAATATGTAATAATAAATGTAAAAAAAATATATATATATATATATTACCATTACGACCCGTCAGTATGATCCGGATCTAATCTCTTAAGCCCGGATGTGCAAGCAAATCATGAACCGTCATGTGTGCATATGGGGCCGGGGCACGGCCTCCAGGTTGCGGAATCTGAGGTGGTTGTGGCGGCGGAGCACTCTGTATTTGCGTCGCCGGGACGATATCTGTCTCAGTAGCCTCAGAAGACACGAGCAATCCGGTACCCGATGTATCACCAATCTTTCTCAAAAATTGAGCGTAATGTGAACGCCGATGGCCCATCTGCATAAAAATAAAAAAAATTACTATCTATAAACACCCGGGCAGTCTGCGATTTTTCCTAATTTGATTACGTTTCTACCGACCTAAATTGTTTCATTCCTATCTATACTAACTAAAATTAAAAACATTAAAAAAAAAATTACCTCTTTTTCGCAAGGAATTCGGGAGGAGGAGAGCAAGAGGAAGAGAGAATGAATGTGATCTGAGCGTGTGTTTATATAGAATTAGTGGTCGTGCCTAAATCGTCGCTAATTAGACCGTGGCTAAATCGTCCCTAATTTTGCAACGATTTTGTGAGGAATATTAATTTCTTGTATTTTCCACACGCGGGAGTTTAATTTACCGACACGCGGTAAATTAAATTCATAATTTATGACGATTCGTCGCCAAATCGTCGCAAATGTTGCAACGAATTAGTGAGGAAATTTATAAAATCTGTTTTAGGGTTTAGGGTATAGGTACAAAAATTGTAACGTCGATTGCAACATTCCAGAAACAACTTTACATGTTTACCGTAAACCCAAAATCATTAAAGTATCTATAAGTTCATAGAGATTGAAGAATGAGTAAAACAGAGAGTTTGCGTACATGTTAGATTATTAATACAATGATTCAGTTTGTGGATATTACTGTGACTGACCGAGTTTTCATTTCCGAACAATTCTCTAAAGTCAAGATCAATTTCATTGAGAGATGTATAATACAATTAGATGTTAATAGGTTAGGGTTTAGGGTTTAGGGTTTAGGGCAAAGGGTTTAGGGTTTAGGGTTTAGGGCATTATGACGAATCGTGGCTAAATCGTTGCAAATTTTGCATCGATTTTGTGACATCACAGTTTGCGACGAATTAGCGACGATTCGTCGCCAAATCATCGCAAATGTTGCAACGAATTAGTGAGGAAATTTGTAAAATCTGTTTTAGGGTTTAGGGTATAGGTACAAAAACTGTAACGTCGATTGCAACATTCCATAAACAACTTTCCATGTTTACCGTAAACCCAAAATCATGAAAGTATCTATAAGTTCATAGAGATTGAAGAATGAGTAAAAAAGAGAGTTTGCGTACATGTTAGATTATTAATACAATGATTCAGTTTGTGGATATTACTGTGATTGACCGAGTTTTCATTTCCGAACAATTCTATAAAGTCAAGATGAATTTCATTGAGAGATGCATAATAGAATAAGATGTTAATAGGTTCAGGTTTAGGGTTTAGGGCATTTCATGAATCGTGGCTAAATCGTCGCTAATTTTGCAACGATTTTGTGACAATCACGATTAGCGACGATTTGGCCACGATTCCTCATTATTCGTGGCTAAATCGTTGCTAATTGTGCAAAGATTTTGTGACAATCACAGTTAGCGCCGATTCCTTTGAAATCCCCTAAACCCCAATCTTCATCACATTTCCGATGACCGCTCATTTCCCGTCGTAGTTGGGGCAATTAATAAATTACAAGACACATAGACACATATGTCTCGTAATTTATTAATCGCCGCACCTACGACGGAAAATGAGTGGAGATCGGATATGGGATCAAGTTTGGGGTTTAGGGCATTTCATAGAAATCATATCACTTAAATTTCACAATAATTACTCGATCATAATATTATATTAATACATTAAATTCACAATAATTACTAGCTAGCGCGGTCACTCTGATTCATTTTTGGACGAAGACACATCCGTTTCTTGATCATCTGGTTCATCACTTTCTTCGAACTCATCTTCCTCATCTTCTTCCTCTGTATCGTCTGGGAGATATTTAACTTGCCTGTTTTGAGGATCTATCAAAAGGATGTCATCAGTGCTCTCATTTAGTTATGGCATATCAGAGCAATGATCTTCCTGCATTGGTAGATCCTCAACCCCCACAATTCGACCCCTCGGAGAAACTTTTATAGCTGATAACCATGAGATACGGGTGGTGCGAACTCGCAGATATGGAACAAAGCTGACTTGTTCTGCTTGTGATGCTAGGATAAATGGCTCATACTTATTGTAACGTCGTGATTGGTTGACATCTACTGCTCCAAATTTGTTTTTACGGACGCCTCGATCAACTGTTGGATCGAACCAGTCGCATTTGAACAAAACGCATTTCAAACCTAAGCAACTGGGGCACTCAACTTCAATTATGTCTTGCAACACTCCATAAAAATCTATTTCGCCCCGCACACATATCCCGTAGTTGGCAGTAACTCTTTGATTGCCGTATTTGAATGTATGAAATATATATCCGCGTGTGCAATACATGGGTGCACTCGTTATCTTCGATATGGGGCCTTTTATTAACTCATGGAACCATAGTGGATATGCAGTATCCCCATACTCGACCTATATCATTAATTAATTTAATTACAAAAGTAATCAAAATATGTAATAGTTTAATTGTCAAAGTTAGTAATTAATCAGATCACTTTAAATTTTTACGTACTTGCGTCTTCAACCACGGGGCAAAATGTTGATCTTTACGCTTGTTGATTTCATCGTCTGAGATTCCTTCAATGACTTCTCGGACTTGTCTAACAAATTCACTGCATACAAAAGTATTTACAATTGTAATTAAGATACATATCGTAATTGTTATAAAGCTAGCATATAATTTAGCCATATATATGTATATATGTTTATACACTTACGTCTCAAATTGACTAACTTCTTCGCAATTTAAGAGGATATACGTTTGTGCACTATGATGGTCTTTTTCATTGGCAAGCCAAACTAACTTCACTCTTCCACATAATCGACTGATTGAAGAAAAAATATATGGGACACCTTCATTAGCATATGTTCGGCCTACACCTCCATCATCATATCGCCGTGCAGCCCTTTTCCGTGTGCGAACCTTCGAGCCAAAATAGTACCACGTAAAGTGAGAAGTTTCTTCTATTAAACTTCCTTCTACTATTGAGCCTTCAACTTTGGCTAGATTTTTAGCCTTCCGCTTCAAATGTCCCATGAATCGCTCGAATGGGTACATCCATCGATACTGCACAGGTCCCCCAAGTTCTGCTTCGTGAGGGAGATGAATAGGTAGATGTTCCATAACATCAAAGAAGGCTGGGGGAAATATTTTCTCCATGTTGCACAGCAAAATAGGAATACTAGTATCAAGTTGTGCAATAACATCTTCTGACAAAGTACGGGTACAAAGATCCCGAAAAAATGCTCCAATGCTTACAATAACAATCACATGATATATAAGGTAATAATGTTAATTTTCCATTTCATATATATATATATATATATATATATATATATTAATTATATATATAAAATCTTAAATTCGCAATATGTGATTAATTTAAATTTATATACCTGCAATTGCTTCGTGTACATTTCCTGGTAGAAGTTCAGCAAATGCGAAAGGAAGTAGTCGTTGCATAAAGACGTGACAGTCATGACTCTTCATCCCAGAAAACTTTTGCCCTTTCTCAACTCATTTAGCTAAATTAGATACGTACCCGTCCGGGAACTTCACATCAGATGTCGCCCATTTGAACAAAGCTGAATTTTCTTCCGCACCCAATCGAAATATGGGGACAGGTGCTTTCCCATTGCTTGTAATATGTAACTCATTCCGACAACAAAGATCAGGCAAGTCTAACCTTGACTTACCGCTGTCTTTAGTCCTTCCACGCACGTTTAACACTGTATGCATGATGTTATCAAAAACGTTTTTCTCTATGTGCATGGCATCCAAATTGTGTCTAAGCAAATGATCCTTCCAATACGGAAGCTTCCAGAATATGTTTTTCTTATGCCAATTGTGATGCTCCCGATATCCATCCGGCATATTAGCTGGAGTGTGCCAATTTCCACCACGATTTACTGTTTCCAATGCACCATAATGATCAATTTCTGCTTCTAGATCTTCCCCGGAAATATAAACAGGAGGAGGAACACGAACAGCTTTGTTCTTTCTAAACAACCGCTTATTTCTTCGATATGCATGGTGAATCGGTAGAAATCGGCGGTGACAATCAAACCAACTTGTTTTCCGACCATATTTCAATTGAAACGCATATGTCTGATTGAGACAATATGGAAAAGACAATCACCCATGCATAGTCCAACCTGATAACATCCCGTAAGCAGAGAAGTCTCTTATTGTCCACATAAGCACTGCACGCATTGTAAAAAAAATTTTCCTTGCAAAATCATATGTCTGAACCCCGGTATACCACAACTGCTCCAATTCCTCTATCAGAGGCTGCAAAAACACATCAAGGGAACGCTTCGGATGCTTCGGACCTGGTACTAAAATACTCAAGAATAAAAATTCCCTTTGCATGCACATATCTGGAGGAAGGTTGTAAGGCGTTAGGATTACTGGCCATAAAGAATATTGCCTACCAGACATACCAAATAGACTAAATACATATGTGCAAAGACCAAGATACACATTACGTTTCTCTCTAGCAAAGTCTGGATGTACCGTCTTAAAGTGTTTCCACGCTTTTGCTTCTGAAGGATGAGTAACCTCCCCATCTGTTTGCAAATGATCTGCATGCCATCTCATCGATGCAGCTGTCCTCTCAGACTGATATATTCTTTTTAATCTATTAGTTATAGGAATGTACCACATCCGCTGGAACGGTACCTTACTCCGACCAGTACCTTGCGGCTTATATCTTGGCTTATGGCAAAATCGACATTCTTGCAACTTATCATCATCTTTCCAAAAAAGCATGCAATCGTATTATGTATACTACCTGCCTAATGCATGAATCCCTCCACCCCATCACTGAACTCCTTTGTCAGCGATCCCTCCGAATCAAGACGATTATACATCCATCTTCTAATTTCGTATATTGACATTTTTTGTTGGTCAGAAAGAAGTAAATGTTTCTGAATATGAAATTTTTATTATGAAGTTGGCCACTATATATAGATTTTTATTTTCGTTACCATCGATTTACCTACGATTTTACATCGATTTAACTTCGATTTTACAACGATTCTAAACATGTTTACATCGATTTTACAACGACTTTAAACATGTTTACCTAACTATACACCGTGAATTTAAACGTGCTCACCTAACTCATTAATCGTACCTAACTCATTAATCGTTGGGAAATCGATGTAAAGTTCAACTTATAATAATCCTTGCTAATTCGTCAGTAATTTTACGATGATATTACAACGTTTTATAAAAACCTCGGTAAACCGTCGCTAAGTTACAACGATTTTACGACGATTTTGATAATCGTCGTAACTTCGTCGGTAAATCGTCGCCAATTAGCAACGATTTTACAACGAAACGTTTCGTCCCAATTTTGCGACGACTTTAAAAATCGTCGTAAAAACGATTTCAATTTTGCGACGAAATTAAATCGTCGCAAAAAATCGATGCTAAAACAGTGTTTTCTTGTAGTGGAGGAATTTTGCGAAAAGAATTCTAGGGTTCATCAGGAGATTTGGGGATTTTATGATTTTAAATCGTGTCGGGTCGGGTTTAGGGGTTGGATTCATCACGGGTCGGGTTTTAAATTCTATCTACGTGACCGGTCTACGTGGTTTACGTGGTTTTGAGTCTGGTTTAAGTTGTAAACCATTAAATATGAGACTTGTGTGTAAATAGGTTTCGATGTTTCAAATAGAGGAGAAATACGTCTGAAACTTTCGAATTGGGGGGATCTGTGTCGAGGTCCAAATTTCGGGTGGATTTACACCTATATCATACTTTTGAGGTGGAAATACATCGTTTTCCCTTTCTATTATAAACAAAGGGGTGTCTACTGTCTAGTGAACCAAAAAAAAAACATATTACCCCTTAATTTTATTCAAATTGTGGGACTCCAGATTTTTAAATTTTTATTTCTTATATTAATAAATTATTTATTTTTAATGCATATTTTCTTGATTTTCGATAGCTCTCTGACGCCCAAGTCAGAAAACGTATAAAGAAAGACCACGTAGTGGTGAATCGGAGAACACAAAGATTCATCAGAAAAAGGAGTGAAGGAAGGTGCCTATCGGGTCCTTAAAACAGAATGAATCCACAACGAGATTTAGACAGTGGGCTTTTGCGGTGAAAGAGAGGAAAACAAGTGTTTGGGTGAGGGAACTCCACGGTTTTGGAGCAACCGTGGAGATGACCGGAGAATGGTTAGAAAAGAGATTGAGAGTCTCGGAAAGATGGAAAGATAAGTGTTTAGAAGTAGTAAGCACACAATTCTAACAACAATCTATAGGAAAGTATGAGAAAAGTGTGAACATCTTTCTCGTTGGGAAAGGGGAAATATTTATAGAGTTTTACCTGGCCCGGGTTAGCATATCGGGCCAGATCCTTCAGTTGTCGGGTTGTTGGGTCGAATATCGGATCCGTTGAATGGGTCTTGTACCCAGAGCGCATCTGACTTCGCACCTACCCTCTTTGGTTTTATACGTATGCTACTTGACCAAACTTTGATGCGTCACTATCTCTCTCAGTGTACGGCCTTGGAAGCAGCGGAGTAGGCGCGATATGGGCCTCTCCCATACCGTTGCTCTTCCTTATGCTTACAGTATTGTCGCTTTCACCTATCATATGTGAACAAAATGCATTAATTGCATGATTCGTAGGTTGCCAGAAGCATGGGTGTAGGTTTGAATATATTCTAATTGCCGATTGGAGAGAAAACACAAGTATTGAAACAATTATTCCCGCCCAAACGAATTGCGTACCTAGCCTGAATCCCTTGATACCAGGGATCGGGCTGTCGGGGCTGTCCCGTCGCGCCTTGCTCCCAATACATGTGTGCATTACTCTTTCCCGACCCCGACCTCTCCAGAATACTAATCTTCTGACGAGGTAATGAAAGAATAACCGCTCACTCCTCCTGACCACTCAGCCCCGGGTATCCTCGTGCCTGACAGCGTGGCATGCACTGTCATATACGGGGAGCCTGGAGGCAGGTAGCCTTAGTCGGGTATCTTGGTTCCGTAGGTCCCAAGGCCCGGTGAAAAAGCATGGGGTGCTTGGGCCGTACCCCCAAAAAAATCCTAGTTTGATCCAGGAGTTCGTACCTGCAAGAAAGCCATAGACAACATGTGGCAACACGTAATTCGTCCAAGTATGAAGGACCATATTTATCCCAAGCAGTCATAAAAGCTAACATTTTTATGGCTTATAACATAATCGCAAATCAATATATCGGATAATGTTTTGTGTACGATTAATTACTTTCTCGGTTTTGTTGAATGAAGCTGCTCACGGATTCATTAAGCTGCAAAGAAGATCAAGAGTATAAAGAGCTTTTAAAATCAAACTATTTGGGCGTGTTAAAATTTTAACTTGATAAATACTTAGATGAAAAGTAAGTTGAACTGTCACCCGCCGGTTCAAGCAGTTGTCGGATCGCGGGTTGATAACGGATTTCCCAGTTTTTATTGGGGTGTTAAGTAGCGAATTTTAGCGTAGAATATGAACCGGATTTTTTTCGGGTGGTCGGATTTACTGGTTCGATCGCGGATCCAGTCGGGTTTAAAAACATTTTGTTTGAGATAATTTTCGTCAAACTATGGGCAAGTCTCCTACACAAATAGCAAAGATTAGCCATGGGCATTCAGGTCTGTGGTTCGGGTCAGTTTGAGTTTCTCGGGGTTCATGTCTTTCGGACAGGCATGTATTAGACCCATATTGGACCATACATTTTTTAATTTGGTTCGGTTCTGTTCGGGTTGGGTCTTGTCAGGTCCGGGTCGGTTCTGTGATTTCAAATTAGAAACAAAAAGGAACCAAAACAAAATTTGGTTCGGTTTGGGTATGGTTTTTACCCGAAAACCCGAATTAATGTACATAAAAACTAAAAATAAGTGTACAACAATCACCAAAAGATCACATTTATACAAAAAGCAAGTGTACAAGAACAAAAATTTGATTCGGTTAGGGAAAAAAATGGCACTAGATTGCCTATTAGTCACATAGGCACAATGCATATCTCATCTAAACTTGTTTTGCATGATGTTTTATATGTTTCTACTTTCAAATTCAATTTGTTAAATGTTAGTACACTTTTATCCTGATTCCTGCTTTCTTCAGGACCATATTCAGGACTTGGCGATTGATAGAGGCATCCTTATACACAGTCTATACATTCTGGAGACTGCTGTTATCTCTTCCTCTACCAACTTCTGTGAATCCTTGATAGAAGATGGTAATCTTTGGCACCAACGCCTTAGACATCCATCTCCTACTAAGTTATAACATATTACAGGTTCTAAATCTAGTATAAGTCATTGTGAAGTCTGTCATTTAGCTAAACAAACGCGTTTACCATTTGTGTCAAATAATCATTTGTCAGATTCTCCATCTGATCTCATTCACTTAGATATTTGGGGTCCTTTTTCAATTGAGTCTGTTGAGGGTTACAAGTATTTTCTTACTATTGTTGATGATTGTACAAGAGTCACATGACTTTGCATGTTGAGAAATAAAAGTGATGTTACTCGAACTTTTCTTGTTTTCATTCAACATGTTAAAACTCAATATCAATCTGTCATTAAGGTTATTAGAAGTGATAATGCACCAGAATTACCTTTCACTGAGCTTCTTAAAAAACATGGCATGACTCATTTTTTTTTGTGCTTACACACCTCAACAAAACTCTGTAGTAGAACGCAAGCATCACCATTTACTCAATGTTTCTTATGCTCTATTATTTCAATCCAACATTCCTTTGGTTTATTAGTCTGCTTGTGTTCTTACTGCTATCTTTCTGATATATAGAACTTCATCTCTGGTTTTGAACAAACTATCTCCATATGAGTTGCTATTCAAAAAGAAACCTTATTATTCTTTTTTGAAATCATTTGGTTGTCTTTGCTATGTTTCTACTCTCATCAAAGATATACATAAATTCACACCTAAAGCTAGGCTTTGTGTCTTTTTAGGTTATCCATCAGGCTACAAGGGCTATAAAGTCATAGATCTTGAAACTCATGAGGTTTCCATATCTTGTAACATTGTTTTTCATGAACATATTTTTCCTTACAAGATTGGTTCTTTGCCTGCTCATGATTCTGATGTGCTTTGCAAATCTATATTACCATTTCCTATTCATGTTGCACTTGACACTGCCATACATGCATCTATTCATAATCATGCTGCATCCATTCCTGATAATGTTGCTTCTGTTCCTGTTGATATATCATGGTTTTTACCCCATTTAGGCCATGATATAAGTCCTTTTTATAGAGTCTTTATAGTATTTTGGAGTCTTTTTAGAGTCTTTTACAGGTTTTAGCACATTTGGAGTATTCTTGGAGATATTGGAGTTTATGGAACATTTTGGAGCGAAACTGAAGTCTGCTGGCTAAATTACTCGAATTCACGTCAAGTATCGATCGATACCCCCTGGTATCGATCGATACCCATCGAAGCAGATTTCAAAGTCGCGACTTAATGAAGTTTGAAGAATTGCAAAAAGCACCCAGAAGACTTTGATAATTACAAGAAGACCCCAATTCGTGATTTAGGTTATAAATAGGATTTTACAGCCATTGTTTAGGCTAGGCTTTATTTTTGCTTAGGTTTAAGAAAGATTTTGGTGAGAGACAAGTCTGGTTTCCCTTCGTCCGAGATCAGATCTCAAAACCTTGTTTCTCTTTCTGATTTAATATAAGAGTATTTATTCAACATGTTTATTAATTTAATATCCATGTCTGAGTAGATCCACTTTAGGTTTAGGGTTTTCTCATAAAGGATTTCTCTGAATGCTAGGTTAATTATCTGTTTAGGATTCACCATTTGAATTAGTTCTTCGCTTAGGTTGTGTTCAAAGCTTGTTCTAGATTAGCTACCTGGAATATAGATCTTAGGATAATTGATTAGGCACGAGAGTGCGATTAATTACCTGATAGAACCTAGGTGAGCAAATTGATTATTCGCAAAGAGATTTGGTTTAATTAATTTGTGAACATATCAAACCTGTTATTAAAGCTGATTTAGACTTTAGGATTCGCAAAGAGATTTGGAATTCCTAGGATTTAGATTTAGATAGTTTTCGCAACGAGAGTTGGTTAATTATATTTTAGTGATTTGAGTTCAAGAACAGTGCTTAATCTGAATCCTGTTAGTCAGTTAGTCTGCGTTCATTGATTTCCTGAGAAAAACCCTGGACCTATATTCTTCCAATTGATTTACAACCCTTTTAATTTCTTCATTGTTTTTAATTACATTCGTTTGGCTTAGCGTAATTCGACACTTCATAATCTATTGTGTGATCTCTGTGAGTCTTTGTGGTTCGACCCCTACACTTACTACAACAACTGCTTTAGTATCTTAGGGTATTAAATTGAGCATATCAATTTTGGCGCCGTTGCCGGGGACTCAATTTCGCCATTAGATTTTAGTTTAGAATTTCGACTAAGTTCGTCGGTATCGATCGATACTCACTAGTATCGGTCGATACTCCGGCGACTTCTTTTTTGGTATCGATCGACACCACTTGGTATCGATCGATACTCAACGTATTTTTCTGGTTACTTACGTGCTTTGCCTAGTGTTTTCCTTGCAGGTGTATGCCTGTTCGTGAAACCAGGAGCAACAAGAGCACTCAGCTAGTTGGACTATCACTGGAACAGCTAGCGCTTGTGGAACGCACAAACAGAAAGACCAAGCAAACATCAGGGATGAACAACCCAGTGGTTTTAAGAGCTGATGAAGCTGGAATTCTGAGAGACCAAGAGGGTCATGTGTGTAATGAGAGAGGGCAACGACTTGATGAAGCTGGAAACATCGTTGTCCCTGCTCCTGTTATTGAGATTGTTGTGCCAGCTGGGCGCGGCAACGTTGGCAATGCTGCAGGTGTTCGAGCTCAGACAATTGGTGAGTACAACAGGCCAGAGCAGTTTTTCGCCAATCGGTCAGCGATTCGTCCTCCTGCTTATGAGAGGAATGACTTCGAGCTGAAACCTGCTTACTACACTCTAGTAGGACAGCATCTCTTCCATGGTCTTCCTCATGAACATCCAATGGACCATATAGAGAAATTCGAGGACTTGGTCACTAGCATCAAGAGCAATGGAGTATCCTACGACTATCTCTTCTGCAAGCTCTTCCCCTACTCTCTAGGTGGAGAAGCTACTTACTGGCTGAGGCAGCTACCTCCTGGATCACTGACTAATTGGGAAGACACCAAGAGAGCCTTCCTAATTAACTTCTATGATGATGGACGATCTGAAGATCTGAGGAATAAGATCTCCACTTTTTCTCAAGGACCTACTGAGGCGTTCAAGGCTGCTTGGACAAGATTCAGATCATACCAAAGAGACTGTCCACACCATGGATACTCTGATGTGCAGCTGCTGGGTATCTTCTTCAGAGGAATAGATTGGAGGTATCAGATGGCTCTGGACTCTTCAAGCAATGGGAACTTCAACACCAACTATCCTGAGGACGCCTATGTGTTGATTGAGAATTTTGCATCTAGCAGCAGCACAAAGAGTGCAGATTTCGAGCGCAAGAAGCTGGCTGGTAATCAAGATGGATCGCAGATCGCTGAGTTTAAGGCTCAACTAGATTCTATGCACAGTCTTCTGCTGGGAAAGACAACAAAGGCCGTCCACTTTGTTGCTGAGGATGAAGTAAAAGATTGTAACTACGTTGGTGGTTCTGGTTTTCAGGGTCAACGATTTGGGTACAACACCAATCGAAACTATGGTCAGCAAGGAGGGTACCAATCCCCACCACCCAAAGCTCCTGAGAGTAAGATTGAGGCTATGCTTGAACACCTGGTTCAAGGGCAGGAGAAGATGACAGTCACCTTCAATGGTAAGATGGATGATTTGTACACCGATTTGAGTGGAAGGATCGAGGCTCTAAAGACAAGCCACAGGATGCTGGAGACGCAAGTAGCTCAGACTGCAGCAAATTCCAAAGGAAAAGCGGTTCAGTCACACAATGCACACGTCAATGCCATCAGCTCATGTGCAGAAAATGTCGATGAAGTTCCTGAAATCGCACAAGCATCGATCGATACTCCCCAGTATCGATCGATACCAGCCCAGACGTCTGCTCGAATGGATCCAATCGCCCGTGTATCGATCGATACCCCATTGGTATCGGTCGATACCAAGGCGATTTCTGAGGAGACACATGAGATTTCGACCAAGGAGCCTCAAGTAGCGGCAGCACGATTCAACATCGCCCAATTTTGGGAAGACTATGAAACGAAGTGTCAGGCAGCGATAGCTAAGGAACGAGCTGAGAAAAGAGCTCGCAAGCCCAAGAAGGAGAATCCTGTACCTAAACACCTCAGAGATCCCATCTCTCCAAAGCAGCTGCGTGGCTTTGAGAAGATGGTAAGAAGGATTTCCCCTGATTCAACCTTTGAAGAAGCCCTAGAGTGCCGTCCTCTGCTAAGTCACTTCAAGGATTGCAGAGAAACTGAGGAAGAGATTAAGGCACTCTTCATTAAGGCTAGAGGTCCACCTCCACTGAGACAGTTGACCCCAAGGGAAGATCCAGGGAAATTCGCGGTTCCATGCTCTATCTCTGGAGTTGAGTTCAAAGAGTCTCTTGTCGACTCAGGAGCTAGTGTCAATGTCATCTCAAGGGCAATTGCAGAGCAGTTAGGGGCTGATATTCGATCACCAGAGGCATCTATCACATTCGCGAACAACTCCACCTCGCTTCCACACGGTACTATCCATGGTTTGCTGGTCAAAGTAGGAAACTGTCTAGTTCCTACTAATTTTCAGGTTGTAGAGATGGGTGCAATATCTCGTATGCCTATCCTTTTGGGACGACCGTTCATGGCTACTGCAGGCGCGATCATAGACACACCTAATAAGAGAATCTCTTTCTCTTACATTGACAGAGGGTTCTATTATGGTGTCATTCCCCCTCGAGTTGCTCCCACACGTCTATCTAGCATTGAGGTTGCTACAGATATGTCGCTGGCAGTTGATCTTTTGGAAGAGCCTCCTGATGAGCCTACTGTCACAGACATTCCAGCTGAACCGCCCAACATCCCCGAGAAGAAGACTAAGGCAACAAAGAAGAAGAAGGCCAAGAGCAAAAGAGTTGAGAATCCCCATGTCACTTTGATCCCTCAGAAGAGTGATGGGAATTCGATTGAGTACAAGGTCAAATGCAAAGGAGCCTTGAAGCCATTCTCTAAGGCTAGAGTACTGCTTACTTCTGAGCTGAAAGAGAAGGGAAAAGAGTTTGTGGACAGCATGCTGAAGAGAACGCTGAAGATAGCAATGTCAAGTTGTGGAGCCTGTTTTGGTGCAAGCTCTCACTCTTATCCAGCCTGAAGGGCGTTACAGTCAAGCTATTGACGTTAAACGAGCGCTTGGTGGGAGGCAACCCACTTGTGAGTCTGTTTTTGATTCGTTTTTATTTTTATTTTCGTTTGTTTTGAGTCTGTGTCAGGATGAACAAGGAGCAACTCGAAATCGCCTAAGCATCGATCGATACCCCTATGGTATCGATCGACACCAATCGCGGATGAAAATTCACAAAGTCGATCTAAGCATGGTATCGATCGATACCATGCCGTGTGTCGATCGACACCGACTGTTCCAGAACGGTAATTTCTTGTTTCTTTTCATTCTATCCTTTTTCTTTGTTTCTTTCACTGACTCTAGGCTAGATAACACTGAGGACAGTGTTGTTCAAGTCTGGGGGAGGTGTCTGCTGACATTGTTTTCGTTTTTCTTAGAGTCAGTCGTTTTATCGAGTCAAAACTGTTTTATTGAGTCAAAATTTGTTGGAGATGATGATCCTGTGTTTGAACCTATTGATTTGATTTTGTTTTTGAGTGCACAGTGTTACAGGATCAGTTCTAGATCGACTAATGAAAAATCCAAGGACTGACCAGTTGACTAGAAAACATCCATGTCTCCAGCAGAGTTCTTCTGAAGCCTGAGCCAAATTTTTGCACTTCATCAATGTGGTTAGTGTTCATAGAGCTTGATTCATCATTCATATCTGATAAAGGAACCCGTGTGTTTAGAATTATGGTATCTCTCTCCCCTGAAATAAGTTGATAGATTAAGAGCATAAAAGATTGAAATGATTTTCTTCTGAGTAGAGGGTTAGGAAAATTTCCAGCGATCCCATTATTCTACTTAAGAGGGGATGATCACACAAAGGATTGGAAGCGAGGCTAGGATTTTCCTATAATGCCATTATTCGCCTACATCCTTTGATACATTGAGAGGGAAGAACCGGGGATTTGGTGGCAAACACCATCAGTACTCGCGTCTCATACCTTGATATGTATATGCAAAGCTGAAAAGAAAAGAAAAAAATAAATAGAAGATAATAAGAAATAAGTCTGGGGGAGAGAAATTGATACAAAAAGTGTGAAAAGGGTGGTTCCTTTGTCAAGATATTGTCTGGTAAAGAGTCTAGAAGGTTCTTAAATATTAACTGCAGCGATGAAACTGGCGATGAAGGTTTTACTTGAACAATGCTGTGGGATAATGGGTGGAGTCTGGAAAAGCTGCGAATGTCTACGGAGAAGTACATGGTGGTTAGATCGAAAGCTGATCAGGTGACATTTGGGTACTTGGGAAAAGGGTCTTTTCGATGGTTCAGGAACAGGTGAGTCTCTACGTTTTCAAACCTCTTTTTCTGGTTTAGTCTTCTATTTGCTTGAGGGCAAGCAAAAGGCTAAGTCTGGGGGAGTTGATATATCATGGTTTTTACCCCATTTAGGCCATGATATAAGTCCTTTTTATAGAGTCTTTATAGTATTTTGGAGTCTTTTTAGAGTCTTTTACAGGTTTTAGCACATTTGGAGTATTCTTGGAGATATTGGAGTTTATGGAACATTTTGGAGCGAAACTGAAGTCTGCTGGCTAAATTACTCGAATTCACGTCAAGTATCGATCGATACCCCCTGGTATCGATCGATACCCATCGAAGCAGATTTCAAAGTCGCGACTTAATGAAGTTTGAAGAATTGCAAAAAGCACCCAGAAGACTTTGATAATTACAAGAAGACCCCAATTCGTGATTTAGGTTATAAATAGGATTTTACAGCCATTGTTTAGGCTAGGCTTTATTTTTGCTTAGGTTTAAGAAAGATTTTGGTGAGAGACAAGTCTGGTTTCCCTTCGTCCGAGATCAGATCTCAAAACCTTGTTTCTCTTTCTGATTTAATATAAGAGTATTTATTCAACATGTTTATTAATTTAATATCCATGTCTGAGTAGATCCACTTTAGGTTTAGGGTTTTCTCATAAAGGATTTCTCTGAATGCTAGGTTAATTATCTGTTTAGGATTCACCATTTGAATTAGTTCTTCGCTTAGGTTGTGTTCAAAGCTTGTTCTAGATTAGCTACCTGGAATATAGATCTTAGGATAATTGATTAGGCACGAGAGTGCGATTAATTACCTGATAGAACCTAGGTGAGCAAATTGATTATTCGCAAAGAGATTTGGTTTAATTAATTTGTGAACATATCAAACCTGTTATTAAAGCTGATTTAGACTTTAGGATTCGCAAAGAGATTTGGAATTCCTAGGATTTAGATTTAGATAGTTTTCGCAACGAGAGTTGGTTAATTATATTTTAGTGATTTGAGTTCAAGAACAGTGCTTAATCTGAATCCTGTTAGTCAGTTAGTCTGCGTTCATTGATTTCCTGAGAAAAACCCTGGACCTATATTCTTCCAATTGATTTACAACCCTTTTAATTTCTTCATTGTTTTTAATTACATTCGTTTGGCTTAGCGTAATTCGACACTTCATAATCTATTGTGTGATCTCTGTGAGTCTTTG
Organism: Eutrema japonicum; assembly: GCA_030161315.1. NCBI lineage: Eukaryota > Viridiplantae > Streptophyta > Magnoliopsida > Brassicales > Brassicaceae > Eutrema > Eutrema japonicum. The sequence goes on from BSQW01000013.1 coordinate 16,130,430, forward strand.
TGGTTCGACCCCTACACTTACTACAACAACTGCTTTAGTATCTTAGGGTATTAAATTGAGCATATCACCTGTTTCCATTTATGTTGATAATAATCTTGTATCAACATCATCTGCACCACACTCTAGTGCTATATCTCTACCACTAGGGATTGTAACTGCTGGTACATGACAAGGAGTATTACCCATTGGCAGGCCACGGTGACAGGTGAAAGCTCCAGGTTACTTATCTAATTTCTATTGCAATTTCACTCAAATTTCTACTCCTTCTGATGTTCTTTATTCTCTCTCTTCTGTTCTATCTTACTCTAAACTTCATCCATCCTATCAGTCTTTTATTCTTTCATGCACAAGTGAAACAGAGCCACATACTTTTAAGCAAGCTATGGCTCATCCTCATTTTCCAAAAGCTATGGACACATAGTTGTTTGCTCTTGAATCAAAAGGCACATGGAGTGTTGAATCCTTACCTCCTGGTAAGCATGTCATCGGATGTAAGTTGGTTTACACTATTAAATACAATCATGATGATTATGTAGAAAGGTACAAAGCTCGCTTAGTAGCCAAAGGGTGCATGCAACAAGAAGATATAAATTATATCGATACTTTTTCCCATGTGGCTAAGCTGGCTAGTGTCAAATTGGTGTTAGGATTGGTTTCCTGTTTCAACTGGACATTGACACAGATGGATGTCACCAATGCTTTCTTTCATGGTGACTTAGATGAAGAAACTTTTATGAGCCTTCCTCAAGGATACACTCCTGCTCAACCAGATTCTCTTCCTCCTAACCATGTATGTTGTCTCCACAAGTCACTTTATGGCTTGAAACATGCATCACGTCAGTGGTATCATTGTTTCTCCAAAGTGGCAATGCAGGCTGGTTTCATTCAATCCCCTGGTGACAACACTCTCTTTGTTAAGCAAACTGAGTCTTCTTTCACTGCCCTTTTGGTCTATGTTGATGACATTTTTATTGCATCCAATAGCGACACTGAATTGCGGTTACTGAAGAATGATCTACATTAAGCTTTTCAGATTAAAGATATGGGAGCTCCAAGATTTTATTTAGGTCTTGAGATTACTCGCAATGCTTCTGGAATATCAGTTTGCTAGAGGAAGTATGCCTTAGATATCCTAGCATTTACTAGAATGATAGCTTGCAAGCCATGTGTTGTTCCTATGGATCCAACGATACATTTGAGCAAAGATTCTGGAACTTTATTGGAGAATCCAACTTCTTACATGGAACTCATTGGCAGGCTGCTCTATTTGATTATTACGAGGCCTGATATAACATTTGTAGTGAATTACTTGAGCCAGTTTCTCTAGAGTCCTAGTGACATTCATCTTCAAGCAGCTTATCGGATCTTGAGATATTTGAAATCAAATCCAGGCCAGGGACTCTTTTATGCATCTGATTCAGAGATATGCCGCAATGCCTTTATAGATGCTGATTGGGCTACCTGCCCTGATTCAAGACGATCAATTGCTGGTTTTTGTGTTTATCTTGGGAAGTCATTGATCACTTGGAAATCCAAGAAGCTACTGTCAACAGAAGCATCACTGAAGCAGAGTATAGAAGTATGGCTCTTGCGACATGTTAGTTACTTTGGTTAGCTCAGCTCCACAAAGATTTAAAGGTTATAGTTCATACTTCTGCCAAGCTCTTCTGTGACAACAAATCTGCTATCCACATTGCCACCAACCATGTCTTTCATGAACGGACCAAACACGTCAAAATCGACTGCCACACAGTCCGAGATCAAGTCAAGAACGGTTTTTTGAAACTCTTTCATGTTTTCAGTGCTACTCAACATGCAAACATCTTGACAAAAGCTTTAAATCCATGTCTCTTTCATTTTATACTTCAGAGAATGTCTATCTCAAGCCTCTTTCATCCTGCTACGAATCATGTTTTGGCTTAAGAGGCTTGAAGGGGTGTATTAGAGTAGATCATAACTGGTTTATACCAGTTTAGTATACATGTTTAATTCACTGGTTTAGTCTCCTTTAGCTAAATCATGTATATATATACTTTGTACATATACTTTACTTAATTAATGAGAAATATAATTCAATATTAATAGAGATTTTAAACAAGTTTTATTCTCAAAGGGATTCAAATGATTTACTACGTAGACCATTTTCCAAGTGTTTTCGAAAATATATTAAAATATGCAATTTTAAATTTTAGCTTTTATTTATGAATCTACATAATTAAGTAGGTTTGTCCATTTTGGGTATCATGATAGAAAATAACGGGAAAGGGTCGGGAACGGATAATTCAGATATATCTGAAATATTTTTGATAGAGAAACGGGATGTAAAATTCGGGTAGCGAACGGGTTTGAGAAATTCGGGTAGCTAAAATCACTATCCAAACTCTTACTAATCTGGGTAAGGGTTCATGTCAAGATGGGTATCTCGGGTAATTTGGATAATTTTGAGAAATCCGAGTGATGCACGTTATTAGTCTTTTATGAAATCAACATAGCCGACTGATTTGGGTTTCCAACCGATAAGAGTATGGAGAAGGGAACCAAAGTATTAGAGCACCCACAACCGTGAGAATTGAGAGGGAGAGAGAAAGAAAAGCAGAAGAAGGTGGCTCGTTTGAGGCACTCAACAAAAAAAATGAGAGACGTTTTCTACACTAAGCGTTTGGTTATTTGTGCAATTTTACTTTTTAAACTAAAATTCATTTATTTAATTAAATTATATAAAAAATATTAATATTTTATTTGGAAGAACTTCTGGTGAGAGATACTCACCATCGCTGATAGCTCTTAAAATAAGGAAAGAGTGGGTCCCACACTAATCATTTATGTTTTAATTTTGATATTTTTTTTATTCTCTGTGGTTTCAATGTCCGTGCTGATTTCCTTGAAAAAGAACTCGAGTCTGAGTATTATTTTTTTCCATGTAGACTATTTGATTTCGATATGGATGGTCTCCAAAACTACCATATTCGAATCATTATAATAATATATGGAATTTTTTATATCAGAAAAACAAAATTCATAAAATAGTAAGTTAAACCTACGAAGTCAAATTTAATCCGTAATACAACCCATTATAACTCTTTAAAAAGTTTGCAGTCACATACAATAATACTTTATAGTTTCTAAATTTTAAAAGTAAAATTGGACTATTAGTAGCAAGAACTTTGATTTGATATATAATTTATCATAAGTTAACAAACTTAACGACAGTGATAGTGGATTATATAACGGTTATATTAATTTTGTGGATTTTATCTGTATTTTGTTTACAAATTGAAAAAACAATTTGCAAAAAAAAAATGTAATTTGAAGATTTTTTTTTCAGAAAACTAAAGATTTATATTAGGTTTAAGGAAAGTGGAATGGATTTAGACTTAGTTATTTTTATGGTACCAACCACTTTTTAGTATAATAATCCAAAAATTAGATCTACTTTAAGCCGAATGTCTACATATGTGGCCACAAATAATCAAAACCAAACTATATAATCAATGGATAAAAAAATATCATATACAATTAATGAGTAGCATGTTTTGTCGTCTAGTGAATAGCATGGATTATATGATGATACTTCAAATTTCCAGCTAGAGATTTAGTACTTTTTCCACACACAAAAAAATGCAAAAATCATTCAAAAGCTCTTAAATTTTTTTATATGATTTCTAGTTCAGCACACTTAAGTTTGCGTTTTTTTTTATCGGCTAGAGTTCACACACATTTTCTCAAATTTAAACATAGGTAAAATTGTAAAAGTCTATCTAGTCTAATGATTGATCTAATGTTTATTAATGTTTTTATATTAAAAAATATGTGGTTCAAATTCCAGAATTTACGATTTATTATCATTTATGCAGATTAGTGAAAACAAATTTATAAAAAAATTTCAATTTTCATAATTTATAATAAAATAATAAATTAATGTTAAAAAAATACTAGTAAAATGAGATATATCTGAAATATTTTTGATAGAGAAACAGGATGTAAAATTCGGGTAGCGAACGGGTTTGAGAAATTCGGGTAGCTAAAATCACTATCCAAACTCTTACTAATCTGGGTAAGGGTTCATGTCAAGATGGGTATCTCGGGTAATTTGGATAATTTTGAGAAATCCGAGTGATGCACGTTATTAGTCTTTTATGAAATCAACATAGCCGACTGATTTGGGTTTCCAACCGATAAGAGTATGGAGAAGGGAACCAAAGTATTAGAGCACCCACAACCGTGAGAATTGAGAGGGAAAGAGAAAGAAAAGCAGAAGAAGGTGGCTCGTTTGAGGCACTCAACGAAAAAAATGAGAGACGTTTTCTACACTAAGCGTTTGGTTATTTGTGCAATTTTACTTTTTAAACTAAAATTCATTTATTTAATTAAATTATATAAAAAGTATTAATATTTTATTTGGAAGAACTTCTGGTGAGAGATACTCACCATCGCTGATAGCTCTTAAAATAAGGAAAGAGTGGGTCCCACACTAACAAGGACCAGAGAGTGGAAATAGTAACGTACGGTATGGTTGGCTCACACTGGGCCACAAGTAACCCTTGTGGTTCACTTCCCATCTACAATAATTCTCTCTCTTTGTCTTCTTCTTCTCCTATCCCAATTTTTCCCATTTGGATTTTCTCTTCTCTTCTTCATCTATTTCACAAGGTTAGTCTCTCTCTCTCTCTCTCTCTCTACTCCGTCTGTGTGCTTCAAAATTCAATCTTTCCGATTCTTTATCGTCAATGATAGATTTCCCCTTGATGGGTTTGTCCTAAATTGGTTTTGGAATCAAGAGTTTGAGTTTGAATTTTATTCAAGTGGGTTATCACTTCTTTGAGAAATTTGTCTGTTTTTATTTCTTCCTAGAATTCGAATGATCTCAAGCTGCTTACTTTGTTTCTCTTCCTTCTCCCAATGGATACTTTAAAAATTTTATGCCTTTATGTGAATCAATAAGGTGGATTTGATCCTAAAGTCCAGTTCTTTTACTAACAAGGTTTGTATTCTCTAAATCTCTACAGAGAATTTCTGTAGGTTTATTATCCCAAATGGCTCTTAACGTGAGCAAAGTGGTACCCAATAGTCCCGTTTTATCGAAGAGGGTTAATGGCTCAAGATCACAAAGAGTTTTGTTGGCGTTTTCCTCGAGAAAGGGCTCATCTTCTGAAGAATTACAAGGTTTCTGTTGTACAAAACCTGTTACTTTTGTTAATTCTAGGAGATCTTCTACATTGTGCTTTCTTGGAAAGTCTCAAGACACGGAAACTAAACCTCTCGAGGATTGTCTTGATTTGCCCAAGTAAGTTATAGCCCTTTTGGTACTTAGCTTTGATGGTTTAAACCGGTCTACTTTTTGTTTAGCTGATGAGTTTCTTGGTGATGTTTTTCAGCTCCGAAATTGTAAAAAAAGAAGGTGACAAGCAAGTGATGCCGAGGAGAAAAAGCAACTCAAGCCAGGTTTTGGTGGAATATGTGTCTAATGATGCTAAGTTTGTGAATGAAAGGGCTCGTAGCGACTTTGTTCTTCTATCTCGGTATTTTCTCATTATCCAACGTTTACATTAGGATATAGAAAATTATATACATTACTTGTCATCTTAGAAGGTGCCTAATGTGTTGAGATTTATGTTCCAACTCTTTTCAGTGGCATTATGAGACTTGACGCTCGTGCACGCCAGGACGTTGCAATTCTTGGTTTGGGGTTCCTTAAACTGGATGGTAAGTTCTATAATAATAGATCAGCTCAAGGGAACATTCTGAGATGGTTATCTTCATATAGAATACGTTTTGTAGGATGAGTCTATATTTGATAGAATGAAATGCTTTGGTAGTTATTTAAGTGAATTGTATATTGTTGTAAAATAGCTTAAAGCTTATTTTCTATTTCTCACACTTCCATGGATTCGTACTTACGTCAATCCAAGATGTGGTTCTCTTTCACACTAACATATATTTTACCTTTCCTGTAACTGCATTTTAACCCTGCCTTGTGGGTTTATTGTGTAGCTCGGGCAAGAGAAGATACAGAGAAAATAGACCGTGATGTCAAGAGAAAGGCCGAGCGTCTTCATCATATTGCTACTGTATGCTTATCCTCTCAATTATATATTCACATTTATCGACCATTCTTCTGGCTATGTTTTTTTTCTTCTTAATTTTCTTATTTGGTTTATGTCCATAGATATTAAAAGACATAGCTCAGTCTAAGTTGAAAAATGCCGCTGATAAGCATTGGAGCGACGGCGCCTTAGAGGTATGCCCAACCGTTTCATTTTCTGTATATTTCTGGAAAGTTATGCGTGACCATAAAGTATAATTACTATATGAACCGTAGTCTATTCAATGTATATATATGATTGATAAGAATTGGCGGTTGAGATTAGTGTGATTTTCCAGGCTGATTTAAGGCGAGCAGATTTCCGTGCTAAGCAACGGGCAATGGAGGATGCATTAATGGCTTTAGAGGTAAAAGCAAAGTCTGGTATGTTACAGTATTGATGTTTTTGATTCATCTTGCCTTATGGTTACTCTTCTTGTGTCCTGTTTTGGTAGCAGTTCATCAAGAACATCCATGACATGATGGTGCAGAAAATGGTTGACAGCTTGTAAGAAAGAAGCATACGTCCTTGACACTTTTTTTGTGTGTTGTTTCTTGATACCGAGAACTAAACTTATAACTGTCATTTTTAAAGGGTTACATCTGAAACTGGTATCACGGACCGCATATCTCTTGAAAAGAACGGAAAAGCTCTAGAGTTTTTTCCGGGGGAAGTTTCGTCTGACCGCATATCTGCTATTGAGGTCTGATTCACTAGGAAAACGCAATGTGTTGTTCTCAAGTTTTCTTCTCTCTGATGTTTCCTTTTTGATGTTGAAACAGGAGGCTTACAAAGGTATGGCATCAGCGCTTTCAGAAGCCGATGGAATTGACTACACTGACCCTGAAGAGGTCGGTCCAAAATGGATGATACTGAAATCTTTTTGGTACAGTTTTTCTTAGTTCCAATTAATCCAAAATTTCCATATATTGCTTATATTCATCTGGATTTTACAGCTCGAGTTGTTAGTCACGACTCTGATCGACCTTGATGCAATGGATGGTAAAAGCAGTGCGTCTCTCTTGGCTGAATGCTCAAGCTCTCCAGACGTCAATACAAGGTAAAACCGGTATTCTATTACGTCTCTTAACAACTTTCTTCGGAGAGAGAGAGAGTAAGTCGAGGCCAACACTGAATAGCGTTGACCTTAATTTGATCCACAGAACATTTCCAAAACTAATGACATAATCTGGTCTGGAGATATATTGCATTAACTAATGTGATTCATATTAACGACACAGATTCTTTCTTCAGATCATCGAATATTTCATCGTTTAGTTATTCTTTGATTCCAGTCTATTGGTTTTTGTCTCCTTGATGTAGAAAAGCGTTGGCTAACGCCTTAGCAGCTGCACCATCGATGTGGACATTGGGAAATGCAGGCATGGGAGCATTACAGGTAAAAGAGAAAACGCAAATATTGATGACCATTCTTGCAAATCTTGATCTTGATGACCGTTCTTGCAAATCTTGATCTTGATGACCATTCTCTGCCCATTTCGTGACAGAGACTCTCTGAGGACAGTAACCCGGCGATTGCAGCAGCTGCTTCGAGAGCGATCACTGCGCTGAAGAAGCAGTGGGAAGTAGAAGAAGGAGACTCACTTAGGTTTATGATGAACTTGGAGAAACCAAATGATGATGACGATGGAGACGAAGTCTGAAAAAAAAAGTTTTTTTCATGTAAAAGAATATCAAGTTTGTAGATAATTTAGAGTTAATAATAATTTAGTTGACAAAAAAAGAAAAATCATATGAAATATGTAACTATGGATGAGTAAAATATGTGATCCGATCCAGAAATTTGGGACTCTGGATCTGATTAATGAATTAATCATGTATCCTATAATTATTCATAATTTTGTATTTCTTGAGTTTTTATATATGTTATTTTTTTGTTTCTGTATTATTTTTATTTTTGAATATCCACATGAATTGTGATTTATTTACAGAATTAGAAAGGTGAACATCAACAAGTATAATTTATACCAAAATGTAGAAAAATTTCATACTTTTTGAAAGTATAAATTTTTACAAGCATTTACATAAATGATATACAACTTTTTATTATTGTTATTGATTTTACTAGAATGTCATTTTTGGACCCAAAAAACCGTTAAATGATATTCCTTAATTGTTTTACAATTTTAGCCTCAGCATTATCTTCTTCTTTCTCTTCTACATTCTTGATTTGCTTTGTTTTTTTTCTTCTGCTCACTCAAACTCAAAAGACATGGCTCTCTCAAATCCACCACCACATTTAACTCCCTTTCACAATCCACACCCTCCACTTGAAGCAGTGGATTCTATCTGTACCCTCTCTATTCATTCATCAAGAAGAATACGAAGAGACGTTCTTCTCTCGATCTCAGCAACACTAATCCCTCAACTGTTCTTTTTCGATCGCAAACGCTCTTCCTCTGCAAACGCCGCCGACATTTTCAGCTTCATCGCACCGCAACCCGAGCCCGAACGTACGGTCGAGATTGCTCAGGTCCGGTAACTATAAACTACTTATCCCTCGGTTTTAATTACTCTATGGTCCCTTTGTTATGAGACCGTTGTCTCAATTGATTAAAACAAATGTCCTGTGCTCTCTAAGGATTCTACGTAAATTCAGAGTCACAAAGTTCCATAACTTCTTTTAGTCAACAACATACATTTTGCGGATTTGAACTCGAATATTGACCCAGTGATGGCACTATAACAAACCTTTACATGTCGTGGTCACGGTTAGAAGATATATATGCTCACCGAACACTATTTCCACACATCACTAATGTTACAATTTTGGTTTTGGCCCTTTTGGATTTCAAAAATTTGATTTCTTAGTGCAAACAATTATGGATTATTCGGGTTTTATTAGTCATATAACTTGTATTCGAAGTAAGTTTGAGGAAAACTCGTTGTTTCAATAGCTTCAATGGATACATAGTTGTGAATTTTTCATGTTTCTTGGATATCATTGATAGGAAGGATTAAGAAAAAACGCGGAAAATATAAAGGATATAAAAGAGGTGATGATAGAAAGTAAGAGGTGGAAAGAAGGAGGGAAAGAGTTAAGGAGAAGTGCATCAAACATGAAACAAGATATGTATTTGATCATCCAAGCAAAACCTCCCAAGGATAGACCTCTTCTTAGGACTCTCTATTCATCTCTCTTCAATACAATCACAAAGGTACATTTCTTCATTTGACTCGAACTAACATATTTATATGTACTCATTCTTAATATATTAACTTGACTTTCTGATTGAAAAATTGTAGTTGGATTATGCAGCAAGAGATGGCGATGATACAAAGGTTTTGGAGTACTATAAAAATATTGCTGCAATCCTTGATGATATTTTCTCTCGAATTTAATCCCGATCAATATATGAACTTAGGCAATAGACTTGCAATTGCCTGCATCAATTCTATATTCTAATAGATTGATTACGATAAAGAGACTACGAGAAATAGCATCATTACGAGTGAAAGGTATAAAAATATAAGAAAACCAGAATTTTGTCAACAAACCAACTTACTTGGCTCATGAGATAAATTCTCCAACTGAAATCCAAACAATTAAACTTAGAAAGCAAACCAAATTCACATTTTCGCAAACACTATATATTCGTCAAATATAAATCATGTGAAATATGTTTGTAGAGATTTAAAAATAGATCATAAAATTCCTAAATATATATATTCAAGAACCACAATCTATAATAGACATGTGACATTGTTCCAATAATATCTTTTAGACTTTTATTTAGGACATGTTGTTTGTAAAATTCATAGCTCTTATAAAAAATGGTTAGTTGATTGTAATACAATTTGGATGATTTTGATATTATTGATTTAGGGTTTTTGAGCCATAAATAACGAGTTTCCTTCAACTTTTTTGCAATGATTTTTTTTCCATATGTTTAAGCTTTATGAGAAGTGTTTTAGGTCTCATGTTCTGTTAATTCATATGTTCAACTAATATATGTGTGGAGTGTTATGCATAGATGGTGCCATGTATTACTAAACATTAGTCATCTCGATGAAAGTTGTTTGAATCACTGAATTCAATCTCAACTGAAAATTTTAGCAAAATTATACTTTATAGGTGCATCATTTTCAATATTGAACAATACTTTGTGAAATACTAAGAGAGAAAAGTGGCAATAGTTGATAGTTTTTTAACGACAAAAAATTTCACCTTTATGATTTAAAGTTGTTGTATATGTTTTATTTTTGATAATGATTGTTTTGAATTTGAATATTCCTTAATCATCTAAATAGGTTCATATTCCTAATTGGCAAACTATGGTTAGAGATATAACATGCAAATTTATTGGAAGATCAAAATACTTCTTATTATAGCACCATAATAGTATTATTATAAGCAACATAAGATAAAATCAACAAACAATAAGATAAAATAATCATTAATAATTTTTTTTTAATTTTACAGAATTTACGCTATTGAGTAGCCGATTGCTAACTTGAATAAGTTAACAAACAAATAAATTTTGGATCAACGAAAAATAATGAAAGGGTAGGAAAAAATATGAACAAAAAATGCACATCATACGAGTTCGAGTCTAACCTCATATATTTCCCTTATCATATGATGTTTCTCAAAAACCTAACCTCTTTTTTTTTCTTTTTTCGTGGCTTTTGATCATATTTTGATTTTAATGTTGCTTGCTACGTATAATGTTGTTTTTGTATGTATATAATTAGATGAAAGAAGATGAAGAAAGTGATGATGAAGAAAGTGTCAAAGATGATAAAAAATCTAATCGGTCTCATGGATCTCAAAGAAGGATGTCGGTGCTCCAAAGAGAAAAACCAACTAGTATTACTCCAAAAATGTTTGCTGGGATTTTATCAGACGAAACACTTGGTTTTTTCTATTCCAAAAGAAAGCAAAGTTTAATGCGGAGGCACCAAATTCAAAGATACTTGTATGTGTTGGTAAGTGTGTAGAGCCAATAAGTAAACTTTGGATGATTTTGATATTTTTGATATAGGGTTTTTGAGCCATAAATAATGAGTTTCCTTCAACTTTTCTGTTATGATTTTTTTATCATCCAAACAAAGCCTCCCAATGATATGTATTTGATCATCCAAGCAAAGCCTCCCAAGGATAGACCTCTTTTTAGGACTCTCTATTCATCTCTCTTCAATACAATCACAAAGGTACATTTCTTCAATTGACTCGAACTAACATATTTATATGTACTCATTCTTAATTTATTAACTTGACTTTCTAATTGAAAAATTGTAGTTGGATAATGCAGCAAGAGATGGCGATGATAATAAGGTTTTGGAGTACTATAAAAGTATTGCTTCAATCCTTGATGATATTTTCTCTTGAATTTAATTCCGATCGATATATTAACTTAGGCAATAGACTTGCAATTGCCTGCATCAATTCTATATTTTAATAGATTGATTACGATCAAGAGACTCCAAGAAATCGCATCATAACGAGTGAAAGGTAAAGAATATAAGAAAACCAGAATTTTGTCAAGAAACCAACTTACTTGGCTCATGAGATAAATTCTCCTACTGAAATCCAAACAATTCAACTTAGAAAGCAAACCAAATTCACATTTTCGCAAACACTCACTACAAGAAAAGAAGTGGTTAGCGTCATTTATTTTTAATGTTTACATCGGTTATTAAATGATTCAAATGTGTTACTGATATATCATGATTTTTACCCGTTTTTAGTAATGATATATGTCTTATTTATAGAGTCTTTCTAGTATTTTGGAGTCTTTTAGAGTATTTTCAGATTTTAGGTACGTTTGGAGCATAATTGGAGATATTGAAACATTCTGGAGCCTTTTGGAGCTAAGCAAAGATCGTGTAACTCAGACAGCCGATTTGATGCCCGAGTATCGACCGATACCACTTATGGTATCGATCGATACCAATTGCAGAGAGACACGAGTCGCGACAATTAGAAGATTGAAGAATTTGCAATCTACCCCAGAAGACTTTATTATTTACAAGAAGCCCCAGAACGTGTCTTAGGTTATTTATTAGGTTTTTCAGCCACTTTTGTTGGCTAAGCTTTATTTTATTCTTGATACTTTGAGAGAGGTTTGTTCCAGGGTTTTTGGGAGACAACTCTGAACCCTTGTTTCTTATTGATTTCTTTTATGCAATTCTATTCATCTATGATTTCTGTTCCATTGATCATGTCTGAGTAGATCTCCTTTAGGTTTAGGGTTCTCATAAAGGATCTCTTTGAATGTTAGGTTAATTGGTTGATTAGGGTTCATAATCTGAATTAGTTCTTCACCATAGGTTGTTCTCAAAGCTAATTCTAGGTTGAAAAATCTGGAACTTAGATCTTAGGTTAATCGATTAGGCACGACAGTGCAATTGATAATCTGACAGAACTTAGGGTGAGCAAAATAGCTATCCGCAAAGAGATTTGGTTTAGTTGTTTTGTGAACATATCAAACTTGAACTTTAAAGCTGGTTTAGATCTTTAGGATTTGCAAAGAGATTTGGGATTCTGGGATTTAGACTTAGATAATTCTCGCAACGACAGTTGGTTAATTATAGCTTAGTGATTTGAGTTCAAGAACCGTGCATAACTTGAACCCTGACTAGTTAGTTTGTCTAAATTCATTGATTTTATTAGAAAAACTCTGAACCTATCTTTCGTCCATCAAATTTACAATAAGTTTAATCTACGTTATTGCTTTCAATTACATTGATCACTTAGCTTAATTCAACCCTTAAAATATATTGTGTGATTCTTGAGTCTCTGTGGATTCGACCCCTAAGTATTACAATCGACAAAGCTGTTAGTACTATAGGGTATTACATTTGAGCCTATCAGTTACCATCACTTATATAATCGATTCTGATAGTGGCGATGCAAATTAATGTGTCGGTTATAGCAAGTGATGAAAATATTTCCATCAGTTGTAATAAACGATGTTTTTATGTGTCAGTTAACTAAAATGATGTAAACATTTATGATGGTTAGCATAACCGATTTTAATATTTCCGTCTATTGTTATAACTGATGTAAATCATTTGTCTTTTTATACAAATTATAATAATATTAAATCACTTAAAATATGTGATGCTAATATTACTATCAGTTCTTATAAGCGATGACAATAGTTGTATCGGCTTATCACAACTGATATTAATATTTTTAACGTTAATACATAGATGACAAAAATATTTGTTTCACTAATTCTAATTGATGTTAATATCCTATTGTTGCATCAGTTTAATTGCTTGTCACTAATACTCACGCATCACTTGTGTAATTGAAGCAAGTCTCTTTTCATTTAATAATAAAAAATTATATTTCTAAATAATTAATTGAATATATAAAAGAAATTGAGAACATAAAATGTATCAAATAAAAAATCTACTTGAATGTAAAATAAAATAGTCTAAACAAAGCACATACTTAGTCAACAAAAACACCATAACTAAGTAAATAATCAAACCAATCTTGTAATCCTAAGTTTCTAACTATTAGAGGTGCCTCCCCATGTTCTGATTTTCATTTCCTCTGCTTTCCGTTGCCTAAAAACAAAAGTTAACAATAAATCAGTCCTTTAATTAGATATGATATCAAAAAATTGAAAAACTAATAAACGCTGAAATCATATAAGTGAAGATATAATAAACCATTCATAAAAGCATCTGAGAATTTTGCTGATTGGCCAGGTTCGATAAAACATTAGCAAAATTTGGTTGATTGGCCATGTTTGATAGAACATCAGATAAATTTGGCATCAATTCAGTAGTTTATATACATAGGATAAAATTAAGTAAACAATAATATGCACTAATAAAATTTAAAGGCTATTTACTATAAAATTACCTGAACAGTAGTAGAACCAACCAATTGTTAGATAAACCCGGCCAAATTCTGGACTTGGCTTTGTAATCCCGAAACTTGTGACTGCAACTCAACAACTTCAGAATTTGATGTTTCTAATATTGGAGTAGTAGGCTGTTTCAATATTTTTGAAGGTGTGGGTCCACGTCCGATACAACGGATGCGTCCTGATCACTCTGAACCAAACACTTTGGAGTATTCATCATCTACACTTGCAGTGATATTGTTTGACCTTTCAGCTGAAGGATTTTTACTCATCAAACGTGTGAGTTCATCCTGAAATGTTTGTTCAACATATATATAAGAAAAATCATTAATAATTCTATAACCAATCTCTATACGATCAAAAAAACTAACCGCACGACTTTTTGCCTCCTCACACACAAAACTTCCATCAGGTTTCTTGCGACTTGCGATGAAAAATTCTCCTCTACATGGTGTTTTTCCTATCTGGTTTTTCTAAAGAAACATGAAAAAATGATTAACGAGAAAACATTACGTAAAAACCATATATAAAGTGTTTGAGAAATCATGCAAAATAAGTTACTTACAATTTCATGTCGTTTCCTAGCAAAACTCTTTCTTCCACATAGATGTGGCATAGTATGCTTGTTTTGGTTATTGATATTTCGTTTCCGCATTTTCTGAAAGTTCATATATATAACCAAAACATTACTCAATTGACATGATATGTATATGTATATTTAGTATATTCAGTGTATAGAAGATACCTTCCATTTTTCAGTGAATCTGACAAAAACAAAGTTACGCCATTGATCATCTAAACCATGGTGAGACTATTCAACATTGTTTCATTTCGGTCATTCCGTTTTTACGTCTACCAAAGATGAACTTTAAAATCCTTGCATCTGCTCCCTAAAACACTTAGCACATAGTTCATTCTTGACTCCGGGTTATCAAACCAGAATTTTGTCTGTAACAGAAAATCAGATTTTTTTGTTACTTAGCTTCAAAAAAGCCTTGACTTGAAATTACAAGAGAAGACAACTTAGCTAAACATACGTACCTGAATTATTTCCCAAACTCTGTCTTTCCTTTGAGGAGCGTATGTCTTCCAGTCGGTGTAGTCAATCGGTAATAAGTTAACATCATTACTCAATTGGCCTAACCATGACCCCAATAAACCCCCTGAATCTTCATCAGCCTGGCCATATTTTTCATCAAAATGAACTATTACTTTGCGGTTTTGCAACTTCCAAACGTCTTTAGTCGTCAATGTTTGTTCTCATATTTTTCCATTTCCATCTATTTAATAGACACTACTTTAGTTAATAAAATTAATAATAAATGAAGAGTACACAAAATATTGATACCATGATTGTACTATAATATTTAGGGATAATTGGCAAAATACACTATTTAAGTTTTTGAATTAGTAAAATACACTCTTTTTTATTTTTTTTTGAAAACTACACTTCTGGTTTATGTAAAAAGACTTTTTTGACCAAAGTTAATTAGAAATAACATATTTTAATTGATGAAAATAAAAATTCGAAATAATTAATATTATGATTATTTTTTATTTGAGATAAATATATCTAATTGCTTAATATTTTTAAATTTATAATTGGATAAATCTTTAAAATATTTTTAACTTTATCTCTACAAAAAAAACTTTTATTAGTCTTATATAAACATGTTATTACGTAAACAGTTTCATCAACAATTGAGTTTTCTAAAAAAAGCAGAGAAACGGAGATCCTTCGACTTGTTGTACTCTCTTTCAGTTTTCTAAGAAAAACAGAGCAACGGTACTCTCTCTGGTCCTTCTATCTATTTTTAATGCCTATATCTATTGATCTGTACGTAAATGACTTTGCCTTAATTTTTTTTTTGAAAAGTAGTTGTTTCGTTGCTTCACTGCTAAGAGTTTATCTATGTAGCATCAACAACATATAAATAAGTAACGTAGTCAAGCCAAGTTAATAGACAAACACGTTTGAAAATAGTCGATTTTATTAGTCCAAAGGCTCGTGAAAGAAAAGTCAATGATTTACTCTTTACCTGAGATTCCGATTTTGCTTAATCGATGATGAAGATTAGGAATTTATTAAACTTAGTAGTCCATAATTAGATGTATGTTTAATTGTCTGCTCGAGGTAGGATAATTGTATTATTGTATAGATGATTGACGTATACTTTTTTATTTCTTGTAATAGATGATTTGCTTATTGAAAGTTAACACAAATTTGATTTGAATAAAATAGAATAAATAAAAAACAAATTAGATATTATCTTGTGTAGATCTGTAAATATATTTTAGTATTTATTTGAATAAAATTCATGATTTAAATATCTAAATTAGTATAATTGTTATTTAGGTTACTTTGGTCATTTAACTTTTAAATAAGTGTAGTTATAAAAAAAATAAAAATGGTGTAGTTTTCAAAATATAAACTCATGTGATGACATTTTCTCAAATTTTCAAAGATCTCTAATATTTAAGTATATATTAACATTACCAATGACTTTCACTTTTCATTTGAAGTTGTTACACTCTGGAGCATGCTCAGGTGGACCATTGAACTCTGTCTCTATAAACTGTGAGTCCTCAGGTGCTTGCATATCACAATCTGTGAAATTCATAACTCTACACATAACCAAAAAATAGAGCCAAAACACATTAAATCCCGATTTCAGTAATATCGATTTCTTCCCCATGTAATATCCATTTCGTATAGGAATTTAGAAAGCCAAAACACATTAAATCCCCTTCAATTTCCTCTCTTTAACTTATATTTGGATAGAGAACACCGATTATATGGACATTTTAACATGTCCACTTTAATTTTGCTAAAAGAAAAATATAAAAATTCTTTGACGCCATTTGTATAGTCTTGAGATAAACGATGTTTGTTTATCCATGACTTATCCATAATGACATAATTAAAATGAAAATACATATATACATATATATTAGTTTACATATTATCTTAATATATAGTAAAAATAACGAGAGATTTGATTTCATAACAAAAGTAATCTCATTAAGATTAAGAAAACTCCTACAAAGGTTCACAAATTGGCTCGTAAGTCTAAAGATGTAAAATCATGCTTTAAAATTCCACTCAACCAAACAAATCAATACTATAAATTTTCTTGTGCCTCTCCAGGAGAGGACACATCAGCTTTTTTAAGTTCTAAGGTACTGACACATCAACAAAAATATTAAATTTGAAAAACCAATCAAAACAAAACATTAATACACATCACCTTTTTTGTTTTTGTTTTGGCTATTTTAAATGTTTTTGTTATAAAAAAAAGAAATGCTATTAACTTATGTATTTAATTAAAATATAAAAAATTGTTGAATGAATGAAATCCTCGCGGCCAGTAAGATCGACGAAAATTTTGTTGGTGGCGGTGGCTTGACAACAGAGAATAGGCACGATGGTGACGACGACGGTGGGAACAGAGGTAATCGCGGCAGAGGAGGATGCGTTTTGATGGTGGTGGTGATCAAGGTTTTCGTGGTGGTTGTGGGAATCACTATCTCCGCCTTCGAGCTTCTCTTCCTCGAGCTCGCGGTGGCGCGTATCTTCACGCTCCTCAATCTTTGCCCCGACGCACAGGTCCGGCTCGATTCGTTGATCGGGAAGCTCATAGAGAAGCGGCGGCAAGAGAGGTTAGAAAAATCATCATCATCGACCCACGAGAGAAAGAACAATGTTTCTTTTGAAATCGTAGAAAGTTTCGAAGGATCGAGGGACGGCATTGAGGAAATCCGAGTTCCTCAACCGGAGAAGAAATCGAATTGGGAGGATTCGTCGGCATTGGATAAGGCAAAACCTGTGGCGGAGGAGAGCGGTGTGCTGACGATTAGAGATGTGGTGTTTAAGAAGGAGAAGAGTAAAAACTCGAAACTGAAGTCGAAGATTGTGAAGAAGATTGTGCCAAAGAAGTTAAAGAGTTATAAGAAGAAGAAGAAGATGAAGATAAAAGAAAAAGAAGAAGGGGAAGGGGAAGAGGTAGAGGTAGTTGAAGAAGAAGAAGAAGAAGAAGAAGAAGAAGAAGAAGGAGAAGAAGAAAAGTCTGTGACGGAAGTGTCCAGCTTGTTTTCTGAGGAGAGAATCAAAAGCGAAATCTCTGAGAGAGACGATGTAGGTTCGAATCCGCCATTGCTGGAGAGTTGTGAAGAGACTGAAGAAGAAGAAGGATGAGAATCTGAATCAAAAGGGGATCTAACGAAAGCGATGGTTCTGATAGTGATCGTTCTTACTGGATTGTTAAGCGGGAAAGTCTTAGCTATTGGTCTGACACTCTCTTGGTGTCTGATTCTGAGAGTTGTCTGCTGCAAATCTCAAACCAGTCTTTGAACCCAAAAAAAAAAAGACGCTTTGTTACAATTAAGCATATCCCTCTTATAAAACATATAGTATGTTATGTTTGATATGAAACATTGAATATTCTTAGAATAAAGAACTATTTACTTCACTTATAACATCATAATCATAGTAGTCAACACCGTTAAGAATAATTTTTCAATATATATATATATATATATATATATATTATATAAAAATAGTTAACTTTGATCAATTATTTGTTAATAAAATTAGGCCAGCAATTTGATGTGTGTGTTTTGTTCATCTAAAATGGTATTTCAAGTTTAGATGTTTTAAAACCAAAACCAAATCCTAATTTTTTTAATTAATTTTCTGTAATTATGTTATGTTAACTGTAAAACCAAAAGAATACACCACAAAATCGAATCGCGCTAATACTTCATCTATATCACATAGAGAAAATCAAACATAAGATACTTTAGAGCTAATCCAATTATAGTAAACTTTACCCAATATTAAAAGTACAGACTCATAACAACTTCAAACAAGTGTTTTTTAAAACCGAACCGGTGACCGAACCGGTAAAACTCTTGAGTTATGGGTCAATATGATCCGACCGGGTTCGATCTGGTTTGATAATATTTTTAAAATAATAGTATATGTTATTATGCTCTCTTAACATATATAGCATCTAAATATTAAATAAAACACTTCAATAATTACATTGTTGAAAAACTCAAAAGTGTAACAAGGAATAAACAAATATTTCAATACTCTAAGTCTAATACAAAACCGAAATAAAATAAAGTAAAACGTTCATTATTTCTTGTCGAGATTTTCATCATCTTGAACAAACATAAAAAAATATATACATTTTTTTTTTTTTAACTTTTTCTGTTCAAGGAGAACTTATGTAAAAATCGTTTTAATATGTAAATGACTAAAAATCATTATCTTTATAAACCCAATTATATTGTTTATAAAAAGGAAAATAATTTTAAAATAGAACATCGGCGTGTTTTAATTTTTAAAGCATAAAAAACAAAGGAATATTGCATGTTTTAAGTTTTTAACAATTGAAACCGGTTTTATACGGTTCGTTAGTTCGCTGGTTTCCGGTTTTTAGGCAGTTCAATCCAATTTTCAACCAGTTTAACTTTCTATGAGTTTTACTATCAATCCAACCCGAATATATTCCCGGTTCACGGTTTAACCTGGTCTGATCACTTATCCGGTCCGCTTTTAAAAACACTACTTCAAACGAAACCTTCTTACATTTTATTGTTTCTCAACTATTAGTGTAGTGTTTCATTTTATATGTTCCAATGCAGCTAGCCTTCTTAACATCTATCATTGTTAGTCTAAGCTACTTATATATAATATCCAAAATGATATCAAACCAATAAAAATGAATTAGAAAAAAGCACGCGGCGTAGCCTAAACCTAAAACATGCAATATATGGAGGCGGCTTTGTACCATTCATATTTTTTTAGGATCTTTATAGCTTGGTCGAGAACTAAAGTTCCATTATGGTGAAGTTAGCAAAGATCCATACAAATTAAATGTTAACCATATTCTATAAAAAATTTGCTGGTCTGAGTTCTCAAAATCTTTTTCATCTTCAAATTTGGTTTTGCATTAGCATATTATGAACATAAAGGCGGAACTAGAAGAAAAATATATACACTTGCCTCATAAGATTAATTGATTGTGGTAAAACAACGGACACAATAATAAAAATCTAGCTGAGCTCAGCTCCAATTTTGTTTTGTAAGCGTCACTTATATAAGCTGCTTTCTTTTTTTGAGAATTACAATTGATTCCAGCATACCTTAATTATGTTTGAACATAGCAAGAAACATGTCTATACCTAATGTTGATGTGGCCATTACTACCAATTATTGTTTAATAGAGTGCTGGAGAATTCTCATCTAGATGAATATGGACTACATGATGGTGGGAGATATATCAGAGAAAGCAAAAGGATCTATGATTATTGTTTCTCACATACTTATGGATGGGAATATGTCTTTGGTTCAATATGGTTATATTTTTTTCTTAATTTTTCTTCTATTTTTGTAAGTCTTTCTATCATTTTAAATTTCATTGATTATATAATATAAATCATTTTATAAATAAAGTTTTAAAACAACCAGATAAATTGAAACTATATTGATTCTTTAACATGCTTAGTGATGTGATATTCTCGATCTATGGTTATCTTGGTTAGCAAAGCGTGCTCGAGTTACCAGATACGAGAGGACATAAACCAAGTTTAGATATACATTTATTTTTACATTGTGTGTACATCTCATGTAAAAGAAAATAAAAGATTTCATGATTTGATTAAAATTAATAAAAACAATTTTCCCGGGGCGTAGCGCGGGTATTTACCTAGTTGGATATTAAAACTAAATCAGAATAACTAGTTTATCGAGATATATATTAAAACCTTAATCTAGCATCAATGAATCAACAAAATAAAACGATAAACACTAAATCAGAATTTAATCTAATACCAATACAATAACAAATAAAATCGATCACAACCAAATCAGAATTAAGTTGATTACATAGAAACTTATGGGTTTATATTTTACCATCAACGAATCAATAGAGTTAAGCGATAAAGTATATACCTTGTTAAGAATTGTACTCTGATTTTCGAAACTTAATCTATGATCTTCCTGTATCTCTTGAAAAGCCCTAAATCAAAATATGTTTGTAATGAATAAATTTTAACAAATAATTGATATATAAATGCATTATAATTTTACTCCCGCATAAGATTGAAATTCGTGGGAATTTGAAAAGGAAATTTTCAACATTGCAAATTTTTTTAATTTTAGCTAATTAATAGGAAGCAAAAAATCCCAACTACAATTTAGAGAAATTCCAGCCCACAATCACCCCAAAAAAATATAAAATCACACATATAAATTAGATTCACTCACCGAATATCACGATTCACAAGAAAATCAAAAATTAGAAATGGAAAGAGATAATTACATACATATATTTCTTTCACAATTCGTTTAGATCTAGTATTTAATATTGAAAATATATAGTAAGAAAAAGAAAATACATCTAAATTGCTGCCGCCAAAACTCTGATTCACCTCCATTGAACAATATTTTCCTCTAGCTTATCTTCTTCTTCGTCGAACTAATTGATGTTTCTGTATTTTTTTGTTTTTCTTTTCTTTTGGTCAAACGCTGATGGGCTGTTGTTGGGCTTACACTAAAAATTTATTATTGGGATAAATTAAATGCATCAATTATTTAAGTGTTGCAAATTCATTTTATTAGTGTTAATTTTTGAAACTGATACAAATACGTATTTAGTAGCATCAATTCTAATGAAACGACACTACAAAACTGATAATGACATCATTAATTAAAATTGATGTAAAAGTGTATAAATAGTATCACTTGTTTTTAAGTGATGATAATTAGTGTCAGTATTTTTTCCGATGTATTATAACTGACGCTAGACACCTCTTTTTTTGTAGTGACTATATATTCGTCAAATACAAATCATGTGAAAGATGTTTGTCGAGATTTAAAAATAGATCAGAAAATGACTAAATAAATATTCAAGAACCACAATCTATAATAGACCTGTGACATTGTTCCAATGATATATTTTAGACTTTTATCTAGGACATGTTATTTGTAAAATTCATAGCTTTTATAAAAAAAGGTAGTTGATTGTAATATAATTTGGATGATTTTGATATTATTGATTTAGGGTTTTTGAACCATAAATAACGAGTTTTCTTCAACTTTTTTTGCAATGATTTTTTTTTCCATGTGTTTATGCTTTATGAGACGTGTTTTAGGTCTCATGTCCTGTTAATTCATATGTTCAGCTAATATATGGGCGGAAGGCTATGCAGAGATGGTGTCATGTACTACTAAACATTAGCAATCTCGATGAAAGTTGTTTGAATCACTGAATTCAATTTCAACTGAAAATTTTAGCAAAATTATACTCTATAGGTGCATCATTTTCAATATTGAACAATACTTTGTGAAATACTAAAAGAGAAAAGTGGCAACAGTTGATAGTTTTTTAACGACAAGAAATTTCACATTTATATTTTAAAGTTGTTTTATATGTTTTATTTTTCATAATGATTGTTTAGAATTTGAATATTCCTTAACCATCTAAATAAGTTCATATTCCCAATTGGCAAACTATGGTTAAAGATGTAACATGCAAATTTATTGGAAGATCAAAATACTTCTTAATATAGCACCATAATGTTATTATTATAAACAACATAAGATAAAATCAACAAACAATAAGATAAAACAATCATTAATAAAAAATAAAAATAATATTCTATTCTACATAATTTACGTTATTGAGTAGCCTACTGATAACTTGAATAAGTTAACAAACAAATAAATTTTGGATCAACGAAAAATAATGAAAAGGTAGGAAAAAATATGAACAAAAAATGAACATCATACGAGTTCGAGTCTAACCTAATATATTTCCCTTATCATATGATGTTTCTCAAAACCCTAACGTCCTTTTTTTTTTTTAAACATTCCCAAAGGGAATAAGCGCCAAAGATAATGTGCTTAATGGCTTGCAGTATGTTTAGGAATTCGGCTTACCAAAAAAAGAGGAAGGCGGAATTTAACTGCAATTATGAAAGGCCATCTGATCCCGAGAAAAAAATGTACGACATAACGAATGTCTTTCACTACCCCACTTTAGAGGAAGCCTTGAAACGTCTAAATAGTCATCATGTTGGTGCAACATTAAAGTGTTTCGAGGGTTGGAGAGATAATGAAATCTATCGAGGTCCCGTTAAGGAATGAGCTAAAATACATTGGTGAACACCATGTACTAATGCTTGATTGTACAAAAGTTGTTGGTGAGATGTAAAAGTAGTAACGGTAGAGATACTGGGTTGTCTGGATACATCTACATTTATCTAGAAGTCATGAAGATAGTAGTTGACGTCGCAAGAATTTTTTTTTCCAATACATGTAATATATGCCAAAAAAACCGCAATATCTCCTCTATGATTTCTACTCGATAGGCATGAATACAGGTCCTAGGGGTCTACAATTTAAAGAAAGCCTAAAACGAGCATGGAGAAACCTCAACATGTTTTCGTGGTTTTTTATCATATTTTGATTTCAATGTTGCTTGCTACGTTTAATGCTCTTTTTGTATGTATATAATTAGGTGAAAGAAGATGAATAAAGTGATGATGAAGAAAGTGTCAAAGATGATAAAAAAATCTAATCGGTCTCATGGATCTCAAAGAGGGATGTCGGTGCTCCAAGGATTAAAGCCAACTAGTATTACTCCAAAAATATTTGCTGGAATTTCATCAGACGACACACTTGGTTTCTCCTATTAAAAAAAAAGCAAATTTTAATACGGAGGCACCAAATTCAAAGATGTTTGTATATGTTTGTAAGTGTGTAGAGCCAATCAGTAAATTTTGGATGATTTCGATATTTTTGATATAAGGTTTTTGAGCTATAAATAACGAGTTTCATTCAACTTTCTGCAATGATTTTTTATTATGTGTTTATGGTTTATGAGACATGTTTTAGGTCTCATGTTTTGTCAATTCATATGTTCTGCTAATCTATAGGTGGATGGCTATGCATAGATGGTGCCATGTACTACTAAACATTGGACATCTCGATGAAAGTTGTTTCGATCACTGAATCCAAGCTCAACTGAAAATTTTAGCAAAATTTTACTCTCTAGGTGCATCATTTTCAACACTGATACAATAATTTGTGAAATACTACGAGAGAAAAGTGGCAACAATTGATGGTTTTTTCAACGACAAAATTTTCAACTTCTATGTTTTGAATATATATTTTATTTTTATGAGAGAATGTCCTATTCCTCCCACCATAAGTATCACATAGTAACAGATCCCCCCAAAATGTTTACTTCGTCCTAGATCCCCCTAATTTGAAAGTTAAAAACGTGAGTCCCCCCAATTGGAAAGTTCGAAACTTATTTCCACATAATCGTTGGTTTGAATGGTTAGGGAACTTAACCTGATACGAAACCACCTAGACCACGACCATACCGAATTTAAAACCCCACCAAACAGTAATCCGATCCAGAAACCCGACCCGGATCGACATCAGATCCAGTTAAAATAGGAGAAATCCAAAATCATCGACATATTTTTGTCGACGAATCCTAAAAAAAAAATCTCTAATTCGTATCTGATTTGTTAAGCGATTGTGAGTTTGTAGTTATGATAGGTTTTCTTATCTGATTTCGATCAAATGAAGCTCGATTTCATAGTTTTAAACCTCAATTTTCTTGGTTTGATGGATTTTCTGGGTTGTAGGTTCAAATTTGATTGTGATTATGAGCAATGAATCTGGAGTTTCGAGTGGAACAGCAACTGGTCGAGGAAGAGGAAGAGTTTTTGGGGTGCCTAAGAGATGTTGGTGTGGGGAAGTAATTGCGGCAAGAATTTCTAAGTCGGATGTGAATCCATACCGGAGATACTACCGGTGTGCGTTTGTTGTTGAACAACAGGTAAACCAGAGTGACTTTGTATTTCTTTGTCATTGTCAAAATTGTTTGCTTTATGCAAATTTTGATTGTCAAAGTTTTTAATTGTTGTAGTTGATCAACGATAACCACACTTTCAAGTGGGTTGATGAAGCATTGTTGAATGAGATAGAGGCATCATCGTTTAGAATAGATAGACTTGAACAAGAGTTTAAGCAATTTGCAACAGATCGAGAGGAGGCCGAGAAGCAGATGTTTGAGAAGCTCCAAATGAAACTAGAGAAAGAGAATTTTGAAAGAGTGGAAGAACTTCTACTGTCAGCAAAATCTTCCCTGAAAAAATGGATGTTTCTTGTATTGATTGGATGTGTGATCATCCTTGGTTGTAGTAAGCTCGTTTAAGTGATGAGTGTGTCTTGTATTTGTTTTAACTTGGTTTTTAGTTCGTGTCTTTGACTTCTATTTTAAGTGATGAGTCTGTCTTTGTATTTGTTTTAACTTGGTTTGTAGTTCGTGTCTTTGACTTCTATTTTAAGTGTTGAGTGTGTCTTTGACGATTGGTCTCGAGTAATCCCACATGAGCCTAAACGTAAAAAGCATGAAAATTCAAGCAAGCAATGAGAAAACAAACAAAGATTTAAGGAAAGAAATAAAAAAAAGGGGAAAAACAGATTTAAGGAAAGAAAGAATGAAACAGCTAGTCGTTGGAGATATCATTCTCGTCATCATCCGAGAAGAAACGATTGTCTTACTTTGCATTTGTCTTGATTGAAACAGACCACAACAAGTTCTAAAATAGATGCCAAATAAAGGTCTTACAACAAGTTCAAAAAGACTCTTAAAACATGTCCTAAAATAGACCATCAACTAGTCATATAACACACCAAAAAGTAGATAAGTAGCATCCATAAAGAGACCAAACGGGTCCAAAAAACCAGCAGCCGCAAACACATATTCAATTCTAAAGCTGAGTGAGAACTCCTTGTGAAGATTCAACCTGAGATGATACTTCACCTAAAGAAGCCTGGAAAAATCAAAGAATAGACAAACCATAAAAATCAAACAATAGACAAACTATAAAAATCAAATAATAGACAAACTAGACATTACCATAAAAATAGAGAACAAGAGACAGTAATATACATACAAAAGAAAGAAGAGTAGACAAACCATTGTTGATTTTTTTTGGTGAAACCGTGAGTTGTGATTAGCGATTCCACAAACTCCGCAATGCATGATCCTATTGTTGTCTTTCTTCTTCTTCGGAGATTCATTAGTCCCTTTCTTCCTTTTTTTATTCGCCTTAGTAACCTTCTGTCGGCCAGGCATGTCCGGCACCACAGGTTGAACTATCGGTGGCTCTTCTCCAACTGGCCAAAACCGTGCACCTCTAATTGGAACAACACCATCTGTATATATCCTCCTCCACTTAGCTGTCCTAAACCAGTGGCAAACATAGTCCTGAGCTTCAAATCCCTTGTGGAGTATCACGACGTATGCATGCTCACAAAGAATGCATGTGATATCCAATCTTCTGCAGCTACAAGTCCTATGGTCCAAGTCGACTCGATAAGAACATCCGTTGAGTTTAGCTTCATACCTCATGTTGGTGGACGGTTTGACAAAGCATTGTAAAGCTTTCTCATGCAACTCCGCCAGATATTTAATCACATATGGAGTACATATGCCTTCGTGGCTACAGGCTGTGACATCTCTTTTGGCTATACGAACCATTGCAAGTCTTGCAATGGTCTCTAGCATCGGCACTAAAGCCTTATCTCTGGCTTTACCTGAAAAACAATGAACCATACCTTCATTAAAACAGAGGCATCATCCCAAAACAATTATGTGGAGTTGTTATCTACATACCTATGGAATTGTTAAACGATTATGTGAAGTTGTTATCCACATCCTCACAATACGGTCCAAGCTTGTAGAATGCCCTGCACCAAGTCTCCGACATTGTTTTCATCAAATCAGCATACACGGCTTCATCATAGAGTTGTATATTCTTCAAATTTTCTTTATAATCGGCCTCATTGTAGCTCCAAGCTAGATGCCAAATCAAGGGCTTCAGATCCGGCTTCTTTCCATGTCGAGACTTCAAGTTCATGTAGATGTGTCTCACACACATTCTATTGCTCAATCCTAGGTAACTATTCCTTAACAGCATTGATCAAACCCTACATAAAATATTAGGAAAAATCAGAACACAAATAAACATTAGGAAAAATGAGAACACAAATAAACATTAGTAAAATCAGAACACAAAAATCAGAACACAAAAATCAGAACACAATAAGTTACCTTTTGACGATATGAGACCAAAATATATCTATCTCCATCTTCTAGTCCTAAATCAATCTTGATCTTCCTAAAGAACCACAACCAGTTATCCGTGTTTTCCTTTTGTACTACAACCCATGCGATTGGATAGATTTGGTTATCCGCATCTCGACCATTAGCAACAAACAACTCACCTTTCTGAACAGATTTCAAGAAGCACCCATAAACTCCTATAAGAGGCCTACAATTTTCTTTCCATGACCTTCTAAGGTTCTCGAAACAGACATAGAAACTTTGGAAGAGATGTACCCCCTCCTCATTTGTCACACAGTCAACCTCTACATAAGATCCATGGTTTGAGGTCTATTCACAGAGACGTAAAAACTACTCAGCATACTCTCTCTCAATAACGCTTTATACCTAGCATGATGACATTGAGGTCTTGTCACAGATATCTTCCATTTCTCCATAATCAATTCTTCACTCTTCATCGGCATGTAGTACTCCGGTTCTTCACGGATCTTGTCAACAAACAAACGGACAATGGCATGGAATTTTAGCATATCACAAATCCCATTAGGAACACAAATCCCAATGGCATGGACTTTTAGCATAGTTGACTTTCACAACTAAACCCAATCTTATTATTGTCGTACCTATACTGCTTTATGTTGCGACCAGTTTTCAGAGCGTAGTCGAGGACAGCCTCTTTAAATGCTATACCATTGATGAAAACTTGTCCTTTGTACAAGTTTCCATTACCTCTTATTGTGCGAGTAGAATCTCACAACCTCAATTCTTGGTTTTCAGGTTGTATGTTTTTGGATGTAGCTTAAAAGAACTTGAGAGAAAAAGTGTGTATTCTTATTATTTGCCAAGAATTCAGTCCTTTACAATATGGCTCTCCTTTCAAACTTATACTCGCTCAAATGTAACTGCCTAAGCTCAATTATTTACATTAAACTTAGAATTAAATTCGTAATCTTTGTTTTCAATGCTGAGCCTGATTCTAGGATCTTGAATTAGTGTGTTTGACTTTTTAAACGCAAGCTCATTCCCCTAGCGACCTCGCCTCTTCCTGCGTGCTCGGCTCCTTCCAGCTTGCGGGCTCGCTTAATGAGGTCTCATCGCGTATTGGGCTTCTTTGTTAGGCCTATTCAATCCGGCTGGGCCTTGAGTGTGGGATTTGGGCCCAACAGTTGCCCCCATCATCTTTATTGTTTTGTCAATAAAGATGTGGTGCTGCGATCTCGGGTTTTGATTGATCTCCTGGTTGATATGATCTCGCAATCTCGGATCCTTGATTGATTTCCTGCTTGCTCAGACGCCGAGTTTGCAGGGATCCTGCAGTAAATACGCGATTTTTAAAGGGAAGTGATAGGGCGAGTGGGTGACAAGTAGAAATTAGCGGTTCTCGCTGTTTCAACTTCCCACGTCGCCTCAACTCCCCACTTTCCAAGGTAATGATGTCTTCCCTCTCTTTTTATTTATTTATATTATTTCCATTCCTTGTCGCTTTTAGTTAAGCTATCTTCTTCCTCTTTTCACTTTTAACCGAGATATCTCTGTGAAAAGTGCTTCTTCCACTGTACTCGACCAATTTCCCTCTTTCGCCCTCGATTTCATTACTTTTCTGCGATGGATTCTTCCTCTCAGCTAGGTGCTTCTCTCCCCCTCGTCGATCGTTTCGAATCTCACTCAAGGAGTACGATTTTGCCCGTCGAGCTCGCAAATATCTCTGCCTTATGCGGACTCGATATCTGCGATCTCCTTGTCCTGTCGGCTGATAGCTCTCCGGAAAGTTCTCCGGAGGGTTACGCATGCGGTTATGCCGCGTTCTTCTTGAGGTGCCGCCTCACCTTTCCCACCCGGCGGCTATTTCCAATATTATCGGTGACCTCGGGCTCGCGCTTCCTCAGCTTATGCCCAGTGCAATGAGAATCCTTGTCGCACTCTGGGTACGTTCGAGGGAATCCGGGGTGGTATTTGACACCGAGGTTTTCCGCCAGCTCTTCAATGTCAAGGCGAACTCACACCTTCGCGGAACTCACTATTTCCCGGCGAAGATTAATCGATCCATTTTTAAATTCAATGTGAGGGATGATAAATGGTGGGAGCAGTGGTTCTTTTTCAGAATTTACAGGCAATCCATTGAGGGCGAGTCAATACTCCGGCATTTCTGGGCTCAGATTACTGGCCAACATGAACCCTAGGGAGCCGGCTCGAGTATCCACCTTTTTCTGTTCTTTAATCGTATTTACTGTGTTCTGATTTAGCTTTCCTTTTTGCAAAGTCCATCGATTCTTCAAAAAGAGTGACGGTTGAGGTTCAATAGCTCATCGATCTTATCAAGGAGGAGAGCTTGGTTTTTCAATTCCTTCGACTGGAATCACTCTTTTTACAAGTGGATTCGAGGTTGATGCCAGAGCTGCCAGTGCGTCTGCGATCATTTTTTCACCTTGCGGTATTCGCGTCAGGCTGAAGACTTCGAATCGCTTAACTAGCTCGTGGACTATTGCTAGATAGGATTCCATCCTGCTATCTCTGGCTTCGTATTCTCCATGAAACTTTGTAATGAGCTGGGAATCACTGAATGCATTCAGGTTTCGTATTCCTATCCCAGCTGCGAGTCGGAGACCTGCTATTAAAGCCTCGTACTCGGCTTCGTTACTCGACGCTGAGAATCCGAGTCTGAAAGACTGTTCAACGACCTCATTAGTTGGGGACACGAGGTGGATTCCAACACCTGCCCCTGTTTCGAGGAGTCTCCATCAACGTAGAGCTGCCAGGTTCCGGAGCTTGTTTCGGGCATCTCGCTATTAGCTGTAAGCTCGATGATGAAATCAGCTAGTACCTATGCTTTGGCGCTAGTCCGAGGTCGATATTCGATATCGTATTCGCTTAGCTCAATAGCCCATTTGGCTAGCCTGCCAGACTGGCTGGGGCTATGCAATACCTTGCATAATGGATGTGTCGTCATCAGTATGATAGGGTGTGACTGAAAATACGGCCTGAGCTTGTGAGCTCATATCACTACTGCCAAAGCCAACTTCTCCATTCGTGGATACCTGGTTTTAGCGTCTACTAGGGACTTGCTCACGTAGTAGATTGGTTTCTGCTCAGCTCGCTCTTCTCTTATGAGGACGCCACTTACTGCGGCCTCAGAGGTCGCTACGTACAGGTAGAGCGGCTCTCCCTCAATTGGTTTTGACAAAAGGGGGGCTCGGAGAGGTACGCCTTTAGTTGCTTAAAGGGTTCCCCGCACTTGTCATCCCAAATGAACGTTTTGTTTCCTTTTAGCAGTTGGTAAAAAGGGAGACATTTATCAGTCGACCTGTAAATAAATCGATTCAGGGCAGCAATGCGGCCTGTCAGCCTTTGCACCTCCTTTACCGAGTTCGGAGATTGCATTTCCAAGAACGCGCTAATTTGTTTGGGGTTTCCTTCTATTCCTCTTTGAGTCACTATGTAACCTAGGAATTCACCTGAAGCAACCCCGAAGGTACACTTTGAGGGATTCAGTTTCATCCCATACTTGTTTAGTAAGGTGAAACATTCCCCTAGCTGACTAATGTGGTCTTACTCTTTCAACTATTTAACCAACATGTCTTCAATGTAGACCTCCATAGACTTGCCCAGGAGGCTGACATACATCCTATTCATAAGTCTTTGGTAGGTTGCTCCCGCGTTTTTAAGGACGAATGGCATCACTTTATAACAGTACGTTCCTCGTTCTGTTATGAAGGATGTCTTATCTTGGTCCTCAGGGTTCATTTGTATTTGATTATATCCTGAGAACGCATCCATAAAGCTGAGGAGCTGGTGCCCTGCGGTACCTTCCACCAGCTGGTCGATGTGAGGTACTAGGAAGCTATATTTAGGACATGCTTTGTTTAGGTCTGTAAAATCCACACACACTCGCAAGGTGCCATTTTTCTTTTTCACCACGACCGGATTCACTAGCCAGTCAGGATATTTCACCTCCTTGATGAATCCAACGCTTAGAAACCTGGTGACCTCGCTGTTAACAACCTCGGCCTTGTCAGGTTCGAATTTCCGATGCTTTTGACGTACTAGTTTGTGATTTGGATCCACATTGGGCTCGTGCGAGATGAAGCTTAGATCAATCCCGGGCATATCAGCTGTTGTCCATGCAAATGAGCCGGTATTTTCTTTGAGGAATTTTATTAGTTGATCCTTTTGAGCCTTGGAAAGCTCGGATCCAATTCCTACCTTCTGGTTAAGATGAGACTCGTTGACCACAACTTTCTCGATAGAGTCTTTGCGAGGTCCGATGGAGCCTGGACCACTCTTATTTTTGGCCAGGCGGTATGCGAGCTCATCCTTACGTTGTAGTTGGTATATGGCGCTTTACTTTGCTATTTGGAAACCTGCCATATAACATACTCTGGAAACCTTCTGACTTCCCTTTATTGTTGCGATTCCATGCTGAGTAGGGAATTTTACATACTAATGGTAGGTTGAGGATACATCCCTCATAGAGTGTATCCATGTTCTGCCAAGGATGGCATTGAACGGGGCTGGTCTATCTATGACAACGAATTCAACCATCCTCCTTACTCCAGCTGCTATTACGGGGAGCCTTATTGTTTCCAGGAATAGCATGGTTTCCCCAGAGAAGTCGGTTAACACCATCTTATCCCCTTCGATTTCGTGACCTAGTATACCCATTTCCCTAAGAACACTTAGGAGGATGAGTTCCACGGAACTGCCAGTATCTACGAGCATCTTGCTGAGCTCGCATCCACCCACTTCCAGCATGATTGGGAGGGCATCATCGTGCGGTGAGTCTAGTTCAAAAGCTTCGCTTTCCCATAATGATATTTGCGTGTCAGGTCCCTTGAACATGATTCTGTCACGTAAATCAGTATTCACCCTCCGCTGACGCTTTTTGATTGAGTTCACGGAGTTGCGACACAACTGAGATCCTCCGTGGATGAAATTAATCCTCTTCTTCATGATGGGAGGGGGTAGCTCTACTTTCCTGTCGTCCGGGTGTTCTCGCCTCACTGTGTCCTCAGAAGAGCGTTCTCGCTAACGATCATCTTCAGATGAGCGATCTCGCCTTTCGTCATCTCGGGTTGGGTAATAGTTCCTTCTTGAAGGGGGTTTCTCCAGCTTGACGTTGCCCAGCTTTCCTGCTGCGAATTTCGCGGCGAGCTGCTTTTTTACCTCGTAGAATTCCTCAGTAGAATGACATTTGATTTTGTGAAAATCGCATCACTTGCTGGGGCCATATGGTTTGAACATGTTATGAGGTGGGCTTCCTACTGAATATGAATGCAACCCTTGGCCTTGTTTTTGGTCTTCGGATTCTTTCTTCCCAAGCCTTTTAGGCCCTTGGGAATTTGTCGTTTGAGCTTGCTTACTCGAGGTCATGGATGCATGCTGCTTTGTTTGAGCTGCACATGCTTCCTCGAGGATAATCCAGCGCGAAGCACGGTGCAGCGCGTCATCTAGCGACACCGGCTCCTTGACTGTGAGTTCCTCAAAAAACTTTGAAGACTTTAGAAGTCCATTTTTAAGAGCTTTAAGGGCTGTCGGGTTATGTAAATTGGCAATTTTTGCTTTTACGGCTTTAAAGCTGTCAATTTACTTCTGCAACGAGTCACCTGGATTTTGAGTGAGTATCCATAGATCAGTGATATCCTAATATTTTGTCCCTTTCATGCATTCATTTAGCTTAGGTTTCATCTCACATGCATGGAGTTTCATAGCATTTCTTATTTGTTTTGTCTCATTTATAGTATTAGATATTTACATTGGGTTTAGTGCATTCTTGCATGTTTTGGAGTATTTCCTAGGTGATTAGAGGCAATTGGGCATGTTTGGAGTATTGGAGCATAAGAGGAATGCAAAGTCCATCCAAGATGCCGGAAAGATGTAGCTGGACGAAGGCTCTCCGTTATGAATCAGCCTTGACACTCTGCATAGAAGTTGTAGAGGAGTGAGTTATCTGTCTACAGGAGTTAGATTCAAGCCATTTGGACATTTGTTAAAGGAGTTATCGTGGATTTACTGAAGACGTCTCTGCCTGGCCGAGGAGCTTTTCCCTCAGCACCGCCCGGGACAAGATTTCTCTTCAGAGCCGGCATGAAACTTTCCCTCTGGCAGGAGATATCCCGGTCTTCCGTCCTGGCTTGAAGTCCCCCGGCATCACTCTACCTCTCCGAAGACTTCTCATCCCGGCCTCCCATCCCACCTTGAAGTCCGCCGGCATCACTCTCCCTCACCGAAGACTTCTCATCCCGGCCTCCCATCCCAGACCAAAGTCACCCGGTGCTGAAGTTTCCCTCGGGCAGGGGATATCCCGGCCCCTCGTCCCGGCTTGAAGACCCCCGGCATCACCTTCCCAATCGGCAACAATTCTCATCCCGGCTCTGTGTCCCGGAAGCATCCCGGCCGGGATCGATTTCCGATCCAAAAATGTCCGGGTCAAAATCCGGTTTGTTCCGGGTTGACCCGGTTCCCATCTTTTTATTATAAATATCCTAAAACCCTAATTTTAGTTACTATGCTTTTTTGTAAAACATCTTTCCCCTTTTGAGAGAGAACTTGGATTTTGTAAGAGAGATCTTTGAAGTTTATGCATTTATGATTTTATCTCATTGAATCTCTTCCATCTATCTTCTTTTTATCTTGATTATCCATCACCCATCAATGGATTCATCTCCTATCCATATCGATTTTGAGATGTTCTTGATGGGTCTTGAGTAGTCTTTTAAGATCTTGAGATGGGGTAGATTTGGGTGATCCAATGCATGATTCAGGGTGTTTAGGGTTAGATTATCCTTATTCCCTTCTTGAATAGTGCCCTTAATGCTATATCTAGCTTGAGAAAGTAGATCTAGATCATAAGGCATTTCATGCACACCAAGTGTTTGATGAAATGCCTTGATGAACTATTCAAGGGATTTATGCTCCTAGCCTAAGAGATTAGTTGTCTAGGGTGTATTTTGGTTGATCTTGTTATTATTTTTAATGCTTACTAATTGTTAATCCACAAATGATAATTTGCTAATGGATTTGATAATTAACATAGTGATTAGTTGCTTGAGAAAGAACTAATCAAGATTAGAGATCTATTGCCTAGGAAAAGCTTATTTGAGTGAAAGAACGCCATGAATTGTGCTTGGATTACCTAAAGTCGATAACCCCATCTTAGGATTCGCTTTTGTTATTTAAATCACATCTCGTTTGCTTTGCTATTCACTTGTTTTGAATTGATAATTAACCACAAACAATACTTTTTTAGCTTAACTTACTATAAGCACCTTGCATTCTTAGTGATTAGGATAAATCCCTTTATGGATTGATAACCTTCATACTACACGTATTGGAGTTATTGATACCTCCTAGAGACTAAAAAGTCTTGTATCAATTTGGCGCCGTTGCCATATTGGGATTTGTTTTAACATTGAGATTTAGGCTCTTAGTGAGTTTAAGTATTATTTTCTTCCAAGTTACTAATCTTCTTCACTTCCCATTGCTTTTGCTCTCTCTAGGTGTATGCATACCCGTTCCCGTGGCAATACCAATCTCATACAACCAAGGGACGATATTGATCAACTTGAGAGGGGTTCAAGAGCAAGAAGGAACCGTGTGAGAGTTCAAGAAGAGGTTGCTTACGACATGGAGCACTTTGAGAATGT
Source organism: Eutrema japonicum (assembly GCA_030161315.1). NCBI lineage: Eukaryota > Viridiplantae > Streptophyta > Magnoliopsida > Brassicales > Brassicaceae > Eutrema > Eutrema japonicum. Next base: position 16,165,163 of record BSQW01000013.1, read on the forward strand.
TCCACTTGGGAACATCAATGAACCCATTCCCCACCAAAGGAACGGTGGGAATGGGGATGGAAACGGCAAAAATCAAGGTAGTGGTGGCAATGGAAACTATCACCGTTCTAACCACCCGCTTAGAGCTAGGCATGTTGTTGGAGAAGGTGATGCGGTAAATGCACACCAAAACCGTCAAGGGATTCAACCACCTCCGGTTGAAAACAACAACTTTGAGGTCAAACCCGGGCTAATCAACATGGTTCAAGCTAACAAGTTCAATGGGCTGTCAATGGAGGATCCTCTAGATCACATTGACCAATTTGACCGGATATGTGGTCTCACCAAGATTAACGGAGTATCCGAAGACGGTTTCAAGCTTCGTCTCTTCCCATTCTCTTTGGGTGAGAAGGCTCACCAATGGGAGAAAAGCTTGCCTTAAGGTTCTATTACTTCATGGAATGATTGTAAAAGGGCCTTTCTAGCCAAATTCTTCTCACCGGCTAGAACTGCCAAACTTCGCAATGAGATTTCAAGTTTCACACAACGGTCTATTGAGTCTTTCAACGAGGCTTGGGAGAGATTTAGAGGCTACACTTCTCAATGCCCACATCATGGCTTCTCCAACGCCTCACTTCTTAGTACTCTCTACCGAGGCGCTTTACCTAAGATTCGAATGCTACTTGATACGGCATCGACTGGTAATTTCCTAGCTAAGGACGTGGAGGATGCAATGGAGTTAGTAGAGAACTTGGCTCAAAGTGATGGCACCTATGGCGACGATTATGACCGTGCCACAAGGACCACAAGTGACTTTGATGAGAACAAGAGAGCCAAAGACATGAAAACTCTTAATGACAAGTTGGATAAGCAATCCTCTATGATAGACAAGCTTCTTGCCTCTCAAAAAGAGTCTCAAAAGGCGGTCCATTTCATTGGTGACTACGAGAACAATCAAGCTTGCTATCAAGAGGAAGCCGTGGAAACACAAGAGGAAGTGAACTACGTGGGGAACCAAGGTAACTTCCAAAGACAAGGGTTTAACCAAACCTATAGGAATCCACAAGACCAACTCTACCCTCAACATTCTACCCAAACTCAAGGAGTTCCACAACAACAATTCCAATCTCAAGGTCAACCTTCTAACTCCAACCAATAAAGGTATGTCCCAAGGAACCAATTCCAAGGAAACCAAAATGGATTCCAACCAAAAGCCCCACCCGGTTTTCAAGGTCAACAACAAGAGTTTGTGCCCCATGGTCAAGCACCTACGTCTAAACTGCAAGAGCTTGAATTGGCCTCCATGTCCCAACAACTAATCAATGGCCAAACGGAAACCACTAACAAGGTCATTTGCTCTTACCATGATCTTAATAGCAAGTTTGAGGCATTGAGCTCAAAGGTGCAACTAATGGAGCAAAGGAGTGCCGCCTCTCCCTCAAATCATCCTCAAGGCTCCTCAAATGGGAAGGCAATACTAACCTCTAAAGAGTCTTGCAACACCTTTTCCACTCTTGAGGAGCAAGATCACATAATTAAGGAGTTCATCGGGTTAGTCTCTAACCTCAATGAGGACATTGAGCAACAAGGTGGGGAGGTGACCCTTGGGAGTGGGAATGATATGATGTTGGTTGGAGAAAAGAGTAACAAGGTTGAGAATTCCATCAAAGACTTGGTTAAAGTGAAAAACGTGGAGACACTTGTTGAGTCAAAGAGAGAGCCTCCACCCCCATATGAGCCTCCACTTCCATTCCCCGGTCGTTTCCTCAATAAGGCACAAGAGAAAGTGCCTCCAAGCACAACAAGGATCGAGCCTAAGACTCTCCCAAAGCTTGGAAACCCCGGGAAATTCTCAATATCTTTCACACTTGGACTCTTGGAAGTTGATGATGCTTTGTGTGACTGATATGCTCAAATTAATACCCTAAAAGTACTAAGCAATAGTTGCAGTAAAGTAGGGGTCGAACACAAGGACTCACAGAGACACACAATAGATTATATAGATGAGAATTAAGCTAAGCAATTCAGATGTAAATGAAAGCAGTGCGTAAATTAAAAGTGTTGTAATTCGATTGGGAGAAAGATAGGCTCAGGGTATTTCTCAGGAGATCAATGAATGCAGATAAACTAACTATTCAGGATTCAGATTTAGCATGGTTCTTGAACTCAAATCACTAAAGTATAATTAACCAACTGTCGTTGCGAGAATTATCTAAATCTAAATCCTAGGAATTCCAAATCTCTTTGCGAATTCTAAAGTCTAAATCAGCTTTTAGATCAAGTTTGATTTGTTCACAAAACAACTAAACAAAATTTCTTTGCGATTAGTTATTTTTCTCACCTAAGGTTCTATCAGGTAATTAATCGCATTGTTGTGCCTAATCAATTATCCTAAGATCTAAGTTCCAGATTCGTCAACCTAGAATTAGCTTTGAACACAACCTATGGTGAAGAACTAATTCAGATGGTGAATCCTAATCAACTAATCAATCTAGCATTCAGAGAAAACCCTTATGAGAACCCTGAACCTAAAGTGGATCTACTCAGACATGGAAATTGAAGCAATAAATATGTTTGAATAAATCATCAAATAAAACAGAAAGCATAACAAAAATGGTTTGAAATCTTCTCTCCGACGAACAGAGTCTCAGACTTGTCTCCCTTCAAAAGCTCTCTCACAAAACCAGAATAAAATAAAGCATAGCCAACAAAGTGGCTGTAAAATCCCTATAAATAACATAAATCACGTTTTGGGGCTTCTTGTAAATAATAAAGATTTCTGGACCAAATTGCAATTCTTCAACTCTTCATTAAAGTCGCGGGTGGTGTCTGCTGCGATGGGTATCGACCGATACTAGTGAGTATCGATCGATACCAAGCGTGAAATCGGGTACTCAGCTACACGAACGTCTGCTTTGCTCCAAAATGCTCCAGAAAGCTTCAATATCTCCAATTATGCTCCAAACGTGCTAAAACCTGTAAAAGACTCTAAAACACTACGAAATAGTAGAAAGACTCTATAAAACGGACTTATATCATGGCCTAAAATGGGTAAAAACCATGATATATCAACTCCCCCAGACTTAGCCTTTTGCTTGCCCTCAAGCAAAACAGAAAACTAAACCAGAGAAAGAGGTTTGAAAACATAGAGACTCACCTGTTCTTGAAACGTTGCAATGACCCTTTTTCCAAGCACCCAAATGTCACCTAGCCAGCTTTTTGATCTAACCACCGTGTACTTCTCATTAGACATTCGCAGCTTCCCAGACTACATACATTATCTCACATCATCGTTCAATTAAGTCATCCTCGCCAATTTCATCGTTGCGATTAATACCAAGAACCTTCTAGATTCTTGACCATACAATATCATGACAAGGAACCACCATTTTTCACACTTTTTGGTATTATTTCTCTCCCCCAGACTTATTTCTCATTATGTATCTTGCATATACAAATTAAGGTTCGAGACGCGAGTATTGATGGTGTTTACCATCGAATCCTTGGTTCTTCCCTCAAAATTAAATCAAAGGTGTAGGCGAATAGTGGTGTCGCAGGAAATTTTCCTAACCTCGCTTCCACCTTTGTGTGATCATCTCCTCTGAAGTATAATAATGGGGTCGCTGGAAATTTTCCTAACCCTCTACTCAGAAGAAAATCATTTCATCTTTTAATACATCTTATTAACTTGTAACAGGGAGAGAAATACCATTATTTTAAACACGTGGGTTCCTTTGTCAGATACGAATGAGGAATCAAGCTCTATGGATACTAACCACATCGATGAAGTGAAAAAATTTGGCTCAGGCTCTAAGGAACTTTGCAGGAAACATAAGTATCTTCTGGTTAACCGGTCAGCCTTTGGATTTTTCATTAGTCGATCTAGAGCTGATTCTGTAACAATGGTCACTTAGAAGCAAGGTCAGATCAAAAGATTCAAGAAAAAGATCACAGTCTCAGACAAAGTTTTGACTCAATAAAACAACGAATGACTCAAAAACGACTGACTCTAAGAAAAACAAAAACAAATTCAGCGACTACCTCCCCCAGACTTAAACAACACTGTCCCCAGTGTTATCTAACCTATAGTAGGTAAAAGAAAACAAAAGAACAGAATAGAACGAAGAGAAACAAGAAGTTACCGTGCTGGAACATCGAGTGTCGACCGACACACGGCCTGGTATCGGGCGATACCAAGATTAAGTCGACATGATGAGCCTTCTAATTCGTGATTGGTGTCGACCGATACCAATTGGGTATCGATCGACACTCAGGCGATTTCGAGTTTTTCTCCTTGTTCATCCTGACACAAACACAAAACAAAAAATAAAAAGAAAAAGACTCAAAAACAGACTCACCAGTGGGTTGTCTCCCACCAAGCGCTTGTTTTATGTCACGAGCTTGACTGTACGGACGATCAGTCAGGAGAAACTTGAGAGCTGACTCCAAAACAAGCTCCACAATTTGACATCGCCAGCTTCAGAGTTCTGCTCATCATGCCCTCCACAAACTCCCTTCCTTTCTTTTTCAGCTCCGAAGTAAGAAGAACTATAGCCTTAGAGAATGGTTTCGAGGCACCTTTGCACTTCACCTTGTATTCAATCGAATCTCCATCATACTTCTGAGGGATTAAAGTCATAGAAGCAGCATCCTTCACTCCTTTGCTTTTCGCCTTCTTCTTTCCGTTAGACGTTTTGACGTCTTTCTTGGTGATGATAGAAGGACTATCTAGAACTTCTGTGACAGTTGGTTCGTCAGGAGGCTCTTCCAAAAGATCAATTACCAACGTCTCATCTGTAACAACATCGATGCAAGAGACACGTGTGGGAGTTCCTCTAGAGATAGCTTTGTAGTACACCTCCTTGTCAATGTATGAGAACGAGATTTGCTTGCTGGGTGTGTCCATAATGGCACCAACCGTAGCCATGAACGGTCTTCCAAGAATTAACTGCGTACGAGATTGTGTAGTCATCTCCACAACATGAAAATCAGCAGGTACCCGACAATCTCCTACTTTAACCTGCAAATCAGGGATTGTACCATATGGAAGTGAGGTGGAACAATTCGCGAATGTGATAGATGACATGGGCGGTCGAATATCAGCTCCCAATCTCTCTGCAATTGCCCTTGACACGACATTGACGCTAGCCCCTGAGTCAACGAGAGACTCTTTGAATGCAACTCCAGAGATGGAGCATGGAACGGAGAATATGCATGGGTCTTCCCTCTTGGTCAACTGCCTCAGCGGTAGTGACTTGCTTCTTGCCTTGATGAAGAGTACTTCGATCTCTTCCAGGGTTTCTCTGCAATCTTTGAAGTGACTTTGTAGAGGCCATCCCTCTAGAGCTTTTTCAAAAGTGAACGAGTGAGGTATCCTTCGTACCATCTTCTCAAAGCCACGCAGCTGCTTTGGAGTGATGGGGGCTCGGAGGTGTTGGGGAATAGGATTCAGCTTCTTGGGCTTGCGAAGTCTATCAACACTCATACGCAGCTCCTTTGTAGTAACTGGGTGAGTATCGATCGATACAGGGATGGTGTCGGTCGATGCTTGCTCCTTCGAGACGTCCTTGACAGATTCTTGGACTGGTATCGATCGATACTCGGGGATTTTTTGTCAACACAAAATTTTCTGCTATTTGAGTTTCCAGCATCTTCTGATGAATAATGAGAGACTCAATTTTCCCATTCAGATCTGTGTACATAGCGTCCATCTTCCCGTTGAAATTTACTGTCATCTTCTGCTATCCCTGAAGAACCTGTTCAAGTATAGACTCAAGCTTGCTCTCAGAAGTTCTGGGTGGTGTGGATGGGCGTTGAAACCTTTGATCTTGAAATCCAACTCCATCAATGTGGTTAACAAATTCCAGTCCATCCTTTTGGGCAAAACGAACAGCCTTCTGCTGCTTGTCCATCAAAAAATCTAACTTAGCATTCACCTCAGCAATCTGATTGCAATCCAAGTTACCAGCTTGCTTATTGCTCTCCATGTCTGCATTCTTGGTACTATTGCTAGAAATCAAGTTCTCAATAAGCACATAGGCATAGACAGGATACCTTGTGTAGAAATATCCATTGCTCGCAGCATCTAGAGCCATCTGATACCTCCAATCGATTCCTCTGTAGAAAGTACCTAGCAGCTGAACCTGAGTGAAACCATGGTGCGGACAATCTCTCTGATATGACTTGAAACGAATCCAAGCAGCCTTGAGTGCCTCAGTCGGTCCTTGAGAAAACTGAGTAATCTTGTTCCTGAGATCCTCGGATCGTGCATCATCATAGAAGTTGTTCAGGAAGGCAGTCTTAGTTTCTTCCCAAGTAGTCAGTGATCCAGGAGGTAACTGCTTCAGCCAGTAGGTCGCATCTCCACCAAGAGAGTATGGGAAGAGCTTGCAGAAGAGGTAATCATAGGACATTCCATTGCTCTTGATGCTTGTAACCAGATCCTCAAACCTCTCAATGTGATCCATAGGGTGTTCATGAGGAAAATCATGAAAAAGATGCTGACCCACAAGAGTGAAGTATGCAGGTTTTAGCTCAAAGTCATTCCTCTGAAAAGGTGGAGGACGAATCGCTGATCGATTGACATAAAACTTATCAGGCCTGTTGTACTCACCAATCGTTCTACCGCGAGCAGCCACAACATTCCCTGCATTCGCGTTCCCAGTGATATTCCCAGCGACAACAGGAGCAGGTGGAATGATGTTCCCCTCTCCATCCAGACGTTGTCCTCTCTTGTTGCACAACTGACCCTCTTGGTCTCTCAAAGCTCCAGCAGCATCCTGAATCAGAATCATCGTGTTGTTCATCTCTGCTGGCTTCTTTGCTTTCCTGTTTGCAAGTTCCAAATTCACACCTGAAACACACTAGGCAAAGCACGTAAGTAACAAAAAATACATTGAGTATCGATCGACACTGGGTGGTGTCGATCGATATCAACAAAAGAAGACTATGAGTATCGAACGATACTAGGTAGTATCAATCGATTCCGACGAACTTAGTCGAAATTCTCAGACTAAAATCTAATAGCGAATTGAGTCCCCGGCAACGGCGCCAAATTTGATATGCTCAAATTAATACCCTAAAAGTACTAAGCAGTAGTTGCAGTAAAGTAGGGGTCGAACACATGGACTCACAGAGACACACAATAGATTATATAGACGAGAATTAAGCTAAGCAATTCAGATGTAAATGAAAGCAGTGCGTAAATTAAAAGTGTTGTAATTCGATTGGGAGAATGATAGGCTCATGTTTTTTCTCAGAAGATCAATGAATGCAGATAAACTAACTAGTCAGGATTCAGATTTAGCACGGTTCTTGAACTCAAATCACTAAAGTATAATTAACCAACTGTCGTTGCGAGAATTATCTAAATCTAAATCCTAGGAATTTCAAATCTTTTTGCGAATCCTAAAGTCTAAATCAGCTTTTAGATCAAGTTTGATTTGTTCACAAAACAACTAAACCAAATCTCTTTGCGAATAGTTATTTTGCTCACCTAAGGTTCTATCAGGTAATTAATCGCAATGTCATGCCTAATCAATTATCCTAAGATCTAAGTTCCAGATTCGTCAACCTAGAATTAGCTTTGAACACAACCTATGGTGAAGAACTAATTCAGATGGTGAATCCTAATCAACTAATCAATCTAGCATTCAGAAAAAACCCTTATGAGAACCCTGAACCTAAAGTGGATCTACTCAGACATGGAAATTGAAGCAATAAACATGTTTGAATAAATCATCAAATAAAACAGAAAGAGTAACAAAAAGGGTTCGAAATCTTCTCTCCGACGAACAGAGTCTCAGACTTGTCTCCCTTCAAAAGCTCTCTCACAAAACCAGAATAAAATAAAGCATAGCCAACAAAGTGGCTGTAAAATCCCTATAAAAAACATAAATCACGTTTTGGGGTTTCTTGTAAATAATAAAGACTTCTGGACCAAATTGCAATTCTTCAACTCTTCATTAAAGTCGCGGGTCGTGTCTGCTGCGATGGGTATCGACCGATACTAGTGAGTATCGATCGATACCAAGCGTGAAATCGGGTACTCAGCTACACGAACGTCTGCTTTGCTCCAAAATGCTCCAGAAAGCTCCAATATCTCCAATTATGCTCCAAACGTGCTAAAACCTGTAAAAGACTCTAAAACACTACGAAATAGTAGAAAGACTCTATAAAACGGACTTATTTCATGCCCTAAAAGGGGTAAAAACCATGATATATCAGTGACTCGGGCTCAACCGTGAATGTCATGACCTTGGAGATGGCCAAAAGTCTTGGAATAGATAATTTGAAAGATTACCCCTCCACCATCCCATTCGGAGACTCTTCCACGAAGAAACCTCTTGGCATGATTGAAGACTTTCCTCTCAAGATTGGAAAGTGCCTTGTACCAACGGACTTCATTGTAATGGAGATGGCACCAAACATAAAGCTCCCTATACTCCTCGGGACTCCATTCCTCAACACAACCGGTGCAAGCTTGGACTTCATAAACAAGAGGGTTGTTCTTAGGAACGTGGATGACAAGAAGTTCTACACAATGATGCCTTCTTCCACCGCTATTTGTGGGACTATTATTTGTAGAGACAATGAAGCCCAAGCCCGGAAGGTTGAGTATGTGGGGGTTTGAGCGATAGTGAGTATTGGAAAGGTTGAAGAAGCCCTTGCTCTAGATGGAAGTTGCTTGAATTCCCTCTTTCACACCACAACGGAGAGTGAGGGTGAAAGTGCTAAGGTTGACAAGAAGAGGACAAAGCCTAGGTCCGAGGAGAGGAAACCAAGCATGCTCAAGGGGATTGGACCCTTGCTAGACCAACCTTCGATCGTGACTCTCATCCCATGGAAACATGAAGAAGGGATGATTGCGAACACGGTCAAATGTAGAGGGCGTCCCAAGCCTTTTCTCAAGGCCATAGCAACCCTCACACCGGAGGTTAAGGAGCCAAATCACGCAGATCTTCAAGGCTTAATGGGAAAAGTTCTCAAACTCGAGCTTAAGAAACCGCCATGGGATGCTCGCGCTCCTCAATCACCCGCCTAAAAGGGTAACAAAAGTCAAACTTCATGACTCTAAACAAAGTGCTCTTGGGAGACACCCCAAGCTTATCCTTGTACATATTTCCTTTTATGCTTTTCTTTCGTTAGTAGTTCCTTTTGATGGGTTTTCTTAGTGCAAGTAGGTTCTCGATGGTCTTATGGGCATGGACTTATGGACTAAGGTGCATAGGATGAGGTGATGGAATATGGCGTCTCTTGATCCCTCTCGTCCCTCCATCCTTTTCCAAGGTAACACTCGAAACTTTGTACATAGCATTTAGAATCATATATTTTTCTCTCTTTCATGCATTGTTTAACTCTTCCTTAAGCTTCTATTACACAAGGGACTGTGTAATATAAATTTGGGGGAGGGTTTGTGTGTTATCTAACATCGTTTTTGGTGTTCCTATTTTGCCTTATGCATCTTGAGTCTCATGCATATCATGCATTTTCAATAAATTTTGAAATTTTTTGCACTGTAGATAATGCATTGCATGTGCATAGGAAACTAGAATGACTTCTCCTTATAAAGTGTCGTTTTAAGAGTTTAAGTCCTATGCTCAAGATCTTGTGTGCGAAATCAAGGTCGAACCAGGTTTGGATCTCATGTCTCATTACTTCGTTCTTAGCCGAAGCAAGTTTCGATTTGAATCCAATCCTATCTAAGCGAGAACCTTAATTTTGACACATTAATTATCGTGTTCATGCATTGCATAATGGACTCATGGATTCCGCATACATACTTGGGTCATCTTATACCTTTTTACCACTCTTGTTGGCACTACACCAAAACAGGGTTTTTGCTACTGCAAAAACAGTCGGAAATCAGTAGCAAAACACCCTGTTACGACTGATTTCTGACTGATTTCTGCAGTAGGTAAAGGTCTAGTCGCAAATAAAATCAGTAGCAAAATTGCTACTGATTTACGTCTGATTTACGACTGATATTAGGCGGTCACTATTCAGTCGCTAATCAGTAGCAAAATTTTACGACTGATTAGTGACTGAATTTTGCTACTACAGCCGTAGTCGGTAATCAGTCGTGAAATTTAGCTACTGAATTGCGACTGATTACCTACTACTTTAGCTACTGATTTGCTACTGGTTTGTGATTTTTTTAACGACTGATTTGCTACTGGTTTGTGATTTTCTTACCACTGATTTTAGCTATTCAGTAGCAAAATATAGCTACTGATTAGCGACTGATATATTGTTTAAATTAAAAAAAAATTAATTAATTAATATAAATGTAGACTAATTACATATAAAACATTCAAGTTTACAAAAATAAAGTAAAACAAATGAATAACACAAATCCATACACCAAAAAACCAAATGTCTTAGACCTCAAGATCCCCGATGTTATAAAATGTTGTCGGCTCGATATTAGCTCCAAGGATAGCATCATAGTTTGGCCTCTTATCAAGTGGCGCTTGTGATAACTGCACCATATTGAGTAAAGAGAAAGCAGCTTAATGCTTATATTGTGATTTAACAAAAAAAAAAACTGACTATATAAATGCATTTTTTACTTTCTCAAACAGACTTACTTGCATACTCATGGAATTGTATCCACCAAGACGTCCAAGAATATGCCATGAACGGATTGTCTACAAGATTTTAGCCATAAAAACAAAGCAGCAAGTGATTTGTTTGGTTTTTCCTTATCTTCTCAGAATAGTATAGGAATGCTAAAGGTTTAGTTTAAGGGGCTCACATAAGAGATCAAGGCAATGTCTTTGTCCAGCGGTGCGTTGTGAAACTCCAACCACATGTATGAATTTGAATACTCAAATCTTACAAATCAACAATACCGAGAAGAGTTAAAAAGACAACAATAGAGCATAAGAAACAATGAGAAAGAACAAACGTAGACAAAGTAAGAACATGAATATCAAAACCACTCTATAGAACAACAAGGCATTGACGATATCAACAACTACAAGGCAATGTGCAAGCAAAATCAACCAAGGGAATCACATATAATCTGAGTCACTCACTTGTTGAATGTCACCTGCATCGAAGTAGCTGAACCAGTCTTAGTGTGCAGAATCATGTTTCTCTTCTTCCTCAATCTCTCTTCCATCTACCAAAATAAAAATGAAAACAACATTCAAAATCGACACAGTAATCGAAGGCTAAGCTCAAATTTCAGTCTCACATCTAGCAAAGTTCTAAAGAAAACGAAAACGATGGATGGAGACTCACAACGGAAAAAGAAAACGATGGATGGAGACTCGAACTCAAACAGATCTAAAGAACAAATGAGAACCCCCATAACCAGGTCAAGAATTTCGCAATAAAACAGAAAAAAGAATCAGAAGAAATCGGTTGTTTGACCGCACGAAGACAGATGGATTACCTTAGCAGTGGAGGACGAGGATTCATAGGCCTGAGAAGGCTGAGAAGACATGAATCCGCCGCCGGAGAAAGCGGAATTCGGCTCGAATTGGCTGTTGGAGACGAGGAGATGCCGGCGGAGATGGTGTAGTATGGCCGCTTCGTGGATATCGGGAGGCGAGTTAGGGTTTGGGTGACCTAGGTCATGGGAAACAGGAGGTGGAGGATGAGGATGAGGCTGAGTGCGTTGGTTAAACCGGATCGGAAGGTGGTGGCGGAGGAGGAGCAGTGTCGTCGGTGTCAAAACGGAGGAGGAAGATGGGAGAAGAGGAGGAAAGAAAATGAGAGAAGTTGCTGTCATTAAAAGCGAATCCAAAATCCCAGTCGGAGGAGGAACCATGACGAGTGAAATCAGAATCCATCTGGTTTTGGGTTCGAAAAGATCCGTGTTTTGAGGACTGCCTGTAGAAGAAGACATTCAAAGAATCAAAGCCTTGAAGGGAGATGAAGGAAGAGGAGACGAAGGGGACAAGAGGCGAAAAAAAAAACAAATTAGATATTGCCCGTTGGATTTATTATATCAACGGTAGATGATAAATCAAAGTGCAATCCTTGTCTCAATGGATTATCCAATGAGAAAGAAGCTTTCATTATATTGTCATTTGGTTATATTTATGCTTAAAAATAATTATAAGTACATAATTTAAGATTGGTTTTATGTAAAGTATATATGTAAATGGTGTAAAATATTGGTTTTATGTATATATAATAATTATATTTTGATTTTATGGTTTATGATTTAACTTCTATGATTAAAAGTTTAAATTTTTAAGGTTTAGAGTTTATGATTTAGGGTTTGGAGTATAGGTTTAAAGTTTAGGGTTTGGGGTTTGGGGTTTAGGTTTAAGAGTTAAGGTTTGAAAAAGATTTATAAAACTTGACTTTTTTTATAAGTGTTGGATCTTAGTTTATGATTTAGGGTTTGGACTTTGGAGTTTAGGTTTAAAGTTTAGGGTATGGGGTTTGAGGTTTAGGTTTAAGAATTAAAGTTTGAAAAAGTTTTATAAAACTTGAGTTTATGATTAAGGGTTATAGGTTTAGGGTTAAGGGTTTGTGTTTGGGGTTAAGGGTTTGTGTTTGGGATTTAGAATTTATGATTTATAAGATGATTATATTTATAAAAATTGTAAGTGTTGAATTTTTTGATATTTATGTGTAAGATCTAGTTTACAAATTATGATTTATAGTTTATGATTAAAGGTTAGAGATTTAGGGTTTAGGGTTAATGGTTTGTGTTTGGGGTTTAGAATTTATGATTTATAAGATTATTATATTAAAAAAAATGTAAGTGTTGAATTTTTTGTATATTATTTGATATGCATGTGTAAGATCTAGTTTACAATTTAAGATTTATAGTTTATGATTAAGGTTTAGGGTATGTGTTTGGGTTTTAGAATTTAATATTTATAAAGTGATTATATTTAAAAAAATTGTATTTGTTAATTTTTTTTGTATATTATTTGATATTTATGTGTAAGATCTAGTTTACAATTTAAGATTTAGAGTTTATGATTAAGGGTTAGAGGTTTAGGGTTTAGGGTTTGTGGTTGGGTTTAGAATTTATGAATTATAAAATGATTATATTTAAAAAATGTGTAAGTGTTGAATTTTTTGTATATTATTTGATATTTATGTGTAAGATTTAGTTAGAAAATATATAGAAAATTTCCCGACTGATTCCCGACTGCAAACCAAATTAGGTACACCAACCACCAAATAAAATCCACGTGATTTATAACTACTTTTTGCTACTATTTTGTTACTGTTCTACAACCCACCGAATTCAGTAGCAAATCAGTCGCTAAAATTACTACTGATTAGCTACTGCATGTTTTCGACTACAATTCAGTCGTAAAACGACTACTAATTAACGACTGATATTTTTAGTCACTAAATACCTACTGATTTGCGACTGTTTGAAAATAGTCGCAAATCAGTCGGAAATCAGTAGCAAAACAGTCGGTAAATTTACCGACTGCCTAATCAGTAGCAACAATCAGTAGCAAAAACTCTGTTTTGGTGTAGTGTGGCCCAAGTAGCCAATTCTCACCTTTGGAATGGTTTACCCACCTAAAACTCAACCTTCTTTCAAGCCTACATGTTTAGTGAGCGTTGTGAGGCCTTATTTTTTAATGGACTTAGCAAAAAGTGTTGGGTCTAGAGCGACAAGGAAAGGTTTTCATGTAGAACTAGCTCGCGCATCATGAGCTAGAATAGGCTAAGTTAGATAGGATGGTATTTGGGATGAGGGGAATGAATGAAAAAGAAGGAAAAGAAGGATTTTGGGATTAGAAAAGTAGAAAGAAAGAAAGAGATTTGGGAGAATGACTAGGGGAAGCAATAAGTTTGTAATGGTTGGCAAGAATATATGTGGTTTAGCTTTAAGTGATTGAAAAGATAGTCTCTAGTTTTGAAAAGAATGAAAATAAGCCAAAATGGCTAAAACAAGTTGTGAAGAAAATTAAGAGAGACTAAAGAATCTAAAAGAAGAGCTAAGCCAAGGAAAGTAAAGGAAGCCAAACCATTGGTTGAAGAAGAAACTCCCTAAGTGCTTATGAAAAAGAAAGATGATGAAAAGATGTGGGATGAGAAGTGATATGCTCAAATTAATACCCTAAAAGTACTAAGCAGTAGTTGCAGTATATTAGGGGTCGAACACAATGACTCACAGAAACACACAATAGATTATGTAGATGAGAATCAAGCTAAGCAATTCAGTTGAAACAAAAAGCAATAAATAGTAAAGAGTTGTAAATTTGATGGGAGAAATATAGATTCAGGGTATTTCTCAGGGAATCAATGAATGCAGATAAACTAACTAACATGATTCAGATTAACGCGGTTCTTGAACTCAAATCACTAAAATATAATTAACCAACTGTCGTTGCGAAAACTATCTAAATCTAAATCCTAGAATTCCAAATCTCTTTGCGAATCCTAAAGTCTAAATCAGCTTTTAGATCAGGTTTGATTTGTTCACAAAACAACTAAACCAAATCTCTTTGCGAATAGTTATTTTGCTCTCCTTAGGTTCTATCAGGTAATTAATCGCACTGTCGTGCCTAATCAATTATCCTAAGATTTATGTTCTAGGTAGCTAATCTAGAACAAGCTTTGAACACAACCTAAAGTGAAGAACTAATTCAGATGGTGAATCCTAATATACTAATCAACCTAGCATTCAGAGAAAACCCTTATGAGAACCCTGAACCTAAAGTGGATCTACTCAGACATGGAGAATGAAAACAACATGATTGAATAGATCATCAAAGAAATCAATAAAAACAGGAGTTCAGAGTTGTCTCTCCAAAAACCAAAGTAAAATCAAGAGTAGAATAAAGCATAGAACAAAAGCATAGAACAAAGGCATATAACAAAGGCACACCCACAAAGTGGCTGTAAAACCTAATTAAATAATCTAAACACGAATTGGGGTCTTCTTATAAATGTTAAAGTCTTCTGGGGCAATTATGCAATTCTTCAAACTTCATTAAAAGTCGCGGGTCGTGTCTGCTGCGATGGGTATCGATCGATACCAAGGGGTATCGATCGATGCTTGACGTAAAATCGGGTACTCAGCAACACGAACTTCAGCTTCGCTCCAGAATGCTCCAGAAAGCTTCAATATCTCCAATTATGCTCCAAACATGCTAAAACCTGTAAAAGACTCTAAAAGACTCTATAATAGAGTAAATACTCGATAAAACGGACTTATATCATGGTCTAAAAGGGGTAAAAACCATGATATATCAACTCCCCCAGACTTAGCCTTTGCTTGCCCTCAAGCAAATAGAAGACTAAACCAGAGAAAGAGGTTTGAAAACATAGAGACTCACCTGTTCATGAAACATTGCAATGACCCTTTTCCCAAGCACCCAAATGTCACCTAACCGGCTTTTGATCTAACCACCATGTACTTCTCCGTAGACATTCTCAGCTTCCCAGACTACACGCATTATCTCACAGCATCGTTCAATTAAGCCATCCTCACCAGTTTCATCGCTGTGAATTAATATCAAGAACCTTCTAGATTCTTTCCCATAAAATATCATGACAAGGAACCACCCTTTTTCACACTTTTTGGTATTATTTCTCTCCCCCAGACTTATTTCTTATTATGTTCTCTATTTTTTTAGATCTGCATATACATATCAAGGTATGAGACGCGAGTATTGATGGTGTTTGCCACCGAATCCCCGGTTCTTCCCTCTCAAAGTATCAAAGGATGTAGGCGAATAATGGCATCATAGGAAAATCCTAGCCTCGCTTCCAATCCTTTGTGTGATCATTCCCTCTAAAGTAGAATAATGGGATCGCTGGAAATTTTCCTAACCCTCTACTCAGAAGAAAATCATTTCATCTTTTAATGCACTTATTTATTAATTAACTTGTAACAGGGAGAGAAATACAATTATTTTAAAACACATGGGTTCCTTTGTCAGATACGAATGAGGAATCAAGCTCTATGAATACTAATCACATCGATGAAGTGCAAAATTTTGGCTCAGGCTTTAAGGAACTTTGCTGGAAACATGAGTGTCTTCTAGTCAACTGGTAAGCCTTTGGATTTTTTATTAGTCGATCTAGAGCTGATTCTGTAATAATGGTCACTTATAAGCAAGGTCAGATCAAAAGATTCAAGAAAAGGATCACAGTCTCAGACAAAGTTTTGACTCAATAAAACAACGAATGACTCAAAAACGACTCACTCTAAGAAAAACAAAAACAAAGTCAGCGACTTCCTCCCCCAGACTTGAACAACACTGTCCCCAGTGTTATCTAGCCTAGAGTAGGTAAAAGAAAACAAAAGAACAGAATAGAACGAAGATAAACAAGAAGTTACCGTGCTGGAACATTGAGTATCGATCGACACACAGCTTGGTATCGGACGATACCAAGCTTAAACTGATACATATCCTTTCATTCGCGTAGGGTGTCGACCGATACTCAACGGTATCGATAGACACTCAGGCGATTCCAAGTTTTTGCTTCTTGTTTATCCTAACACAGACACAAAACAAAAAAGAAAAAGAAAAAGACTCAAAAACAGACTCACCAGTGGGTTGCCTCCCACCAAGCGCTTGTTTTACTTCACGAGCTTGACTGTACGGACGATCAGTCAGGAGAAACTTGAGAGGTGACTCCAAAACAAGCTCCACAATTTGACATCGCCAGCTTCAGAGTTCTGCTCATCATGCCCTCCACAAACTCCCTTCCTTTCTCTTTCAGCTCCGAAGTAAGAAGAACTTTAGCCGTAGAGAATGGTTTCGAGGCTCCTTTGCACTTCACCTTGTATTCAATCGAATCCCCATCACACTTCTAAGGGATTAAAGTTATAGAAGTAGCATCCTTCACTCCTTTTCTCTTCACCTTCTTCTTTCTGTTAGACGTTTTGACGTCTTTCTTGGTGATGATAGAAGGATTATCTAGAAGGTCTATGACAGTTGGCTCATCAGGAGACTCTTCCAAAAGATCAATTACCAACGTCTCATCTGTAACAACATCGATGTAAGAGACACGTGTGGGAGTTCCTCTAGGGATAGCTTTGTAGTACACCTCCTTGTCAATGTATGAGAACGAGATTTGCTTGCTGGGTTTGTCCATAATGGCACCAACTGTAGCCATGAATGGTATTCCAAGGATCAACTGTGTACGAGATTGTGCACTCATCTCCACAACATGAAAATTAGCAAGAACCATACAGTCTCCTACTTTAACCAGCAAATCAGGGATTACACAATATGGAAGTGAGGTGGAACAATTCGCGAATGTGATAGATGACATGGGCGGTCGAATATCAGCTCCCAATCTCTCTGCAATTGCCCTTGACACGACATTGACGCTAGCCCCTGAGTCAACGAGAGACTCTTTGAATGCAACTCCAGAGATGAAGCATAAAACTGAGAATATTCCTGGGTCTTTCCTCTTGGTCAACTGTCTCAGCAGAGGTGGTGTACTACTGGCCTTGATGAAGAGTGCCTTAATCTCTTCCCCAGTTTCTCTACAATCTTTAAAGTGACTTAGCAAAGGCCAACCCTCTAGAGCTTCTTCAAAAGTGAACGAGTGGGGAATCCTTTGTACCATCTTCTCAAAGCCACGCAGCTGCTTTGGAGTGATGGGGGCTCGGAGGTGTTGGGGAATAGGATTCATCTTCTTGGGCTTGCGAAGTCTGTCAACACTCATATGCAGCTCCTTTGTAGTATCTGGGTGAGTATCGATCGATACACAGAGAGTGTCGATCGATGCTTGCTCCTTCGAGACGTCCTTGACAGATTCTTGAACTGGTATCGATCGCTACAAAAGGGTATCGGTCGATACACGGGGTTTTGGATCCTCTCGTGCAGGTGTATGGGCTGGTATTGATCGACACTGGCTGGTATCGATCGATACAAGGAGATTTTCTGTCAACACGGAATTTTCTGCTATTTGAGTTTCCAGCATCTACTGATAAATACTGAGAGACTCAATTTTCCCATTCAGATCTGTGTACATAGCGTCCATCTTCCCATTGTGGTTTAGTGTCATCTTCTGTTGTCCCTGAAGAAGTTGTTCAAGCATGGATTCCATCTTACTCTCAGAAGTTCTGGGTGGTGTAGGTGGGCATTGATACCTTTGATCTTGAAATTCATCTCCATCAATGTGGTTAACAAATTCCACTCCATCTTTTTTAGCAAAACGAACAGCCTTATGCTGCTTGTCCATCAAAAAATCTAACTTAGCATTCACCTCAGCAATCTGATTGCAATCCAAGTTACCAGCTTGCTTATTGCGCTCCATGTCTGCATTCTTGGTACTATTGCTAGAAATCAAGTTCTCAATAAACACATAGGCATAGTCAGGATACCTTGTGTAGAAATATCCATTGCTCGCAGCATCTAGAGCCATCTGATACCTCCAATCGATTCCTCTGTAGAAAGTACCCAGCAGCTGAACCTGAGTGAAACCATGGTGCGGACAATCTCTCTGATATGACTTGAAACGAATCCAAGCAGCCTTGAGTGCCTCAGTCGGTCCTTGAGAAAACTGAGAGATCGTGTTCCTGAGATCCTCGGATCTCGCATCATCGTAGAAGTTTTTCAGGAACGCATTCTTCGTCTCGTCCCATGTAGTCAGCGAACCAGGAGACAACTGCTTCAGCCAGTAATTTGCTTCTCTACCAAGAGAGTATGGGAAGAGCTTGCAGAAGAGGTAATCATTGGACACTCCATTGCTCTTGATGCTTGTAACCAGATCCTCAAACCTCTCAATGTGATCCATAGGGTGTTCATGAGGAAAACCATGAAAGAGATGCTGACCCACAAGAGTGTAGTATGCAGGTTTCAGCTCTAAAGTCATCCCTCTGAAAAGCAGGAAGGTGAATCGCTGATCGATTGGCATAGAACTGATCAAGCCTGTTGTATTCACCAATCGTTCTATCACGAGCAGCCACAGCATTCCCTGCATTCACAGCAATTTCAGGGACAATGATATTTCCAGCGACAACAGGAGCAGGTGGAATGATGTTACCCTCTCCATCCAGGCGTTGTCCTCTCTCGTTGCACAACTCACCCTCTTGGTCTCTCAAAGTTCCAACAGCATCCTGAATCAGGATCATCGTGTTGTTCATCCCTGCTGGCTTCTTTGCTTTCCTGTTTGCACGTTCCAAATTCACATCTGAAACACAATAGGCAAATCACGTAAGTAACAAAAAAAATACGTTGAGTATCGATCGACAATGTGTGGTGTCAATCGATATCAACAAAAGAAGACAACGAGTATCGACCGATACTATGTAGTATCGATCGATACCGACAAACTTAGTCGAAATTCTCAGACTAAAATCTAATGGCGAATTGAGTCCCCCGGCAACGGCGCAAAAAACGCCTTGTAAAGGGTAGCTAGGATTGGTTCTTTGTGGGTTTAGAATTATGGTAGAATTTGTATTTGGGCAATGTGTAGATGGAAGTCTAGCCTTGTATGCATCAATTGCTTTTCACCCTTAGCATTTTGCCAAAGTTCATTCCTTCAATGAGAGACCCCTTATTCGGAAACCGCCTCATGCATTGAAATCATCTTTGTCTCAAAACCGTATCCCTAACCAAATGAGTTTATTTGCATTGCATGAACATGATCCACTAGAAACCACTAATCGAATGTCAAAGGATTGGATGATAGGAAGGATTGTGTAGGTTGAGGCTTAAGCTTGATTCATGTAAGGATGGACATGGCTAGCTCCTTTTGAGTAAACATGTTTGATCGTACCTTAGAGCTTGCACTTGGACTTGAATTCTTTTAATTATGCATTTGCTTGAGGACAAGCAAAGGAGTAAGATTGGGGGAGTTGATATCCTCATATTTTGGAGTATTTCCTAGGTGATTGGAGGCAATTGGGCATGTTTGGAGTATTGGAGCATAAGAAGAATGCAAAGCCCATCCGAGACGCCGGAAATATGTAGCTGGAAGAAGGCTCTCCTATATGAATCAGCCTTGAAACTCTTCATAGGAGTTGTAGAGGAGTGAGTTATCTGACTACAGGAGTTGGATTCAAGCCATTTGGACATCTAGTTAAGGAGTTATCGCAGATTTATTGAAGACGTCTCTGTCTGGCCGAGGAGTTTTCCCTCAGTACCGCCCGGGACAAGATTTCCCCTCAGAGCCGGCATGAAACTTTCCCTCGGGCAGGAGATATCCCGGCCTTCCGTCCCGGATTGAAGTCCCCCAGCATCACTCTCCCTCACCGAAGACTTCTCATCCCGGCCTCTCATCCCGGCTTGAAGTCCCCCGGCATCACTCTCCCTCACCGAAGACTTCTCATCCCGGCCTCCCATCCCGGACCAAAGTCCCCCGGTGCTGAAGTTTCCCTCCGGCAGGGGATATCCCGGCCCCTCGTCCCGGCTTGAAGACCCCCGGCATCACCATCCCTCTCGGCAACAATTCTAATCTCGGCTCCGTGTCCCGGACGCATCCTGGCCGGGATCTATTTCCGACCCAAAAATGTCTGGGTCAAAATCCGGTTTGTTTCGGGTTGACCCGGTTCCCCTTTTTATTATAAATATCCTAAAACCCTAATTTTAGTTACTATGCTTTTTGTTAGTCAAAAACATTTCCCCTTTTGAGAGAGAACATGGATTTTGTAAGAGAGATATTTGAAGTTTATGCATTTAGGTGTTTATCTCATTGAATCTCTTCCATCTATCTTCTTTTTATCTTGATTATCCATCACCCATCAATGGATTCATCTCCTATCCATATCGATTTTGAGATGTTCTTGATGGGTCTTGAGTAGTCTTTTAAGATCTTGAGATGGGGTAGATTTGGGTGATCCAATGCATGATTCAGGGTGTTTAGGGTTAGATTATCCTTATTCCCTTCTTGAATAGTGCCCTTAATGCTAGATATAGCTTGAGAAAGTAGATCTAAATCATAAGGCATTTCATGCACTCCAAGTGTTTGATGAAATTCCTTGATGAACTATTCAATGGATTTATGCTCCTAGCCTAAGAGATTAGTTGTCTAGGGTGTATTTTGGTTGATCTTGTTATTATTTTTAATGCTTGCTAATTGTTAATCCACAAATGATAATTTGCTAATGGATTTGATAATTAACATAGTGATTAGTTGCTTGAGAAAGAACTAATCAAGATTAGAGATCTATTGCCTAGGGAAAGCTTATTTGAGTGAAAGAACACCATGAGTTGTGCTTGGATTACCTAAAGTCGATAACCCCATCTTAGGATTCGCTTTTGTTATTTAAATCACATCTTATTTGCTTTGCTAATTACTTGTTTTGAATTGATAATTAACCACAAACAACCCTTGTTTAGCTTAACATACTATAAGCACATTGCATTCTTAGTGATTAGGATAAATCCCTTTATGGATTGATAACCTTCATACTACACGTATTGGAGTTATTGATACCTCCTAGAGACTAAAAAGTCTTGTATCAATCAGCCTCCGAGGTCTCGATCTGGATAAATACCGAATAATGTTTCAAGAATGCTTCTTGAAGTTGGGTGAAATTATCAATCGTATTCGGCTCCAGGGAAGTGAACCATTCCAGGGCCGAATCCGTTAAATTTTCAACAAAGAAGCGGCAGCGTGCTGCCTCGAGAAGGCGAACTTAAAACTTCTCATGAATGCCTTGGGGTCGGTTTCTCCGTTATACCGGGGAAACCGGATGGTCCCAACATCTCCAAGCTGGGGGCTCGCAATCCGCGAGGTGAAGGGGGACTGGTTGACTTCCTCAATCACCCGATCTATTTCGGGTGCTGAGTTTAAAGCAGCGTGGACTTGCGATCTCATCCGCTGAAGTTCGGCACTGGTTTATTCGTAATATTTCTTAATCGATTCAAATCCATGTGAATCAGTATTCAAATCCATGAGAGCAGAATCTCACAACCTCAATTCTTAACTTGCAGGTTATATGTTCTTAAAAATGACTTAGAAAATTTAGAGAGAAAAAGGTGTATATTATTATTATTGCCCAGAATTCCGCTTTTCATTGTGGCTGATACTCGAAACATATACATGCCCGAAAAATGTAACTGCCTAGTCATAATTATACGTATTAAATACATACTTAATTTTTCAATCTAAGACTTTATTGCTGAGCTTGATCATGGGGTTTTGAGTTAATATGTTTGACTGTTGAGATGCAATCTCCTGCTCCCAACGACCTCGCCCCTTCCTATGTGCTCGGTTTCATCCAGCTTGTAGGCCTATTCTGCCATACCTTGTTGTGAGCTGGGCCTTCTTCATTGGATCTGTTTATTCAAGATGGGCCTAGAGCGTGAGATTTGGGCCCAACAGTTGCCCCCAGCATCCTTGTTAATTTATTATTGAGGATGCGATGCTACAATCTCGGATCATGGTTGATTTTCTGGTCGACATAATCTTGCAACCTCGGATCTCTGATTGACTCCTTGCGTGCTCAAATGCCGAGTTTTCAAGGATCTTGCAGTAATTGCACGATTTTTAAGGGAGGCGACAGAGCGAGTGAACGAGTGGGTGGTAGATATAAATGAGCGGTTCACGCTGCTTAAAATTCCCACGTCGCCTCAACTCCCCACTTGCCAAGGTAATGATATCTTTTTTTATTTGTATTTTTTTTATCTCTCCTTACTTTCAATTTAAGCTGTCTTCTCTTCCTTTTACTTTTTAACCGAGAAATCTCTGCGAAAATTCCTTCCCCCATTGAAACCTGCCAAAATTTCCCTTTCACCCTCGATTTTCCGCGTTTACTGCGATGGCTTCCTCTTCTCAGCCGGAACATTTTCCCTCTCTCGTCGTTCGATTTGATTCTCACTCGAGGAGTTATATCTCGCCTGCCGAGCTCACAAACATCTCTGCTTTATGCGGACTCAACTTCGGCGACCTCATCGTTCCGTCGGCTGATAGCTCTCCGGAAAATCCTCCGGAGGGTTATGCATGTGGTATGCCGCGTTCTTCTTGAAGTGACGCCTGACTTTTCCTATCCCGGCAGTTATTTCTAACATCGTCGGCGACCTCGGGCTTGCCCTCCCTCAACTTATGCCCAGTGCGATGAGAATCCTTGTCGAGCTCTGGGTTCGCTCTAAGGAAACCGGGGTGGTGTTCGACACATAGGTTTTCCGCCAGCTCTTTAATGTTAAGGCGAAATCGCATCTTTGCGGATCCTACTATTTCCCGGTGAAGGTTAATCGGTATGTTTTTAAATTCAATGTAAGGGATGATAAATGGTGGGAGCAGTGGTTCTATTTCAGAATCTCCAGCCAACCCGTCGAGGGCGAGTCGATACTCCGACATTCCTGGGTTCAGATTACTGGTCAGAATGAACCCTAGGAAGTCGGCTCGAGTGCCCACCTTAGCTGTTTTTCTTTTGGTTTTGATTTAACTCTCCTTTTTTGCAGAGTCTATTGATTCTTCAAAGACGGTGACGGCTGAAGTCCGGCGGCTCATTGAACTTTTCAGGGAGGAGAGCTCCCACTGGAAACGATTCACTGCTGATCGGATTCAGCAGGCTCGCGGTCGTCGAGCCCCTGGGCTATCAGTCACAATTGCTCTCCGGCTCGCAGGTCTGTTTACATGCGGGCATAGAAATTACTTCCTAAATCATGACTCTTTCTTAGTTCTGATCATGGTTCTTGGTTTTGCAGATTCTCGGTCTCCATCTCCCCCACCTCAAATTGACATTTCAGCTCCTCTTCCATCTATTATCCCAAGACTCGAGGCTATTGCTATAGATTTTGCTCGTGTTGAGGTTGATCTTCCGGCTAAATCCCAGGCGCCGGATAATGCTCCTGCCACCTCCCAGATTGACCTGACTCGTAGTGACAGCTCCACCGAATCCAACAAGATGGTTCTTAAGAAGCCCCAACGCCTTTCATACAGGGAGAGGATGCGACTGCGTCCTGCCCCGATGCCAGCTAGTGCTCTTGACAAAAAGGTCCAGGAGGCCCTTGGCAAATATGCCCGTGCTGAGACCTCGCAGCATGAATATCCCAAAAAGGATGATCATCATGAGTCCTCGACTGATCATGGCGATGGTGTCCACTTGCCAATGGGTGGTAATGATGAGGCTGCTCAACAGGATGTGCGAGCTAGGAACTCTCATAAGTCAATTTCCAGGGTGTCTTCTAGGGAGCCCAGCCACTCTGTCGAGCATCAATCTCGTTCTAAGCGATCTCGTGGTGATGGGTTTGAAGGCGAGGAAACATCAAAGAGGCACGTGGCACCTCGTTCGCAGGGTGGTGGATGCAGTTCTCCGAATGCCTTTAGGTTCGATTTTGACAGACCTGAGGCAATCGTTGAGAATAGCTCCCAGCTTGCGAATCTCTTTAGGCATGTTAGGCCTTCCTCCTGCTTCTTGCCATCCCTTAGGAACATGAGGAAGCCTAAGAGCTATATCCAGTTCGCGAATGCGATGGGTTAGGTAGCTTCGGTTATCCTTACTTTATTTTTATTTCTTTGGTTTTTCTTTGCTGAATTTTCGTTTTCCTTTTTCAGGCTATCTCTGCTGCCAACGAGCTGGTTAACTCATTTGAGCAGGATCTCCGTTCTGCTACCCAGCCCGAGGACGTAGAGAGGGCAGCTAAGACCATTGCCGACCTCGTTTCCGAACGGGACGAGCTGATGGCAAGGCTTGCTCAGGGTGAGGAGAGGATGGTAAATGTTTCGCTCTTGGAGAGTCAAGTCAAGGACCAAACTGATCTGGCCAGGAATTGGGAAAGTTCAGCTCTGGAAGTTCAAGCTCGTTCTGTCACTCTCCAAGATCAGGTCTCTGTTCTGAAAAAATCCGACGAGGACTTAAGGGTGAATCTCCGAGTCGCCGAAGGTCGTGTTGGAACCGTTGAGGGAGGTTTGCGCTCTGCTAGTGAGAACATCGTTGGGCTCAGGATCCAGATTGAGAAAATCATTGAGGATTCGAAGAGACTTGCTAAGAAGCAGAAGGATATGGTGAAGAAGGCGGAGAGAGCTACGAGGAAAGAGATCTCCAAGCAGTACCACGCCATCTTGCTGAAGATAAAGGAGAAGTTTGAGAAGAAGAAGGTTGAGGTTGACACCGAGACTCAACTTATGGAATGTAAGTCCAACATCATTCTTCTCGATGACATCATAGGTAAGACCATCACTGACTTTGCGGATGAGAAGAAAAACATTGAGGCTGAGCAGCTAAGATTGGATGAGGAGCTCGCCATTGCCCCGGTATCCGACCTCTCTTTGAGTAAACTCAAACTCCCGCAGGTATCCGAGGACTCGGTTACTTTACCTGCTGGATCGGGTGTGCAGTCTTTAAGTGATCAACCGGACTTTGGTTCTCATGATCTTATGAGGGAGTTCCCGGTGCCCTTGGACCAGCCTGCCTCAGTGAGCAAGTCGACTGATCCGGCCACCTAGTGGCTTTCTTTTTACCCTTTTCCTTTTGATTTGTACTTTTGAATCTAGTGCATGAGGAGGCCTTGAAACCTGTTTCTGGTTTGTTTGTTGAACTCGTTTATGTTTTAGTGAACTTGTGCTCCCTTGAGGAGGCTTTATTTGCTTTGATTTTTTAAAGATCTTTCTTTTATAGTTATTCATAATTTTTGCCATTTAGAGGCTGATATATCATGGTTTTTACCCGTTTTAAGCCATGATATAAGTCCTTTTTATAGAGTCTTTCTAGTATTATGTAGTCTTTTAGAGTCTTTTCAGGTTTTTGGTACGTTTGGAGCATTATTGGAGATATTGAAGCATTCTGGAGCTTTTTGGAGTCAAGCAGGGATCCTGTAGCTAAGACACATATTTGATACATGAGTATCGATCGATACACTTATGGTATCGATCGATACCCGTCGAAGAAACAGAAGAATCACGACTTATTTGAAGATTTAAGGAACTGCAAATTGCCCCAGAAGACTTTTTAATTTACAAGAAGCCCCAAAACGTGATTTAGGTTATTTATTAGGATTTTACAGCCACTTTGATGGCTATGCTTTATTTTACTTTGGTTTTGTAAGAGAGCTTTTGGAGGGAGACAAGTCTGAAACTCTGTTCGTCCGAGAGAAGATTTCGAGCCCTTGTTTTACTCTCTTCTTTATTATTTATTTAAGGATTTATTCAGTCATGTTTATTGCTGCAATCTCCATGTCTGAGTAGATCTCCTGTTAGGTTTAGGGTTCTCATAAGGGATTTCTTTGAATGCTAGGTTGATTAGTTAATTAGGGTTCATAATCTGAATTAGTTATTCACCTTAGGCTGTTCTCAAAGCTAATTCTAGATTGATCACCTGGAACTTAGATCTTAGGTTAATCGATTAGGCACGAGAGTGCAATTGAGAAACCTGATAGAATTTAAGGTCAGCAAAATAACTATTCGCAAAGAGATTTAGTTTAGTTATTTTGTGAATAAATCAAACTTGAACTAAATGCTGGTCTAAAATTTAGGATTCGCAAAGAGATTTGGAATTCTAGGATTTAGGCTTAGATCATTCTCGCAACGAGAGTTGGTTAATTATACTTTAGTGATTTGAGTTTAAGAACCGTGCATAACCTGAACCTTGATTTATTAGTTTAATTGCATTCATTGATTTCCTGAGAAATACCCTGAACCTATCTTTCTCCCATCGAATTTACAACAGTTTAATTTACGTATTTGTTTTCAATTCCATTGATCACTTAGCTTGATTTTCATCTATATAATCTATTGTGTGTTTCCTTGAGTCTCTGTGGATTCGACCCCTAAGTATTATAATCGACAAAGCTTTAGTACTTCTAGGGTATTAATTTGAGCTTATCAAATTTGGCGCCGTTGTCGGGGACTCAATTCGCCATTAGATTTTAGTTTGAGAATTTCGACTAAGTTCGCCACAGTATCGATCGATACTCTAGTGGTATCGGTCGATACCTGTCGTGACTATTCGTGTTACTTACGTTCTTGACTTTTGTTTTCAGGTGTATGCCTATTCGCGAAACCAGAAAGAACAAGAACACTCAGCTAGTTAATCTATCAAACGAGCAGCTAGAACTTTTGGAACGCACAAACAGAAGAGCAAAGAAGCCAGCAGAGATGAACAACAATCAAGTGGTTTTGGTTCAAGATGAAGATGGTGCTTACAGAAACCAAGAGGATCAATTGTGCAATGAGAGAGGGCAACGGTTGGATGGAGAGGGGAACATCATCCTACCTGCTCCTGTTTTCGAGGAGATTGTCGCTAGGAATGTCGCTGGGAAAGCGAATGCAGGGAATGTTGTGGCTAATCGTGGTAGAACAATTGGTGAGTACAACAGGCTTGATCAGTTTTATGCTAATCGATCAGCGATCCGCCCTTCTGCTTTTCAGAGGAATGACTTTGAGCTGAAACCTGCATGCTACACTCTTGTGGGTCAGCATCCGTTTCATGGTCTTTCCAATGAACACCCCATGGATCATATTGAGAGGTTCGAGGATTTGGTCACTAGCATCAAGAGCAATGGAGTGTCCTACGATTACCTCTTCTGCAAGCTCTTCCCATATTCTTTAGGTGGAGATGCGACTTACTGGCTGAAGCAGTTGCCTCCTGGATCACTGACTACATGGGAAGAGACTAAGACTGCCTTCCTGAATAACTTCTATGATGATGCACGATCCGAAGATCTTAGGAACAAGATCTCCCAGTTTTCTCAAGGCCCTACTGAGGCGTTCAAGGCTGCTTGGACGAGATTTAGATCATATCAGAGAGATTGTCCACATCACGGGTACTCTGATGTTCAGCTGATGGGTTTCTTCTTAAGAGGAATTGATAGGAGGTATCTGATGGCTTTGAATGCTTCGAGCAATGGAAACTTCAACACCAGGTATCCTGAAGATGCTTATGTGCTGATTGACAACTTGGCATCTAGCAATAGCACCAAGAATGCAGACTTTGAGCGCAAGAAGCAAACTAGTAGTATGGAAGGTTCACATATTGCTGAGGTTAAAGCCAAGTTAGATTCTATGCACAATCTTCTGATGGGCAAGACAACGAAGGCTGTTCACTTTGCTGAAGATGTTGAAGTTTTCAATGAGAACGAAGTAGAGGATGTTAACTATATTGGTGGTTCTGGTTTTCAAAGTCAGAGGAATCAATACAACAACAACCGAAACTCCAACAACAATTCTCAGCAAGGAGGTTCGAATCGGTTTGTCCAGAAACCATCTCAGAACAGTGGGTATACCAGGAACTATGGAAATTCATTTTATCAACCTATACCTGTTAAGACCCCTGAGAGCAAGATTGAGTCTATGTTTGAACAGCTTACTCAAGGACAGCGGCAGATCACAGTGGATTTCAAAGGAAATATGGATGCTATGTACAAGGATCTGAGTGGAAAGATCGAGGCTCTCAATACTCATCAGAAGATGCTGGAAACTCAAGTAGCTCAAACTGCAGCAGCTGTCAAGGGAAAGATGGTTCATTCACAGAATGAATACGTCAATGCAATCACCTTAACGACTGCAGGAAATTTTGAAAACCCTGTAGTAGATAACGATGAGGATGCTGCAATCGCCCGAGTATCGATCGATACCCTTCCTGTGTCGATCGATACCCGCTCTGAGGTCGATACCACTACTTGTGTCGATCGATACCTCCTGCAGACTAAACCGGAAATTATAAAAAAATGGAGAATGCATAGGAACGTGTCTATAAGCCTAAGGTGCCATATCCTAGACCATCTAGACATCTCATGAATCCCATCACTGCAGAGAAGTTGCTCGCTTTTGAGAAGATGGTGAGGAGAGTTCTCCATACTATATCTTTTGAAGAAGCTTTTGAAGATCGCCCTTTGGAATGTTACTTCCAAAATTGCAGAGAAACTGAGAAAGAGATCAAGGCAATTTTCATCAAGGCAATAAGCACACCACCACCGATGAAGCAGTTAACTAAGAAGGAAGACCCTGGAAAATATTCAGGTGCATGCTCTATCTCTGGAATTGAATTCAAGGAATCTCTCGTTGATTCAGGGTCGAGCGTCAATGTCATGTCAAAAGCACTTGCAGAGAGTTTTAAAATTGGTGATATTAGATCTACTCGGATGACTCTCGCATTCGTGAACTCTTCCACCTCAGTTCCATACTGTATAATCCTTGATTTGCTGGTTAAAGTAGGAGATTGTCTGATTCCTGCTGATTTTCAGGTTGTGGAAATGAGTGCAAGATCTAGTACGCCTTTGATTCTTGGAAGACCGTTCATGGCTACGGTTGGTGCAGTTATAGACACACCCAGTAAGAGGATCTCGTTCTCATACATTGACGAACAGGTCTCCTACAAAGCCATTCCTTCTAGAAGAGCTCCCAAGCATATCTCTTGCATCACTGTTGTCACAGGAGAGACGTTGATGGTTGACCTTTTGGACGAGCCTTATAATGAGCCAACTATCATAGACGTTGTAGATGGTCCCTCTATCATCACCAAGGAAGACATCAAAATGGCTAAGGCAGAGAAGAAAGTGAAGAACAAAAGAATAGAGAGTGCTACCCATGTGACCTTAATTCCCCAGAAGTGTAATGGAGATTCGAATGAATACAAGGTGAAGTGCAAAGGAACCTCAAAACCATTCTCTAAGGCTAGAGTTATTCTTACTCTGGAGCTGAAAGAGAGAGGGCAGGAGGTTGTGGAGAGCATGTTAAGCAGAACTCTGAAGCTGGAAATGTCAAGTTGTGGAGCTTGTTTTGGAGCAAGTTCTCATTCTTATCCTGAATGACCGTCCGTCAAGTCAAGCTCGTGACGTGAAACAAGCGCTTGGTGGGAGGCAACCCACTGGTGAGTCTGTATATAAATCTTTTTCTTTTTTATATTTCGTTTTTGTGTCTTGTATCTTTAGTGAATCAGGTTACACGAGGAGAAAAAGACCTTACATCGACCAATTCGCCATGGTATCGATCGATACCCCATGCGCAGGTAAGTTTCTTTTTAAAACCCTCGTGTTTTTCTTCTCTTCTCCACAGTTGCCATCGATCGACACCTTAGAAACCCAATCCCATATTCGCCAAATATTCGTTTCTTCACGGATTTGAGTGATTTCAAGGTCTAACCTTGTTGGATTTTCGTGCTCTTCTTATTTCTATCATTTATTCTTTCGATCTGCAAGGTATGACACTCAAATCTCTCTTTTTTACTCCATGGATACAAGGTTTGGGATTTTGAAATTTTTACCTCTTAGAACTTAACTTATTGGATAGATCTTCCTTACTTAGGTTGTTCTAGAGGAATTTCGAACCCACCATTACGATTGTATGCTTGAATTTGCGGATTTGCTGAATTTTGAGTTTCTGGTTCGAAAATCACCAGGTTATCGATCGATACCCTGATGGTATCGATCGATACCCTCCGTGCAGAGATGACACTTTGAGATTTTGTTGTTGATTTTCGCTGTGTTGTTGGTTTTGGTGCTTATTCTGTGTTTGATGTGTTCTTTGTTTTTGAATGCAGATGTCTACTCGAAAGAGAACACGAATGGATGAGGCATCCAGCTCCAACCCACCACCCGCCGTTCCTGCTGACCATGTGGCTCCTGCTGCCACTTGTCGAGCGCCTTGGCCTAAGAGGAACGAGAAGGCCAGGATTCCTTGCAACCGAGTCTGGGAGGGAACTGATAGGGAGATCTCTGAGAGTACAACTGCCTCTATAAGCCCATCTCTGACGGCTGGGATGATTATGATACGTTGCACTACAACGGGTGGCTAGGCATTGATGTGCAACCGATTGGTCTGGGCACTATTGCCACTCAGCAGTACGACCTATTCCCTGACTTGGTTCGTCAGTTCATGGCGACAGTCCGCGTCTACTACCAGGACGAAGTTCTCAGAGATGCGCAGGAGGGTACCTTGACCTTCATGATTCACGGAGTGAGGTACCGGTTGCCACTCCCTGACCTTTGTGACCTCTATGGCTTTCAGAGAGCCTTTAGGAGAGTCGCTCTTCCTGTTTAACACCCTGACGTGCAGAGCTTCTGGGCGCACTTTGGGACTGGTGCTTATCACTCTAGGATATCCACTCAGATGGATGTGCGCCACCCAGTCATGCGTTGCTTGGTCATGATTCTGAGCAACACCTTTCTGTGCAAGATGGAGCCGAACAAGATGAGAATTTCTGAGCTTCTAGTACTTGCCCTTGCTATCCGAGACATCATTCCAAGTGAGGACTATGAGTGGCCTGAGCTGACAGAGGTCAACATGGGCGCTGTCTTTGCGCATCACTTGGTTTCCTTGAAGACTAAGCCCTTTGTAGGTAAGAGTACGAGGGGCACCGCAAGGAAGACCAATTCTGTTGGGAGCCTCCTCACACCTATCTTCCAGCACTTTGGGATCAATACAGCGAGCTGCTCCATTTCCACTGCACGCGTTCTCATGGACGAGCAGCATTTGCAGAACCTGAGGTGGCTGAAGCCTCCGCGGCGTTGGTACTTCTCTACTACCGCTGGAGATTTTCTGGTTCAGCTACCCAACAGAGAGCTAACAGACATTGGTGACACTCGGCACCTGCTGTGTTTTGAGCCTACTGAGGATCTGTTGATAGCTGCACATGTCACTCGACGTCGTGCACCAGTTACTAGAGCACCTGCTGCTGCTGTGGATGAGCCGGTACCTGACCTTGCTGGAGGTCAACCACGACGCTCGCGACATGCACGTACACCTGCTCCTACACCTTTTCTCCCACCACCACCTGCGATGGAGTTGGATCCGTTTCAGAGGTGCGTCGTTGATAGTCTGCAGACCATTTGGAGTGCCATTTCTCGATGCAGTTGCATGGTCCCGTCTCGCCCACGCTCACCTTCAGGAGAAGGACCATCTCATACCGCTGGAAACGATGATTCTAATGAGTATTAGCCTTCTGTTCTATCTGGTTCACTTTTCCTTTTCTTTTTCTTTTTATTTTCTTTTGAACTTTTGCGTCTTTATGTCTGCATTTTCTTTTCATTTTGAACTTTGTGGGTCTAAGCATCTATGATATTTTGTTGCATCTGACTTGTGTTTGAGTGATTTAACAGTGCTAACAATAACACTTGGATCGTTTGACACAAAAATCGGGCGTAATATTTGACCAATTGTCGATGATTTGAGGATCTGTGTCGACCTACGCCTGGTATCGATCGATACCAGGCCGTGTGTCGGTCGATACCGACGGTCCATTCCGGTAACATTCTTGTTCTCCATGATTCCACTTTGTTCTTTTGCTTGCTTTCACCAACCTTAGGCTAGATAACACTAGGGACAGTGTTGTTCAAGTCTGGGGGAGGTAGTCGCTGACATTATTTTTTCTTAGAGTTAGTCCTTTTTTAATCCAAATTTTGTTTTATTGAGTCAAAACCTGTTGGAGATTGTGATCTTTTTCTTGACTCTATTGTCATGAATTTGCTTTTAAGTGACCATTGTTACAGAATCAGTTTTAGATCGACTAATGAAAAATCCAAAGGCTGGCCAGTTAACTAGAAGACACTCATGTTTCCAGCAAAGTTCTTTAAAGCCTGAGCCAAATTTTTTGCACTTCATTGATATGATTGATGTCCATAGAGCTTGATTCCTCATTCGTATCAGACAAAGGAACCCACGTGTTTTAAGTGATGGTATTTCTCTCCCTGTTACAATTTAATAAATAAGATGCATTAAAAGATGAAATGATTTTCTTCTGAGTAGAGGGTTAGGAAAATTTCCAGCGATCCCATTATTCTACTTCAGAGGGAATGATCACACAAAGGTGGAAGCGAGGTTAGGAAAATTTTATGTGATACCATTATTCGCCTACACCTTTGATTACTTTTGAAAGAAGCACTGAGGATTAGGTGGCAAACACCATCAATACTCGCGTTACCTTTAATAGTATATGCGAGAGAATATAATAAGAAATAAGTCTGGGGGAGAGAAAATAATACCAGAAAAGTGTGAAAATGGATGGTTCCTTGTCATGATATTGTGTGAAAAAAATCTATAAGGTTCTTGGTATTAATCACAGCAACGAAACTGGCGATGATGACTTTGATGGAACGATGCTGTGAAATTATGTGTGTAGTCTGGGAAGCTGCGAATGTCTACGGAGAAGTACATGGTGGTTAGATTTGGAACTGGTTATGTGATATGTGGAGCACTAAGGAAAATGGTCAATGCAATGTTTCAAGAACAGGTGAGTCTCCGTGTTTTCAAACCTCTATCTCTTGTTTAGCTTTCTGTTTGCTTGAGGGCAAGAAAATGCTAAGTCTGGGAGAGTTGATATATCATGGTTTTTACCCGTTTTAAGCCATGATATAAGTCCTTTTTATAGAGTCTTTCTAGTATTATGTAGTCTTTTAGAGTCTTTTCAGGTTTTTGG
The DNA here is from genome assembly GCA_030161315.1 of Eutrema japonicum. Lineage (NCBI taxonomy): Eukaryota > Viridiplantae > Streptophyta > Magnoliopsida > Brassicales > Brassicaceae > Eutrema > Eutrema japonicum. The sequence continues at coordinate 16,198,341 of BSQW01000013.1, forward strand.
TACGTTAGGAGCATTATTGGAGATATTGAAGCATTCTGGAGCTTTTTGGAGTCAAGCAGGGATCCTGTAGCTAAGACACATATTTGATACATGAGTATCGATCGATACACTTATGGTATCGATCGATACCCGTCGAAGAAACAGAAGAATCACGACTTATTTGAAGATTTAAGGAACTGCAAATTGCCCCAGAAGACTTTTTAATTTACAAGAAGCCCCAAAACGTGATTTAGGTTATTTATTAGGATTTTACAGCCACTTTGATGGCTATGCTTTATTTTACATTGGTTTTGTGAGAGAGCTTTTGGAGGGAGACAAGTCTGAAACTTTGTTCGTCCGAGAGAAGATTTCGAACCCTTGTTTTACTCTCTTCTTTATTATTTATTTAAGGATTTATTCAGTCATGTTTATTGTTGCAATCTCCATGTCTGAGTAGATCTCATGTTAGGTTTAGGGTTCTCATAAGGGATTTCTTTGAATGCTAGGTTGATTAGTTAATTAGGGTTCATAATCTGAATTAGTTCTTCACCTTAGGCTGTTCTCAAAGCTAATTCTAGATTGATCACCTGGAACTTAGATCTTAGGTTAATCGATTAGGCACGAGAGTGCAATTGAGAAACCTGATAGAATTTAAGGTGAGCAAAATAACTATTCGCAAAGAGATTTGGTTTAGTTATTTTGTGACCAAATCAAACTTGAACTAAATGCTGGTTTAAACTTTAGGATTCGCAAAGAGATTTGGAATTCTAGGATTTAGGCTTAGATAATTCTCGCAACGAGAGTTGGTTAATTATACTTTAGTGATTTGAGTTCAAGAACCGTGCATAACCTGAACCCTGATTTATTAGTTTAATTGCATTCATTGATTTCCTGAGAAATACCCTGAACCTATCTTTCTCCCATCGAATTTACAATATTTTAATTTACGTATTTGTTTTCAATTCTATTGATCACTTAGCTTGATTTTCATCTATATAATCTATTGTGTGTTTCCTTGAGTCTATGTGGATTCGACTCCTAAGTATTACAATCGACAAAGTTTTAGTACTTTTAGGGTATTAATTTGAGCTTATCAGAGGTTGACTTTTTTAGATCAAAGGCAGTTTTTTCAGCCAAATACCTAGGTCGTTTAGAGACCTCGGGAGCTGACCAAACGATTTAAAGACGTAAGGTCGAAGCCGTTTAGAGGCATGCATGTAAGCTAAACAGTTTAGACGTAGGGGTTGTTGTCATTTCGAGACTAGAAAGGTTGTGACTCTGCAATTTAGGCGCAAAGTCGAGTCATGCTAGCTGGTAGCATGCTCTAGCTCGTAAGGCTGTTCATTTATGGAGCAATGTTTTTTGGCTTGTAAATAGTACTTGAAAGATCTCAGGCTGCGTTTAACAAGCTTAAGAGAAGAAGTTTTTTTTTATTTTAATAGCTGCATCCTTATGAGGTTGCCTACGTACCCTGGGGAGGGATCAATCCTTTTCGTAGTTCGGTTTTTACAAGTTTTTTTTTAGTGATAGTATTTCTTCAAGTTCATGGCATTCCATGAGTTCCTTTCGGGTGTTTTGTCGTGCACCCTGGCGAGCTTTTACACGCCGTTTTTTACTACCTCGAAAATTCGGTATGGACCCTCCCAGTTGATGTCCAATTTCCCTTGTGTTTTCATAGACTTTTCGTAAGACGAGCTCGCAAACTTGAAATCTTAGCTGTTTGACCTTTGAATTGTAGTAGCGTGCTGCTGCGTGTTGGTAGTTTTGAAGATTAACGAATGCTCGATCTCGACGCTCATCGATGACATCGAGTTAGTCGAGGAGCATTTCGTTATTTAGCTTTTCGTTTATGGGACACATATCTACCCTTAGGCTGGGGACTGCGACCTTAGCGGGGACCACGGCCTCAATTCCATAAGCCAAAGAGAATGGTGTTTCTGAGGTAGCTTTTCGAGGTGAGGTCCGACAGGCCCATAGTACTCCAGGGAGTTCGTCGGACCATTTTTGCTTTTTAGCATCCAGTCGTTTTTTGAGATTGCTCAATATTAACTTATTTTCTGCCTCGGCTTGCCCATTGCCTTGAGGGTAACGTGGGGTCGAGGTTGTCAGCCTGATTCTGTGACCTTCACAAAACTCGAGGAACTGATTTGAGATAAAATGTGAACCATTATCGGTTACAATCTCGTATGGGACTCCGTGTCGGGAGACTACATTTTGCCATACGAATTCATGTACGTGGTTTGCTTTAACCTGCTGGAAAGCTCCCGCCTCTATCCACTTGGTGAAGTAGTCGGTGAGGATGAGTAGGAAGCGGCACTTCCTTTTTCCGAGGTTACCATAGGTCCTACTATGTCCATAGACCACCTCATAAAGGGGTATGGAGATGAGATGGAGGATCAATTTTCAGTAGGCTGATGCAATGTGGGAGCGTGCCGTTGGCATCTGTCGCATGCCTTAGAGTGTTCTTCGCAGTAAGCGACTAAGGTGGGCCAAAAATACCCTTGCCTTTTGATCCTGATGGCCAACGCCCTTCCTCCTGAATGGCTGCCACACGAGCCACCGTGTACTTCCATCAATATCGTGAAAGCTTCGATCCCGTGGACACATGCCAGGTACGGGCCATTCATACTTCGCTTGAAGAGGCGGGAGCTGATTATACAATATCTTAAAGCTATATTTTGAGCTTGCAAGCTTCCCACTTGCTGGGGGGAGCCTCTTCCCCCCCTCTCAATGTATTGTATTATCGCTGCTCGCCAGTCAGCTCTTGTGATTATTTTTTCGCGGAGAGTGGCGTGCCTGGCATCGAGCGGAGCTTGTTTCGGGTCCTCAACTTCTCCTACTTCGGGAGGGAGGTTGTCCTCTATTGGGGCTAGTACTATGTCTAACTCCATATGGTCATTGTCTATTTCCATTAAATCCTCGACGTCTTTGTTGATTTTAATACTTGGTTTTTCAATCCCTTCCACTGGAATCACTCTTTTTACAAGTGGATTCGAGATTGATGCCAGAGCTGCCAGTGCGTCTGCGATTGTGTTCTCACCTCACGGTATTCGCGTCAGGCTGAATACTTCGAATCGTTTAACTAGCTCTTGGACTATTGCCAAGTAGGATTCCATCCTGCTATCTCTGGTTTCGTATTCTCCATGAAATTGACTTGTGATTAGCTGGGAATCGCTGAACGCATTCAGGTTGCGTATTCCTATCCCAGCTGCGAGTCGGAGACCTGCTATTTAGGCCTCGTACCCGGCTTCGTTATTCGACGCTAAGAATTCAAGTCTGAAAGACTGTTCCACGACCTCATTAGTCGGGGATACGAGGTGTATTTCAACACTTGCCCCCTGTTTCGAGGAGGCTCCGTTGACGTAGAGCTGCCAGGTTTCGGAGCTTGTTTCGGTCACCTCGCTATTAGCTGTAAGCTCGATGATGAAATCAGCTAGTACATGTGCTTTGGCGCTAGTCCGAGGTCGATATTCAATATCATATTCGCTCAGCTCGGTAGCCCATTTGGCTAGCCTGCTGACTGGCTGTGACTGTGCAATATTGTGCGTAATGGATGTGTCGTCATCACTATGATAGGATGTGACTGAAAATACGGTCTGAGCTTGCGATCTGAGACTACTACTGCCAAAGCCAGATTTTCCATTCGTAGATACCTGGTTTCAGCGTCCACTAGGGATTTGCTCACGTAGTAGATTAGTTTTTGCTCAGCTCGCTCTTCTCTTATGAGGACGCCACTTACTGCGGCCTCAGAGATCGCTATGTATAGGTAGATTGATTCTCCCTCGATTGGTTTTGACAGAATGGGGGGCTCGGAGAGGTACGCTTTTAATTATTTAAAGGCTTCCCCGCACTTGTCATCCCAAATGAACTTTTTGTTTCCTTTTAGCAGTTGGTAAAAAGGGAGACATTTATCAGTCGATCTATAAATAAATCGGTTCAGAGCAGCAATGCGGCCGGTCAGCCTTTGCACCTATTTTACCGAGCTCGGAGTTTGCATTTCCAAGAACGCACTGATTTGTTTGGGGTTTGCTTCTATTCCTCTTTGAGTCACTATATAACCTAGGATTTCATCCGAAGCAACCCCGAACGTACACTTTGAGGGGTTCAGTTTCATCCCATACTTGTTTAGTAAGGTGAAACATTCTCCCAGTTGACTTATGTGGTCTTCCTCTTTCAACGATTTAACCAGCATGTCGTCAATGTAGACTTCCATTGATTTACCCAGGAGGTTGGCAAACATTATGTTCATAAGTATTTGGTAGGTTGCTCCAGCATTTTTAAGGCCAAATGGCATCACTTTATAACAGTACGTTCCTCGTTCTGTTATGAAGGATGTCTTATCTTGGTCCTCAGGGTTCATTTGTATTTGATTATACCCTGAGAACGCATCCATAAAGCAGAGGAGCTGGTGCCCTGCGGTAGCTTCCACCAACTGGTCGATGTGAGGTAGTGGAAAACTATCCTTAGGACATGCTTTGTTTAGATCTGTAAAATCTACACACACTCGCCAGGTGCCATTTTTCTTTTTCACCACGACCGGATTTCCTAGCCAGTTGATAAAGGACTTTTGCAAGTCTAGAGATCAATTTCTCTAAATGCCTATTGAGCATAAGAGGTTATCGAACCTATTGGAAAATGATTTCAAGCACCAAGAATGCAAGGCACTAAATGAGTTAAGCTAATTAAGGAAGTTTGATTAAGTAACCAAATTGAAACAAACAAAAGCAACTAAGCAAGATGTAAAAGCAATAAGCAAAGCGAATCCTAAGATGGGGTAATCGATATCAGGTAACCAAAGCATGATCCAAGGCATTCATTCACACAAACAAGCTATCCCTAGGTTAATGATCTCTAATCTTGATTAGTCCTCTTTCAAGGCACTAATCACTATGTTAATTATTAAATTCATTAGCAAACTCATTTGTGAATTATCAATCAACATGCATTGAGAATATAAACTAGATGAACCAAAAATATGCCTTAGACAACTAATCTCTTAGGCTAAGAACATAAATCCTTTGAATAATTGATCTAGGCATTTCATCAAACACTTGGTGTGCATAAAATGCCTATGATCTAAATCCACTCTCTCAAGCTAGATTTAGCATTAAGAGCATTAAACAAAGAAGGATAATAGATAATTTAACCCTAAACACCTTGAATCATGCCTTGAATCACCTAAATCTAACCCATTTCAAGATCCTAAAATGACTACTCAAGACCCATAAAGAACCCCTCTAAATCGATTTTGATAAGAGAAGAATTCATGGATGGATCTTGGATAATCAACAAGAAAAGAAGATAAGAAGGAGAGATTCAATGAAAACAACTACTAGATTGCATAAAAATAGAAGATCTCTCTTACAAAAATCTCAGAACTCTCTCTAAGGAGAAAAGGGTTTTTAGACCAAAAAGAGGATAAAACGAAAATTAGGGTTTTTGAGTTTTTAAATAGATGAGGATTTGACCGGGTCAACCCGGAACAAACCGGGTATTGGCCTGGTCGAAATTGGTCAAATCTGGTCTTGTGTAGAACCTTCGCTAAAACCATGATATCTCCTGGGATACATGTCCGAATGGCCTCAAACTACCTCCTGTAGACAACTAATACACATGGATACAACCTTTGGGAAGACCACCGAGGCTAAATCCGATTGGAGACCATTCTTCCAGCCAGGTCTTTCAGGCATATCGGGTGGCTTCATTTAGACGGACATACTCTCAGTAACGTAGCCATACCTAACGAACCACGTATTCGAATGACCCGAAACTACCTCCTGTAGTCAACTAATGCACTTGGCTACAACTTTCATGAATACGTCAGATTAAACTAGGCACGGTAAGGTCTTCATTTGGCCTGATCTTTGAGTCACTTCGGCTGCATCGCCAGGTGGGAAGGAACTGGATCGATGTAAACGCCCTGAAACTGAGCATCGATGGGTTGGTCGATGTGAAGGGGAGCTGGGTCGATGCTAAGGCCCTGATGTTGCATCCAGCATCAACATCGACCAGTGGGAAGAGCTGGGTCGATGCTAAGGAGTTTTTAGGGAGACAAGAGAAAGCTCCTCGGCCAGGCAGAGACGTCTTCAGTAAATCCGCGATAACTCCTCAACCAAATGTCCAGATGGCCTGAATCCAACTCATGTAGACAGATCACTCACTCCTCTACAACCCCTATGAATACCGTTGAGGCTGATTCATAACGGAGGGCCTTCGTCCAGCTACATCTTTCCGGCGTCTCGGATGGGCTTATGCTCCATAACTCCAAACATCATCAATTGTCTCCAAGACACCTAGAAACACTCCAAATGTATGCAAAACTCACTAAGACCTAATGCAAACACCTATTACTCTAAATGAGACCTAAATGCAAGACAAGACCATGATCATGCATGCCAATTACACAAAACTCTAAATGAAACGCATGCTAAAACATGCAATATATGTGTATATCAATTCCCCCAAACTTAAACCTTTGCTTGTCCTCAAGCAAACAAGATCAAGAATGAGAGATGCAATGCAATGCAAGTGGAGCTCGAACCTATAAGAAGCATAAGAAACAATTGCACTCAACGTCCAAGTTACTAGTTCTAGGATGCACCAAAGTTGTCTACTCAAAAGGAGTTAGCCATTTCCTTCACAACATGCAACAAAGCCAAACCTCAACCTAGACAAACCATCCTATTCTCTAGCCTCTTAACATTGATTATTGGTTTTATCTGTGAATTGTGCTTATGCAAAATTTAGATGAAACTGCTTGGCTAAAGGAACGGTTATGAGATGAAGGTGATCTCATCAATATGCAAGGGTAAATAAACACAAGGATCTCTCAATGAACGAGCAAACTTTAACAAAATGCTAAAGGTAAAAAGCAACCTATGCATACAAGGAAAAACTTTCGTCTACCCCGAATGCCTAGAGTGTCAATAACCTTAGCCCAATCTAACCCGTTTTTGCCCGATCCTAAGCTACCCTTTTTATCCCAAGGCATTTTGCCTTCTTAGACACTTACGCTCTTCTTTACTTTCCTTTTTCGCCTTCTTCCTCATTTTTCTTCTTCATCTTGGTTATAGTTGATGCTCCTTTTCGTTTTCACTTAGCTCTTTTCTTTTTCTTCTTTTTGGTTCATGCCTCTTCTTTTCTTTGTAGCTTGGCCTTTTTGGCCTTCTTTTCTTCTTTGTCTCTTGAGGCTTTTCTTAGTTATTTAGAGCTTGTTGTTAATCACACTTGCACCAACCATACCATTCATTTTGTACTCCCCTCTTCATCGTCCTTCCTTCCTTCTTTCATTCCACCATAATCATCAAAGATCAAGTCATTCCCCTAAATATTTCTAACATTTCCCCGTTCTCAAACTTTAAGAACCGCCACCTATCTAACCTAGTTTTAGATTAGCTCCTTGATGTTGGAACTAAGTCTACACAAGAGTGCTTCCTTGTCGCCCTAAACCTAACACATTTTGTCAAGTTCACTCCAAAAAGACCTCACAAGACCCACACAAAAGATTAGGGGCTAGAAACGAGGTAATTGGCATGGTGGGGAAACCAATCCAAAGATGGGATTTGGCTATTTGGACAAGCAAGGGTGGTGAAAAGAAAGAAGAATGTCCGAATATGTATAAGTGATCCACGATTCCATTTAAGTTTGCACAAGCACAATAATTACAAGTCAAGTTATGGTTATCACTTAGATGAGGCTAGATTCAATTCAAGCTTGCTATGGCAACCAAGGAAAGGCAATGATGCATGTGCTCTAACAAATGGTTCATCCTTGATTTCAGATTCAACTTCAATGCATCAAATAACTAATAACTTGGGCGTCGAATCAATTTCTAATTGAGCTACTCTCAAGGTTGTCATTACTCCATGCTTATGCAAATGCAAGGCTAAAATGCAAGGCTAAAATGCAAACTAGACAGCATTTACAAGTGAATATGCAATCCTAAATGCTAAACAAATTCAAAATTTATTCAAAATTGCATGGTATGCATGAGACTCAAGTGAAAAAGAGAAGATAAGAGCATAAAACACGAGGTCAAATACCGGTCTCTCCCTCAAACTTAAATCACACCGTCCCGGTGTGAAATAAATTCAAAGAAGAGACCCAAAACAAAATATAATATGCTAAGACTTTAAAAAGGGAAGAGATACTTACATGGAGGAGTGATAATATGTGAATGGAGAGCATGGAGGGCTTTTCCCGACATCAAACACCCTTGACACCGTTCCGTGACCTTGCTAACAATCTAGAACCTTGCAACCACTCAACAAAACCATCAATACCCAAGACACACGAAATTAAACTAGAAAGCAAAAGAATATATACAAGGATAAACATGGGAATGTCTCCCAAGTGCACTTTGTTTTACGTCGCTAAGTTTGACGTTGGTTACCCTTTTAGGCCGGTGAGGGAGGAGTATGAGCACTCCAAGGCTGATTTTTAAGCTCGAGCTTGAGCACCTTGCTCATTACCTCTTCAAGACCAGTCCTTTTGCTTTGAGCTCGGGAGTGAGGATTGCCTTGGCCGAGGCAAAGGGCTTGAATCGGCCTTTGCATTTGCTCTTGTACTCAATCACTCTATCCTTGTGCTTCCAAGGAGTGAGAGTCATCATAGAAGGTTGGCTCGGCTCGGATTTAAACCCATGATGCTTACTCGATCCGTTTCGCATCGTAGCCTTGGCTTTCGTCTTCTTCTTTGGGCCCTTGCTACCCTCAACGTCCTTCTCCATTGTGGTGGGAGGGATCGGTTCCAAACGAGTGATCATGTCAACTTCCGAAGCTTCCTTGTCATTACCATAACCCAAATCTTTTCTCTCAAGAGACTTCTCTTCCTCTTCATAGACCTTTTGGGGTGGAGTTTCTTCAACCATATCACATCTACCCACATATAATATTTCTTTTTCTTGAGACTCATCATCCTTCATGGTGATTGTACCACAAAGTTTATTGGAAGAAGTCCTCATTGGGTAGTACACTTTATCATCCACATTCAAGAGAACTATCCTTTGCTCTTTGAAGTTCATGCTAGCACCGGTAGTGAGGAGGAACGGTGTTCCAAGGAGAAGAGGGAGTTTGTTGGTCTTTCTCATCTCCATGACTACAAAGTCGGTTGGGACTATGCAATTCCCTACCTTGAGTGGGTAGTTTTCAAGAAGACCCAATGGCTTTCTCGAAGAAGCATCTCCAAAGGTGATAGGTGATGGATGATAGGTGAGGGTCCTTATCCCTAGACTTTTGAGCATCTCATTGGACATCACATTCACACTTGACCCGGAGTCACACAAAGCATCCTCAATGTCTAAATCACCAAGAGAGCAAGCAATAGAGAATTTACCGAGATTACAAAGCTTGGGGAGAGACTTAGGCTCGATCCTAGTTGAGCTTGGTGAGTCTTTGCATTCAACCAAGGTCACGTTCTCATTATTCTCAAGGGTCACTCCCCCACCTTATTCCTCAATTTCCTCATTGAGCTTCAAGGGAGCTTGAGATCCATAGAGTAGAAGCTCAATCTCATTAGTGGCGGCTTCATGATCTTCAATGGGACGTGGCTCCTTTGAGAAGATGGCATTGCAATACTCCTTTGCTTTCCCATTTGAAGAGCTTTGTTGTACTTTGTCTCCATTGTTTCCCTTGGTCTCCATTTCTTGCACTTTGGAACTCAATGCCTCAAGCTTCTTGTGGAGGTCATTGTATGAGCAAGCTACCTTGGTATTTATTTCCTCCATCTTCTTGCTTATATCCAATGCTCCACTTGCTTGGCCTTGGAGAAGTTGTTGAAGAACATTTTTCACATCAAGGTCTTGAGGCATGGAGTTAGTGCCTTGAGATTGTGGGACAAAGATTTGTTGATAACCACCTTGGTTTTGTTGGAAGTTGTTTTTGGGAGCATAGCTTTGTTGGTGATTAAGAGGGGCTTGACTTTGGTTGCCATAGGTGTTGTTGAAACCTCTTTGATAGCCACCATTGTTCCCAATGTAATGCACTTCTTCGGTGTTGCTCAAATCTACCATTTCTTCACCAACGAAGTGAACCGGTTTAGTGGAAGCATTGAGAAGCTTGTCCATCATGGTAGCTTGCTTCTCCATCATGGATGATTGCTTATCTAACCTCTCATGGAGAGCCATCATGGCTTTGGTTCGTTTTTGCTTCTCAAAGTCACTTGTGGCTCTTGTAGACCGGTCATAGTCATCACCATAAGTGCCATCACTCAATGAAAGGTTCTCTACCAACTCCATTGCTTCATTCACTTCTTTGCCCAAGAAGCTTCCATTAGAGGCGGTGTCAAGCAACATGCGGATCTTGGGCAATTCTCCATGGTATAGAGTGCTTAGGAGTGAAGCATCCGAAAATCCATGATGAGGGCATTGCGATGTATAGCTCCTAAACCGCTCCCATGCTTCATTAAAGCTCTCATTCGCTCTTTGAGTGAAGCTTGATAACTCGTTCCTTAGCTTGGCCGTTCTTGAGTGGGAGAAGAACTTGGCAAGGAATGCGGTTTTGCACTGATTCCAAGAGGTGATGGAACCTTGGGGGAGGTTCTTTTCCCATTGCCTTGCCTTGTCTCAAAGAGAAAAAGGAAACAACCTTAGCTTGAAGCTATCCTCCGACACTCCATTCATCTTTGTCAAGCTACAAATACGGTCAAAGTGATCCAAATGATCAAGAGGGTCTTTTACCGCAAGGCCATGAAACTTGTTACTTTGCACCATGTTGATGAAGCTTGCTTTGACCTCAAAGTCATTTCATTCAACCGGTGGTGCATGAATCTCTTGGCGGTTGAAATGAGCATTTGCCGCATCACCCTCGCCAATAATGTTTTGAGCTTGATAGACGGGTGGGTTTGGGTTGGGGCCGTGAGGTTGTGGATGGTGGGCGTGGGGGTTTTGGTCTTGGTGGTTTCCATTGCCACGTTCTTGACCATGCTCTTGAGCTTGGTGTTCTTGCACGTGCTCCATATCAAGCCTAGCAAGGTGTGCAAGCCGTTCCCTCTCTCTTCTTGCTCTAATACCACGATCCAATAGGTGAATGTTGTCCCTAGGCACAACAAGATTTGCTTCGCCTCTAGACGTTGTGTTCATGTACCTACAAGAGAGAGTAGAGAGAGAGATTAGTATCCAAAAGAAAATAAAAATGCTTAATCTCACAAAGAACCTAAATCTTAATGTCAAAATCAAATTCCATTATGGCAACGGCGACAAATTGATAAAGGACTTTTGAAAGTCTAGAGATCAATTTCTCTAAATGCCTATTGAGCATAAGAGGTTATCGAACCTATTGGGAAATGATTTCAAGCACCAAGAATGCAAGGCACTAAATGAGTTAAGCTAATTAAGGAAGTTTGATTAAGGAACCAAATTGAAACAAACAAAAGCAACTAAGCAAGATATAAAAGCAATAAGCAAAGTGAATCCTAAGATGGGGTAATCGATATTAGGTAATCAAAGCATTATCCAAGGCATTCATTCACACAAACAAGCTATCCCTAGGTTAATGATCTCTAATCTTGATTAGTCCTCTTTCAAAGCACTAATCACTATGTTAATTATTAAATTCATTAGCAAACTCTCATTTGTGAATTATCAATCAACATGCATTGAGAATATAATCTAGATCAACCAAAAATATGCCTTAGACAACTAATCTCTTAGGCTAAGAACATAAATCTTTTGAATAATTGATCTAGGCATTTCATCAAACACTTGATGTGCATGAAATGCCTATGACCTAAATCCACACTCTCAAGCTAGATTTAGCATTAAGAGCATTAAACAAAGAAGGATAATAGATAATTTAACCCTAAACACCTTGAATCATGCCTTGAATCACCTAAATCTAACCCATCTCAAGATCCTAAAATGACTACTCAAGACCCATAAAGAACCCCTCTAAATCAATTTTGATAAGAGAAGAATTCATGGATGGATCTTGGATAATCAACAAGAAAAGAATATAAGAAGGAGAGATTCAATTAAAACAACTACTAGATTGCATAAAAATAGAAGATCTCTCTTACAAAAATCTCAGAACTCTCTCTAAGGAGAAAAGGGTTTTTAGACCAAAAAGAGGATAAAACGAAAATTAGTGTTTTTGAGTTTTTAAATAGATGAGGATTTGACCGTGTCAACCCGGAACAAACCGGGTATTGACCCGGTCGAAATGGGTCAAATCTGGTCTTATGTAGAACCTTCGCTAAAACCGTGATATCTCCTGTGATACATGTCTGAATGGCCTCAAACCACCTCCTGTGGACAGAAAATACACATGGCTACAGCTTTTTTGAAGGCCACCGAGGCTAAATCCGATTGGAGACCATTCTTCCAGCCATGTCTTTCAGGAATATCGGGTGGCTTCGTTCAGACGGACATACTCTCGGTAAAGTGGCCATATCTAACGAACCACGTATTCGAATGACCCAAAACCACCTCCTGTAGTCAGCTAACGCACTTGGCTACAACTTTCATGAAGACTTTAGATTAAACTGGGTACGGTAAGGTCTTCATTTGGCCTGATCTTCGAGTAACTTCGGCTGCATCTCCTGGTGGGAAGGAACTGGGTCGATGTAAACGCCCTGAAACTGAGCATCGATGGGTTGGTCGATTTGAAAGGAAGCTGGATCGATGCTAAGGCCCTTATGTTGCATCCAGAATCAACATCGACCTGTGGGAAGAGCTGGGTCGATGCTAAGGAGTTATTAGGGAGACAAGAGAAAGCTCCTCGGCCAGGCAGAAACGTCTTCAGTAAATCCGTGATAACTCCGCAACCAAATGTCCAAATGGCCTGAATACAACTCCTATAGACAGATGACTCACTCTTATACAACTCCTATGAGGAGCAGTGAGGCTGATTCATAACGGAGGGCCTTCGTCCAGCTACATCTTTCTAGAATCTCTGATGGGCTTTGCATTCCTCTTATGCTCCATAACTCCAAACATCATCAATTGTCTCCAAATCACCTAGAAACACTCCAAATATATGCAAAAGTCACTAAGACCTAATGCAAACACCTATTACTCTAAATGAGACTTAAATGCAAGACAAGACCATGATCATGCATGCCAATTACACAAAACTCTAAATGAAACGCATGCTAAAACATGCAATATATGAGTATATCACCAGTCGGGATATTTCACCTCTTTGATGAATCTGACGCTTAGCAACCTGGTGACCTCGCTTTTGACAGACTAAGTCTTGTCAGGTCTGAATTTCCGACGTTTTGACGTATTGGTTTGTGATTTGGGTCCACATTGATCTCGTGCGAGATGATGCTTAGGTTAATTCTGGGCATGTCAGCTGTTGTCCATGCGAACGAGCCGGTATTTTCTTTCAGGAATGTTATTAGTTGATCCTTTTGAGCCTTGGAGAGCTCGGATCCAATTCCTACCTTCTTATCAGGACGAGACTCGTTGACCACAACTTTCTCGATAAAGTCTTTGCGAGGTCCGATGGAGCCTGAACCACTCTTCTTTTTGGCCAGGCGGTATGTGAGCTCATCCTTACGATGTAGTTGATATATGGCGCTTTCCTTCGCTATCTGGAAACCTGTCATATAACATGCTCTAGAAGCCTTCTGGCTTCCATTTATTGTTGCGACTCCATGCAGAGTAAGGAATTTTACGCATTGATGGTAGGTTGAGGATACAGCCCTCATAAAGTGTATCCACGTTCTGCCAAGGATGGCGTTGAATGGGGCTGGCCTATCTATGACAGCGAATTCAACCGTCCTCCTTACTCCAGCTGCAATTACAGGAAGCCTTATTGTTCCAAGGGATAGTGTGGTTTCTCCGGAGAAGCCGGTTAACACCATCTTATCCCCCTTGATTTTGTGGTCTGGTATACTCATTTCCCTAAGAACACTTAGGATGATGAGTTCCATGGAGCTGCCAGTATCTATGAGCATCCTAGTGAGCTCGCATCCACATACTTCCAGCATGATTAGGAGGGCATCGTCGTGTGGAGAGTCTAGCTCGAGAGCTTCGCTTTCCCAGAATGAGATTTGCGTGTCAGATCCTTTGAGCGGGATTTTATCGCGCAAATCAGTATTCACCTTCCGCTGATGCTTCTTTATTGAGTTCACAGAGTTGCGACACAACTGAGATCCTCCGTGGATGAAGTTAATCCTCTTCTTCACGCTTGGAAGAGGTAGCTCTACTTCCCTGTCATCGGGGTGTTCTCGCCTCGTATTATCCTCAGATGGACGATCTCGCCTCATCGCGTCCTCGGGAGAGCGCTCTCGCTTGCGATCATCCTCTGATGGGTGATCTCATCTTTCATTATCTCGGGTTGGGTAATAGTTCCTCCTTGAAAGGGGTTTTTCCAGCTCGACGTTCCCCAGCTTTCCTGCTTCGGATTTTGCAGCGAGCTGCTTTTTCATCTCATAGCACTCCTCAGTCAATGTCCTTTGATTTTGTGGAAATCACACCACTTGCTGGGGTCATACGGCTTGAACCTGTTATGAGGTGGGCTTCCTACTGAATATGAATGCAACCCCTGGTTCTGTTTCTGGTCTTGGGACTCCTTCCTCCCGAGTTTTTTGGTTCCCTGGGAGTTTGTCGTCTGAGCTGGGATAGTTGAGGTTACGGGTGCATGCTGCTTTGATTGAGCTGCACTCGCCTCCTCGAGAATAATCCAGCGCAAAGCTCGGTGTAGCGCATCATCTAGCGATACCGGCTCCCGAATTGTGAGCTCCTCAAAGAATTTTGAGGTTTTTAGCAGTCCGTTTTAAAGGGCTTTCAAGGCCGTTGGGTTATGTACATCGGCTATCTTTGCCTTGATGGCCTTAAAGCTGTTAATGTACTTCCACAACGAGTCACCTGGTTTTTGAGTAAGTACCCATAGATCAGCCTCCGAGGCCTCGATTTGGATAAATACTGAATACTGCTTCAAGAATGCAGCTTGAAGTTAGGTGAAGTTATCAATCGAGTTCGGTTTCAGGGAGGTGAACCATTCCAGGGCCGAATATGTTAGATTTTCGGCGAAGAAACTGCAGCGTGTTGACTCAAGGTCGCCCCCGAGTAGTCGCACCCTCGAAAAGGCGAATTTGAAACTTCTCAAAAATGCCTTAAGGTCGCTTTCTCCATTGTACCGAGGAAATCGGATGTTCCCGACATCGCCGAACTGGGAGCTCACGATCCGTGAGGTGAATGTTGTCTGATTGACCTCATCAATTACCCTATCTATCTCGGATGCTGAGCTTAGAGCAGCGTGGACCTGTGATCTCATCCGCTGAAGTTCGGCACTTGTTTCTTCGTAGTATTTCTTGATTGATTCAAATCCATGTGAGCTGCCGGGTCCCAGGTTTTTTTCATTACTGCACGGGAAGCAGAGCAGGGATTCTCCGGCAGGGTGGGCATGATTGCTGCCACCGTTCTCAGGTCGTGATTCGACCTCGGGATTATCCCGAGGCTCGACTTCATTGGCGTTCCCAGAGCGATCTTGACCGATTAGTCGATTTGAGGTCGGATTTACTCCCAGGAGGGTCGCAATTGGCGTAGTTCCTCCTTCCGCGATCTGGATCGTGGAAGAAGTGAATATGGGGTCTGATATCATCGAGCTGAACCGTGAGGCGGTGGCTGAGCCAACCATTATGCTGGTTGAAGCATTAATATCGGAAAAGTTTAGCCTTGTCACCAGTGGAGGAGGGAATAGCAATCCTCCATGCCCAGGTACAAAGGGGGATTGTGTCCCAGGTGGGAGGGCGAACCGCCCGATGGCGCCTGCCCGAGCCGTTCTTTCGAGGTCGTCTTGGCTAGCTGTCATTAGGCGATTCTGTTCTATGAGGAACGATATCAAGTTCCGGATTTTAGCTATTTGATCCGGAGCCGGTTGGTTTAAGGTTGCAGGTCCCGAAGGATCAGCAGTGTCGTTGATCCCAGTCGTGACACTCGCTCCTGAGGTGGTAGTGAGAACGTTTGTTGTACCATCCACGTTTGCCGGAGCGATGTCGTCAGGCTGGGTTAGCGGGATGGAGGTATTTGTAACCTCGTATGAAGTGGTGACTGCTGCACTTGTTGTGCCAGCCATTATCTTCTTCCGAGTGATCGGTTTCGTAGGTTACAAGGAGGAAGTTGTTTTGCTCCTCCCCACAGACGGCGCCAAATTGTGAGAGCAAAATCTCACAACCTCAATTCTTAGCTTGCAGGTTGTATGTTCTTAAAAATGACTTAGAAAATTTAGAGAGAAAAAGGTGTATATTATTATTATTGCCCAGAATTTCGCTTTTCATTGTGGCTGATATTCGAAACTTATACATGCCCAAAAAATGTAACTGCCTAGTCCTAATTATATGTATTAAATACAGACTTAATTTTGCAATCTAAGACTTTATTGCTGAGCTCGATCCTGGGGTTTTGAGTTAATATGCTTGACTGCTGAGATGCAACCTCCTGCTCCCAACGACCTCGCCCCTTCCTACGTGCTCGGTTTCATCTAGCTTGTAGGTCTATTCTGCCAGACCTTGCTGTGAGTTGGGCCTTCTTCATTGGATCTGTTTATTTAAGCTGGGCCTAGTGCGTGAGATTTGGGCCAAACAGTTGGGTGAAATAATCAATCGTATTCGGCTCCAGGAAAGTGAACCATTCCAGGGCCGAATCCGTTAAATTTTCAACAAAGAAGCGGCAGGGTGTTGCCTCGAGGTCGCTCTCGGGTATCCGCACCCTCGAGAAGGCGAACTTGAAACTTCTCATGAATGCCTTGGCGTCGGTTTCTCCGTTATACCGGGGAAACCGGATGTTCCCGACATCTCCAAGCTGGGGGCCCGCAATCCGCGAGGTGAAGGGGGACTGGTTGACTTCGTCAATCACCGGATCTATTTTGGACATGCGATCTCATCCGCTGAAGTTCGGCACTTGTTTCTTCGTAATATTTCTTGATCGATTCAAATCCATGTCAGGTGCCGAGTCCCAGATTGTTTTCATTATTGCCCGGGAACCGGAGCAGAGATTCTTCAGCGGGCTGGGCATGGTTACTGATCCCATTTTTAGGTCGCGTTTCGACCTCGAGATTACCCCGAGTTTTGACTTCGTTGGCGTTCCCAGAGCGATCTTGACCGATTAATCGGTTTGAAGTCGGATCTACTCTCGGGAGAGTCGCAATTGGCGTGGTTCCTCTTTCCGCGGTCTGGATCGTGGAAGGAGTGAATATGGGGTCTGATATCATCGAGCTGAACTGTGAGGTGGTGGCTGAGCCGAACATTCTGCTGGTCGAAGCATTGATATCGGAAAAGTTTAGCCTCGTCACCAGTGGAGACGGGAATAGTAATCCTCTCTGTCCAGGGGCGAAAGGGAGTTGTGTCCCAGGTGGGAGGGCGAACCGCCCAATGGCGCCTACCCGAGCCGTCCTTTCGATATCACCTTGGCGAGCTACCATTAGGCGATTCTGTTCTATGAGAAACGATATCAAGTTTTGGATCTCAGCTATTTGATCCGGAGCTGGCTGGTTTAAGGCTGCAGGTCCCGAAGGATCAGCAGTGTCGTTAGTCCCAGTCGTGACACTCGCTCCCGAGGTGGTAATGAGAACGTTTGTCATTCCGTCAAGGTTTGCCGGAGCGATGGTGTCAAGCTGGGTTGGTGGGATGGAGGTGTTTATAACTCCGGATGAAGTAGTGACTGCTGCACTTGTTGTATCTGACATCTTCTTTGTTCAGAAGGCTGTTCCGTAGATTCTGAGAAGAAAATTGGTTTGCTCCTCCCCACAGACGGCGCCAAATTGTGAGAGCAGAATCTCACAACCTCAATTCTTGGTTTTCAGGTTGTATGTTTTTGGATGTAGTTTAAAAGAACTTGAGAGAAAAAAGTGTGTATTCTTATTATTTGCCAAGAATTCGGTCCTTTACAATTTGGTTCTCCTTTCAAACTTATAATCGCTCAAATGTAACTGCCTAAGCTCAATTATTTACATTAAACTTAGAATTAAATCGATAATTTTTGTCTTCAATGCTGAGCCTGATTCTAGGATCTTGAATTATTGTGTTTGACTTTTTAAACACAAGCTCATTCCCCTAGCAACCTCGCCTCTTCCTGCGTGCTCGGCTCCTTCCAGCTTGCGGGCTAGCTTGATGAGGTCTCATAGCGTATTGGGCTTCTTTGTTAGGCATATTTAATCCAGCTGGGCCTTGAGTGTGGGATTTGGGCCCAACACTTATGATATTGTTGTGACTCTTAGCTGTCCGTTTATTTCCTTCATCATCATCACTATCAGGATAGACATTGTGCCTGATAGGAGGCTCATCATCAAACTGAGCTAAGGCTTCCTCGATGTTGTAGTCGTTACGCTCTCCTCGATCTTCACCATCAGAATCGACATCATCAGGAGGAATATCTTCCACGAATGCAGGCACATTATGCCACTCTACGATCGACATTGAAGTACAGGGAGAACAGTTTACCTGAAAAATTCGAAAGATATGATACATAAATGGAAGCTCATGAAAATCGAATCGATATCCCGAAACTGGAAATCGATATACCAAAATAGAAAACTGAACAAAGACAGTGAGAGACACTACAAGAAAAAACAGTTTTTGTGACTACCATTTGCGACTATTTTTTTAGTCGCAAAAAAGAGGGACAATATTGTGACTGATTTGCGACTAATAAGCGACTACACATAAAGCAGATGCACAATAGTCCCAAATTACCAACTAAAAAAATTAGTCATACCAGAGTCGCTTATTTGCAACTGTTTAAAGACTAGCAAAAGTAGTCCCAAATTTGTGACTGGTTTGCTTCCGTTTAGCAACTCCACTCGATTATTTTAAATAAACATCAAATAATATACAAAAAAAAAATCAACAACTTACAATTTATTGTAAATATAATCATTTTATAAATCCTAAATTCTAAACCCTAAACCTTTAACCCTTAATCATAAATTCTAAATCTTAAATTGTAAAATATATTTTTGAACAACTATATACCTAGAATCATTGTAAAGTGATATTCAAACCTTATAGGTTCTTAAAGTTTAGGGTTTAGGGTAACATGTACACTAATTTGCAAACACAGTTTTTGTGATTAATTTGGGACTAATTTGTGACTAATTTTTAATAGTAGTCACAAAATAGTCCCAAATTTGGGACTAATTTGCAAATCCACTCGAATTTTTTTTAGAAATCAATAAATTCTAAACTCAAACAACAAACTCTTAACCCTAAACCCTAAACCTCTAACCCTTAATCATAAACTTGATCTAAATCTTAAATTGTAAACTAAATATTACACATAAACATCAAATAATATACAAAAAATTCAACACTTACAAATTTTTTAAATATAATAATTTTATAAATCCTAAATTCTAAACCCTAAACCATCAAATAATATACAAAAACATCAAATAAATAAACATCAAATAATATACAAAAAAATTCAACACTTACAATTTTTTTAAATATAATAATTTTATAAATCCTAAATTCTAAACCCTAAACCATCAAATAATATACAAAACATCAAATAATATACAAAAAAATTCAACACTTACAATTTTTTAAAATATAATTATTTTATAAATCCTAAATTCTAAACCTTAAACCTCTAACCTTTAATCATAAATTCTAAATCTTAAATTGTAAAATATATTTTTGAACAACTATATAACTAGAATTATTGTAAAGTGATATTCAAACCTTATAGGTTCTTAAAGTTTAGGGTTTAGGTAATATGTACACTAATTTGCAAACTCAGTTTTTGTGATTAATGTGGGACTAATTTGCGACTAATTTTTAATAGTAGTCACAAAATAGTCCCAAATTTGGGACTAATTTGCAACTCCACTCGATTTTTTTTAAAATCAATAAATTCTAAACTCAAACCACAAACCATTAACCCTAAACCTCTAACCCTTAATCATAAACTTGATCTAAATCTTAAATTGTAAACTAAATATTACACTTAAATATCAAATAATATACAAAAAATTCAACACTTACAAATTTTTTAAATATGATAATTTTATAAATCCTAAATTCTAAACCCTAAACCTCTAAACCTTAATCATAAACTATAAATCTTAAATTGTAAACTAGATCTTACACGTAAACATCAAATAATATACAAAAAATATAACACTTACAAAAATTTAAATCTAATCATAACATGTACTAAGTGTTATATGTATTTTATAATTAATGATTTTGAAACATAGAAATTCTCTCAAAATTTATTTATTTTTAAGTTTTAACATATTTTGAACTGCTATATACACAAAATCATTGTAAAGTCATATTCAAACTTTTTGTGTTCTTAAAGTTTAGGGTTTAGGGTAAAGATCTTTGATTGTCAAAAAATAGTCCCAAATTTTCGACCGTTTAGCAACTCCAGTCAATTTTTTTTAATTGTAGTCACAAAATAGTCTCAAATTTGTGACTAATTTGCGACTATATTTTTTAGTCACAAAATGGTCGCAAATGACTCATTTTTTAGTCGCAAAATGGTCGCAAATGACTCATTTGCGACTATTTTGGGACTATTTTGGTAGTTGCAAAAACTGTGTTTTCTTGTAGTGAGATTGGGGATTCGAAAAATGAAAACTGAACTCGGAATCGAAATCCCATTAAGCTTTAAACTGAATCGAAATCGAAATCCCATTACGTTTTAAATGGAATCCAAAACTGAACCCGAAATCAAAATTATATTAAGCTTTAAACTGGAACATACCTTTCGATTTGTCAAGTGAGAGATTGGGGGTTTGATTTTCTGGATTTGTGATTTAAGGTTCTTCACACGATTATGGGTTTGTGATTTAAGCTTTAAATTTTTTTTGGCTCCAATGTGTTTATGAAATAGGGTTCGATTTTAGTGGATTATGTTTCCCGGGTTACACGGGTTAATTAACGGGTCAAACTTGGTTTATTTTCTTTAATCGGATCATAATCCGGTTTAGTTTCCATTTTAAGTGGTTAAACATTTTTTTGGTAAATAGTAAACCAAATAAAATCACAGTTTAGGTGATCTTAAGTGTCGAACTTTTATTTCGTGGGTAAATATGTATTAAACTTTCTAATTGGGGGACTCACGTTTTTAACTTTCAAATTAGGGGAATCTGTGACGAAGTAAACATTTTGGGGGGATCTATTACTATGTGATACTTATGGGGGAGAAATAGGACGTTCTCTCTATTTTTATCAATGATTGTTTTGAATTTGAATAATCCTTAGTCATCTAAAGAGGTTCATATTACCAATTGGCAAACTATGGTAAGAGATGTAACATACAAATTTATTAGAAGATCAACTTCTTATTATAGTAGCATAATGTTATTATTAAAAGCTACATAAGATAAATTTAACAAACAATCAGATAAAATAATTATTAATAAAAATAAATTATTCAATTCTACAAAATTTACGGTATTGAGTAGCCGACTGCTAAATTGAATAAGTTCACAAACAAATAAAGTTTGGATCAACGAAAAAATAATGAAATGTTAGAAAAAATATGAACAAAAAATGCACATCATACAAGTTCGAATCTAACTTCATATATTTCCCTTATCATATGATGTTTCTCAAAAACCTAATCTTTTTTTTTTCTTTTCTTTTACCCAGACCAACGAATGCAAATACAAAAGGTAAATGTGTATTAAACGTAACGAACACTTTTTAGAGAGCAACAAATCAGTAACATTGAAATCAAAGTATGATCATTAGGCCACGAGACCACTGTGATGATCATTATGTTTTTCATGTGTTTCATCAATCAATAATGGATCTTTCCATATATATATATATATATATATATATAAACAAGGACCACTGTGACATCCCGATAACCGGAATTGGAACCTATTTTTGTAGCAATTAAAACTCTAACCTTAGAGAGTGTGGAGAAGAGAAGCCCAAACTAAATACCCAAAATGATCATTAAGGGCAAAAGAGACCTTTCTTTGAAAAACCATAAATCTAGAAAACCTCACCCCAACTCTATAAATAGAGAGCGCTCGTGAGAGAAAGGAAGCAGAGAGTTCAGAGCGGCAAAGCCCTGCCAGAATCACGTTGGAGTAACCACCGTCGAGCCACCTTACAGGAGGAGCCACCGTAGCCACTTAGAAGGAAAAAGAAGTCAGATATGACCCGTTCTAGCGTAGGAGAGAAACGGGTAGGCAAATAAGATCAGATCAATCTAAAATTTGGTGATCGTATTCTTAACCCTTAGATCCAACCACAGCCGAAATAAGATCTCCATTTAGAGTTATAGTTTAAAAGTTATTGCCATTTTTCTGAGACCAATATGTGCAGTAAGAATATGTGAACATCAATCTTACGAGGCATTTTTCGGCGAACCAGGAGGCGGTCTTCATACCGTTAGAAATATGTCGGTGTCAAATTTCCAGAATACATTTCCATTTCATATTTAGAGGCATGTCCAAAACGTTATCGTTATTTTCCTGTTGGACTTCAGGACGCCGGTTCCAACCGTTTCTTCCATCGAATCGCAACTTTAATAGAAAGGCAAAGGTGAGGCGGGACTTGTGGATCTACGAGTTGTATTAGGTATAGTTGTGTATGTGTGTGCTGAACCTAGAGTTAGAGATTGATTGATAATTAAAACGAATATGAATGATTGAATGAGAACTAATGTATGTATTGGTTATTGGTGTTAGTATAGACGCGTTATATCGCATGATTGATCCCGGTCCATGGACATGGCGGACTATGTACAGATTGCTTCTTGGTCTTCACGAAGGACGTTTCTCGAAGTGGGACCATGGCTAGACTACACACAGAGAAAGTGTAGCCAATACAAGGGTGGCGGGCCTGGGAGATTGTGGCTGACCAGTCACCAGGTTTAAAGTTTGGCGTTCTCATGAGTGGGAACTTGCATGCTAGGTTTTCTATGAACTTGTGAATGCTTGATGATTTGTTGCATGTCTAATCTTAAGTTAAGTAGGCGCTTATGTGATTATGTTTAATGCATCATATAGATCAAGTGGACAGATATGATCGTCTTCACTGGGTAAGTTGTTACTCACCCCTCTTTCCATTTTCAGGTTTGGTTTAAGAGATCGTTTTTCGCTTGGAGTAAAATTCAAGTTATTCATAAGGGTTTTTTGGGGATAGGGTGTCTCAACCACACTATTATCATCAAGACAATCATTCATCTAGCCACAACTTACATGTGTATTCATCAATCATCGGACCATCTATTGTTTTACAGATACAAAGCTTGAGCGTCTCCAAGTATTTCCTCTGCAACACATCGTAGATACCTAGATTCCATCAGGAGGAAACAATCATCAAAGATAAGTGAGGACACTGTTAAAAGGATTCGTTGAAAGTCAAAATCGTCAAACGTAAAAAACCTTTCTCCATCCAGTCCATCAATCGGTGAGATTCACCATCCATAGGCATTAGCTTCTTGATCTTGATATCTGTTTCAAAAGCATCAGCCGATTATCATTTTCTATAGTTATAGAGATTGAGCTAGATCTCTAGAAATTAGCAGATTAGCGTCGTACTTAAAGCAGGAACGGATTCATCATCGTTGAAATACTTACCAGGAAAGAGACCTCTGATGTAACTGGTGTTGAAGATAGCAATACGGAGCAAATTCCTAGTCTATTTCAACAAAACGAAGACCAAATCAAAGATGACAGTGTGAAAGAGCTACTGCTTCAATGTGAATTAACAAAAAAATAGTTCACGATTTTTCAAATTAAGCAACAAAAATAATAATGTATCGCATAATCAAGAGACGAAATCCATCTCTAGATGATAGACGTAAGCAAAACCTAGATAAATAAATGCGAACATACCCAGGAAGGAACGAGAAATTTCGTTTATCCTTAACAAACAAAGACCAAAAGCTCGATGAAGGCGTTTTTGCTTTCCATAAGAGGTGAGTCCACTACAAGAAAACACCCGGATTTCCGACGGAATTTCTGACGGGTGTGAAACCGTCAGAAATTTCCGACGGAATACCGAGGGAATAACAAGGGCATTCCGAGGGATTGATTTCCCTCGGAAATTGGTCGGGATTTTCCGATGGATTTCCGAGGGAATATCGACGAACCTGTATTCCCTCGAAAATCGGTCGGAATATTCCGAGGGATTTTCGACGGCTGGTAATCCGTCGGAAAATTCCGACCGATTTCCGAGAAAAATTAATCCCTCGGAACGACCGTCGAAAATCACTCAGAAAATTCCGACGGATTTCCGAGGGAATATATATATTCTCGCTTCGTAAATACTTCTCCCCTTGTATATACATTTCTAGCTTTGTTTGTAAACGGTTTGGAATGTTTCCGCTGGATTACAATTGGTTTACAACTTTGTAAACATTCCTTGCCTTTTTCACATGTTTTTGTTCCTAGGTTGTTCCATGTTTAATTCGTGTGTTTGTCTTTGGTATTATGAAGATTCCTTGCCTTTTTCACATTTCCGAGGGATTTCCGATGGACACTACCAGCATCAGTTTTAGCCGAGACATTTCAGAATGCCTAGGCAAAATTCGAAAAAGTCCCGGCTAAAACTGATACTGGGTGTATCCGTCGGAATTCCCTCGGAAATTTCTGATGGATTTTCGACGGACGCGACCAGTATCAGTTTTAGCCGGGACATTTCAGAATGCCTCGGGTAAATTGGAAAAACTCTCGGCTAAAACTGATACTGGTTGTATCCGTCGGAAATTTCCGAGAGATTTCCGCCGGTCTTTGGTTTTAGTCGATGAAAACTGATTCCCCCGGCTAAAACTTGCCCGGTATCAGTTTTAGCCGGGGGATTTAATTTTCCTCGGCTAAAACCATAATCCGTCGGAAATCCCTCAGAAATTTCCGACGGATTAGGGTTTAAAACCTCGAATTTGCTAGATTTTGAAAATGTTTTGTTTTGGTAGATATAGAACTAACAAATATACACTAGTTTATGTGAAATGTTTTTTAAAATCATACGTTTTAAACTTTTTAGTTAAAACCCATAGCAAAAACGTAAATGTCCTTAGATGTTCTATTTGTTTTTATGAATGCTTGAACTCGTTCATCGATCGATTTTTACAAACTCCCAAATAACTTGTTTTGATTGTTTTTTAAAAGGTTTTTCTTATTAGTATATAACACTAATGGTTATTAAACACTAAAATTAATGAAATCTTCATAATATAAACCCTAAACCCTAAACCGTCGGAGTTCCGTCGGAAATCCGTCGGAAATTTCCGACGAATTTCAGACGGCTCGTGAAATTTTCCCCGGGAAATTAAACCGCCAAACGAAAAAGAGAAAAATTGGAGCGGTTAATTGAAATGGATTTCCGACGGATTACCGAGGGAGGTAGTCCGTCGGAAATCTTTAGATGGAATTGTAGATTTGTGGATTTGTGGATTTGTGAATTTGTGGATTTATGGATTTGTGGAATTTGTGGATTTGAATATGTGTTAATATTTTAGATTAGTGTTTGTTGAAATTTTTATAATTATTAGATTTATATTAAATCACGTTTATATAAAATATATTTATAAAAAACAGTTTTTGTAAATATATTTTTATTTTGTGAAAAACGTTTTTAATACATATAATTTATAAAATCATTTTTATAAATATTTTTTATAAACGATTTTTATAATTATATTTTTTTTAAACGTTTTTATAAATTATATATTTTTTAAACATTTTTTATAAATATATTTTATAAAAAAGATATTTATATATTTATTTATTAAATTACTTTTGATAAATCTAATAATTATAAAATTTTGAAACAAAATTTTGGTTTTTTAGAAAATTATTTATGATTAGTTAAATGTTTTTAAAATGATCGCGTTTTTTTTTTGTAGGTCTTACGGTGGATTCGATCAAGACCGTCAGAGGGGTACTGACGCAGGTCCTAGCCAGAGTACTGTTCCGGACACGGAGAGTGTAGCTCAACCGAGGATCATGACCATCGAGGAGCTCGTTCAACAGCCTGGACGAGAACTACTCAAAGTTCTCGATTCGGAACTCCGGATTCCGAGATCTACTTGGTAATAATTTGTTTTTTCTTAATTAATTATTTTTTAGATTTCATAACCGTTACTTAATTTATTTTTTCATAGGTTTGGAATCTCCGGGAATGGCATCAGCAAGTCGATTCTCAAGATGTTGCACAACATCCTCGACAAACCATACCAGAAATTTTCGGAGGTTCCGGCAGACGAACAAAACCTGCGGTTTCGTACGTTTGCGGTAAGTACGTAAATCTTTATTTATTTTTTGTAATATATTTTGAGATTTTGTTAACATCTATATTTCTATTTCTTTTTTCTAGCAAGAGTTTAATTGGAACCATACGATCACAAAGACGGTGGAGACGGAATTTTATAAGGAGGCTAGGACGCAATTCTCGCGCCACATGAACGAGTGGAAGAAAGCTTGGAAAAAGGGGAAAGATAAGCCAAAAGACTTGAATAAGGATGTCTAACGGAATACATCCCGTATTGGCAAAAGGAGAAGACCATAGCTCTATCTCAAACTAACTCCCAGAACCATAAGAGTCACTGAGGCGGGAAGGGAGAAGCTATCCACAATAACGGGGCAAAGAGCTTCTTGACAACCGAAATCGAAATGGTAACTATTTTTGCGGTTTTTAGTTCTTTTTTATAAGAAAACGATTATCTTTAACGGTTTTATTTATTTTGTAGATGGAGGAATAAGGCGAAGCTCCCGATCTTCTGCAAGTGATGGTGAGGACGCACACCAACAAGAAGACGGGCCTAATTGACGATGTAGCCGTCAGGGAGATGGTCGAAAATATGACGAAGGTGCAAGAAGAGATTCTCACCCAGAGATCGCAAGATGGCTACACCGGATCCAACAAAATTTCTCGGGCCGAGATGAACAACCTAGTCCTCGTAAGTAAAAAATATAGATATTATTATTTCAATTTAGATAATTATTTGTTAATAAAAAATTCTAATGTTTTTTTATTGTTTTCGTAGGAGGTACCCGTTAAAAAGGTCGTCGGCCGGGGTTGGGTAAGCTTGCGACCCAACGTGCATCTTCTTCGGCCGGTTTCTCGATGGATCCAGAACTCATCCGTCAAAACGAAGAGCTCCAGCAGAAGGTCACGTTTTTAGAGGACGAGCTCTCGACTCAGAAAACGAAGAGCGACAAGATGGACGCGTGGTTCGCATCGAAGTTCGATGATTATCCGTCGTTTTGATTTCAATTTTTTTTTTTTGTAATTTGTCAACTTTCAAAAACTTTTAAAAATTAGGTTTTTTGTAATTTAATTATATAATTAATTTTCTATTTACGTTTAAAATTATTTAATTTAATTAATATTTTATTTTAAAAATATATTACAAATTAAATAAATTAATTTTATATTTTCGTTTTAATTATTTAATCCGTCGGAAAATTCTGAGGGATTTCCGAAGGATTGAACATCGATCGATCTAAAATTGTGATCGATCGATCCTCAATCCGTCGGAAATCCGTCGGAAAATTCCGAGGAATTTCCGACAGATTGTACCCTCGGATTTGTCCTCGAAAATCCGTCGGATTATCCCCGACGGATTGTGCCTCGGAAAAGCCGTACGAAAATTTCTCCCTCGGAAATCCGTCGAAAATATCCGAGGGATTTCCGACGGATTTTTTTTTCCGACGAAATAGAACCGACGGCCAAAATCCGTCGGTTCTACCCTGTTTTCTTGTATTGATCCTGTTCGGTGATCTCACATAACACAAGTGGCCATTATATGTGTATCAATATATATGTTTATGCTTTATGAAACTAGTTCAAAAGCAATTAAAAAACCTTCTTTGATATCTTTTTCGAAACCTCAAAGATCTTATTATATAAAGTTGGATCTTTTAACGTGAGCGTGATTCGTAGGATAATTTTATTCAACAGATCGTGATATTTATCACGGTTAATTTAGATCTTGACATGTGTCAATTTAATTTAATTTTTTTTTCACTGAAATGCATTTTACGATTGAAAACCAAAAAATTTGTTACAAATTAAGAAGAGAAACAAGAGCCTGAGCTCAACAAGCATAGAACGCATCAAGTCCTAAAGGAAGGAGAAACTAAATGCTCTGTGTTGCCTCTTGACGAAGGCGATCGTGAAGCCACGACGGACCCCCCATGGCCAAATACGACTGAAAGCGGCCATCTCTCATCACACTTCTGGATATATCTCGAGCAATGGAATTAGAACTTTGTCCTTCCAACTCGAAATCACATCTCTGAAAATTACTTCGCATCATATTAATGTAGGCACTAAATTTTCTAAATCGCGGCCAGGCTGATGGTTTGGAGATACTCTCAATTGCAGCAGCCAAATCTGAGGCTATAACAATGTCGGAGAGCTGTAAATCCCGAGCACTTTGCATAGTCCAGATGATGATTCTGAGTTCAGACGTAATGCGATCCGGTGAGTGCGTAAAAGCTTCCCTTGCATGGTATAACACAATCCCGGTATCATTACGAGCAATCCATGCGCCACTGATTTAGGTGTTTTCCCCCAAGTCAATTAATAACTAAAGTGCACACTACTGCAATCATAACACTATATCGATGTAGTACTTTAGGATCGAATCCACAGAGACCAAGTGTAACGCTACGAGAATGCAGAAGGAAAGTAAATCTAAGACGAACGATGGTTGTTTGTGGTTTTATGAGTCAACTAAAACTAAAACTAAAACTAAGAATGCGAATAAAACGATGTAAGTTTGATGGAGGGAAACGCTAGGTCTTTGGGTAATTCGCAGGAAATCAAGAATCATAAATCAGAGAATTAAACAGGGAAATCATTAAGCACGTTCTAGAACTCAAATCACTATTTTATAATCAACCTACTGTCGTAGTATTAATTACTATGCCTAATAACATAAGATTCTAAATTGTCGTTTGAATTCAGGAAACTAAACATGCTTTAAGATCGAGTTTGACATGTTCACAAAACGCCTTAACATCAGCTTTCGTTGGTTAAGGACGTTTTGCTCATCTATGTTCTTTCAGGCTTTTAAACAATCACTTTTGATGCGTTAAACAACCTAAGATCGGAAACTAGGTAGCTAATCAAGTTTCAGCACTAAGAACAACAATAGATGAAGAACTAGAAGATAGATCCCTATTCTAACCAATTTGAAACAACGATTCATGAAGTTCCCTTGAAACCCTAAAATGTAACTATAAGATTACTCAGACATAGAATCAGAGAAACCACAAAGAGATGAAGAAAAAATCATAATCCAATAGAAATAATAAATTAGGGTTCAGAAATCTTCTCAAAAGCCTGTAGAGTCATAGATTCGTCTCCCCAAAGAAAGAAATGTAAAAGTTTGTAGAAAATAAAGCTTAGCCTTAGAAAGTGGCTTAAAATAAGTATAAATAGGTCTTGGGTCGAATTCCACGAAACCCTAGGTAAAACCGGGTCAAAATAAGTGAAAACCGAAATTTTCTTTTATTTTTCGCGTCACTAAACCGGTCGGTTTATGTTGCACCGTTTTCACGAAAACTGGCGTAACTTTTGATCGCACCGTTGGAATGACCTCAAACCACTTCCAAATGTAAGTGGATCCATTGCTCTATCTTTTATAAAACTTTGAGCTCCATCCATCGGTGGGAAGACTTTCAACGAATGCCAAACTTCTGACGGCTCTGTATGATTATGCATCTTCATATGCTCATTTCACCCAAAACGGCTCTTATTCTCATAAAGTCACCTAAAACCTGAAAATACTCGATAAAGGACTAAAAGACTCTAAAAAGACACTTTGACTCAATAAAAAACACAAAAACAAATGTTAGAAACCGGTAAAAACACAGTTTATCAACTCCCCCAGACTTAATCTTTTGCTTGCCGTCAAGAAAACAGAAAACCAAGAACAAGGAAGAGGTTTGAATACATGGAGACTCACATTTTCTTTAGAACACTGCAATGACCATCATCTTAGCGATCCACATATTGCTTAACCAACTTCAAATCAAACCACCATGTACTTCTCCGCGGGCATTGCAGCTTTCCCAGATTCACCACATTATCTCACAGATTGATTCAAAAGCCATCATTGTTGGGTCTCACCGAAAGATCATAGTGCCAAGTACCTTCTAGACTCTTTCCCTTTCGATATCATGACAAGACAACTACACAACTTTGGTACTCTTTCTCTCCCCCATATTTATTCTTTTCTCATTCTCTTTTTCGCAGGGTTAATGGCTGATGGAACGCGAGTATTGATGGTTTTTTGCCACCAAATTCCCGGTTCATTTTAGTGCCACCCTTTTATTCTAAGGTGTAGGCAAATAGTGGTATCACTGGAAAATTTTCTCAACCTCACTTCCAACCTTAGTGTGATCATCTCTTTCGAAGTAAAATATTGGGATCAATGGAAATTTTCCTAACCCTTTACTCAAAAGAAAATCATTTCATCTTTTCTGCATTTACGTTAAACGAGGGAGAGGATTACCATACTTTCAAACAGGTTGTCTTTGTCAGATACGAAAGAGGAGTCAAGCCCTGAAGACACCAATCACAACGATGAGGTAAAAGGAAGAGCTCAGAAACTAGCTCAGGCCATTGAATTTCTGTAGAGATAATGGATGCCTCTGATGAACTGGTCAGCCCTTGGATTTTTCATTAGTCCGATCTTGAGCTAATTCTGCAAAAATGTTCACTTAGATGTAGATGAGAACAGAAAATCCAAGAAAACGATCATAATCTCCAACAAGTTTTGACTCAATAAAACCATAAACTGACTCAAGAAAACATCAAAATGACTCAAGAGAAAAATAAAAGAAAGAAAACAACGTTAGTAACGACAGAGACCCTCCTCCAGACTTACTTCACACCGTCTCGGTGTGAAAATAAACCAGAGAGAAGGCAAAAACGAGTTGAAATTATTTTTTTTTCGAAAAATCACATGGGATTGATCGGTCCGGCTGGCAGGTCAATCCAGAAAATGCACGTTCTCGGATTTTTTTTTTCTTTTTTCGAAAACTCACCTGGGACCGATCGCTCCGGCTGGCAGGTCGATCCAGAAAATGCACGTTCTCGGAGATCGATCGATCCGAGGGAAGGATCGATCGATCTTGTCCCTGTTTTTGTTTTGGGAAATTGCAATGAATGACCATCAAAAAAATAATAATTAAGTCAATGACCAAAAAAAAATTTGCGACAACTATTCTATGTATAATATGTAATATTGCCTAAAAACCCTTACTGACAGTTTCTTTTCACACAGTAATAATGTGGTATAATTGTTGGATTTACTTCATCCACACAAAAAACAGTTTCGATACAACCAAAGTAAATCGGCGGAGAAGGGGAAACCTAATTTTTTTACTGAAACCAAAATCTCAGTCATTTTAGTAGATATCGATTTTGGTGTTTGATCGAGTATCCGCAAATCTAGTGGTAGCGCAGGAGTAGCGACAATATATCTAAACTGGTAAGTTACTTCTCCTATTCGTTTTAGTGATTTCGCATCTGGTTGAAATTTTTTTTTTTTTTAACCCGAGAAACCCATATTTCAATGGATTTCTAGGTTTTAGCCATTAAGTAAAAAATCCAAGTAATTAACTGATCTTGGGCGTTTGAGTTCGATGTGTAAAGGGTTTTTTTGGTTTTTTCATGTTTTCCGTGATGGAGATGGGATTATGTGTATCCGATGGCACTGGTTAGATGTTGTATTCCAAAATGCACAGTTTACAGTTGAATTGTGAAGAAGACGACCGGATAGACTATTCTATTTAGCATGTATTTAATTTTTTGAAGTTGGTGATGTAGGCCGTCTATTTGACTTGAAAAGGATATTCTACTCGGAGATTCAATTATAGTATCAATCATTGTAGAATCGTTTATGAATGGAAGTACTATGTGTGCCTATTTAGTCTACTCTATATTATCGCATAGCAGTTTATAGTATATGTGGAGTTGTTCAAGTTCATTCGCCGAATAACCGTCATCTTGTTTGTGTGCATAAATTTATTTGCAATGCAAACTACCTATGACCCCTTTGTTGTTGGTGTTTTTGTTGCAGGATTTTGTGATGTCTGAATTAGGATTGCCAGAAATAATGTTCATGACTGGTTATGAACCATCGGGACGAAAACGGATAAATGTATATTTCAATCTATGTTGGGTAGAAACAACCAAGCAAGCATTAGATGAAGATAAGGTGGCTATGTTGGCAGCCTCACAGTTTGGGAAGATAATGCAGATGGGGCACCATGTATTCTCAGTGAATTTTGTTCACTACCTACTATCCCAGCAGTTGGTTACGAAAAAAGAGTTCGAATTATGGTGGTTATTCTCTGGAAAGCCAATTCGATTCTCGATCGAGGACTTTGCGCTTGTGACAGGTCTTAATTTTGGAGATCTCGAGACTCAGCCTGATAAGGATTTGCGTAATATCAAGCAACATGTTAAAGGTACACAAAAGGGGAAAGCAGTAACAACGAATGGCAGTATGTGGGAAAACTGTTTGGGAAAGCAGAGAAGGTTACCCTGAAATGGATTGTTGACAAGCTGCAGCTGGGAAAATGCTACAAGGACTCCAAAACGCGCCTACAGCTTGCATTGTTGGTTCTAGTTGAGGGCATGCTCTGTCCAACCAGTGGGGTACCCAATTTCCTAGAAGAAGTTGTGGAAATGCTTGCCGATGAAGACACGTTTTTGAAGTACCCATGGGGACGGGAGTCCTTTCTGCTAACGGTTACAAGTGAAAAATCTCGGTCCCCTTCACAATACGTCTAGGAAACAGTAGCTATACAGGATTTCGCACATGCGATAGTTCTAGTTACCATTTGTTGCTGCCCGGATATAGTCGGTCGAATTGGGAGCGATGGAAGGTCTTGGGCTGATGGGTTGTCCATTAATGAAATAATCGTATGTGTTGTTCAAAGGAGTTTGGTGATTAACGTGGCGACCATGAAATCTCTTGATCAAGTAGGACAGGTACGTACTACAAACAATTTAATTTTATCCCCATTCAATATAGCTGCGACATAAGATGGGTTTTATTAATAAGGATTGTCAATTTGTTGTTATTAATAAGCATTCTAAGTACTCACATTCCGCATGACAATTCGCTTTAATATATGTATTGTATATATACATATTATAGAATGTTGTGTATACTGACTACATGGAATCGAATATACGTACTATATCATTTTAATGGAATGTCTAATTTTTTATATGTCATCATTAAATACGTATTAACACAGCTGTGTATACTGATTGCATTGAAACGAATAGACGTACTATATCATTTGAATATAATGGCTATATTTATATATGTGGTGTCTATGTACTTGTTATAGCAGTTGTGTAAACTGACTGCATTGAAACGAATAGACGTACTGTATCATTTGAATATAATGACTTTTTTTATGAGTACCTTATAGTATTCTAATGATATGTATATGTGAAACAAATATCCACTCTATGTTATCCCTAACGCACTGCTTTTTCCCATGCAGGCTAATGTACGTGCGTTGTTGAGCAACGGAAGCGATGATGAACTGATGGCTGCTTCTTTCGAGCATGATGAAAAAGATGAAACGGTGGACACTATGGTTTCTATGATTGGCGATGACTATTCATTCGAGCAGAATACGTGGACGGGTGGGGTAAAGGAAGAAGACGTGTTAGCAGAAAAGGTAAAGCCTCAACCGGAAGATGTAGACGACGACCCATTTCTAGACGAGAAAGTGTCAAATAAGGCAGGTGGGACATTTCCCCATGCGAAATCACGCGAAAACATAGAGTCCGGAACAGCGAATGGGCATGGATTCACAATCCCAATGACACCAGCTGGTAGCAGCATAGACATTCAGGGATTAATTCGAATGGCGGCCGATGCGTACGAGGACCGGTCCATTCGTATGTTTGAGGGGTACATGTTGAGTGTTAAAGACCATATTGACTTGAAGATGGGTGGCATGGAGGCAGAAATTAAATCACTCACTCGGAGTGTTTCCAACATGCGCGCTAGTACTGGTGCAACTGGTCTGGTAGGAAAAGGGAAATCGAAATCTCCATTGGTAAGCCAGATAAGTGTGAAAAAGAAACAGGAAAGACCATTGAACGTGCGAAAAAGTACGTTATACATAACTTGTCTATTATTTTTTTACGTCTATACTGTTTTGACGCCTATCCTATTTGATATATTCGGTTCCATGTTTAGGCCCGCGTGTACAATTTAAGAGAGGAAGCAATACTGAACCCCCAAGTACCCGCAATCCTGAGCCGGCACCAATGGGTTTACCTGCGGAGGACCCGGATAACATAATTTTAAACGCTTGCAATTATGCTAACGAAACAGTGAGGGCAGAAGAGGTTCGTTACAAAAATTTACATAACCTACAATTACCCACTATATACTCGGAAATGACATTATGATGTGCGTTTCTCGCAGCAATCACGTGCATCTGCATCATCGGGTTCTGTGAAACGAAACCCATCCGGTGAAGATGCTGCGTTGAAGGATAAAAGCACAAGTTGTGGGATTGTTAATGACGAGGTTCGTTGGAAGGCTTTTATGAGATGGACTGTCTATATGAGCGATATATTAAAAGCTCGTTCTATACGCAGATTGGATTCGCCCCGCAGGCTGTTACACTTGTTTCCCCACACACCACAAATGCAAGCGATGACAACGATACAGGTTTGGAGGTATCAACTATATCACTTACCTGGGCACAGGTATCATAATATATGAGCATAATATAATGTAACGACTTGAATATAACACCACTTACCACATTACCATGCGCAGAACCGGAATATTGGAAGCAAATCATAGGCTACACAGTCTGCAGTGGTTGTAGTAGGACTTTTAGCACAACAACAAGGTCAACCCATTGAGGCTCAAGGAATAAAAGGCTCAACTGTTCCCGATCAAATGACGCGGAAGTTAATATGATATTCCCTCGTCATTGTCCTTATGTCCCCTGTTAACTTACTTTCGAATGCACTAATTGAATAATCTGTTTTTAGTATATATCCAAACCCGTTGTTGAACCAGGCGATGATGACAACTTTCCAATTGATAAGCGGGTTAGCAAAAGGGCCCGTACTACCACAAATAGGTACACACCCCCTGTTCAGAAACCAAAAAAAACCAGCCCAAGCGAGTAGATAAAATGAAATCCGTCACGCAATCTAAATCTGTAGTGGCTATTGCTGGCACCTCCACTTTGCAGTCTGATGCAATACCCCTCAATCACCTGCGACCAGTACTTGGCGGTTTCGACCCATTCACAGAGTCGTCGGATGAACGTGTCAGTGCATTCATGAAACATATGGAGGGTGAAATGTATGTAGACTATCTGTTGTAAATCAATAACCGTAAATGGACAGGTTATCTCTCATGTATGTTCCATGTTCCAGGTCTTTCAGGATTGGGCCAGGTTTGGAACTACCTAACACAGAGTTCGTTGACATATTTGGAGGCTGTGGATTGATGTCCGAAAAAGGTAAAAATGGCCATCGAACTAGTTCATGTCATTTTAAACAGTTAACAACAAACTTGGACTTACTATATGCAGCTTTATTATAGACTTTTCTTTTAACAAGCTATGGATACACTTGTCAAATTCATTCAATTGCGGAGGGATGGCGTTAAAGATTGTCGTTTTGATTTCTGGCCCGCATCATTCCTATCGGAGTTACGGGGGACGTACTCTGCTTTTTCAGCTGAACCGGAAAAAAAGATTTTTACTTCTCGTCATTAGCTCGAGACCCTTTCATTACGAGGCCTGCATTGTTGGCCGGGGTAGATGTTATCTACATCCCATAGCTTTTTGCTAGGCAACACTGGGTGTATCTCGGTCATAGGTATTGAGAGCTATATTCAGCCCATTGCAACCATGTTACCTTATCTTATTCGCAAGCATGGCGGTCCCGAGGCATATAACGCAGTTCCAATTACTCCCATGCCTATAAAGCGTCTTGGCATGTCCTTCCTTATTGAACAACCTGTTACGTATATGTTTAACCTACTGAATTTGGTATATTACTTGACCGTAACCGATATCACATGGCACTTTGTCATTTTGCCTTAGGTTTTGCAGTTGTCGCATCACTTGTCCTTATGGAACTTCATTGCCAGGGAAGGCTGTCAGCGGCCAATCAGTTAAACGAGTCACATATTCAAGCTGCAGCGAAGAACTACGCCATTGCGGTGTGCGACGCGTTCACTCAAACTGTCATAGTCGTGTAGAACGTTTAGTACGACCGTTTGTAATGTAGAATGACTACTCATATGTATTATTTATGTTCTCTTTTCGTTAAACAAATTCTTAATGTGTTTTGCAATGTTTGTTTACCTCACGTTTAAACTTATTGATTGCGCTTTCGTTACATGTCTCTCATTTGTTTATATGTCTATGCCTGACTCAATTACATTCTATATAGACAGCCCATATTGTAACATTTGGTTTACATATAATACTATATATAAGAGAAAGTTATAACTTCGGTTTATTCTATATATAGATTACGGAAAATGGAAATGACTTGTTCAAGTGAAGGACATTTAATATATCACACATAAAAGGGAAAGGTTTTTGGGCATTACATATTAAACAAACGTACATATAAGGGTTACACAAAAGTTAGACAGTACAACCAAATACGTGACTACATGGCATCATATGCATATACTCAAATATTTAACTAACCCCAAAGACACCCTTGTACGCAACGTCGCATTACTACATACGACTACGGTGGCGCTTACCACTATTAGCCTGGTTCCAAAAAAGAATATATTGAACCTCCTTCCTATGCCCATACACATTTGTAGCGACTTCATATCGCGTTACGGCACGATGCCTTATTGTGTCCTTTACGCCTACAACGAGTGCATATGCGGTTTGATATCTTCTTTTTCTGAAAACATAACGTATACATTGTACTCCGAAAATAGTCGGTCTACATAAATAATGTATTTAACTACATATAGTCAGACCATACCTTCAACTCCCATATGGACGGAATTCGCAGTTTCCGGGGCCTGCCTGGTGGACGCTTCACAGGTGGAGGAAGCAGTTCAGTTGTTGTCCCTCCTCCAATCTCCAGGACTCCAACAGATGGAACATGGTACACTCTCCCAGCAAATCCGCGTTTCCATGTGTCTACGTAGTAGCACTCCGAGACCATTGAATTTGTTGGCTTCCCACAATGTGCTGCCGCAGCCATTGTGTGGGGACATGGAATGCCTATCTCTTGGAACTCCCTGCACGAAAAATTCCCTATATCCAATTGCACGGTAAAGCATTCACCTGCCCTTTCTTGCACTTGGAACTCTGTATCACTAATGGCTCGTACAGCCAAACAACTTGATGCGTCAAAGTTTGCTTCAACCAGTACGCGGACGCGGGGCGTTATCACGCCCTGCTCCCTCATCGACTTGCCTCGATGTATTGCAAACCATGACATAACAGTTGTTCGAATGTACTCAAACATGGAAATGAGAGGAAACTCACGAGCCTCTTTCAACACAGCGTTCCACGATTAAGCAATGTTTGAGTCCATAATGTTGTACCGTTTCCTTTTGAAATGCGCGCGGGACCAATGCTCAAATCCTATAATATAGACAGTCTGTTAATGTATGACAAACAGACAATCTATATGGTCAGACTGCTACCTCAATATGTTCTATACATACCGATGTCAACTAGGTACGCTGCACAGCCGGGGTTTATTCTTTGAATTTCAGTGAACTTGCGGTTGAACTCTGTCACCGTAAAACACCGCGCCGCAGCTGACATAAGTGTTGCTAAACGCTTAAACTTGTAGCGTGCATTGACATTACGCCATAAGTGGACAATGCATGTTGCATGGTGTGCAAGCGGATAAACCTACAACATATTGGAAATACAACGAATTAGCAAATAATAGTTCATATATAAAGTACTTCCATTCAACAAGTAGTTACTATATATAGTATTCTATAATCAATTAAATAGTATTGCCATTCCCAATTGTAATAGGATGACTATATGGTTCACAAAAAAGCAGTCACTTACCATGCGTAGTCCGTTATAAATATTAGCATGCCAATCAGAAATGAAGACCAACTCTGTTGAGTCTTCAACAAATTCATTTAGTTTCCTGAAAAACCATTCCCACGATTCGTCGTTCTCGCTATCAACAATGCCAAATGCTATCGAAAATACTTGAAACATCCCATCTTGTGCACATGCGGATACCAAACAACCCCCATATTTGCCCTTCAGACTTGTTCCATCAATAATTATTACCTTCCGCATATACGGATATCCCCTAATAGATGCACCCAACGCGATGAAATTATACTTGAATCGCCGGCCTCCGGTAACCTCATCGGTGTGCTCGAGAAAACAGAGACTTCCTTCATTTGCAGATTGAAGTAGGGCAAGGTAGGCAGGTAACAGCGCGTAACTTCCAGCCATCGACCCTAACGAATTCTCCATCGCAATCTCACGTGCCCTCCAAGCTTTCCAATACGAGACATTCACATGGAAATCGTCTAACAGAATCTTCTGTATTGCAGCCGCATCTGGTCCCTTCTTAATCTCAACAAATCGGCACTGCATTATCTCCCCTATCACTTGTGTTGTCGCTAATCGATGGAAGTTTTGCCTATCGTCGACGCTGCATGTGTGCTCAAGTGCGGCCTGCCATATCTGAAAGTTTCCAGACTCATCTATAATTGTCGCATATACACGCCATGGACATGACCTCGATATGCACTTTAAGACCATGAACATGGGTGTAGAGCGCGAAGTACGAAAGTGAAACTTCCTATGGATAGCATGAATGACAATTTTTATTTTGCAGTCCACTTTAGATCTGAACACTCGCCCAACAAATAAGTTGTCCCTTCGTAGGGTATGTCGGCCAAAGTGGAATCCACCGCTGCAATATTGAAGATTGGTTATTAGTGTACAATTCAGTATATAGTATAGAGCGTCTATTTATTGTCCATGTAGAAACTATACACTACCATATTACTATGTCGAGAGTATGCTTCTGTTTATTATGGATATTCCATATCAGGAACCAACCACTATCCAATAACATATCAATTATACAATTCTTTGCCCTGCCCAGATCTCATCAAGTGAGTGAATAATATATGTGATGTACATAGTAAGTCTAAACACACCTATTAATAATAGTCTGACTATTTAAATTACAAATACATATTCATGCTGAGTAGGCTGGGCAATATCAGTTAACGCCACCAACCCAACAACATATCAATAATAAAATTATTTACCATTCCCTTATCTCATCAAGGTCGTCCATACTAAATGTGATTCATATAATATGCGTAGACTCAACTATTTATAATAGACTGACTATTTTAGTCACCTACACCTATGGAGTCTACGTTCAGTAAATTACCTCATGGGCCGTCATGGTTATATATCGGAGGAGCGTCTCGGCCAAACAGTGCTGGTGAATCACTCCCATCTGTCAGAATTTTGTGCAAAGTTTCAGCAAAGCGTCCCCAATAAATGTTCGACCTTGTGGGGTGATCTACATCTTCCCCCGAGTCTGAACCATCGCATGATTCCTCTTCACCAAAATCCGATTTCTGTATATCAAACAACAACTTCCTCCGCACACCGTTACTTCCTTCACATTGTCCAAGTATACCTTGTGTAAGCACCGGAACCAACCCGGCATCGTCATCATCTGAGTCACCGTCGGACTCCATATCTGTGACAGGCATTTTCCCTTTCCCTTTGGAGGCATTTTGAATTGGTGGACTAACCAAGCGAATAACATCATCTGGCTCTTGAATAGAAATTACATTCGTTATGCGACGTTTAGACAGACTATTTGCTTCACCACGAGTAGGTCCAGGTGGCTGTGGGGAAATCCGCTGGTTGTCCATTGCTGGAACGGTTAAAGGTGTGTCCGACTTGGAAAAGTCGCCAATCATCTTCCATATCTGAACCTCCTCCACGAAACTTCCAATCTATCTGAGGCGTTTTCCTTTTACTTGCACAAGTAGCCCATCCTTTTTGATGTGTGACAACAAAGACAAAGAGGTTAACCTCTTATATTTTCCTACGCATTTGGACGAAAACTTCAACTTCATCGTTATCTGTGATGTACTGCGGTGTAGATCTATCTCCATCGTCTATGGATAGCCACAGAGGATACTGATACGACTGTTTGATTGTTATGTTTGGTGCAAATAGGTTCAGTTTCCCTTTAACCTTTCCAAGCAAATCCTCATAACCCACTCCTCCACGCAGCCGAATAAACCTATCTCCTTCAACAGTTTCCGGTTCGAAACTCCAAGCCATATCACTTCCTCTATTCCATGTCCCAATCACTAGTACATTATCTTGGGATGAAATATCTTGTTACCCGAAGTAGAAGACATCATCATAACATAGACATAAACGAATATGGTATAGAAATATTATGGAGTTCCCCCAATAGTAAATCTATAGATTTCACTTCTATATATTAACAATACTATTTCCAAATCTGGTACATATAGACAGACGATCTCAGTAACTAGTAATAAATGGAAATTTCTGTTATTGATATGAGGTTTCCTACATGCTCTGTTCTGGTATTTGCCATAAATCCCCCGCCTTCATCTCTTTCTTCCATCTTTCCTGTTTTTTACCGACAGAAATCTGAAACAATGGTAATGGTAAGAATACATTTATGGACTTTACCTTTCCTTTTCGTCCACACATTAAATTGGCGAGAAATTTAAAATTCAAAAAGTAAAAAAAATGTATGTGTTATGTTATTGATTAGACTGACTACTCTGACACTAAAAAAAGCCTAAACCCCTATAATCTTTTTACGAAAATTTCTCTCCCTCCCACGACAGCAACATCTGCTTAGTCAGAAGGGTATAACGGTCAGAAACCAATAGAAAATGTTACTTGCTTTATTAAATTTTTGTGTGGCTATTTTCTTCACCAATTATCCATAATTGGTTATCCAGCAAATTGTCCCTTTTTTTAATGCCTGAAAAAAAATGAACCAAAACCAAAAATCAACTGCAAAAGAAAAAGAAAAGGGTATTATGTACACGTACCGTGGGTTGCCTCCCACCAAGCGCTTGTTTAAAGTCGTTAGCTTGACTTCGGTCTCAGATGTCAATCATGAGAATCAAATGGCTGGGCCAATGCACATTTAGTCCTTCTCCTGTTAGGACAAGAACCAAAATGTGCAACATGGCACGCAACTATCCAGGGCAAAGAGACAAAACTCACATCAAGGGATGTTACTACGAATGTAGCATATATCTGGAAATTTTTCTTTATGGTGAGATGCTCATGAGGATCAAATGCATTTAATATCAAAACATACTTCATGGTAATCTCTAGCAATCTTTTCTACTCTTAAGGTATCTAGTTTTTGAGACTCACATATTAAATCACAGCATTCATCAATGAGCACATGAGTATGAAAACTAGAAGCTACATCTTCAATGCAAGGCAAGTGACTATCCTCATAATAATAGATTTCAAAGGTTGAGTAAAAAATACCTTCTAGCTGGCATGGTGGAACCCAATAAACTACCTCTTCAAGTGCATGAGCTACCATTATCTCATATATTGTGAGTTCCCTTCCTTCAAGTGCTGCCCGATGTGACATGAGATTCAATCGGATCATAGCTGCTAGGTCACTCCTTTTCATCGTTGGATTCTCTTCATGATGCTTATCCAACTCCACTTTTTGTTCTGGTGTGAGTACACTTTCATCAAATGGTGGATCCACGTATGGCTCATCTTGAATGTATTCATCAAATGTGGCATCCTCTTCTTGTGGCCAATCATTGTAGTCCATGGCCATCAACTATAAGAAACAAAAAAGAATAAATAAAAAGTTAGTAAAAGCTAGTGTCTTAGTCTGAACTCTCGTCCAAGACTCGTAGGTAACGCAATTGATCCCCGGCAACGGCGCCAAATTGATTTAGGTGTTTTCACCAAGTCAATTAATAACTAAAGTGCACACTACTGCAATCATAACACTATATCGATGTAGTACTTTAGGATCGAATCCACAGAGACCAAGTGTAACGCTACAAAAACGCAGAAGGAAAGTAAATCTAAGACGAACGATGGTTGTTTGTGGTTTTATGAGTCAACTAAAACGAAAACTAAGAATGCAAATAAAACGATGTAAGTTTGATGGAGGAAAATGCTAGGTCTTTGGGTAATTCGCAGGAAATCAAGAATCATAAATCAGAGAATTAAACAGGGAAATCATTAAGCACGTTCTAGAACTCAAATCACTGTTTTATAATCAACCTACTGTCGTAGTATTAATTACTATGCCTAATAACCTAAGATTCTAAACTGTCGTTTGAATTCAGGAAACTAAACATGCTTTAAGATCGAGTTTGATATGTTCACAAAACGCCTTAACATCGGCTTTCGTTGGTTAAGGACGTTTTGCTCATCTATGTTCTTTCAAGCTTTTAAATAATCACTTTTGATGCGTTAAACAGCCTAAGATCAGAAACTATGTAGCTAATCAAGTTTCAGCACTAAGAACAACAATAGATGAAGAACTAGAAGATAGATTCCTATTCTAACCAATTTGATTCAACGATTCATGAAGTTCCCTTGAAACCCTAAAACCTAACTATGAGATTACTCAGACATAGAATCAGAGAAACCACAAAGAGATGAAGAAGAAATCATAATCCAATAGAAATAATAAATTAGGGTTCATAAATCTTCTCAAAAGCCTATAGAATCAGAGATTCGTCTCCCCAAAGAAAGAGATGTAAACGTATGTAAAAAATAAAGCTTAGCCTTAGAAAGTGGCTTAAAATAATTATAAATAGGTCTTGGGTCGAATTCCACGAAACCCTAGGTAAAACCGAGTCAAAATAAGTGAAAACCGAAATTTCCTTTTATTTTTCGCGTCACTAAACCGGTCGGTTTATGTTGGACCGTCTTCACGAAATCTGGCGTAACTTTTGATCGCACCGTTGGAATGACCTCAAACCACTTCCAAATGAAATCTGATCCATTGCTCTATCTTTTATCAAATTTTGAACTCCATCCATCGCTGGGAAGTCATTCAAAGAATGTCAAACTTCTGACGGCTTTGTATGATTCTGCATCTTCATATTCTCATTTTCACCCAAAACGGCTACTTTTCTCACAAAGTCACCTAAAACCTGAAAAGACTCGATAAAGTACTAAAAGACTCTAAAAAGACACTTTGACTCAATAAAAAACACAAAAACAAATGTTAGAAATAGGTAAAAACACAGTTTATCAGCCACCACTGTACTCTGATTATTGAGCTCATTCCATAGTTTAGATTCTTCTATAGCTCGATGTGTAATCAGATGTGGCGCTTCTTGATGGTTTGCGTAGAGAATCGCATTCCGATTTTTCTATATATGCCAAAAAATCCATGGAATTGACTGTCTCGTGGTTCTGGGAAGCATCTGATCTTCCATTAAATCCAATATGTGTGAGACAGTTTCAGGCAAAGAGGAACCCATACCAGACAAAGGAAGAGAGATGTTCGCCAAGGACATGATATGGCGAGCCGCACTGCAATCGAAAAGCACATGTTTGATCGATTTTGTATTTTGTTGACAAAGTTCACATTTGTCATCAACATTAAGTCCTCTCGATCACAACCTTTCCACTACAGCCAATGCACCTGAAACATCTCTCTAAAAGAAAAACCTTATTTTCGGTGTGGTTGCCATTTTCCATATCCTCTATTTAACCACGAGCTACATTTCCTCAGTTGTAGTTCTTACCGGTCTTAGAGTGAAAGGATGACTTGAAAGGAACCAATAACCACTATTTACTGTGTAAGAGCCATGAGCAGCGTATGCCTAGACAAACTTATCAACAACAGCTCATGTGGATATATTCCGAATGCGAATCACATCAGCTGGAGGAAACATATCGTGTAGTTTGTATTCATCCAATATTCCATTAGTCGAGATCAGATTCGAGACACTAATGTTAAGGTCAAAAAGACGTTGTTTGTTCATAGGTCTTCTTGGTTCGCCATCCATAATCCAACTATCCAGCCACACCTTTGTAGTTCTTCCATTCCCGATAGATTTAAACAAACAACGCAGCAGCAACTCTCTACCATGTAAGATACTATGCCAAGCGTACGAGGGACGATAGTAAAAATGTTAATTAAGATAATCTATTAAAGTAAAAATGTTAATTAAAAAATTAAAAAAACAAATTAAAGCAAATATTTAAAAAGTTAAACTAAAAAAGACAATCTTAAATAAAGAAAAAACAAGAATAAGTAAGAAAAACTTATAATAAAGGAAAGTGACAAAAGAAAATTTAAAAGTTTATAATCTACAATCACGGCCAAAGTTAAAAAAAAAATTGTAAATATATCATAAACTTAAAAGAAAAATAATTAATACAAGAATAAGTATGAACTTATAGAAGAAGAAAAACAAGAATAAGTAAAAAAACTTATAATAAAGGAAAGTGACAAAAAGAAACTTGTAGAAAAATGTAAAAAAAATAAGAATAAGTAAGGAAAACTTATAATAAAGGAAAATGACAAAATAAAATTTAAAAGTTTATAATCTACAACCACGACCAAACTTAAAAATATATATATATAAATATACTCTAAACTTAAAACGAAAATTATTAA
Organism: Eutrema japonicum; assembly: GCA_030161315.1. Taxonomy (NCBI): domain Eukaryota; kingdom Viridiplantae; phylum Streptophyta; class Magnoliopsida; order Brassicales; family Brassicaceae; genus Eutrema; species Eutrema japonicum. The sequence continues at coordinate 16,242,885 of BSQW01000013.1, forward strand.
TATACGACCAAATTTAAAAGTTTATAATTATTTCCATTATGAAAAAAAGGAAACTTAAAAAAAGAAAAATATTAATATACAACCATGACCAAACTCTATATAATAATCTACACCTTTCTAAAAAATTTAAAAAAGAATAAAAACAAAAAAGAAAAAATATATTTCAGTTTAGAATTAGTAAATTTTTTATTATAAAAAAAAAATGTTTCAAAGTTGTTAATTCACCTTATCGCGACACGTGTCAAGTCAAACTTGAAAAAAATTAAATCGATTAATAAAAAAACTTGAAAATTCTGATTCATAATCTTAAAGATAAAGTTAGTAAGAAAAAAAATTAAATTTATCATAAAAGGCAAAATTAATATAGAAAGGAAAAACTATTTCTTAGTTTTTCCATTTAGATTAAGGAAATTAATCATAAAAGAAAAAAAATTATAATTTTGCAGCTCTATATAAACTACAATTTGGTAGTATAACAATTATATCCCAAAATATAAAAAGTCCAATAATAGTATCCAAAGTTATTTACAGTATCTCATCACCAAATTTTTATTTCAATGTATATATTTATTTCATCGTAAACTTTGTTTCTAAATTTATGTATAAGATATTTTTACGGATGATCTAATTTTGTTTTTTATTTTATCGTCTTTAAATTATTTTTTTCGCGGATTATAAAATATTAAATTACAAATCCGCAGATGTGTAGATACTTATCTAGTATTATATAATTTACAATCTTTTGAAAAATTTATGCCCGTTTTGTCTTTGCAGTGTATTTGTCTTTGCTGTGTACTCTTCCATTCTTCACATCCGATCTAGACTCTAAACACGGAACATGACCACCGTGATAGAGGTGGCCGAAACAGGACCATCGACACACCCCGAAGCACCACCGGCATAGAAACGAGGAGAACCAAACCTGAGAAGCCGCCGCACAGCTTAACCTACTCCATGTCGAGAGCACGGCGGAGAGGGAGGAAGGACCGTTAGGGAGGTGGAAAGCCGGGAGAACCTCCCCGCTTCACAGATCTGCCGTCCTCAAGCATCACCATTACCACGAGCGATGGCATCTGACGATCCTCCGACCTAGAGCCCACTCACCGCCTTGCCAAACCACGCCTTCAGATCCACCAGGGTAGCCGACCAGAAGAAGCAACCCAAAAGCCCCACATGAAGAGGCCGTGAGGAGGAGCCTCTCCGAACCAAGTCTTCACCGGTACGGTCGAGGAGCCACACACGCAGCCACCACCGATCTGCCTTGTCTCACCGCTGCAATACCCAGAAACGGCCGCAAAGTTCCCGGCGTTGAGTCCCCTACCACGGAAGAAGCGCCGTTGGTTTGCAAAAAGGTGGGTGGCTCCCTCGCGACGCCGGATTCGCCAAAGAGAACCACCCAAACCAACTTAACTATAATATATATATATATATATATATTTAAAATTTATCAATTAATTAATTTAAAAAATATATTACCCTTATTCAATAGATTTTACATAAGTTTAATTGAACTAGAAGCAAATTCCAAAATTTTGATGGTATAAATTGCAAATATATACTACTGATCAATGTAAAAATACTCGAATTTTGGAACTAAGCATTAATGAAACGTAAAAAGAGAGAGAATAAGGTTGCTTTGTTAGAAAAAAATATCAATCTAAATAAAATTTAAAGGACAAAAAGAACATATGGTGTCATGACAGCACTCCAACCAATTTTGCTGAAGTTTACAAACAAGATAAGTAGGGTTGGGCATATTTACCGAACCGAATCAAATCGAATCGAACCAAACCGAATAACGTTATTTGGTCTGGGTATGGATAGCCCGAATAATCCAAACGGACACATTTCTAAATTTATTCGGTTTTTAATTCGGTTCGGTTTATTAACCGAATATCAAATTAACCGATTGGGTAACCGGATTAAAACCAAACTCATATAATACTACTAAGCCGGTTTTTTTTTTGTCAGGTTAGAAGTGAAAGACAAAGCTAATTAAGATTTTGGAGACGATTTTCACAACCGTAATAATTTGGACACTATTTCTTCATCTTTTTTTGTTCATTTTTGTTGGATAAATATTTTTCTTACAATGGTCAAACTCTTCATCTTATCTAAAATACCCGTATTATCTAAAATAATCAAAATTACTCTAAAATGATTATAGTTTGGTTATTAATTGTAAAAACCCGAAAACCGAACCGAATCAAAATAGAATTTAATCCTGAATGGGACCTAAAATTTTTAAACCGAAAAATCCGAACCGAACCCAACTAATTAACCGAATGCCGAGCCCTAAAGATAAGCTTGCAAAATTAATTTATGATATTTTAGGGGTGTCAAGTGAATCTCCTAGTCTCTACATGGGTCCGCATCTGATTAGGGGTTTCGGCTCACATATTTAATGTTTTATTCTTCAAAAGTGTACACTTTTGTGGTTGTCCAAATGCCGTTTTTACGGATATTTTGCTGTAAAAAAAAAAAAACCTGACGCATATCGTCCTTATAAAAGAGTGTTGAATGTAATTAGGGGTGGACATTTTGGTTTAATTTCGGGTTCGTTTGGATTTGGTTCGGTTCGGTTGATTCGGGTTGAATAAATGTCTAGCTGAATTCAACTGAAATAAGTTTGGTTAGGTTTGGGTTTAGTTCGGTTCAGTTGTAATTTGGTTTGGTTTTGTTCGATTTTTAAAAAATCAACTTATATAAACAAGAATCATAACAAAACGAAACCATGAAAAAAACAATTCCTTTAAAATCTAAAACCAAACTAAAATTATTCTACGTAATCAAAATAAAATTAAAAAAAAAAAACTTATGGTTTCGTCTCTCCCATGCCACTAAAATTAACTTGCATTAAGTCAATAATTTAAATATAAGTTAATTATACAAACTAATGTTTATTCATTTTTTATATGAACCCACCATATGTGTTTATATTTTTAATATTATTAATTAACTAATTAACAAAAAAAAATACATTAGTTTATCGGTTGGTTCGGGTTGAAAAAAAATTAACCGATTGGATTATATATATAATATGATTTAGTTTGAGTCAATTTAAATTTAATTGGTTCGGTTTGATTTAGTTCTGTTCGAATTTTTTGCCCACCCCAAATTATATAATACACAATATGTACAATCAGGAAAATGGGGAGTGATTTGATATTATCGCAAAAATGATGAGTGGTTTTGATAGTATCGCTAAGTGTTGTCCTAACTTTATATTTTTTTCTTTAACTAAACGCGTAAACGCCTTATTGCTGGCAATCTTCCTTTTCCTCGCCGACCTTACTTTTTTTTTTTCGTTAATATCTTAACATTAAAAGACGTAAAACACCCCAAAAGTCAAGTCTATTTACAAAATTACTTCGTTGACCTTGACCTATTTAAATACCTTACCTCTCCTTTAGCCGTGAATATCACAGCTGATTTTTCCCCCTTCCTCTGTAAAATCCCTAATTCCACATACGAATCTCTCTAAAAACCCTAGCCGATCTCTCGATCTTGCTTCGATCTGCCTTTTCTTCATAATCTGGGTAAAGTTTCGATTCTCCATTTTGTTTTGTTTTGCAAGTTATTCATCGGGGTATAGTCTGTGTCCTTGATGCATCTGGTTTGATTTCGCTTAAGAATCTATGCCTAGGCTTTGTTTAGATTCCGAGATCTGTTGATTTTAGGGCTTTTGAGCCTTCGGTAATCGTCAATTTGATATCAATCAATGGATCCGATTAGGTTTCTCATGTTTTAATTTGTCTTTATGGATCTTACAAGAATCTCTCACCGTCAGGGCAATGAAACTAGTGCTTGATTGTCTTTGTTCGTGTTCTATCGTTTGTGTTTGGTGTTTGCTAATATTTGTTTTTCTTAACCTAAATTAGTGCAGGAGTTTAATTTTATCTGATTGATTGGAGATGTCAGAATCATTGAATATGACTCTTGATGAAATTGTCAAGAGGAGTAAGACTGCTGCGAGGTCTGGAGCTAAAGGAATATCCCGCCGTGGCCGTGGTCGTGGAGCAAATGGTTTTCTCGGAGCTGGAAGAGGAGCTGGACCTGTTCGCAAAGGTCCTCTTGCTGTAAATGCTCGGCCATCATCATCCTTCTCAATAAACAAGGCAAGCTCAAAAAAACTGGGTTGTTCTATGTGTGTATGATTGGAAATCTGGGTTTCTGCTGTGACACCAATTACCGAAGCTAGAACTAAAAGGAGGGATTTTTTTCTCATTCATGCTTAAACCGTTACTTCTGACGATGACACACTTTTAGCATTCAAAACTTCGTCTGGGAGGATACTCACAGATTACAATGATCTATCTACTTACATCTTGTAGTTTATGGAGACGATTTTATCTTAGAGAAGCCACTTCTTAGTCCTGCAATTTTGGTTTATATGGTTTAAATTTGAGGACTTCGACAGGCATGCATAGGTGTGCAGAAGTTTTTGGTCAGTATTGTTACTCACTGTACTTTTACTGAGGAGCTCCATTAAGCTAAGTAGTTCACATAGGGTCATCTGGTTTGATGACATTGCTATGAAAAAGGTTAAATACGTTGCTCTTTTCAGCAACACAGGGGAAAATAGCCTGCAAATATGTGCAGTCGTTTGGTGTTTGGGGGGGAATTTCAGCAATTTCACATAACAGTAAATATGATCTATGATGGCTTATCCCTTTAAGTAGGGGTATTTTCACAGTGCATGAAGTTCACGATGGGCCTTCTGCTTCATCTGGAATTTCTTCGGAGTGTGATGGCAGTCTCAGTTTTTGATTCTCCAAGGACTTTGTTTTTGGCATCAGAGACTTACTGGTAGAGTCAGTGTGATTCATATGAAGTTGGTCAAAATTGCTTGTCCGTTCATTTTTCATTTGGTTTCTCCTTCAATGGTTCTTGACTACTTCTTCCTGGAGCTCTATGCTTTGACTGGTTTAGTACTTTCAGAAAAATGGGTGGTTTCTCATCTTTCAAGAAATTTGTTGATTAATGTGGCTTCAAGATTCTACAGACCCTTTTGGCTGACTTTATCTGTTCTACTGAATAGCTTGCCCGCAGGAAGAAGAGCTTGCCATGGCAGAATGATTTGTTTGAAGAAAGCCTGAGAGCCGTTGGTGTATCAGGAGTGGAAATCGGAACCACGGTTTATGTTACCAACCTTGATCAGGGAGTGACAAATGAAGATATAAGGGTACATAGTCTGACTTCAGTGTTTCCAGTGCTTTGTTGTTTTACTTCTACGGGGGGATACCTTATAATAGTTTGTATTATCCTATGGGATCTAGGAACTCTTTGGTGAGATTGGGGAGATGAAAAGATATGCAATTCACTTTGACCAAAACGGGCGTCCAAATGTAAGTTATAAACTAGGCCTTAACTTTTGTTTTCTTTTTTGCTTTGGTTCTATATGTTCTTTACCGTTGTGCTGTGTTACAGGGCTCGGCGGAAGTTGTGTATATGAGAAGAAGTGATGCAGTTCAAGCTATGAAGAGATACAACAATGTACTGTTGGATGGAAGGTCTATGAAATTGGAGATTCAGGGTGGAAATACCAATGCTGCTCCTCTCGCAGCTCGTGTTAATGTATCTGGATTGAATGGGAGGATGAAGAGGACTGTTTCCATTGGGTATGTTGCCACAATTTCTTGGTCTTTATATTTACAAGAGAATAACTAAATGTATTAACCTATTGATGACCAATGATTCTTGTAGACAAGGAATTAGAGGCGGGAGAGGAAGAGGAAGAAGTGCAGCTACTTTTGTGAGACGACTTCCAATGTAAGTGTTCCAAGGATTCTGAGCCAACTTTCATATCAAGTTGGCGGAATCATTAATCGGTTTTATCATCTATAATCATATCATATTCTATTAATGGCAGCCAAAACCAACAAGGAGTTCGTGGTAGAGGCCGAGGCCAAGGCCAAGGCCAAGGCCAAGGCCAAGGCGGTGGTGGCAGAGGGAATAAAAGCGGCCGAGGCGGAAAGAAGCCAGTGGAGAAGTCGGCTGCAGATCTGGACAAGGATCTTGAAAGCTATCACGCAGAAGCTATGAACATCTCTTAAAGCAGATTCCTGTCGTGTCCTTTGTCATTCGCTAATGTTCTGTTTTTATTTCTCACTCTCTGACGAATACCTCAGATTTGCTAAAGTCTGGTTTGGTTTGATTTTCGGTTAGGATGCTCTGCTTTGCGTTGTTTTTTGTTTCTCTTTGACAGTCACTTTGGTTCTTGAAAGTTAAAAGAGATTAGGTGTAAATGAAAAGCTGTTACATTTTGGTAAACAAAACTGTGCACATAAAAAGATTTATTTGATAAGCGAAAAATTCAAAACAAAAAATTGAGCAATTAGGTAATGAAGCTCTTTGTTGGATAATCGATATTTCCTTGAATCGGTTCAGTTGTAGATTTTGTCCTAGACCTTTTGATGTGATAGAGAGTAGCTTCAAACTCTCTCCCCTTCAAAAACAACCCATCCATATCCTCTGCACCAGATTATCTCCATTCCATGGAACCAAGCTCGAGCTTCCAAATCTCATCACTGTTGAGCCTTTCAAGCACAATCACCACACACCAAATCCTCATCTTCTTATAGCCACTAGAACGAAAATACTAAATCCAAATATGTCAGCCCTTCCATCCAATTGGAGGAATTGCTGTCTTCGCATCTTCTTGCTACATATATCTTTCCAACAAAGACAATAGCGGCTGGCTAATCTCGCTCTACTCGCAGGTGAATCGTTGATTCCAACAAGTTTTGTTCTGTTTGCAGGCAGGGAAGCAATTGTTTGATGCATTGGAAAATGAGAAGAAAATACTCGGAAAACAACAAGTTTCAAAATGAAGAATGAAAATAATAAAAAAAGACCATTAAATGTGTTTCTTGGTTTTTGTTGTGTACAAAAATCGAATCCAACACAATCGGCCTCTCAAATCTAACTCCAATCCCACCTAAAAAGGTTAAAAAAAACTTGCCGGAACAAAAAACATTTTAAGATTTTTTTTTTCACAAGAAAGCAACGTTCAAAATCACTGTCAAAATGCTCCACATTCCCCGACTGTAATACAAATCACTCCTTATTCCAGAGCTCGTCGAATTCGCCGATGGCTCCGTTATGTTCACAGTCGTCCCGTTCTTACCATTACCGCGGCTGCAACCGGCAAAAATAAAACACAAAGATTAGAAAAAACTTGTTACTAGTAAGGATTCCACAAATAAAGAGTGTTCAATCCGGATAAACCGATTTAAAAACCGAACAAAATCTCGGACGTAAAAGAAAATAAACCCAATTGAAAACTAAACTTGCTGGATATATTTGTTTAAAATTCGAATCCGGACAGATACTAAAACATAACAAATTGATCCATACTAAACTAGGTTTTTACTGGATACTAAACATAACAAATTGATTCACTAACCGAAAACCCGAACCAAAACCTAAACTCTACACTTCTACCAAAAAAGGGTATAAAGAATTAGAATGATTTACCTTCCTGCAAACACACATGAACCATGACCTGCAATGAAACCACAAAGCAAGAAAAGTAAGCATTTTTGTAAGAATAACAGTATTGCAAAATGTAATGTTATCAAAAAAGGTTTTTTTTTGTTTTTTTCTTACTTGGATCTGTCGTGGTGATACTAGCAACTCCATTGAAGTTGCAAGCATCAGGATTATTCCCAGTCTGATGATAATAAGTATCAAACGCATAGTTAGCATGTGCAATCACATTATCTGGTTCATAACAAGCCTCTCCTTGCTTAATTGGTGAGCAATTGATCTTTCCGGGGCCACAAGCCCAATCAAGAGCAGCCTGAAGCATCTTAGGATCAGCACCTTCTCTTGCAGTACAGTAAGTTTGGTTCGTGGTATCGTTAGCTAGAATCGCACCCGAGTTAGTCAGCCTCAGAATGTAAACAGGGTCACCATTTGCATTAAACAACCCCCAATTCTTCTCTGATAAAGATCCTGCTTTTGTATCTTCGTTGTATAGCTCGTAAATGTAAGTACTCACAGCAATTCCCGGGCGCTTAGGGGTTCCCGTCTTGTTAAGAACATGTCTTATGAGATTGCTGTTGTAAGTGTTGGCATTGTCTAGAGTGGCATCAGGCTCATTGGTCTCTCCTTTCGAAGGCCAGCCTGATTCGGTTACCAAAACCGGAATGTTTGTGAAGTTAAGGAAAGCCATTGCAAAATACGTCGCATCGACCATTGCATCAAATGCGTTTGAGTAGAGGACAAGTGTGTTGGCATCAACAGCTTCTTTGTTTGGAGGAATAGGTTTGAAGAGTGCGTAGTCTAGAGGAATCACACCGTTTGATTGCATATAGTCATAGTAAGGATACACATTGATCATAAGGTATGAGTTTGTGGACTGCAAGAAGCTTAGTAATGGGACTATAACCGGATTCAAGGAGCGGTTAAAGAAGGCTTGTGAGGGAGGAAAAGGGTCGAGGATCAAGGAAGTCGATAAAGGAGTAGAAACTTTGATCAAACGGTCAAGATTTGACGAAAGCAAAGCGGAATGAACATTCTTTATAGCACTGACTAGAATAGGTGCTGCATTTGAAAGACTGGTTAGAACCTCAGAGCCAACAGAAATGGCGGTTATAGTCGTTGTAGGGTAATGCGCAATGACATTGCGTTTGACCCAATTAGCTGCGGTTGAATTGGATTGGCCAATGCCAAGAAGCTGGTCATTAGGAATCGAGATTATGACTTTGATTCCGGTGTTTGCTAGAGCAATTAGCATCCCGGGGTCAGCGTCGTATAGGCGAATATGTCGAATTTGCTGAGCTTTTAGAAGAGCAACAACTTGTGTTGGATGCGGCATGTCAGAAAGATCAGTCCCTATGTTTACTCCGATAAATGCACCTGCAAATTGTAACAATAGTTGCATAAAAATAGCATCTTTGCTAGAAGAAAAGACAAACATCACATCTTTTCAACAATTTCAAAGAAACCATTAAAGCATCAACATAATAGTTAAACCTATCCATATCTGAAGTTAGTACAAAGGAACATCAAATCCTTAAACCCTAAACTCCATTTGAGATGCAACAAGATTTAGATTCCTAAACAGAACTAAAGCAACTGTTTCCTAGTCAAGATATTTGTCCTGTAATAAATTTGTGGGGCATTAAAAACACCATTTTTTGTTTCTTAGTGAGAATTTAAAAACAAGCCCACCTGCCAAAACACATACAGACATTTAATATCATAACCTACCCACTCTCACTCAATGAATCAAAACAGATAGATAAAGCCAAATAATACATAAACAAAACCAATAATATTTGCAAGAGCTCTAAAATTAATTTATTTTAAGAGAGCAGCCAGATTTAAGCTATCACTGACATTGTAACTTATGTTCTAGAAGAACATCAACACATGCAAAACTTAGATTTTGTCCAAGTTTCAAATATGAATCTGAAACTCAAGGGTCAAGACTGAAAAAACAGATTCAAGATCAAAACATGGATACTCACCTTCATCAGCTGGAGCAGAGGAAGAAGCTGAAGCAAGAACTAAAAGAGAAAGGAGAAGAAGATGGAGATGAGGACCCATGGAAAGAGTCAGACTTTTTTTTTTTTTTTTTTTGAGAATCTGAGATAACCCAAAGAGACAAGAAACAGAGGAAAGAAAAAAAACAATTATGGGTTTTGGGTTCTAAAGATTTCGACTTTATGAGTAAATAAATAAATAAACCGACAAAAAAGGAAAGGGGAAAATTTGCGTGAGGGTAGAGAAAATAGGGTTAAAGCTCTGAGGAAAAAAAGGACATGGAAAATTTGTTGGTGATATCGAAAGAAAGAAGAGAGAGATTGGAAAATGAGGTAACAGTCGAATGTACGGCTCAGATCTTATCTTGAGATTTCAAATGGTTAAAAATAAATCCAACGGTCTTCTATAATAGATAGAGAGTGAGAGAGAGACTACACAGTCACTAGTCACAGTGGTACAGTGAGAAACAAAACATAGAAACTTGGGAACATAATTAGCTTCTTTTTTTTTTTTTTTTGTTAGTTACTATTAATATTCTTGATGATTAATTTGACTATAATAGTGAAATTTAGTACTGAATACTATATATATATATATATATGTAAATAAAAAATGTACACGGTAAACTATGCTATCTGGAAAATATAGATATATTGAGCAAATTTTTTTAAAAAAACAAAAACAAAAAATTACAAGTTTTTAAGAGCACAACTTTTGGTGTAAGACAAGTTGCATTGGACAGCAAAATAAGTTGGTAATTACGAAGTAGCCGTTGCTAGTCTTTTGTTTGATTCCCTCTCTTTCTCTCTCTCTAATTAGATTTATCTGATATCATCCATTAATACGATGCTTAACCAAGAAAGAGCAACTGAGCCAGTGGTTGTCACACATTTGCTGTTATTTTATCGTTGTCGAATTCAACTTTACATGCCCTCTATATGTAGGGATATTTGACTATTGAATCAGTTTATTATAACCCAAAATGATGACAAAAAAAAAAAAAATACGATACTTAACCATAAAAAATTCGGATTTTTGATCTATAATTTATGATTAATCTGAAATATTCATCTATTTGGTATATTAATATGTTATTCTTGTAGTAAACTATTGGAAAATAATTTTTTTTTCTTCTCTAAATGTTCCATGTCTTGAGCTTCATAAATTAGGGCTTCACTGAATTACAATGTCGAATAGCTCTGGATCAAATTTTTGGAAACTTTTATCCTTTCTCGCTTTCTATATAAGCCAAATAATCATGGATATAAAATTTTCATATTTTCCAAGTTAATATGATTTGATTAATGTCAATATAAATAATCACGTTTCAAAAAAACTCAAAATATACCCAAAACTTGAGAGAATTTTAAATATTGCACAATTTTTTTTGTTTGTTAAAAGGTTTTCATATTGAAATATTTTTGTTTTTGTTTTTACAATAACTGGAATGAAAACTTAAACAAAAAAAAAACTTAAACCAAACTAAACCAAAAACCCAGAAGGGCACGGCTTGATGAAAAACCAAAACCAACAATGCTACAAAAACCGAAACTGAACCGGGGACACGAAAACCCTAGAATGGAAGAAGCCCATAAGCCGCCGCTGCTGAGAAACCGCCGCCATCGAGAAACTGGCCACCGCTTAGAACGAAGACTCAGACTACACGATCTAAGAAACCACCATCTGAAACGGGATCCTGAGCAACCAAGAGAGTCACTAGAGTGGAGGAAAAGCATAGCCACGCCTCTACGACCGCCTAAAACGCCGTCACCGGCCTTTGCTCGCTAGAAAGGAGGCAAGGAACAAGGAAAAACCGCCAACAGCACAGATCCGATCACGCCTAAGCAAGGTGAGAGGAGAGAACCTCACCCCAACTCGCTATTGTCGGTCCGCCCCGCCACTAGAAGCTCCCTCTAGATCCGCCGCCGTCCACTAGCAGCATCAATGATGAAGAGAAAAACCGGTGGTTCTGCACCACCAAACGCCTGATCACTGAAACCTCACCTCCGTCGGCGGCGGCTGTGAGGAGAGAAAAAGTTTAGATAAACCTAAACTTGCCTCTCTTTAATGCCCAAAATTGCATAGTAAAACATTTGGAAAATGTATGGTTTATTGTCTATTCCCTCCTCCTCTTCACACCTCAGACATTAAATATTTCATCTAATCCCTCGATATTTTAATATATCTTATTAAACTACTAATCTCTGCAAAATATTTAGATTTTATTCATTCGTCTCAGTCTATCAATTGATTAACTGTTAAGTCCGGGTGAAATTTTGGTGTCACATCTGGTATCATAAGTATAGAACATAGGTTATTAGCTTAGTAAGTCTGCCCTATTGAACTTTGTTACTATTTTGAAGTTTGAAATGTCTTTATGAAGCAAATGACAGCATTGCTGGTTGCTGGTTGGGGACACATTCAACGGAAACATACCCTACACGTTGGTCCCCTAACATCTCCTTTTTTCTTGATGGATTATCCAAAATCGAGTGGGGTTGCTAAACCGAAGCAAATCAATCACAAATTTGGGACTACTTTTGCATGTCCTTAAATAGTCGCAAATTTGAGACCCTTTTGACAAAAAAAAAAAAAAAATTTGAGACCCTTTTGTGACTCCTTTATTTCGTCGTTAATTTGCGACTGTTTTGCCACTGCATTGCGAGTAGTCCCAAATTAGTCACACTTTCGTCCCACTTTTTTGCGACCAAAAAAAGAGTCACAAAATTGGTCGCAAAAACTGTGTTTTCTTGTAGTGGCAATATATAAACCAATGAAAACATATTACCATTTCTTGTTGCACTTGCAAGTAAGATTTCTGCCCAGATACGTGTTTGTGGGGACCAAGACCACCACGGTCTGAGTTACGGCACTGTGAGTAAGTAGAGCTCCTCTCAATTGACTCCGGAGTGCCACAATGAGCCAATATTTCTGCCCAAAGGGTTTCGCCAATCCAAGGTGGTCTCTCACCACTGTTTTTAGCTTGGCTCACAATTCCTTTCATCCGTTTTTTGGCTCTCTTAAAGAATTCCGCTCTCACCAGGTCCGTAATCCAGTGATCCCAATTGTATTTCCGCTACACAATACAATAATGTTAAGTATCATTGTATATAAATCATTACTATAGTAAAATGAAAACAATATGGTATTACCGCAAATGTTCTGAAATATCTCTCTTGAATGTCTATAGGCGTTTTGCGCTAGCTATAGTAAGGACCATCAAACTTCCTCCGAAATATGCCAGAAATGACTCGGGACAATTTTCCTTTGTCCCGGTTAAACCTGTCACATGATAATCAAACATGCTAAATAAAAACAACAATTATTCATGCATCAATCCGATTCAAATCTGATTCAATGAAAGCAATCAGATTCAATCAAAGCAATCTGATTCAAACAACAACTTTTATAAATTATGTAAACTCATTAGACAGAACAATGAAACTGAAACTAACTACTAACATCAGATTCAAGAACCAATGAAACTGAAACTAACAACAATTTTAATGAATGAAACTGAAACTAACTACAAATTTGAATGAGTAGGACTATGTTCATTTGAAACTGAAACTAACTACTAAACTGAAACCTACTACTAATTTGAAACTGAAACTAACTACTAAACTGAAAGAACCATCGACATCCATTTATAAGACTATGTTCCTTTGTCCCGGTTAAACTACTATGCTCAGAAACTTCAGAACCATCGAAATTTCAGAACAAACTACTATGCTCAGACATTCATCAATCAATCCTCAAGACAAAACAAACTACTATTAGTGGCAAAATCAAACTGAAACAAACAAGTGTTCGGAACCAAACAACTAATAATCGATCATAATCACTCACAAGACAATCTCCTTACCACGTGTTCGGAACTTGGGGAAGAGGATGTGGACTCAAGATTGGTAGATGTTCTCGGCCAGGAAGAGCCAACAAATCATCTAACAACTGGTCGAAGTCTTGTTGTGGCTCTGGAGCATTAGGAGGAGATTGATGCTCTAAAATCTGAACCGGTTGCAGTTGTTGTAGGGGAATTTGACAAGGAAGCTGTTTTTGTTGTGGACTCTGATAAGATTGTGTTAGATGTTGGGGAATCTGATAAGACGGTTGTGGCTGGGGAATCACGTAAGCAGGCGGTTGTGACGTCGGAGTCGTTGGAGGATTAGCATTAGCGACTTCTGGCTGTGGTACTACTTGCGGCGGTTGTGTCGACGACGGATATTGGGTTGGAAGAGTTCTAGATGGCTGGAAAACCAATTCTGTCGCAGAAGATGACTGGTTGGAGGCGTGAGAAGACGAGTGGACACCTCCGTCTGATCTCCCACTGGCGGATGATTGGAAACCAACGCGAACTTTACCACCTCGGCCTTTACTTGCTTTTGGCCGAGAAGTCATTATCGGAGATTGAGAGAGATCGCGTGCCGGAGATTGAGATAAAGGATTTCGGAGATTGAGAGACAAAGAGAATCGGAGATGAGAGAAAGGGTTTCGGAGATTGAGAGAGAGGATTGGTATCGGAGATTGAGAGAGAAAGGGTTTCGGAGATTGAGAGAGAGGATTGGTATCATAGATTGAGAGAGAAAGGATTGGTACCGGAGATTGAGAGAGAAAGAGAACTGGAGAAAGAAAATCAGAGAAAGGCTTGTCGGCGATTGAGAGTTTGTCGACAATAGAAGAGAAGAGTAATGGTTTAATTTAGTATTTAACAAAGTAGTCCCTAAATAATCGCAAAACAGTCGCAAAAAAAAATAAAAGAGGGATAAGTTGCCGCTTGTTATTTTACGAAAATGGTTGAAGACTTGTGAAAAAATTAAAATAATTAGAAATAGTCGCAAAATCGTCTCAGAATGGTCCCAAAATTGTCTCAAAGTAGTCACAAAGTGCGACAGTTTTGTGACCGTATTTAATAATTCATTACCCTATACCCTAAACCCTAAAAATAAGGGTATACAATCATTCTTACACTAAATCTAAGACTAACACTCTATCTACAACCATAAGTTATAATTTCAATCAGTCTTAAAAAAATTAACATCTTTGAAAATGATTTCTTCATAAAACACATATGTACTAACTACATATCAATGATAATTTACAACCATTAGCTTTAAAAATTGGAATTTAAATTTTTTTATCTCTGTAATCATGATTCAGTAGTTCAAATATAAGTAAAAAGGTTCAAATTAACATCTTTACAATTCTATATTGATGATTTTTAGAAAACAAATCGAGTGCAGTGGCTAAACAGTCGCAATTCAGTCACAATTTCTGCTGTTGGTCTATAAATAGTCGCAAAATCGTGGGTATATTAAGACAATTATGTGACTACTACTAAAATTGTTGAAAATCTGTTTTAAAATTAAAAATAGTCACAAAATAGTGGGTAATTTAAGACAATTTTGTGACTACTAATAAAATTGTTGAAAAAATGTTTTCCTGGATATCGAACCCAGGATCTCCTGACCTTGTGCAAGGTGTGTAACCAAAGTGCTATTGTGTTCAATCGGTATTTTGTTACATGAACTTATATATAAAGCCTGTATTTAATAATTATATACGGTTGACAAAAAACAATTCTCATATTATATTATAATAAAGATTTATATTACAAAGCATGAATGATAATTATATTATTATAAAGATATAAATTAAAGTATTATTCAAATTCCTCATCTTCATCATTTGAAGATGATAAATTACAAAGAAATTCGTCCTCTGCTTCTGCGTCTTCGATCTCATAATCAATTTCTTCACAATGTTGATTTTCCTCTACTAAATTATCAACTATGATTTCATCAATCGTATCTGTGCTATCATCAATTGTTTGTTGCAGTATAACCAGCTCTTTTTCGTTAAACTTTCCTTGAACAGCTTGCCTTGGGTTTACTTTGAGAACTGTGAGTTACACCTTTCGAGGTCGTTTAATGCATGGGTATGAAAGATAATAAACTTGATCAGCTTGAGATCCTGTACATTAAGTAGGTGTAACATTATAAGTAGACATACACATATATATACATACGTACATAAATTAAAACAAAAATTACATAAAATAAAAGGTTCGTAATTTTGATATCTCCTTGATGATAGCACCTCAACAATGCCTCCTTCTCGCATTCTGGTGCCTTTGCCAATCGTAGGGTCATACCATTCACAATATAAAAGCGTGATCTTCAAATTCAGAAATCCTGGATACTCGAGCTCTATGATATTTTCAACACTCCCATAAAAATCATCCTCTTTAGATGCTTATGTTCCATAATTTTGTCCTCGCACACATACCCCATAGTTCATTATTTTTTTCGTGAGTCCGTGGTCTCGCGTGTGAAACAAATACCCTCTAGTAAAATATATGGGCCATGACTTGACTTTATTTTCGGGACCTTCCACTATTTCAAGAACCCAAAGAGGAAAATTTTGTTGACTTCTCATTATACTCACCTATATATATATATATATATATATATATATATATATATATATATGCAAATATATTAAAAATAAATTCATAAATATTCTTAAATAATCAATATATAGGTGGATATATAGTAAATACGTACATATTGGCCAACCCATATATGAAAATCTTCATCTCTTTTCGATTTCACCTCATCATCGGAGAGTTCCGGATATTCAAATCTATTTTGCGCTTCCAACAATCTGTTTTGCCAACAACAATATATATGTAAGAAATATTTAAATATAAAAATTAAATAAAAGATCACAATATATAACGTTAATGAACCATATTTAAGTACCTCTCAAGCAGCTGAAAATAGTCACAATTGAGCAAGACATATGCATGTGCGCATTAATAATCTTTCTCAGTTAACCAAAATTCACTACTTTGGCCACTTGGACGACCTACTTGAGTGAATATATCCGGTACCGGTATAGGATATATGTGTATTTCACCTTCATCATAACGACTTGACCTGCAAAATAATAATATTAATTAACGTCCAAAAATTAAATTAATAGTCATCAACAAATCATTTTAGCTCGTATATTTCGAAGAGGATTGAAATTACTGTTATGAGAAATAGTCACCATGCATCATACCTTCTTATGCGAGCTGTATAAATGTGCGAAGCAAAGTAGTGTTCTGAGAAATAAGATATCTCGTCAATTATGTATGATTGAACTAATGATCCCGCTAGATATATTTTGTTCTTCGCCTTCCCTTTTAAACGATTAAAAACCTTTCGAAGGGATACATCCACCTATATTGCACAGGACCACCAAGCTCCGCTTCGTAAGGTAGGTGTATTGGTAGGTGCTCCATCACATCAAAGAAAGAAGGTGGGAAGATTTTTTCCAAATTACACAAAATCATGACAATGTTATCCTTCAGAATTTTGAAGCGGGTTTGATCCAATGATCTACTACTTAAGTCATGGAAAAATGCTCCAATCCCTACAACAATATTAAAATCATATAAGTTATATATATATAAACGAAACATATATGATAATATATATATATATATATATATATATACATACCTGATAATGCAAGGTGCACGTTACGCGGTAGAAGTTCTGCAAAGACAAACGGAAGCAATCGTTCCATAAATACATGGGCGTCGTGACTTTTCATTCCCGAGAGCTTCCCACCGTTGATGTCTGCACAACTAGCTAAATCTGCTACATAGCCATCGGAGAACCTAACCTCATGTTTGACCCATTGTAGTAAGCTTTCTTTTGCTTTTTGATATATCATGGTTTTTACCCTATTTAAGCCATGATATAAGTCCTTTTTATAGAGTCTTTATAGTATTTTGGAGTCTTTTAGAGTCTTTTACAGGTTATAGCACGTCTGGAGCTTAATTGGAATTATTGGAGCTTTTCTGGAGTATTCTGGAGCGAGACTGAAGTCTGATGACTAAGAGCCCGATCTGAGCACCGAGCATCGATCGATACCCCCTGGTATCGATCGACACTTATCGAGATTTCATGGGCCGCGACTAATTATGAAGACTTGAGGAATTGCAAAAGTGCCCAGAAGTCTTTAATAATTACAAGAAGACCCCAGATCGTGTTTTAGGTTATAAATAGGAGTTTTCAGCCACCTGTTTAGGCTATGCCTTTTTATGCTTTATTTTATAGTTTGATTTTACTTTGGTTTTAGAGAGACAAGTCTGAATCTCCCTTCGTCCGAGATCAGATCTCTAAACCCTTCTTTCTATTCTATTGATGATTTATTCAAACATGTCTTTTGATTCAATTGCCATGTCTGAGTAGATCCACTTTAGGTTTAGGGTTTTCTCATAAAGGATTTCTTTGAATGCTAGGTTAATTATCTGTTTAGGATTCACCATCTGAATTAGTTCTTCACCTTAGGTTGTGTTCATAGCTAATTCTAGGTTGACGAATCTGGAACTTAGATCTTAGGATAATTGATTAGGCACGAGAGTGCGATTAATTACCTGATAGAACCTAGGTGAGCAAATTGATTATTCGCAAAGAGATTTGGTTTAATTGATTTGTGAACATATCAAACCTGATATTAAAGCTGATTTAGAATTTAGGATTCGCAAAGAGATTTGGAATTCCTAGGATTTAGATTTAGATAGTTTTCGCAACGAGAGTTGGTTAGCTATATTTTAGTGATTTGAGTTCAAGAACTGCGCTAAATCTGAATCATGTTAGTTAGTTTATCTGCATTCATTGATTTCCTGAGAAAAACCCTGAGCCTATATTTCTCAATTGATTTACAACTCCTTTAATTTCTGCACTGCTTTTAATTACAACTGTTTGGCTTAGCGTAATTCGACACTATAGAATCTATTGTGCGTTTCTGTGAGTCTTCTGTGGTTCGACCCCTAGCTATACTATTACAACTGCTTTAGTACTTTAGGGTATTAAATTGAGCATACCAAATTTTGGCGCCGTTGCCGGGGACTCAATTTGCCATTAGATTTTAGTTTAGAATTTCGACTAAGTTCGTCGGTATCGATCGATACTCTGTAGTATCGGTCGATACCCGTCGTCTTCTTTTGTTGGTATCGGTCGACACCACTTGGTATCGATCGATACTCAACGTATTTTTCTGGTTACTTACGTGCTTTGCCTAGTGTTTTGTTTGCAGGTGTATGCATGTTCGTGAAACCAGAAGCAACAAGAGCACACAGCTAGTTGAACTGTCATTGGAACAGCTAGCGTTTGTGGAACGCACAAACAGAAAGACCAAGCAAACATCAGGGATGAACAACCCAGTGGTTTTAAGAGCTGATGAAGCTGGAATTCTGAGAGACCAAGAGGGTCACGTGTGTAATGAGAGAGGGCAGCGACTTGATGAAGCTGGTAACATCGTTGTCCCTGCTGCGGTTGTTGAGATTATCGCGCCAGCTGGGCGCGCCAACGCAGGGAATGCTGTGGTTAATCGTGGAAGAACGATTGGTGAGTACAACAGGCCAGAGCAGTTTTTCGCCAATCGGTCAGCGATTCGTCCTCCTGCTTATGAGAGGAATGACTTCGAGCTGAAACCGGCTTACTACACTCTAGTAGGACAGCATCTCTTCCATGGTCTTCCTCATGAACATCCAATGGACCATGTAGAGAAATTCGAGGACTTGGTCACTAGCATCAAGAGCAATGGAGTGTCCTACGACTATCTCTTCTGCAAGCTCTTCCCCTACTCTCTGGGTGGAGAAGCTACTTACTGGCTGAGGCAGCTATCTCCTGGATCGCTAACTAATTGGGAGGACACCAAGAGAGCCTTCCTGATTAACTTCTATGATGACGGGCGATCTGAAGATCTGAGAAATAAGATATCCACTTTTTCTCAAGGACCTACTGAGGCGTTCAAGGCTGCTTGGACAAGATTCAGATCGTATCAGAGAGATTGTCCACATCATGGATACTCTGATGTGCAACTGCTGGGTATCTTCTTCAGAGGAGTAGATTGGAGATATCAGATGGGTCTGGACTCTTCCAGCAATGGTAATTTCAACACCAGATATCCTGAGGATGCTATTGTGTTGATCGAGAACTTTGCCTCTAGTAGTAGCACCAAGAGCGCAGATTTCGAGCGCAAGAGGCTGGCTGGTAATCAGGATGGGTCGCAGATCGCTGAAGTGAAGGCTCAGCTGGATTCTATGCACAGTCTTCTGCTGGGAAAGACAACAAAGGCCGTCCACTTCGCTGCTGAGAATGAAGTGGAAGATGTTAACTACATTGGTGGTTCTGGTTTTCAGGGTCAGCGATTCGGATACAACTCCAATCGAAACTTCACCAACAATGCTCAGCAAGGAGGGTACCAATCCCCACCACCCAAAGCTCCTGAGAGTAAGATTGAGGCTATGCTTGAACACCTGGTTCAAGGGCAGGAGAAGATGACAGCCACCTTCAATGGTAAGATGGACACCATGTACACCGATTTGAGTGGAAGGATCGAGGCACTAAATACGAGCCACAGGATGCTGGAGACGCAAGTAGCTCAGACTGCAGCAAATTCCAAGGGAAAGGCGGTTCAATCACACAATGCACACGTCAATGCCATCAGCTTACGTGCAGAAAATCTCGAAGATAATCCTGAAATCGCACAAGCATCGATCGATACTCCCCAGTATCGATCGATACCAGCCCAGACATCTGCTCGAATGGATTCGAAAACCCGTGTATCGATCGATACCCCATTGGTATCGGTCGATACCGGGGCGATTTCTGAGGAAACAGTTGAAACTTCGACTGTGGTGCCTAAGGTCGTTGCAGAACGAGTGTATGTAACCAGGATGCCTTATCCTATGGTTCCTAAGCTGACAAGGGAGGAATGGGAGATTGCTAGACTACAGTATATGCTGGATAACCCGAACGTGGAGCTTCTTTCTGATGAAGATGTACCTGTCAGAAACGATTCAAATCGCATGGCGTCGATCGATACCCTACCTGGTATCGATCGATACCCCTCGCAGAAAGAACCAGAAGCCAAGAAATCACGTGAGGTGATAGGAGAAAGAGTTCGCAATTCACTACAACCACAGAAATTGACACAGAGGGAAGACCCAGGGAAATTCGCTGTTCCATGCTCCATCTCAGGAGTTAATTTCAAAGAGTCTCTTGTCGACTCAGGGGCTAGTGTCAATGTCATCTCAAGGGCAATTGCAGAGCGGTTAGGAGCTGATATTCGATCACCAGAGGCATCTATCACATTCGCGAACAACTCCACCTCGCTTCCACACGGTACTATCCATGGTTTGCTGGTCAAAGTAGGAGACTGTCTGGTGCCTACTGATTTTCAGGTTGTGGAGATGGGTGCGATATCTCGTATGCCTATACTCCTGGGACGTCCGTTCATGGCTACTGCAGGCGCGATCATAGACACACCTAATAAGAGACTATCTTTCTCTTACATTGACAGTGATGTCTACTATGATGTCATTCCACCTAGGAGTATTCCCACACATGTGTCTAGCATCAAGGTTATCACAGGAGAGTCGCTAGCAATTGATCTTCTGGAAGAGCCTCCTGATGAGCCTACTGTCACAGACGTTCCAGCTGAACCGCCCAACATCCCCAAGAAGAAGACTAAGGCAACAAAGAAGAAGAAGGCCAAGAACAAGAAGGTCGAGAATCCCCATGTCACTCTGATTCCTCAGAAGTGTGATGGGAATTCGATTGATTACAAGGTCAAATGCAAGGGAGCCTTGAAGCCATTCTCCAAGGCCAGAGTCCTTCTTACTTCTGAGCTGAAAGAGAAAGGGCAGGAATTTGTGGACAGCATGCTACGCAGAACTCTGAAGCTAGTAATATCAAGTGATGGAGCCTGTTTTGGTGCAAGCTCTCACTCTTATCCAGCCTGAAGGGCGTTACAGTCAAGCTATTGACGTTAAACAAGCGCTTGGTGGGAGGCAACCCACTGGTGAGTCTGTTTTTGATTCGTTTTTATTTTTATTTTCGTTTGTTTTGAGTCTGTGTCAGGATGAACAAGGAGCAACTCGAAATCGCCTAAGCATCGATCGATACCCCTATGGTATCGATCGACACCAATCGCGGATGAAAATTCACAAAGTCGATCTAAGCATGGTATCGATCGATACCATGCCGTGTGTCGATCGACACCGACTGTTCCAGAATGGTAATTTCTTGTTTCTCTTCGTTCTATCCTTTTTCTTTGTTTCTTTCACTGACTCTAGGCTAGATAACACTGAGGACAGTGTTGTTCAAGTCTGGGGGAGGTGTCTGCTGACATTGTTTTCGTTTTTCTTAGAGTCAGTCGTTTTATCGAGTCAAAACTGTTTTATTGAGTCAAAATTTGTTGGAGATGATGATCCTGTGCTTGAACCTATTGATTTGATTTTGTTTTTGAGTGCACAGTGTTACAGGATCAGTTCTAGATCGACTAATGAAAAATCCAAAGGCTGACCAGTTGACTAGAAAACATCCATGTCTCCAGCAGAGTTCTTCTGAAGCCTGAGCCAAATTTTTGCACTTCATCAATGTGGTTAGTATTCATAGAGCTTGATTCATCATTCATATCTGATAAAGGAACCCGTGTGTTTAGAATTATGGTATCTCTCTCCCCTGAAATAAGTTGATAGATTAAGAGCATAAAAGATTGAAATGATTTTCTTCTGAGTAGAGGGTTAGGAAAATTTCCAGCGATCCCATTATTCTACTTAAGAGGGGATGATCACACAAAGGATTGGAAGCGAGGCTAGGATTTTCCTATGATGCCATTATTCGCCTACATCCTTTGATACATAGAGAGGGAAGAACCGGGGATTTGGTGGCAAACACCATCAATACTCGCGTCTCCTACCTTGATATGTATATGCTAAGCTGAAAATAAAAAATAATAATAAGGATATAATAAGAAATAAGTCTGGGGGAGAGAAATTGATACAAAAGAAGTGTGAAAAAGGGTGGTTCCTTTGTCAAGATATTGTCTGGTAAAGAGTCTAGAAGGTTCTTAAATATTAGCTGCAGAGATGAAACTGGCGATGAGGGCTTTACTTGAACAATGCTGTGGGATTTTGTGTGGAGTCTGGAAAAGCTGCAAATGTCTACGGAGAAGTACATGGTGGTTAGATCGAAAGCTGATCAGGTGACATTTGGGTACTTGGGAAAAGGGTCTTTTCGATGGTTCAGGAACAGGTGAGTCTCTACGTTTTCAAACCTCTTTTTCTGGTTTAGTCTTCTATTTGCTTGAGGGCAAGCAAAAGGCTAAGTCTGGGGGAGTTGATATATCATGGTTTTTACCCTATTTAAGCCATGATATAAGTCCTTTTTATAGAGTCTTTATAGTATTTTGGAGTCTTTTAGAGTCTTTTACAGGTTATAGCACGTCTGGAGCTTAATTGGAATTATTGGAGCTTTTCTGGAGTATTCTGGAGCGAGACTGAAGTCTGATGACTAAGAGCCCGATCTGAGCACCGAGCATCGATCGATACCCCCTGGTATCGATCGACACTTATCGAGATTTCATGGGCCGCGACTAATTATGAAGACTTGAGGAATTGCAAAAGTACCCAGAAGTCTTTAATAATTACAAGAAGACCCCATATCGTGTTTTAGGTTATAAATAGGAGTTTTCAGCCACCTGTTTAGGCTATGCCTTTTTATGCTTTATTTTATAGTTTGATTTTACTTTGGTTTTAGAGAGACAAGTCTGAATCTCCCTTCGTCCGAGATCAGATCTCTAAACCCTTCTTTCTATTCTATTGATGATTTATTCAAACATGTCTTTTGATTCAATTGCCATGTCTGAGTAGATCCACTTTAGGTTTAGGGTTTTCTCATAAAGGATTTCTTTGAATGCTAGGTTAATTATCTGTTTAGGATTCACCATCTGAATTAGTTCTTCACCTTAGGTTGTGTTCATAGCTAATTCTAGGTTGACGAATCTGGAACTTAGATCTTAGGATAATTGATTAGGCACGAGAGTGCGATTAATTACCTGATAGAACCTAGGTGAGCAAATTGATTATTCGCAAAGAGATTTGGTTTAATTGATTTGTGAACATATCAAACCTGATATTAAAGCTGATTTAGAATTTAGGATTCGCAAAGAGATTTGGAATTCCTAGGATTTAGATTTAGATAGTTTTCGCAACGAGAGTTGGTTAGCTATATTTTAGTGATTTGAGTTCAAGAACTGCGCTAAATCTGAATCATGTTAGTTAGTTTATCTGCATTCATTGATTTCCTGAGAAAAACCCTGAGCCTATATTTCTCAATTGATTTACAACTCCTTTAATTTCTGCACTGCTTTTAATTACAACTGTTTGGCTTAGCGTAATTCGACACTATAGAATCTATTGTGCGTTTCTGTGAGTCTTCTGTGGTTCGACCCCTAGCTATACTATTACAACTGCTTTAGTACTTTAGGGTATTAAATTGAGCATATCACTTTTGAAGTCAATCGCCAAATAGGAAATGGAGCTCTCCCTCGATCATCTACATGCAAATCTTTTCGAGAACAAAACCTTGCAATATCTAATCTTGACTTTACTGTGTCTTTTGATCTATCTTTAACATTCATAACAATATACATGATGTTATCGAAAAAATTCTTCTCAATATGCATCACATCAAGATTGTGTCGTAGCATCAGATCGTTCCAGTACGGTAGCTCCCAAAATATGCTTTCTTTATGCCAATTATGCCACTCTCCATAGCCGTCCACTTTATTTTCATGACCATTTCCACCGCATTCAGATGTTTTGAGTGGTTCTTCATGCCTTATACGCTCATATAAAACTTGTTCGCCAGTCAAAGATTGAGGAGGGTAGTTATTCAATACGTGCTTTCCCTTCAAAAAATTTATTTTATTCTTCCGTAACGAATGACTTATAGGAAGAAATCTTCTGTGACAGTCAAACCAACATGTCTTCCTACCAGCTGGAATGGGACACGATAGTCTTCCATGTGTCGTCCATCCCGACAACATATCATATGCTGGAAAATCGCTTATCATCCACAAAAGAACAGCTTTCAGGTTGAAATTTTGATCTAATGACACATCATATGCCTCAACTCCGTTATACCATAACTCCTTTAACTCGTCGATCAGTGGTTGGATGAAAACATCAAGATTGGCTCGTGGATGATTTGGTCCCGAATTCAAAATCGTAAGAAACAAATACTCAGTATTCATGCACATATATGGCGGTAAGTTGTATGGAGTCATGATAACAGGCCACAACGAGTGATTTTTTGACATACCAAAAGGATTAAAACCGTCAGTACATAACCCAAGATATACGTTTCATGTTTCTTCTGCGAACGTAGGATGCAAATGTTGAAAATTCTTCCACTCTGCCGCATCAGATGGATGACACATTACTCCGTATTTTGAATCATGCTCAGCATGCCATCTCATCGATGCTGCAGTCTTCTATGAATTGTACATTCTCTTCAATCTGTCAGTAATATGTAAATACCACATATGACTGAACGGGATTTTAGTTCATCCCTCACTAGCCTTATATCTTGGTTTTGCACAGAACTTGTAATGCTTCAACTTCTCATCTTCTTTCCAGAAGAGCATACAGTTATCTATACATACATCAAATGTATGGTACGGAAATCCTAGCTTTCGCATCAAAGTTTCTGTCTCATAGTACGAACTAGGTGCTTGATTACCCTCTGGTAAATACTCCGTTAAAAAAATTCAGACCATGAGTCCATGCAGCTTTCAGCCATATTATGGTCTGCCTTAATGTTCATGAACTGAGCAGCCAAAGATAACTTTGATTGACCTTCACGACATCCATCATAAAGTGAAGTATTTGCAGCATCTAACATGCCGTAAAACTGTTTTGCCTCTTGGGTACTAGGTTCTTCATGAACGTGCTCATATCCACTTTCATGTTCATGATGATATTCATGATGATTAAATGGCGTAGTGCCATGAAATGCATCATTCACCATCCCGACATATACATTCCCCCCATCATATGTTGTTGGTTGATGAGTACTACTAGTATAATCTACATTAGCATAATGACTATTCGTTCCTCCCCCAACCACATCATAATCTTCACCATGTTTAGACCATACATAATATCCTAGCATAAATCGTATACTATGCAAATGCTTCGAAATTGTACTTACGTGCAAAAATTTGGAATTTTGACATTTTAAATAAGGACAGCGAAACCTACCTCCACTGCTTTGCGCTAATGACTAGCTATTAGCAAAATTCATGAACTGATCCACCCCCGCCAAGAATTCACTGGAGATATTATTTGTGTGTGGATCGATCCTATTATACATCCATTCTCGTGATGAATTCCACATTTTTTTTTTCGACTCGTTTCCTTTTTTTTTTTTTTTTTGGAACCAAACTCGTTTCTTTGTTATTGAGAGAAATGATTTGTGTGTTAATGGGGGAGAGAGCGACGAGTCTTATATAGGCAAAACATTTGTGACTAATTTGGGACACCTAAAAAATAGTCGCAAATTTACCACTATTTTGCCACATTTTTCCGACTATTTTGGGACTACTGTAAGTAGTCGCAAATGGTAGGTGTACCAACTAACATCAAAATTTTCCACGTTTTTACCTGCTTATTTACCGACTACTCTGCAAATCAGTTACAAATTTGAGACTATAAATTTAAGTTGCAAATCAGTGGCAAATTAGCGACTACATTACCGGACTAAACTAACAGTCGCAAATTTAAGACTATATTTACGACTATGTTTCCCGACTAAAATAACAGTCACTAATTCATCTCAATGTCAGACCATTTTGCGACTAAATAAATATAGTCGAATACTAGTCAGATATCAGTCGCTAATTTACGACAGATTACCTACGATTTAGTATTGTCGTAAATGTGCGACTATTATGCCTCTGCGAGCTAAGTAGTCGCTTATTAGTCACAAAAGAGTCATAAAAGGGTCACTAAAATTTGCGACTAAAAAAGTAGTCGCAAATGGTAGTCCCAAAAACTGTGTTTTCTTGTAGTGAAGAAACGCTCGTAGACACGGTGAAAACCCTCTCCCCACAGCAAAACTCACAAGGCTCATCGACAAAAATATACGCAATCGCATCAGTGCTATCCGCAAAACCAAAAACCGATTGTATGACGACGTTATAATCGTGTGGTTCGCCACACGACCTCCTTGAAAATCCCATCGACCAAAAGCTGGCAAAGTTCTGCAATCAAATCAATTTTTTTTCTCTTAAACATGTAAACAAAAAAATGCATTCATTATAAAAACGATTTTTTGGGTTCGAATTAATTTTATATTCAATTCAAACAAGAAGCTTAAATAAAAATATTTAGAAAAATGAACAAAAACTAAATTTTTTTTTGGTATTTGTCAACTATGATGCACTATATCAAACTTGAATTGGTATGATAATGCAGCGATAATATCAAACACACTGGGTCTGTTCATTTGGCAGCCGCACCCTCCTGCGGCTGCGGCCAGCGGCCAAAATTTTTTCGTTTATTAGACGCAGCCTCCTGCAGTCAAACGCAGCGTCTAATCGCAGCGATCTGCGATTGGAATTTCTGGACGCTGGATTTATCCAGCATTGCGTTGCGACTAGAGGTGCGACTAGAGTTGTAAAAGACTAAAAACCCCCTATTATTACTGTAAATTACTAAAATGTCATTTACTCTAAGTCGCGATCTCTTCTCTTCTCTTCTAAAATCAAGTAAAGTTTCGGAGTTGAAGTCTCGATCTCTTCTCTTACGGGTCAGGAGCACGAGATTCCGGCGTTTCTCCACTCCTCTTCATGCTTCTTCTTCGTAAAGGATCTCTCTCTCTCTCTCTCTCTCTCTCTCCGTGGTATTGCCGATATTGGTCGCCTGCTTTCGTATTTTCTCCTAAATGTGATGTGTTGTGTTTTTAACGCATTCTAACTCTTATTTTGAATCCTTTTTGAGTTTTCATCGAGTCTTTTTAGTCCATTTCGAGTCATTTCAGGACGGAGTTTGGACCAAGGAGCAGAAAAGGCGAAGAATCCAGAAAAAGAAGGCTGGATCGATCGATCCCTCCCCCCAGGGACTGGATCGATCGATCCCCCCCTAGGGATCGATCATCCCTTGAAACACCCAGATTCCAGACCGATCAGAAGACCAGATCGACCGGTCACCGCCTTGGATCGATCGATCACATCACTGGATCGATCGATCCCCCAACACGCTCAACTTCTGGATCGATCAGATCAACTGGACCGATCGATCCGGACCGACGAAACGGAGAAGATTTTGAGGCCAAGACCAGATCGATCGATCCAACTCCAATTTCGCAGATCTGAGTTTTGGGCTTCCCTGTTTCATCCTAATTTCACCTGATTTCGACCTCAGTCGACTTGCAACTTAATAAAAACATATTTTTTTAGGTTTTTGGAGACTACACTTTATTTTTCTATCATCGAGACTTTGGCTTTTGCTTTGTAAGTTGTGGGAGACGAATCTCTGACTCATCATCTCTTGAGAAGAATTTTTGAACCCTTTTGGATTTCTCTTTAATTTGATTATGATTTCATCTTCAACTTTTTGTGTTTTTTCTGCAATTATGTCTGAGTAATCCTCCTGTTAGGTTTTTAGGGTTTCAAAGAATTCTCCATGAATCACTGAAACGGATCTGTTAGATTAGGGAATTACATAGGGTTCTTCATCTATTGTTGGAATTAAGCCTTAGACTAGATTGATCACCTAGTTTATGATCTTAGGATTAATCTATTCATCAAAAGTGCTTTAGATTTCCTGAAAGAAATTAGATGAGCAAATCGTCTTTAGCCAACGAAAGCTGATGCTAAGGCGATTTGTGAGCTTATCAAACCTGAACTTTAATGCTTGCCTAGAACTTTAACATCAAACGACAGTTTAGATTCTTAGGTTATTAGGCATAGTAGTTAGCACCACGACAGTGGGTTAGCTAGTTATTCATGTTTGAGTTCGAGAACGGTACTTAATTCTCTCTCTAATAGATAGTATGTTTAGTGAATCTGAATTTTCTGCGAATCACCTAAGGACCTAGCGTTTTCTCTCATTGAATTTATATCGTTTCATTCATCATTCTTAGTTTTAGAAGTTACAATCCATAAACAAACATCATTCATCTTAGATTTACTTTCTTCTTGCATTCTCGTAGTGTTGCATTTGGTCTCTGTGGATTCGATCCCTACATTACTACTTCGTCAGCTGTGCTCTTGCAGTAGTTACTTTTAGGGTTAAACTCTGGGTGTATCAAGTTTTGGCGCCGTTGCCGGGGACCAAAAACGTTGCCTACGAGTTTTGGACGAAAGTTCAGACTAAGAATTTATTTTTGTAGTTACTAACTAGTTTTATTTCTGTGTGTGTTTCATATGTATGACCAGAAGCGAAGGTTCTAGAAATCTACTTCAGGTGAACAACGAGGAACTAGCAAGAATAGAACGCGAAAACAACATGAGAAGGATAGAGATGGCTAACTTACCAGGAAACCGTGATCTCCAAAACATACTCATCGATGATGATAATCAGATTGAGTATGACGCAGAAGGGAACCCCATAAACCCTCTTCTCCATGCTCGTGATGATGTCATCGAACCTGACGATGGTGATGCTGCTGCTGCCCAAAGGCAAGCTGAGGAACTTGATATAACATGGTTTTTACCCCTTTTTAGCCATGATATAAATCCTTTTTATAGAGTCTTTCTAGTGTTTTCGTAGTTTCTTAGAGTCTTTTCAGGTTTTAGCACGTTTGGAGCACAATTGGAGATATTGGAGCATTCTGGAGCTTTTTGTAGCAAAGCAAAGATTGTGTAGCTGAGAAATCCGATTTGATGCCCGAGTATTGACTGATACCACTTATGGTATCGATCGATACCAATCGCAGAGAGACACGAGTCGCGACAATTAGAAGATTGAAGAATTTGTAATCTGCCCCTGAAGACTTTATTATTTACAAGAAATCCCAGAACGTGTCTTAGGTTATTTATTAGGTTTTTCAGCCACTTTTGTTGGCTACGCTTTATTCTACTTTGGTTTTGAGAGAGAGCTTTGTGAGGGAGACAAGTCAGAACTCTGTTCGTCTGAGAGAAGATTTCGAACCCTCTTGTTACTCTTTTCTTATTGTTTAATTTAATGATCTATTCAGTTATGTTGATTGTTTCTTTCTCCATGTCTGAGTAGATCCATCTTAGGTTTAGGGTTTTCTCATAGGGATTTCTCTGATTGCTGGTAATTGATTAGTTAGGATTCACCATCTGAATTAGTTCTTCACCATAGGTAGTTCTAAAAGCTAATTATGGCTTGATCACCTAGAACTTAGATCATAGGTTAATCAATTACGCACGATAGTGCAATTGAGTAATCTGACAGAACCTAGGGTGAGCAAATTAATTATTCGCAAAGAGATTTGGTTTAGTTGATTTGTGAACATATCAAACTCGATATTCAGGCTGATTTGTGTTAGGAATTTGCAAAGAGATTTGAGATTCTGAAGTTTAGATTTAGATAATTCTCGCAACAACAGTTGGTTAATTATAACTTAGTGATTTGAGTTCAAGAACCGCGCTAAATCTGAATTATGACTGATTGGTTACCTGCATTCATTGATCTCCTGAGAAATACCATGGGCCTATATTCTCCCCATCGATTTTATATCCTCTTCTATTGTTTATTGCTTTTGTTTCAACTGAATTGCTTAGCTTGATTCGAAACCATTTGGTATATTGTGTGATTTTTTTTGAGTCTTTGTGGTTCGATCCCTAAATATATTGCAATTACAACTTAGTACTTTTAGGGTATTATATTTGAACTTATCAAATTTTGGCGCCGTTGCCGGGGACTCTAAAAATCGCCATTAGATTTTAGCTATCGAGTTTCGACTAAGTTCGTCTGTATCGATCGATACCATTGGTGTCGGTCGATACTCGTCGTGCTGTTTTTAATTTTTAGATACTTACGTGTCTTGTATTTTGTGTGTTTAGGGTGTATGCCCACTCGCGAAACCGGGAGAAACAAGAGCACTCAGCTAGTTCATCTTTCCAACAAGGAGCTAGCAAACTTGGAACGTGCAAACAGGAAAACAAAGAGGCCAGCAGAGATGAACAATCCAGTGGTATTGACTCGTGATGATGCTGGAGCCTTGAGAGACCAAGTGGGTCAATTGTTCAATGAGAGGGGGCAACGACTTGATGGTGATGGAAACGCCATTACCCCTGATGTTGTTGTTAATGAGGGGAATGATGTGGTGAATCGTGGTAGAACGATTGGTGAGTACAACAGGCCTGATCAGTTCTATGCAAGTCGATCTGTGATTCGCACCCCTACTTTTCAGAGGAATGACTTTGAGCTGAAACCTGCATACTTCACTCTTGTGGGTCAGCACCTTTTTCATGGTCTTTCTCATGAACACCCTATGGATCACATTGAGAAATTTGAGGATTTGGTAACTAGCATCAAATACAATGGAGTGTCCAATGACTTCCTCTTCTGTAAGCTCTTCCCATACTCTCTTGGTGGAGATGCAGTGTTACGATTCGACTAGGACCGGCTTGCTTATCTAAAGGTGATGATCGGATAATCCTTGACTTCGAAGGATTCAAGTCGAAAGATGCTAAGGCGTGGATTTTACTCCGAACATCCTTAGGCCCAATCGATCGAGAATGCTAGGAAACGAGGCGGTGGCTACGCCGAAGGGTGAATTCCAGAAAGTGGATGATAAGGCGTGACAGTACGTCGAAGATCCTTATGCCCCAGCCTCGCGAAGAACACTCGCATTCAAACGGATCGAAGATCACGTCGGGAAGTCGCGGAACACTTCTCGGTTTGATCGATTTTGTTTCGAAGAATACACCTTCTAAGAAACGAAAAATAAGAACAAATTCTCGACAAGGAGAAGAGAGAAAAGACAGATTTTATTTGATAAAAAGATTTTATTGTTATTTGCTTACAAAGGGGCGATTTATATAGAGAAGAAGAGAAGGTGAAGGGGTGAGTCAAGGGAAATTAAACCCTTGCTCGAAAATTGTAAAAACAAATTACAAGAGAAGACTGAATTAAATGATGGTTGAATGACTCTTGGAATTCCACCGAAAATTCCCACCAAGAATCCCACCGGAAATTCCACCGAGAATTGCCACCGAGAATTTCCGCGGAGAATTTCCCCGGGAAAAAGTCCGCGGAGTTTTTCTTTCGGAAACGAACCGTTAGCGGAGTAAACCGGTTGCCTCGTTAAAACCTCTTACGGAAAACCCAATGGGATAAAACCGTAACAGGAAAAAGAGTACAACACAACTTACTCAACGGGACGAACCTCAAGAAGAACTCGTTGATACGGAGTTGAGGATCGGATGCGTAAGTTGATCCGACTTGATCTGGATTTCGCCAAGTAAGCTCCGAACTGCTTCTTCCAATTTTTGTGCCTTTGCTCGGGTGATTGCTCCTTCCGGTACATGCAATGCTTCGGGTTGAACCTCCGTGTCCGGAATCATATCATCCTCCCTCTCTTGAAAAGGATTTGACCCCAAATCTATTTCATCTGCAAAATAAGGAATGATATCAGCAATATTGAAGCTTGAACTAACGGCGTACTTACCTTGGAGATCAAGTTTGTAGGAGTTGTCGTTGATCTTTTCCAAAACGGTGAACGGTCCATCGACTCGCGGTTTGAGTTTGGAATCCCTTTCGTTCGGGAACCGTTCCTTTCGAAGATAAATCCACACAAGATCGCCGGGTTCGAACGTCTTTTTCTTCCGTCCTTTGTTGGCGTGTTTGCGGTATTGTTCCGTCTTGTGTTCGATATTCGCCTTTGCCTTTTCGTGCATCTGCTTAACCTTTTCAGCTCTTTTCTTTCCGTCCAAACTCACAAATTCACTCAAAGGAAGAGGAGTTAAATCAAGTGGAGTAAGCGGATTAAAGCCGTAAACAATTTCAAAAGGCGAAAATAAAGTAGTAGCATGTTGCGCATGATTGTATGCAAATTCTAAATGCGGCAAACATTCTTCCCATGCTCTAAGATTCTTTTTAACAACAGTTCGCAAGAGAGTGCCTAAAGTCCTATTGACTACCTCAGTTTGCCCATCGGTTTCAGGATGACATGTTGTGGAAAAACAAAGTTTTGTACCTAATTTCGACCATAAGGTCTTCCAAAAATAACTTAAAAACTTTGTGTCCCTATCCGAAACAATGGTTCTAGGCATGCCATGCAATCGAATTATTTCCCTAAAGAATAAATCAGCTATGTTCGATGCATCATCAGTTTTGTGACATGGTATAAAATGTGCCATTTTTGAGAACCTATCAACAACCACGAAAATAGAATCACTACCTTTCCTAGTCTTAGGCAAACCCAAAACGAAATCCATAGAGATATCCGTCCACGGTGCACTAGGAATGGGTAAAGGAGTATACAGACCTTGGTTTTGGCGTTTGGACTTAGCATACTTACAAGTCGTGCATCGGCTACAAATGCGTTCCACATCACGTTTGATATGCGGCCAATAGAAATGGTCTTGTACGATGTGAAGAGTTTTAGCAATGCCAAAGTGACCCATGAGTCCACCGCCGTGAGCTTCCCTAACAAGTAAATCTCGCAAAGAGGAATTAGGAATACAAAGACGGTTCTCGTAAAACAAGAAACCGTCGCTTTGAAAATATTTTCCACCGAATTTAGAAGAGGAAAGAAAGACTTCCTGAAAGTCGGAGTCGGTTGCATAAGCAGTTTTGATCATTTCAAACCCGAGAACCTTAGCGTCGAGTGTAGAGATAAGCGTGTATCTCCGGGACAAGGCATCGGCGACCACGTTTTCTTTTCCTTGTTTGTATTGAATAACGTATGGAAACGTTTCAATAAACTCAACCCAACGTGCGTGCCTCTTGTTAAGCTTTTGCTGGCTCTTCAAATGTTTGAGGGATTGATGATCGGTATGAATGATGAATTCCTTCGGCCATAGGTAATGCTGCCATGTTTGGAGTGCGCGGACTAAGGCGTAAAGCTCTTTGTCGTAAGTCGGATAATTGAGTGTTGCACCTCCAAGTTTCTCGCTGAAGAACGCCACGGGTTTCTTATCCTGCATTAGAACAGCACCTACACCAACACCGGATGCGTCACATTCAATTTCAAATGCCTTAGTAAAATCGGGTAAAACAAGTAAAGGGGCGTGAGTAAGTCGGTTTTTGAGTAGTTGGAAGGCGTCCTCTTGAGCTTGCTCCCAACGGAATCCCACGTCTTTCTTGATGACCTCGGTTAAAGGCGCGGCAATAGTACTGAAGTCACGGACGAATCGTCGATAAAATCCAGCTAAGCCGTGAAAGCTTCGCACATCGCCAACGGTTTTTGGAGTCGGCCAATCGCGGATGGCCTTGATCTTGTTTTCGTCAACCTGTATGCCCTGAGAACTCACAACAAAACCTAAAAAGACCACGTTATCTGAACAAAAAGAGCATTTCTTAAGATTGCCAAATAAACGTTCTTTCCTAAGCACTTCTAGAACTAATCGCAAATGTTCGACATGTTCGTCTAGGTTCTTGCTATAAATTAAAATATCGTCAAAGTAAACGACCACAAAGAGACCTATGTACGACCTAAGAACATGGTTCATTAATCGCATAAAAGTACTAGGCGCATTAGTTAGACCAAACGGCATTACAAGCCATTCATACAAGCCGTGTTTAGTTTTAAAAGCAGTTTTCCATTCATCACCTTCATTTATGCGAATTTGGTGGTAACCACTTTTAAGATCAATTTTAGTGAACACGCTTGAACCATAAAGTTCTTCTAACATGTCGTCTAACCTGGGGATCGGATGGCGGTACTTTACCGTAATGTTGTTGATTGCTCGGCAATCCACGCACATTTGCCACGTTCCGTCCTTCTTTGGTACGAGTAAAACGGGTACGGCACATGGGCTCATACTTTCCCGTATATGTCCCTTGGCCATCAGCTCGTCAACTTGACGCTGAAGTTCCTTTGTCTCCACAGGATTGGTTCGGTAGGCCGGACGGTTTGGAAGTGTCGCGCCGGGTACGAAATCGATTTGGTGTTCGATTCCGCGAATCGGGGGCAATCCAATCGGACCGTCTTCCGGGAAAACGTCGGAAAAATCCTGCAAGAGAGATGAAATGCTGCTCGGGTTTTCCGGCTCGGGATTAGACATACTCGAAAGAGTTTCCCTAAAGACTAACAAAATAAACGGTTGCCGCGAAATAAGAGCATGCTTAAGTTCACTCGGTTTAATTAGCAATGATTCATTTACGAGTGGTTTATCAATTTTATGGGATCCGTCACTTTTGATTTTAAGAGAAGAAGTGGGTGAGGGATCACTTACAGTGCTTTTACCATGATTTTGTTCGAGCTTGAGTTGGTCGAGAAATACCTCACGGGAAGATAAAGGTGCTAAGACGATTTTTCGACCCTTGTGCTCAAACGAGTGTTTGTTGGTGAATCCGTCATGAACGGCTTTGCGGTCATACTGCCACGGACGTCCAAGTAAGATATGGCCAGCCTCCATAGGCAACACGTCACACACGACCTCGTCCTCATATCGGCCTATCGTCAACGGAACCGAAACTTGCCGGGTAACCTTAAGTTGACGTTGGTTGTTCAACCACCGGAGATTATACGGTCGGGGATGTTTCCTTGTATCCATACCTAACTTTTCCACCAAGGTAGTACTCGCCACATTAGTGCAACTACCACCATCAATAATTAG
Organism: Eutrema japonicum; assembly: GCA_030161315.1. Classification (NCBI taxonomy): domain Eukaryota; kingdom Viridiplantae; phylum Streptophyta; class Magnoliopsida; order Brassicales; family Brassicaceae; genus Eutrema; species Eutrema japonicum. Next base: position 16,277,991 of record BSQW01000013.1, read on the forward strand.
AGAACAAACCTTGCTTTTTATCATGCAACGGGTGTGAAATAGGTTCTCTCGTTGCTCGTTCTCAACGACCGGTTCTTGGGCAAGGAGGACTCGCCTTGCTACCAAAAGTTCACCGTCAACCGCATGCTCCTCGTAGTCATCATAGATCGGGGCTGTTTCGGTTTCAGTTTCTTCCTCGTCGTCGGTAACGATGTCGCCATTGGCAAGGATCATCATAGCTCGCGGGTTTGGACATTTGTTCGCGAAGTGTCCTTTGCCTCTGCATTTAAAACATTCTATATCACGGTTACGAACAACATTTGATTCACTCTTACCTCGATAGTCGTTTCCGGATGAGCTCGGCTTATGATCGGTTTTCGGTTTTGAATCGATCCGGGGAGGGTAAGTCGGCTTGTCTCCTTTCGGGAAACTCGGTTTGAATGTTGGGCGTGTGATGCCTTTACGCTTGAGCTGTTGTTCGATTAACACAGCTTTGTGTAACATCTCCTTGATGTTTCCGTAAGTCTCCATTTCGACTCGGTCTTGTAGGTCGCGATTCATGCCGGCGAGGAATCTTGCCATCGTAGCATCTCTTTGTTCCTCGATGTCCGCCTTTAGCATTAGTTTTTCCATTTCCTGGAAATAATCCTCAACGCTCCTACTACCTTGTGTTAGACGTCTCAACCGTTGATGGAGTTCGCGGAAGTAATGATTCGGTACGAATCGTTTGTGCATTAGATGCTTCATCTCATTCCACGTTTCCACCGGGTTTTCTCTATTTCTCCGACGGTTGGTCACGATCTGGTCCCACCAATCTACGGCGTAGTCGTGAAACTCGGTTGCGGCCAAACTTACCTTCTTTCTCTCGGAGAAATGTTGACAATCGAAAACAAGTTCGATTTTCTTTTCCCATTCTAGGAAAGTATCTGGGTCGTTCTTTCCATGAAACGCCGGGATTCGAAGTTTCATTCCACCTAAATCATCGTTTCGCCTTCGGTTCGGCAAACGTTGCTGCTGGTTATCATCGGACGATTCGCCATAATCGTAGTACGGATTTTCCTCGGGTTCGGGAAGTCGCGGTCGATCGCGTCTAGTTCTTGCCGGTTCTCGGCCAATGCTCCGATCGGACCGATTTTCTCCGCCATGGTTTCCGGGATTTTGTGCGGGGGTATGCACTTCTAAAGCTGCCATGCGATCACGCATCTCACGGAGTAGCTGGGCGATGCCGTCGACCTTATGGTCCATTCCTTCGACCTTTCGGTCCATACCTTCGACCTTTCGGTTTATAGCTTCTTCCCGTGTTCTCCTCGACCGTGATGTCGCGGATACACTTTCCTCGTCCATGGTACCTCGTAAGAAAATTAAACAAGGAGGTGAATGAAAATGTTTAAGAGAAATCAAAGAACAATAATGGCTTTTGAAATTCCGATTTTCTCGAAAACAAATGGTGAATAATTATATATATATATATTTTTTTTTTTGAATTGTAATTTAAAAATTGCGGAAATTAAATAACAGGATATAGGTATTTTTTTTTTTTTTTTTTTGACTATGAATTAATTAAAACGAAAATTGCAGAAAAATAAAATAAGAAGAAGATGAAGAGATAGAATTTGATATCACCGATTTTGTGAAGCAAGTGTCTCTGATACCACTTGTTACGATTCGACTAGGACCGGCTTGCTTATCTAAAGGTGATGATCGGATAATCCTTGACTTCGAAGGATTCAAGTCGAAAGATGCTAAGGCGTGGATTTTACTCCGAAAATCCTTAGGCCCAATCGATCGAGAATGCTAGGAAACGAGGCGGTGGCTACGCCGAAGGGAGAATTCCGGAAAGTGGATGATAAGGCGTGACAGTACGTCGAAGATCCTTATGCCCCAGCCTCGCGAAGAACACTCGCATTCAAACGGATCGAAGATCACGTCGGGAAGTCGCGGAACACTTCTCGGTTTGATCGATTTTGTTTCGAAGAATACACCTTCTAAGAAACGAAAAATAAGAACAAATTCTCGACAAGGAGAAGAAAGAAAAGACAGATTTTATTTGATAAAAAGATTTTATTGTTATTTGCTTACAAAGGGGCGATTTATATAGAGAAGAAGAGAAGGTGAAGGGGTGAGTCAAGGGAAATTAAACCCTTGCTCGAAAATTGTAAAAACAAATTACAAGAGAAGACTGAATTAAATGATGATTGAATGACTCTTGGAATTCCACCGAAAATTCCCACCAAGAATCCCACCGGAAATTCCACCGAGAATTTCCACCGAGAATATCCACCGAGAATATCCCCGGGAAAAAGTCCGCGGAGTTTTTCTTTCGGAAACGAACCGTTAGCGGAGTAAACCGGTTGCCTCGTTAAAACCTCTTACGGAAAACCCAATGGGATAAAACCGTAACAGGAAAAAGAGTACAACGCAACTTACTCAACGGGACGAACCTCAAGAAGAACTCGTTGATACGGAGTTGAGGATCGGATGCGTAAGTTGATCCGACTTGATCTGGATTTCGCCAAGTAAGCTCCGAACTGCTTCTTCCAATTTTCGTGCATTTGCTCGGGTGATTGCTCCTTCCGGTACATGCAATGCTTCGGGTTGAACCTCCGTGTCCGGAATCATATCATGCAGCTTATTGGCTAAAGCAGTTGCCGCCCTGATCACTAATAACTTGGGAGGAGACAAAGAACGCCGTATTGAACAATTTCTATGATGATGCAAGATCCGATGAACTCAGGAATACGGCTGCATGGACCATATTCAGGTCATATCAGAGGGATTGTCCACATCACTGGTTCACTAAGGTTCAACTGCTGGGTATTTTCTTCAGAGGGATTGATTGGAGGTACCATATGTCCTTAGATGCTGCGAGTAATGGGAACTTCAACACCAGGTATCCTGACGATGCTTATGTGCTTATTGAGAACTTGGCATCTAGCAATAGTACCAAGAATGCAGACTTTGAGCGAAGAAAGCAGAATGGGAGCATGGATGGGTCGCAGATTGTTGAGGTTCAAGCCAAGCTGGACTCTGTGCACAATCTTATGATGGGGAAGACGAAGAAGGCGGTGCATTTTGCTGATGAAGTCGTGAATGTGGAAGAAGATAAAGTGGAGGATGTTAACTACGTTGGTGGTTCTGGTTTCAGGGTCAGCGATTTGGGTACAACAACAGCCGAAACTTCAACAACAACACTTAGCAAGGTGGATACAAGTTCGAGGGAAACTAATCTGGTTTTGCGACTCGCAAAGAACATTTTCCTCTGCTTTTTATTGATCAAATGCTTGAGAGATTGACTAACCACTCGTACTACTGTTTTCTAGATGGTTATTCTGGTTTCTTTCAGGTTCCGATTCATCCAGATGATCAGGAAAAGACCACATTCACATGTCCCTATGGCATTTTTGCTTATCGCAGAATGCCATTTGGCTTGTGTAATGCGTCAGCCACGTTCCAGCGATGCATGATGTCGATCTTCACAGACATGATCGAGGAGATAATGGAGGTTTTCATGGATGATTTTTCTATCTATGGATCCTCCTTTTCTGTTTGTCTTTCTAATTTGTGCAGGGTACTCAGACGCTGCGAGGAGAAGCATTTGGTTCTGAACTGGGAGAAATGCCATTTCAGGTGAAAGATGGGATTGTCTTGGGGCACAGGATCTCAGAGAAGGGGATCGAAGTTGACAGAGCTAAGATCGAGGTCATGACGAGCCTGCAGCCTCCGAATTCTATCAAAGGAATCAGAAGTTTTCTTGGACATGCTGGTTTCTACATGAGGTTCATCAAGGACTTCACAAAGATTGCTAGACCTCTGACAAGGCTGTTGTGCAAAGATGTGAAGTTCGACTTCGATAATGAGTGTTTGGAAGCCTTCCATACACTCAAGGTAGCACTTGTGAGTGCACCCATTGTGCAACCACCAGACTGGGAATTGCCTTTTGATATGCTCAATTTAATACCCTAAAGTACTAAAGCAGTTGTAATAGTATAGCTAGGGGTCGAACCACAGAAGACTCACAGAAACGCACAATAGATTCTATAGTGTCGAATTACGCTAAGCCAAACAGTTGTAATTAAAAGCAGTGCAGAAATTAAAGGAGTTGTAAATCAATTGAGAAATATAGGCTCAGGGTTTTTCTCAGGAAATCAATGAATGCAGATAAACTAACTAACATGATTCAGATTTAGCGCAGTTCTTGAACTCAAATCACTAAAATATAGCTAACCAACTCTCGTTGCGAAAACTATCTAAATCTAAATCCCAAGAATTCCAAATCTCTTTGCGAATCCTAAATTCTAAATCAGCTTTAATATCAGGTTTGATATGTTCACAAATCAATTAAACCAAATCTCTTTGCGAATAATCAATTTGCTCACCTAGGTTCTATCAGGTAATTAATCGCACTCTCGTGCCTAATCAATTATCCTAAGATCTAAGTTCCAGATTCGTCAACCTAGAATTAGCTATGAACACAACCTAAGGTGAAGAACTAATTCAGATGGTGAATCCTAAACAGATAATTAACCTAGCATTCAAAGAAATCCTTTATGAGAAAACCCTAAACCTAAAGTGGATCTACTCAGACATGGCAATTGAATCAAAAGACATGTTTGAATAAATCATCAATAGAATAGGAAGAAGGGTTTAGAGATCTGATCTCGGACGAAGGGAGATTCAGACTTGTCTCTCTAAAACCAAAGTAAAATCAAACACAGAAAATAAAAGCATAAAAAGGCATTCCTAAACAGGTGGCTGAAAACTCCTATTTATAACCTAAAACACGATCTAGGGTCTTCTTGTAATTATTAAAGACTTCTGGGCACTTTTGCAATTCCTCAAGTCTTGGAAAACTCGTGGGTTGTGTCTTGCTGCGCTGAGTGTCGATCGATACCAAGGGGTATCGATCGATGCTCGACGTGAATTCAGGTTCTCAGCGACACGATCTTTAGCTCTGCTACAAACTGCTCCAGAAAGCTCCAATACTTCCAATAATCCTCCAAACGTGCTATGACCTGTAAAAGACTCTAAAAAGACTCCAAAATACTATAAAGACTCTATAAAAAGGACTTATATCATGGCTTAAATAGGGTAAAAACCATGATATATCACCTTTCAAGGTAATGTGTGATGCCAGTGACTATGTTGTTGGAGCTGTTTTGGGACAGCGAAAGGAGAAGAGGATGCATGTCATTTACTATGCTAGCAGAACTCTTGATGATGCTCAATGCAAGTATGCCACTACGGAGAAGGAGCTTCTTGCAGTTATCTACGCTTGTGAGAAATTCAGAACATATCTTGTGGGATCCAAAGTCATCGTTCACACCGACCATGCTGCCTTGAGGTAAATATTCTCTAAGAAAGATACCAAGCCTAGATTGTTGCGATGGATGCTCTTGCTACAGGAATTTGACATCGATGTTACGGACAACAAGGGGATCGAAAATGGAGTTGCAGATCACATGTCCAGACTGCGCATAGAAGAGGGAATTCCTATCAATGATTTTCTCCATGTGGAGAACATTTATGCAATAGATGTCATGCTTGCTCAAGATACATAAATTCCTTGGTTTGGTGAAATTGACAACTATTTGGCTGCAGAGGTGAAACCAGATGGTTTTACTGGATACAACAAAAAGAAGTTTCTGCGCGACATCAGACACTATTTCTAGGATGAGCCATACCTGTACAAGCAGTGCTCTGATGGTATCTTTAGACGATGTGTTTCAGAAGAAGAGATTCATGGTATTCTTTTCCATTGCCATAAATCTAATTACGCAGGACATTTTGCCACCTTCAAAACGGTATCTAAGGTGTTGCAGGCTGGTTTCTGGTGGCCAACCATGTTTCAAGATGCTCGTGTTTTCGTTTCTAAGTGTGATGCCTGTCAAAGGCAATAAAACATTAACAAGAGAAATGAGATGCCTCAGAATTTCATAATGGAGGTTGAAGTGTTTGACTGCTGGGGAATCGACTTCATGGGTCCGTTTCCATCTTCCTATGGGAATAAGTACATTCTTGTTGCTATGGATTACGTGTCCAAGTGGGTCGAAACAATGGTTAGTCCAACGAACGACTCCAAGGTGGTTCTTAAGATGTTCAAATTTGTGATTTTCCCAAGGTTTAGAGTGCCAAGAGTGGCAATAAGCGATTGTGGATCTCATTTCATCAACAATTTCTTTGAGAATCTCTTGAAAAAAAAACAGATCGGGGACCGGATCGATCGATCCCTCCCTCGGATCGATCGATCGATCCCTCCCTCGGATCGATCGATCCCAAAGAACGCTCATTTTCTGGATCGACCTGCCTCCTCCGGATCGATCGGCCCGATCGATTCAGTCCGAGAAATGTAAGCTGGATTGATCGATCCCACCCTGGATCGATCGATCCAACCCATGTAAGGATTTTTGGTTTACTTTTTTGGTCAAAACCGGTTTATTCCACTTGATTTAAACCGATTTTCCCGATTTCTTCTCCCTTACCCACGATTTCATCGATCAAAACATCATCTTCTCCAAAAAAAATTCCCAAATTCGTTTTTGAGAGATTTCAAAGGAACTAGAACTTCAAATCCCCATAACTCTCTCAATTCTCAACGGTTTTTGACGATTTTTGGGTCTATTCCACTCGGTTTTTTTACCCTCTATCTGTTTCTCATCTCGTCGACCTCGATCTGCAAAGGTATGGCACTCGAATTTCCCTTTTACAGTCCAAAAATTCTAGGGTTCATAGGTGTGAAATTCAACTTCGAGTTTCTTGCTTGTTCTTGGACTGTTCTTGACTCTTTACACATGATTTAGACCGATTTTTAGTTGGGTTTTGTCTTAGTGCCCCTTGAATTTGTGTGCTTGGATTGGATTTATGGATTTAGGAAAATGTTTGGGAAATTTGTGAATTGATTCAACTTTGGGATTGAATGGTTCCTTACACGGATAAGACTGTAAATTTGATGAAAGTGATGATGAAATTACTCGGTCTCGTGCTTGCATTGCAAAAATCATCACTTTCTCAAATCTCGGTTTTGTTGGTGTGTCTTACTCGTCTTCTTGTTCATCTTGCAGACAATGAGTGCTACATCCCATTCCAAGATGAAGGCTACGAAATCAACGAAACCTCCACCCCGATTTTGGACTGGTTCAGACGCTGGCACCTCCTCGGGAACAGCTCCAGCGATTGATTCACCATGTCCGCGTCCTGAAAAGACCAGATTTGAAGGCACTTACATCGACCGGATCGAGGGCAGTAAACCAGACGACCTCTCCAAGAACACCCGTTACCAAAATAGAAAGTTGGGCGACGCCTAGGACCACTTTGACTCTCTCTTCTACAACAAGTTTCTCACCGTTAAGATGGTGCCTACGAGGATCATTTGTCCCACTACCTTGGACAACATGGGCATACGCCAAGATGTAGACAACATTCTGAGCCATATTGGGTTGGGCAACATTGTCACGTAGGCGTATCTCATATATCCTGATTTGGTGCGCCAATTCCTCTCGACGTTCATGCTTACTTTCACCAACCCGAAGTTCGAGAAGGTCTCAGGAGCTTCATTGTCGTTTTTCTCTAGCGGGATGCTCTATGAGATTGCGATCGAGGACCTCTGCAAGCTATACGGCTTCGACCATCGGAAGACTAGGGTCAGATTTTCCTATGAGTTCCCTCATCACGCTAACCTCTGGGAAGCTATTGCTTCAGAACCTTGTCAGTCCAAGTATGCAAAGCAGACATCGATTCGGAACCCTGCCATCCGAGTTGTTGCTAAGATCATCAGTGAGATTCTGTTTGCCAAGAATGAGGCAGGTGCGGTGCGCTCTGACGAGATGTTGTTACTTCACTATGGGTTGTGTGACAAGATGTCTGAGGATTATCGCAGTAAGTACGAGGGCACTAACAGTATGAACTTGGGGATAGTATTTGCTCGTACCCTGGTAGCCAAGAAGATGAAATTCTTATCGAACCAGTCACAGAAGGAGGCTATTGGGAGTGTGCTTACTCCTTTCTTCAGGCATCTTGAGGTCCATTTTGATGGCTACGAGTGCTTGGATACGCCAGCATACTTGGACTTGAAGCGTCTGAAGTCATGTACCATGCTCAAGGCCAACTACGTCTATGAGTTCTGCGATCGTGAGGGCTGCCTCTTACACAGCCAACTACCACAACCAGACATTATCGCAGTGACTGGCCCATACAACATCGAGTTCCTTCCACCACATGAGCGTCTGTGCCCAGACCTAGCACCTAAGTCCCGACGCAGAGGATCATCAGCTAGAGCCTCTTGCTCATCACCTCGCGCTTCTGCATCTCACCATCAGGAGGACTATTATGAGAGTGGTCATGTCGACCCCACTGTTCCGATAGAGTTCCTGCTTCCTCCAGATTGCTGTGAGTACTACCTCCCGCCTTGCCCGACCGAGAGAGATAATGAGATGAGATAGGCCTATATCAGTAGCGAACTGCAGAAGAACAACACCATGCTGACGAAGATTTGGGGAGCACTTTTTTGGATACCGGTTCCGCGTAGGCATTCTTGTTTCAGGCCACCTGCCACTGCTGATGAGCGTGATGATGAGCCAGCTGTTGGCATGCACGACTTTGAGACCGAGCCTGACGTTGCTGGACGCAGGTCTGATGACGATACGTCCGATGCGAGACTAGCCAGACGTAGACGTGGACCAGGTCAGGATGCGAGCGGTAGTTCAGAGGACCACTGACTCCACAGTATTACTCCCTATCTCTATCTTTCATTTTCTTTTCTTTTTCTTTTATTGAGTCTGTTCCATCCTCTCCTTAACTATATTTCCCACCAAGACGGTGTGAGATAAGTCTGGGGGAGGGTACTTGTTGTTACTAACGATATATCCTTCTTTTATTTTTCTTTGAGTCATTTTGATGTCTTTCTTGAGTCAGTCTAATGTTTTATTGAGTCAAAATTTGTTGGAGATTATGATCACTTTCTTGGATTTGCTGTTCTTATCTACATCTAAGTGAACATTGTTGCATAATTAGCTTCAGATCAAACTAATAAAAAATCCAAGGGATGACCAGTTTACCAGAGGCATCCATATCTCCACAGAAATTCAATGGCATGAGCTAGTTCTAAGCTCTTTTTTACCTCACCGTTGTGATTGGTGTCTTCAGTGCTTGACTCCTCTTTCGTATCTAACAAAGACAACATATGTGAAAGTATGACAATCCTCTCCCTCGTTTAACGTTAATGCAGAAAAGATGAAATGATTTTCTTTTGAGTAAAGGGTTAGGAAAATTTCCATTGATCCCAATATTTTACTTCGAAAGAGATGATAACACTAAGGTTGAGGAAAATTTGTAGTGATACCACTATTCGCCTACACCTTATAATAAAAGGGTGGCACTAAAATGAATCGGGGATTCGGTGGTAAAAACCATCAATACTCGCGTTCCATCAGTCATTAGCCCTGCGAAAAAGAGAATGAGAAAAAAATAATTCTGGGGAAGAGAAAGAGTACCAAAGTTGTGTATTTGTCTTGTCATGATATAGAAAGGGAAAGAGTCTAGAAGGTCCTTGGCACTATGATCTTTCGGTGAGACCCAGCAATGATGGCTTTTGAATCATTCTGTGAGATAATGTGTTGTATCTGGAAAAGCTGCAATGCCCGCGGAGAAGTACATGGTCGTTTGATTTGAAGTTGGTTAAACAATATGTGGATCGCTAAGATGATGGTCATTGCAGAGTTCTAAAGAAAAGGTGAATCTCCGTGTTTTCAAACCTCTTCCTTGTTCTTGGTTTCTATGTTTGCTTGAGGGCAAGCAAAAAGCTAAGTCTGGGGGAGTTGATGTGTTGCGTTTTTAACGCATTCTAACTCTTATTTTGAATCCTTTTTGAGTTTTCATCGAGTCTTTTTAGTCCATTTCGAGTCATTTCAGGTCTAAAGGCATTTCAGAACGGAGTTTGGACCAAGGAGCAGAAAAGGCGAAGAATCCAGAAAAAGAAGGCTGTATCGATCGATCCCCCCCTAGGGATCGATCGATCCCTTGAAACACCCAGATTCCAGACCGATCAGAAGACCAGATCGACCGGTCACCGCCTTGGATCGATCGGTCCCCCAACACGCTCAACTTTTGGATCGATCAGATCAACCGGACCGATCGATCCAGACCGACGAAACGGAGAAGATTTCGAGGCTAAGACCAGATCGATCGATCCCCCTGGGATCGATCGATCCAGCTCCAATTTCGCAGATCTGAGTTTTTGGCTTCCCTGTTTCGGCCCAATTTCACCTGATTTCGACCCCAGTCGACCTGCAACTTAATAAAAACATAGTTTTTAGGTTTTTGGAGACTACACTTTATTTTTCTATCATCGAGCCTTTGGCTTTTGCTTTGTAAGCTGTGGGAGACGAATCTCTGACTCATCATCTCTTGAGAAGAATTTTTGAACCCTTTTGGATTTCTCTTTAATTTGATTATGATTTCATCTTCAACTTTTTGTGTTTTTTCTGCAATTATGTCTGAGTAATCCTCCTGTTAGGTTTTTAGGGTTTCAAAGAATTCTCCATGAATCACTGAAACGGATCTGTTAGATTAGGGAATTACATAGGGTTCTTCATCTATTGTTGGAATTAAGCCTTAGACTAGATTGATCACCTAGTTTATGATCTTAGGATTAATCTATTCATCAAAAGTGCTTTAGATTTCCTGAAAGAAATTAGATGAGCAAATCGTCTTTAGCCAACGAAAGCTGATGCTAAGGCGATTTGTGAGCTTATCAAACCTGAACTTTAATGCTTGCCTAGAACTTTAACATCAAACGACAGTTTAGATTCTTAGGTTATTAGGCATAGTAGTTAGCACCACGACAGTGGGTTAGCTAGTTATTCATGTTTGAGTTCGAGAACGGTACTTAATTCTCTCCTTAATCGATAGTCTGTTTAGTGAATCTGAATTTTCTGCGAATTACCTAAGGACCTAGCGTTTTCTCTCATTAAATTTATATAGTTTCATTCATCATTCTTAGTTTTAGAAGTTACAACCCACACACAAACATCATTCGTCTTAGATTTACTTTCATCTTGCATTCTCGTAGTGTTGCATTTGGTCTCTGTGGATTCGATCCCTACATTACTATTTCGTCAGTTGTGCTCTTGCAGTAGTTACTTTTAGGTTTAAACTCTGAGTGTATCAAAATTAGGCTAATTTTTGTTTGTTTACCTTCTTCACTTGGTTTCTTCAAATTTTCCTGGTTTTAGGATTCGTGCGAGTCGAGTCGAGTCTACTTGATTGAAAGTTTCTGGGTTTTGATTTGAGTTGCCGATTGGATTTGAAGTTTTGTTTTTTTGGGTAAGTTTACCCTTTGAGCTATGCGATGATGAAGCTAGTTCAAATTTGCTCCTCATAATTAGGGCTTTCCATTGTAGTGAAGAATTCGCCTTTCCGTCTTCTTTCTTTCATCGAGGAACAATTTGCTTGCAGTTTATAAGCCTACCCTTTTTGGATTTGTGTATCTAGTCGCTGATTTGGTTTTCATTTCCTTCAGATTTTGACCACATGTTGGTCGTTTGGATTCTTAGTTTCGTAGCTTTTCTTACTTGTTTAGTGGAATTGGAACTTCGAATATAGCCTTCAATTTTCACTTTTTATTTGTTGGAGAGTTTATTTTGGGTATGAGCAAAGAAGAAGCTTCGGACATGGGCTCAAACTTCGAGTTAGATGTGAAAACTATAAAGTATGTTCTTGGCTTAATGCGTATTTATAGAAGAATTAGGGATAATAACCCATTGATCTTGTCCGAGATGTTGGGTTTAACACCGTAGAAAATTGTAGCTGTTTTGGCCTTTGATGTTCTTATTTGTTAATTGGTATCTAGTTATTGTGTTATAAGAGATGTGGGTTTTGTGGGTTTTTTCTTACAAAAAAGTGTTTCTTAGTTTCAGTTATGTTGTAGAATTCTATCTACATTTAAGGAATTGATGAATTGTTTAGCCATTGTTCTTTTGCTTTTTGCAGGTTGTTTTTAGGATTGCTCCACAAGATTTTGAGCAAGGATCAGAGGTAAACAAGAAATATGGCTATTGATGTAAGTAATTTATGGGTTATTTATTGGTTGATCTTGTGACTGATTTTATGAATTGGTTTTTAGAATTGGTCCGATGAGGAATGTCGGTATTTTTTTCATCACTATGCGGATGAGAAAAGAAAAAGAAACAAAACGAAGCTTGGAATGAATCAAACTGGGAAAGACTTCATTATAAAGAAGTTTGAAGAGAAATTTAGGAGGGGATTCCTCCAATGGGAAAAATTCAAAAACAAGTATGATTCAAGTAGAAAAGCATGGGCCAAATTCAACAAGTTAACTCACAATAGAATTGGACTTGGATATGATGATATGGGAAGATTGGACATGTCTAATGATTGGTGGGATCAACGAGTAGCGGTAATTAACCTTCTTCTTCTCGTTTTCCTTTTTATGGATTTATGTGATTGTGTGTGAAATTATGGCTTTCTAGTAATTTTCATTGAGGATCTTTGATGATAGTTTTCTTTTATACTTTGGTATCTGCTTTATAAAGCAATATACTGTTATTTTATGAATCTTACTACAGAAAACAACCATGAACGAACATTTGGAGTATGGAAAACAAAATGGAGGATTTTGGATCATAAGCATCCAAAGTATGGTTTTACTAAGTGGATTAACCTTGTAACATCGACAATGGCACTACACAACTTCATACGTGATATAGATCGGGAAGATTATGATTTTGTACGTTGGCAAAACAGAGAAGATTATCATGTTCATGGTGATGAAGAAGGAGCAGGAGAAGAAGAAGTTGATGATAGTAGCAGTGATGATGATCATGGTGGATATATTCCATATGAGCCGACCGGTGATAGAGCGATGGAAGCTTTGCGTGACACCATCACAAATGAATATGGTAGTGCACGTCGATTATCTTATTAGATATTATAGTTTATGATCTGATGTATTACTTTTGTTTTATGTTAGTTAAATTATTTAGTTTAATATGATTGTTTTAATTTAAATATGATTTTTTATCAAAGATTATAATGTTCTAATTATATTTATTTAAAAAATTATTAATATGATTTTTAACTAATAAAAATTATGGATGTATAAAATTTAAACTATATTGTTTATCAAAAATATAAATTTATAAAATTCATAAAAATTAAATTTGAATTAAGTGAAAAACTAACACTAGCATATTTTACAAAAAAAAAAAAAAAAAAAATCGCTAGTGGCAGGCAAACGAACTTGCGGTCAGTCGCAGAGACCAGCCGCGCGACTACCAAACGAACAACAACAGCCGCGTCTAGTCGCAGCATCTAACCGTCAACCGTAACCGCAGCTGGCGGCGGCAGACAAACGAACAGACCCACTATATTAAATTGTTGGTCTAAAGCGAAAACTTATGTGTCATGAAATTTTGGATCCAATATGCCCTGCCGCCATGTTTAATTAATTGTTCTTCAATAACCTTTTGCTAATTAAGAGAATCATTTCATGACCAATGATGACCCATCTTCACATAAACTTAGTCGTAAACGTATCAGATACTCCTATTACTTAATACTTAGTACGATTAGAAGATCAATTAAAAAAAGATCAATTTTAATCATCTAGAGAAGATATATCAACTAAAACCCAAAAGAGATTGTTCATTGATGGTTCGTTTGTGTTCACTTTTATCAGGATAAAAGTTATAATTATGACTTTGATAAATGATTTATCTGACATTTTCTGAGATATATATATATATATTTTCTTCAATAACCTTTTGCTAATTAAGAGAATAAATATAAACCGTATTCAAGGAATGGAGAGGAGATCATGTGACACGATAAAAGATATTGGATAGAAGATATGGAAGACAATATTATCATTATCTGCCTGCCCCATCCCAGTCCACCTACCTCCACTTCCATAATCATTCACATAAAACTTAATTACGAACGCACGTACACAAATCACACATACAGGCCTGGCCCAAATAGGGTGGGCAGAGATGCCATGGTCCAGGGATCCGAATTTTTTTGTTAAACTATTTTTTGTTTTTTGGCATCCATGATGTTAAACTATATAAACGCTTTAATCATTTAAATTTTAAACAAAATTACCTAAGTTTTTAGCAATGTAATATGATCCGAATCCAATGCTAAAATCCACTAATTATACATCCGGTAAAATCCAGAAAAATCCACATTGATCCGTGATCCGGTATTACTGGTTGAACCGGTCATGTTTAAAATGTTGATTATTTTTTTTTGGTTTTTTTATAGTTGTATATAATATATTGAATAAATTTTTTTTTTAGATTTTGATGAAGACTTCACTATGCCGGTTGAAAAAGATGAGGGGAATGGTGATGGAAATGACCAATATTGGTTGATGTGATGCAGTATTAGTCTATATTCGTAAATGGCGATTTACTAGTATTTTAACGTTTTTTTATTTAATTTGGATATCGAATGTTCAATAATTTTATGATAGTGATATTTTCTTTTTTATTAATCTATTGATATGCGGTCGATGATCCAGAAGATAATCCGGTTTATTGTTTAAATCAGGTTAAAAAAATTCTAAGAATATATAAGATAATACTAAAGGTGAAATGTATCCGGATATTCTGAACTCTATAGTTGAGTTATGAATTGATTTTTTCGCCATTATGGTGTTGTTTTCTGTGAAATTGTTTTTGATTTCAAAATATTAAAATTTCGCGTTTAGAATTCTTCCTTAAAAAAGAAAAACTTTTGAAATCAAAATGCTTAGTTTAGATTGTTGGGCCACAATTTGGTATGAAAATTTTAACCTGATGCTATTTCTTTGCACAGTGAATCGTGAACCGACCGTAACACTAAGATAACGTGAACTTTTTATCTTGTGTGCTAAATTTCGATGAACTGTAAAGCATGCACCGACCATGACTATATAAGAGACTAAGAGTACATAAAAAAAAAAACAATAAAAGAAAGAAAAAAAACATTTGGACAAGAACTTTCCATCGATATTTTTATACATGTGTCCCATATTTGAAACTAGGGATGGGCAAATGGTTATTCGGTTCGGTTCGGTTCGATTCGGTTATTTCGGTTTTCGGTTACGTTCGGTTATGTCTTTTACTATTTATTCGGTTAGTAACAGTTTTCGGTTCGGTTTCGGTTCGGTTACCATTCGGTTCGGTTCGGTATGGTTTTCAAAATTAATAACCGTTTGGTAACCGAAATCTTTCGGTTATTTTCGGTTAACCGAATGGTTTCGGTTATTTTCGGTTATTTTCGGTTAAATTTCAAATATTTTCGGTTATTTTTGGTTAAATTTCAAAATATTTCGGTTATTTCGGTTAAATTTCGGAAATATTTCGGTTAGTTTCAGTTATTTCGGTTAGTTTCGGTTATTTCGGTTATATTTCGGTTATTTTAGTTAATTAGGGGAAATAAACATAATTTTTTTTTTTTTTTGATATTCATGGATACCCATTGGTTATCGGTTATCATAACCAATGGATATCAAAAATAAAAACCATTATGTTATTATGAAGTAACCATAACCTAACCGAACCATTAATTTCATTTCGATTCGGTTCGGTTTCATTCGGTTCAGTTATTATGCCCAGGTCTATTTGAAACCTTAGTTCAAATTTTTGGATTGATTAATTAAAAGAAATAATTTCGATAAAAATAACCACTAAGCATATTTATCCAGAATTGAAGATAAAACGACACATCATAAGTTATGCACATAAAAAAAATCAATATTAAAAAGTAAAGCCGTGCCAGCACTTAATGGATCACTGGAATATTCATGATGAGAAAATTTTGAAAGAGGATGGATTTCCCTGCCGGGATCCTTGTATTTACTAGGTTATATAAAACCAAAGAGATTATACAGAATCAGGGATCTCAACAGAATACAAATGAGATATTCACTAGATAATCTAAACAATACTAACAGAATATGTAGATATTTTATCACCCTCCCTCAGTTGAAGCGTCGGATTGCCGTACGGTTAAACTGGTACGAAATTCTTGGAACAAGGAGGTTGGGAGACCCTTGGTGAAGATATCAGCATATTGTAGAGATGAAGGAACATGAATAACTTTCACTTCGCCAATAGCAACCTTCTCACGAACAAAGTGTACGTCAAGCTCGATATGTTTCGTTCTTTGATGCTTTACGGGATTGGTAGCCAAGTATACTGAACTGATATTACCACAGTAAACAACTGAAGCTTTGGTGATGTTGTAATGAAGTTCCAGCAGTAGATTTCGCAACCAGCAAAGCTCAGCAACAGTGTTTGCAACTCCTTTGTACTCAGCTTCTGAACTCGACCTTGAGACGGTCGGTTGACGCTTAGCTGACCATGAGATCAGATTGTGTCCAAGAAAAACACAATAACCAGAAGTGGAACGACGCGTATCCGGACAGCCTGCCCAATCAGCATCTGAATACGCAGTGAGGCTGTCAATTGGTTCTTTAGTCAGATGAATGCCATGAGACAGAGTCCCCTTTATGTATCGAAGTATTCTCTTAAGTGCTTGTAAATGTGGCTGTCGAGGATTATGCATATACAAGCATATTTGATGCACAGCATAAGATATATCTGGTCTTGTAAAAGTCAAATACTGAAGTGCTCCAGCTAGGCTTCGATACATTGTCTGATCAGCAACAGGATCGCCTATATCTGCAGAAAGTTTGGATTTCAAATCAACAGGTGTAGCACAAGGTTTACAATCTGTCATTCCTGCTCGTTCGAGTATCTCCTGTGCATAAGATCCTTGACTTAAAAACATGCCTTTGTCGTTGTGATCTGCTTTAATACCGAGGAAATGGCTGATTTTGCCCATGTCAGTCATCGGAAATTCCGTTTTGAGTAATGCAGTAATGTGCTGCAGCAAGCTTGAAGAGGATGCAGTTAAGATGATATCGTCGACATAGAGCAAAAGGTAAGCCAATTCATTCCCTTTCCTGAAAACAAACAGAGAAACATCTGCCTTGCTTGTTGTAAAGCCAATTGTAGTGATAAACTTCGCAAATCTGGAGTTCCAAGCCCTGGGCGCTTGTTTCAAGCCATATATGGCTTTTCTCAGTTTGCAGACATGATTGGGATAGCTTGGATCTTTGAATCCTGGTGGTTGATGCATATACACCGTTTCTTCAAGATCTCCCTGCAAAAAAGCGTTTTTGACATCTAACTGATGAATCGGCCAGTCACAAGAAACTCCGATATTGAGGACTGTACGTATCGTCGCAGGTTTAACGACAGGACTGAACGTTTCCGTGAAGTCAATACCAGCTTCTTGAGATTTTCCATTAGCTACCAACCTGGCTTTGTGTCTTGTTAGAGTCCTATTAGCATCATATTTATGTTTGAACAACCACATGGATTTAACAATATTGACATTTTTAGGCCTCGGAACAAGATCCCAAGTTCTAGTTTCAATCATAGCACCATGTTCATCGTTCATCGCTGGTGTCCAATTTGGATCAGAAAGAGCTTGAAGATGGCTTTTTGGAAGTGGAGATTTTGTTGAGGTGAGAAGAGAAAAGATCTTTTTGGGTTTTCGAATTCCAGATTTGGCACGAGTCGTCATTGTGTGACTAGTGGTTTCTGGAGCAGCTTGTTGTGGCGGAATATTCGAAACTGAGGGTAAATTATGAGGTAAAAGCGTTTGTGGTGTATGAACATGAAGTGGTGTTTGAAGAATTGTACGAAATTGAGGAGAAGGATCCGAATTTTCGAGAAAGTGATAAGCTTTATCTTGATTTTGAATTTTTTCAGATGCTGGGAATTTATCCTCATCGAAATGGACATGGCGAGATATGATGATCTTATTGTTTTTCAGATCAAGACATCTATAGCCACGATGTTGCAAGGGATAACCAAGAAACAAACACGGTGTTGATCTCGGAGACAGTTTGTGAAGATTAGAGTGATTCAAGTTGGGAAAGCATAGACAACCGAAGACTCTTAAATGATCATAGCTTGGATGTTGATTGTAAAGCATAGTGAAGGGGATTTGATTGTGAATGGCAGAGGAAGGAAGGATGTTCAAAAGGTGGACAGCGACATGGAGAGCTTCAACCCAATAACTCGGAGACAGTTGAGCTTGAAAAAGGAGAGCTCGTACCGTGTTATTGATTGTTCGTATCATCCTCTCAGACTTCCCATTTTGTTGAGAGGTGTGAGGGCAAGAGAATCGAACTTGAATTCCATTTGTATCGAAATACTCGTGGAATTCTTTGTTGTTGAATTCTCCACCATTGTCACACTGGAAAGATTGAATTTGAGTGCTGAATTGATTTTTGATGTAAGAAGTGAAGTTTAAAAATTTTGAGAAAACCTCACTTTTACGTCTTAATGGATAAACCCAAAGAAATTGAGTATAATGATCAAGAAACAGCACATAATATCGAATCCCACTGATGCTTGGAATTGGGGAGGACCAAACATCTGAATGAACAATTTGAAAGGGTTTATAAATTTCAGTTGTCGAAGGATGAAAAGGAATTTTTATTTGCTTTCCCAACTGACAAGGTTCACAAGAGGAGGATAACTTGTCCTTATTACATTGAATTGAATTTGAAGAAAGAATTGAACGAAGAGCAGCATTATTTGTGTGGCCAAGCCTCTTGTGCCAAAGCGATGGAGTGGAGGCCAAAAGAGCTGTCGAAGGAGAGGATGAAATTTTTCTGAAAGAGGCTGGAAGAGAATAAAGATCCCCGGAGCTTTCACATCGGAGCAGAGTGTGCTGAGTTTGAAGGTCCTTCACAGAAAAACCAAAGGGATCAAAATCAACACTACACCAATTGTCTGTTGTGAATTTACGAACAGAGATTAAGTTTTTCACAATTTGAGGAGCAACAAGGACATTGCGAAGAGACAAGGGACGAGAGTTGGTGTTTAGGGAAGAAGAACCAATAGAAGTGACGGGAATTTTTGAACCATTTCCAACGATGACCGAATGATTGATGTTATGAGTAAAATTAGAATCGAGAATACCTGTCGATGAAGAGAGATGAGCCGAAGCTCCAGAGTCCATGTACCAATCAGATGATCCTGGATCAGGGAGTGTTTCGCCACTGTAGATTTCACTGTAGTCTTTTGTCGGCTGAGTTTGCATAATATGAGCTTGATCGGTTGAATGGGCTTGCGGTCGAAACGCGTATGATGCAGGTGGTCCACGGAATGAGTTCATTTGACTGTATGGATTCCAATTTGGATATTGATTGGGCCATGATGGGAATGGACCAGGCCATCCTTGTTGTGAGGCCCAATTTGGGTAATTTGGTCTGAACGAGTAATTGCTTCTTCCTCGTGACCGATTGTTTCTTCCCCTTCCTCTGTAGTTGTTGAATTTCTGTGTTTGCTGGGTTCGAATCGGTTGAGGGGTTTGGTCAATCCTTGCTGATTGATTGGAGACGATGAGTGCTGTTGAAGAGGAAGAATGATCTGTGTGTGTAGCCGAGTGTCTGCGTATCTTCTTAAGACGTGATTCTTCCATTTCCAGCATGTTTTTGGCGATATCAAAACTCGGGAATGGCTCCTTGTGTTTGATAACATTGATAATACTATCGAATTTTTCATTCAGACCGTTGAGGAGATACATCACAAGGGTTCTCTCATTGATAGGAGAATCGACATTGGTGAGGAGGTCGGAGAGAGATTTAAGTTTCTGTGAATACTCCTTAATCGTTTGATCTCCGATCTCTGAGTTGCGTAACTCATCGTCGAGTTGAATAGCACGGGCTTCTTTGTTATTGCGGAATTGGTTTTCGATACGGAGCCAAATATCTCTTGCGGTTCCACCAGGTTTGAATGAGGATCTGAACAGAGGTTGGGCAAGTGTTCCATAGATCCACAGTTTTACAAGCCCGTCACGTTTAACCCATGCCGTGTCGTTGTCATTTGCAGGGAGCAGAGTGCCGTCTATATGTCCTAGGACATCAAAAGTTAGGCAATGGGTGAGGAGAAGCTCTCTCCATGCATCGTAGTTGTGGTCATCAAAATCGAGAGTGATTGGGATATGGGATTTGATGTTAGTGACCCCAAAAGCTCGTTCAAATGCTGGAGGTTGAGCAGCCATTGGAAGGGAACGAGAAAGAATAAGAGAGAAAGGGTGGAGAGAAGAAGGAAATTAGAGAATAGGAGCGATAGTGCTCTGATACCATGAAAGAGGATGGATTTCCCTGCCGGGATCCTTGTATTTACTAGGTTATATAAAACCAAAGAGATTATACAGAATCAGGGATCTCAACAGAATACAAATGAGATATTCACTAGATAATCTAAACAATACTAACAGAATATGTAGATATTTTATCAAATTTAGATATCCCCATTTTTATTTTAATAAATTCTCAGTAATCAAGAAGAAGACTAATTGACAAATCTTATGAACTTTTGAGGATATTGAATCGGTGTCATACGTAGATAGATGGTCATAAATATTTAACACACGCAAGTTTTACCGGTTGGCGTCTTCTTATTTAACAAACCACATTTTATTAATTAAAACATCAAAACGCTTAGCTAAAGAATTACTTTAAAAGAAATATATTTTCTATAGAAATATGAATCTATTCATGGTAGTTGAAGAACTCATCTTTAGATTTAAATTTATGTTTACCACCGTATATGTTTTTTATTTGTCAACAACATAAACATCAAAAATTCAAATCGGAGGTACCAAATTTACATCAGTAATATCATACAGATAGACATGATCACTCCGTAATAATTTATTTGTCTTTTTGTTGTTTGCGCGTGGAATAAGCAAGATAGAAAAAAATATAAACACCTCCTTACTCTTCATAAATTCCTCTAAGCATGGATACTCGGATATTTGGTTTGGTTCCCGGTTTTTCGGATATAAGGACTTTGGACCCATATAAAAACTGATAGGGTTTCGGTTTAGTTCCAATCGGTTTCGGGTCTTAATTTTGAGAGCCAATAAATACCTGATTTTTTTATATGGTTCGGTTCGGGTATTTTTTAATCCAAAATACCCAAAATATACCCAAAAACCCAAAAATATACCCAAAACCCCGAAAAAAATTAAAGAAAATATATCCGTAGAACCAAAAATATACCCTAAATATCCAAAAAATTAACTAATATTTATGGGTATATAATTATATTTCGGATATTTTGGATACCCGATCGGTTCTCGATTCGGTTCTGGTTTGGTTCCAGTTTTTTGGATATAAAATTTTAGGATCCATCATATATTTTTATAGGTTTCGGTTCGAGTTCAGTTCTTCCTAATCGGTTCTGGTTCGGTTTTTTGGTTCCATATATTTTGTTCATACCTAAATTACTCTAAATATAATGAAAACGGATATCACTCCTCTGGGGTAGACACTATCTTCACTAATGCAGAACAGTTTGTTGCGAAAACTAATGTTGTCTTATAATTTACGTTCATGGTCCATATGAATATTTATAATTTAGTATGTAAAAGAGAGAAACTTGTACGTAGATTCCTTACTCCCGTTAAAGATCTTTCAACGATTTCTTATTAACAATACCATTTTAGTCCGGAACAATTATCTGTCTTCTTCCACCGTAAATGTCTTAAATGGTAGAATATCTAACATTTAACAAATTTCAGAGATTAGTTCGATCCATGATTAGATTATAAAAATAAAAATAAATAAAAGAAAAGAGAGACACAAGAGTCTTCTCGATTCATGATTAACTTATGGGCCGAGCTCTCACTCCACACAAACACAGACTCCTAAGTAGCCTTTTTCTACCAACCACTAGCTTTTTATTCCTTATTTTGTTTTTAAAAAGGACCTTTTTCTTTTCCCAATTATAAGTGAACAATTGGATCACTTAAGTTATTGCTATTTATTCTGTCAGCCTATTAGGTTTCAACATTCTCTAAGCTCATTTTAGTTACTTTTTTTGTTTTTTGAACATTAAAAAAGAACTAGGAATGCATGTTACTTTCTATCAGACTAATCAAGTAGTATCAAATATTCACTAAACTAACAGGAGTAGGATCTACCAAATCACCTTCAAAGCTTAAAAAGAGAGTCATATTCACAATAATATATGTCACTACAATTATAACGTTATTAATTATTTTGACTGTATAGGATGATGACGCGTTCCTATAGGATTATAGGAAATGAAATATATTTCTAAATATGACATTAAGTTTGACCAAAAACACACCATCTTCTTCAATTCGACAAAATCTAAAATAATTTAAATTATTAGGTCAGCGTGACGTTGAGATCGAGTAATACACCTAAACGATGTAGACATATGTGTTATCTGCCAAGACATATATGATTCAGACATTTGGTGTCGATAAAGGTTTCTTTGGTATTTATATCATTCCGTATTCATAATGAGTCTCCATTCATAATTTTTTTTTTGTCATCGAGTCTCCACTCATATAATCTTTAGCAACATCAATTATGTCAATTCTGAGAGATTCTTACAAAATAATACATATCTACAATAATAAATAGGATGAGTTTGCTAGATGATTATATGGGAATTCTATTTGAGAAACACATGATGGTAAAATCATAAATAAGTGATATTTTTAGCATGTTATTATAAATAGCGTGATATCATATAAATAGTGTAATGATGTTTTAAAAATAAATGTGAAATTGATGCTAAAAAAACATGCGCAATAAATGATCTTATGATACTGCAATCTGTATTTTTAAAAATACATGATAAACATATGATCATTTAGTGCATAGTAACATTTTACTTGGGCCTCACGAAAATTTCACAACTAAAATTATTATGTAAAACTCAAAATACTCTTATCTAAGAGTTTAACTACTTTCGGTAGACTATCCCAAGTTTTGTCACATAAAATATTTCGCTCTTAATTTTTCGTTACAAACTTAAAAAAAATCAATTATCATACACTACATCAAATTTTTAACTCTTAAAATTTTAACTCATTCGTTAAAATTTGACGTTTTTGTTAAATTAATCAAAATCACAATTTATAAACCGCGGTTTACAAAACCCAAAATTAATTCAAAAATCCGAGAAGCAAACCCTAAAGATGACTTATGATCTTTGGATCTCAACCATTAGCTTTCCCTGATAACCGGTATTCAATAGCTCTGTTATATATTTATAATCCCTAGGTCCTGTAAATCATACCAATCTCAAACTTATTCTATTTTGCTTTTCTAAAAAAGAGTTTTTGCATGAATGCTTATTCTAATTTTCGTTAGTATGTTAACATTTTTAAAAACTTTAATAAAAAATAACACTTTTTAAACAGTACGGTGTATACGATAATGAACGATATACGATATAGCAATAAGAAGTATATACGATAATATACAGTACACGAGTTTTTCTATTACACTTTCAAAAAATACTAAAAAGCTAACTAATGTTAGAATAAGTGATCATACAAAAGGGCCGTCACTTTTATTTAAATAATAAAATGTGCATGCGTATAAATTTGTAAAGCATCGCTTACCGTTTAAAATTTAGGACCAACAAAATGACGTATAAAGAAACGGAGAATAACTTAAAATATATTAATTCTGGTTGGAATGACGTCTTCGTTACTCGT
Organism: Eutrema japonicum; assembly: GCA_030161315.1. Classification (NCBI taxonomy): domain Eukaryota; kingdom Viridiplantae; phylum Streptophyta; class Magnoliopsida; order Brassicales; family Brassicaceae; genus Eutrema; species Eutrema japonicum. The sequence continues at coordinate 16,301,541 of BSQW01000013.1, forward strand.
ATCCTACGGTATTAAATTACAAGCCAAAGCAACCTTTTTAGATTTTGCTAAGTGAAGATAAAGGCATAAAGATCGATGTATATGAGCTACCTTATTTCTTTCATACAAATGCTTCTATAACCTCTCATCAATTAATATATGGTTGACTTTGTCAATTACTGGTTTATAGATAAAAACTGTTTGCACATAACAGTTTAGAAAAAAAAAATTATTAATAGAAACTAATATTTTGTGTTAACTAGAAAGTTTCGAGTTTTGATCCATAGTTTCCTTAAATCTAGATTCAGGTTTAGATAGTTTTTGATGGTTATTCAAATCACAGATTCATCGATCTCCCTAATTATAATAGTATATTTGGATCAAACTACTTGAAAGTTGAAATTGTCTTGGGGTTTATTTCGTCTATTTAGGGACTAATTTCCTGCATCATAAAACAAGTGAGATTAGAGGTCGGAAAACACGATGAATGTGTTTTCCGATAACTTTTCGACGCTCAAATCATAAACAAATGAGAAAGACCATAAAATTTAGCGTCATTGATGGGAAAGAGTCTGAAAACGTGAAAAATAAAAAGTTATGATGACTCTGGACCCTGGTAAAAGATGGATCTGCGGAGTTTCTAGACATATTTAAGTGGTTGTTAATCGGAAGTTTAGTCGGAATATTCGAGCCATAAGACTGAATATTCCCCGAAAGCGAGGTGAGAATGAGTCTCGAAAGTTTGGAAAAAATAAGTCTTTTTAGAGAGAATCTCTTAAGTTGTGTGGTGAGGTCCTGGTCGAAACCGTTCGGAGCTTGGGTTCGTTGTTCTGGTGAAGCATGAAGTTGACCTTCAGATCTCCGAACTCTGATATCACGTCCGACCTTCAGATCCCCAAACTTTGATTGGGTCATGTGTCCCGTCATAGTATCTCATCGCTGGGAAGCTATACCGAGCTGGTATCTCTACGACGTTGATCTCGTCACTAAACAGCAAATCATTAAACGAATCATGGGCTACCCTTTTCGGTGGGGGTGGTGCCCCTGGGACTCTCCTCAGTGCCGCCTCTAGGCTTTTAGGTGTTCTTTGAGTGTCTTGTCGGCGTGACTCGAGATGTCTGCGTGTGGACGCAACAGAAACATGTTCATCTGTCTCTGTTGATACCCGACGTGGGTTGAATTAGCCTCATCTGGGACCCCATTTTCTGGTCTTCCGGACATTCCGAACAAGGGCCGGTTGTCTCATGCAGTCCAACTTTCGGGGTTGTGGCATAATGCAGTTTTGTACCGGAGCGGCGTATACACCAGCGAGGTCCGGATCCGAATTGGCTATCTGTTGCGTGTTCTTGATATATCATGGTTTTTATCCCTTTTAAGCCATGATATAAGTCCATTTTATAGAGTATTTCTACTATTTTGTAGTGGTTTAGAGTCTTTTACAAGTTTTAGCACGTTTGGAGCATAATTGGAGATATTGGAGCTTTCTGGAGCATTTTGGATCAAAGCAAACGTTCGTGTAGCTGAGTACCCGATTTGAAGCATCAGTGTCGATCGATACTGACTAGTATCGGTCGATACTCATTGAAGCAGACACGGACCGCGACTTTAATGAAGAGTTGAAGAATTGCAAAATTGACCAGAAGTCTTTATTATTTACAAGAAACCCTAAAACGTGATTTAGGTTATTTAAGAGGATTTTACAACCACTTTAAGGGCTATGATTTATTTTATTCTGGTTTTGTGAGAGAGCTTTTGAAGGGAGACGAGTCTGAAACTCTGTTCGTCCGAGAGAAGATTTCGAACCCTCTTGTTACTCTTTCTATTTTATTTGATGATTTATTAAAACATGTTTATTGTTTCAATTTCCATGTCTGAGTAGATCCACTTTAGGTTTAGGGTTTTTTCATAGGGTTTTCTCTGATTGCTGGTAATTGATTTGTTAGGATTCACCATCTGAATTAGTTCTTCACCATAGGTTGTTCTCAAAGCTAATTCTAGGTTGACGAATCTGGAACTTAGATCTTAGGTTAGTCGATTAGGCATGACAATGCAATTGAGTAATCTGACAGAACCTAGAGTGAGCAAATTGATTATTCGCAAAGAGATTTGGTTTAATTGAATTGTGAACATAACAAACTCGGTATTAAGGCTGATTTATTCTTAGGAATTTGCAAAGAGATTTGGGATTCTGAAGTTTAGATTTAGATAATTCTCGCAACGACAGTTGGTTAATTATAGCTTAGTGATTTGAGTTCAAGAACATCGCTAAATCTGAATCCTGACTGATTGGTTATCTGCATTCATTGATCTCCTGAGAAATACCCTGAGCCTATATTCTTCCATCGATTTTACAACTCTTTTACTGTTTATTTCTTTTTATTTCAACTGAATTGCTTAGCTTAATTCTAATCTACATAATTTATTTTGTGTTTTTGTGAGTCATTGTGTTCGACCCCTACTTTACTACAACTACTGCTTTAGTACTTTTAGGGTATTAATTTGAGCATATCAAATTTGGTGCCGTTGTCGGGGACTCAATTCGCCATTAGATTTTAGTTTGAAAATTTCGACTAAGTTCGTCAGTATCGATCGATACTACCTAATATAGGTCGATACTCGTCGTCTTCTTTTTATTGATATCGATCGACACCACCCAGTGTCGGTCGATACTCATCGTATTTTTTTAGTTACTTACGTGCCTTGCCTAGTGTTTTTCAGGTGTATGCCTATTCGTGAAACCAGAAGGAACAAGAGCACTCAGCTAGTTGAACTGTCATTGGAGCAGCTAGCACTTGTGGAATGCACAAACAGAAGAGCAAAGAAGCCAGCAGAGATGAATAACCCAGTGGTTTTGGTTCGAGATGAAGCTGGTGCTTACAGAGACCAAGAGGGGCAGTTGTGCAATGAGAGAGGACAACGTCTGGATGGAGAGGGGAACATCATTCCACCTGCTCCTGTTGTCGCTGGGAATGTCGCTGAGAACACCAATGCAGGGAACGCTGTGATTAATCGTGGTAGAACGATTGGTGAGTACAACATGCCTGATCAGTTTTATGCAAATCGTTCAGCGATTCGTCCTCCTGCTTTTTAGAGGAATGACTTTGAGCTGAAACCTGCATACTACACTCTTGTGGGTCAGCACCCTTTTCATGGTTTTTACAATGAACATCCCATGGAACATATTGAGAGGTTCGAGGATTTGGTCACCAGCATCAAGAGCAATGGAGTCTCCTACGACTACCTTTTCTGCAAGCTCTTTCCATACTCTTTAGGTGGAGATGCAAATTACTGGCTGAATCAGTTACCTCCTGGATCACTGACTTCTTGGGAAGAGACTAAGACTGCTTTCCTGAACAACTTCTATGATGATGCACGATACGAGGATCTTAGGAACAAGATCTCCCAGTTTTCTCAAGGACCTACTGAGGCGTTTAAGGCTGCTTGGACGAGATTCAGATCATACCAGAGAGATTGTCCACATCACGGGTACTCTGATGTTCAGCTGATGGGTTTCTTCTTCAGAGGGATTGACTGGAGGTATCAGATGGCTTTGGATGCTTCGAGCAATGGAAATTTCAGTACCAGGTATCCAGATGATGCTTATGTGCTTATTGAGAATTTGGCGTCTAGAAATAGCACCAAAAATGCAGACTTTGAGCGAAAGAGACAAAATGGGAACATGGATGGATCGCAGATTGCTGAAGTTCAAGCCAAGCTGGATCTTCTGATCGGGAAGTCGAAGAAGATTGTACACTTTGCTGATGGAGTCGATAATATTGATGAAGATGAAGTGGAGGATGTTAACTACGTTGGTGGTTCTGGTTTTCAGGGTCAACGATTTGGATACAAAAACAACCGAAACTTCAATAACAACACTCAGCAAGGTGGGTACAAGTTTGAGAGAAACCAATATGGCTTTGGAGCAAATCAATTTGCTCAGAATCCACTCCAGAGCAGCGATTTCACTCGCAATTATGGGAACTCTTCGTACCAACCCATTGATATGCTCAAATTAATACCCTAAAAGTACTAACGCAGTAGTTGTAGTAAAGTTAGGGGTCGAACCACAAAAACTCAAGAAATCACTCAATATATTATAAGATTCAAATTACGCTAAGTCAAGTTTAATAGAAGCAGAAAACAATAACTAAATTAAGAGATGTAAATCGATGGGAGAAAACTAGGCTCATGGTGTTTCTCTGGAAATCTAGGTATGTGGATAAACAGATAAATCAGGATTCAAGTTTAGCGCAGTTCTTGAACTCAAACACGATAATATAGTTAACCAACTCTCGCTGCGAAAACTATCTAATTCTAATTCCTAGAAAACCAAATCTCTTTGCGAGTCCTAAGGATTTAAACCAGCTTTTAATCTACAAGTTTGATCTGTTCACAAAATAACTAAACCAAATCTCTTTGCGAATAGTTATTTTGCTCACCTTAAGTTCTATCAGGTAATTAATCGCACTCTCGTGCCTAATCAATTATCCTAAGATCTAAGTTCTAGGTAGCTAATCTAGAATTAGTATTGAGAACAACCTATGGTGAAGAACAAATAAGATAATGAATCCTAATAAATCAATCAATAAAATCATAAAGATAAATCCTATTGAGATAACCCTAAACCTATGGAAGAACTACTCAGACATGGAGATTGAAGCAAGCAACATGATTGAATAGATCATCAAATAGAATAATAAGAAAAGAGTAACAAGGGTTCAGAATTGTCTCTCTAAAAACCCTATAACCAATCTCTCTCAAGAACCAAAGTAAGAATTAAAGCATAGCCTAAACAGGTGGCTGAAAACCTAATTTATAAGCTAAAACACGTTATGGGCCTTTTCTGTAATTAATAAAGTCTTCTGGGCTTAGGGAGAAACTCTGCAGGCTTTAACAATCGCGTATCTGCTTTCCTGCAGTCGGTGTCGGTCGACACCAAGCGGTGTCGGCCGACACCAAACAGTGTCGGTCGACATCCTGCTTCTTCTGCTCGCTAGACTGGACAGTCTTCACGAAAATTGGGATAACTTTTGATCGCACCGTTGGAATAGCCTCAAACACTTCCATATGAAAGATAATCCATTGATATATCTTTTATCCAAATTTGAGCTCAATCCAACGGTGGAAAAGTCTTCAACGAATGCCAAACTTCTGATATCTATGCATGACTCTGCATCTCCATATGCTCCAAAATGCTCCATAATGCTTCAATGTCTCCAATTAAGATCCAAACGTACCTAAACCTATAAACGACTCTAAAAGACTCCAAAATACTATAAAGACTCCATAAATAGGACCTATATCATGGTCGAAAAGGGGTAAAATCCATGCTATATCAACTCCCCCAGACTTAACCTTTGCTTGCCCTCAAGCAAATAGAAGACTAAACCAGAGAAAGAGGTTTGAAAACACGGAGACTCACCTGTTCATGAAACATCGCAATGACCCTTTTCACAAGCAGACAATTGTCACCTAACCAGTTCCAAAACTAACCACCATGTACTTCTCCTTAGGCATTCGCAGTTTCCCCAGACTACACACATTATTTCAAAACATCTTTCAAATAAACCCATCATCGCCAGTTTCATCGCTGTGATTAATACCAAGAACCATCTAGATTCATTCCCATACAATATCATAACAAGGAACCACCATTGTTCACACTTTTTGTATCGATTTCTCTCCCCCAGACTTATTTATTATTATGTTCTCTTCTTTTTCTTTTTAGATCATGAATATACATATCAAGGTAGGAGACGCGAGTATTGATGGTGTTTGCCACCGAATCCCCGGTTCTTACCTCTCAAAGTATCAAAGGATGTAGGCGAATAATGGCATCGTAGGAAAATCCTAGCCTCGCTTCCAATCCTCTGTGTGATCATTCCTCACTAAGCAGAATAATGGCATCGTAGGAAAATCCTAGCCTCTACTTAGGAGAAAATCATTTCATCTTTTATGCTCTTAATTATTAACTTATAACAGGAAAGAGAGAGATACTATCACTTTTAAACATATGGGTTCCTTTGTCAGATGCGAATGGGGAATCAAGCTCTATGAATACTAACCACATCGACGAAGTGCAAAAATTTGGCTCAGGCTTTAAAAGAATTATGCATGAAACATGTATGTCTTCTAGTTGACTGGTCAGCCTTTGGATTTTTCATTAGTCGGTCTGTAGCTGATTCTGTAACAGTGGTCACTTAAAAGCAAAGTCAGAACAATAGAATCAAGAATAAGATCATCATCTCCAACAGGTTTTGACTCAATAAAACAACGAATGATACAAAAACAACTGACTCTAAGAAAAACAAAAACAATGTCAGCGACTACCTCTCCCAAACTTAAACAACACTGTCCCCAGTGTTATCCAGCCTAGAGTTAGTAAAAGAAATCAGAACATATAAATGAATGCGTAAAAATCAAAGAAGTTACCGAATTGGGGTAGGGGTGTCGACCGACACACAACACTGGTATCGAGCGATACCAGGCTTAGGTCGACACAAAAACTTCTTCTCATCATCATTGATGCATGTGGTGTCGATCGATGCCGCTCCTCTGTAACTGATTCACGCCAAACACAAGACACAAAACATAAAACCAAAATCAAAAACAAAAGACTTATATACAGACTTACCAGTGGGTTGCCTCCCACCAAGCGCTAGTTTTTAGTCATTAGCTTGACTTCGGCTCAGGTGATCAATCAGGAGAAAATTGAGAACTTACTCCCAGGAAAGTTCCACAGCTAGACACTTCTAGCTTCATAGTTCTGCGCAACATGCTCTCCACAACCACTTTTCCCTTCTCTTTTAGCTCCGAAGTAAGGATGACTCTAGCCTTAGAGAATGGTTTCGAGGCTCCTTTGCACTTCACCTTGTATTCAATCGAATCTCCATCACACTTCTGAGGGATAAAGTCATAGATGCAGTACTTTTTACTTCCTTGACCTTCACTTTCTTCTTTGCCTTAGCTATTGTGACGTCTTTCTTTGTGATGACAGAAGGACCATCCAAAAAGTCCTTGACAGTTGGCTCGTCAGGAGGCTCTTCCAAAAGATCAACTGCCAACATCTCTCCTGTGATAACAGTGAAGCAAGAGACATGTGTGGGAGCTCCTCTAGAGGGAATGACATGATAGTAGACTTCCCCGTCAATGTAAGAGAAAGAGATTATATTATTAGGCGTGTCTATGATCGCGCCAGTAGTAGCCATAAACGGTCGTCCCAGGAGCAAAGACACCTCAGATCCTTCGCTCATCTCCACAACCTGAAAATTAGTAGGCACCAGAAAATCGCCTACTTTAACAAGCAAAGCAGGGATAGTACCGTATGGAGGTGAGATGGAGGAGTTCTCAAACGTGAGAAGCATCGTAGGGGGTCTTATATCAGCCCTCAATCGTTCAGCAATTTCCCTTGATATTACATTGACGCTAGACCCTGAGTCAACGAGAGACTCATTGAATTCAACTCTAGAGATGGAGCATGGAAACGAGAATTTCCCTGGGTCATGCCTCTGGGTCAACTGCCTTAGCGGTAGTGACTTGCGTCTTGCCTCGATAAAGAGTGCCTTAATTTCTTCCTCAGTTTCTCTGCAATCTCGGAAGTTACTTAGCAGAGGGCGGCACTCTAGAGCTTATTCAAAAGTCAGCGTGCGGGGAATCCTTCGTACCATCTTCTCAAAGCCAAGCAATTGCTTTGGAGAAATGGGGTCTTTGAGATGTCTAGGTAGATCAGGAAATGACATCTTAGGCTTGTAAACCCTTTCTTCAATCAAATCAGGTGTCTTCACAATTTCTGGCTTGGTCTGCGAGTGGTATCGACCGACACTAGGTAGGGTATCGATCGATACTCGGGGTTCTGAAACGTCTCGAGAAAGGATTTGGACTGGTGTCGATCGATGCTTTCGCTCTGGAATCGTTGCTAGCAGAACTTTGGACGTGTGTTGATAGATACAAGGGAGTATTGGTTTACACAGGAGTTGTGTTCGAAATCTCATCGTTATCCTCGGCCAGACTGACGATAATCTCTGCTATTTGAGTTTCCAGCATCTTCTGATGAATACTGAGAGACTCAATTTTTCCATTCAGATCTGTGTACATAGCGTCCATCTTCCCATTGAGGTCTACTGTTATCTTCTGCTGTCCCTGAAGAATCTGTACAAGCATAGACTAAAACTTGCTCTCAGAATTTCTGGGTGGTGTGGGTGGGCGTTGATACCTTTGATCTTGAAATCCATCTCCACCAACGTAGTTAACATGTTACACTGCATCTTTTTCAGCAAAACGAACAGCCTTCTACTGCATGCCCATCAACAAATTATGCATTGAATCCAGCTTGGCATGAATCCCAGCAATATGTGATCCATCAGCTACACCAGCGAGCCTCTTCCGCTCAAAGTCTACATTCTTGGTGCTATTGCTAGACGCCAAGTTCTCAATAAGCACATAGGCGTCATCAGGATACCTGATTTTGAAATTCCCATTGCTCGCAGCATCCAAGGTCATCTGATACCTCCAATCAATCCCTCTGAAGAAGTAACCCAGCAGCTGAACATCAGAGTACCCATGATGTGGACAATCTCTCTGATACGACCTAAATCGAATCCACGCAGCCTTAAATCCCTTAGTTGCTTCCTAAGAAAATTGAGAGATCTTGTTCCTGAGCTCCTCGGATCTCGCATCATCAAAAAAATTATTTAGGAATGCATTCTTTGTCTCCTCCCAAGTAGTCAACGAACCAGGAGGCAACTGCTTCAGCCAGTAAGTAGCTTCTCCGCCTAGAGAGTGTGGGGAAAGCTTGAAGAAGAGGTAATCATAGGACACTCCATTACTCTTGATGCTAGTGACCAAGTCTTCAAACCTCTCAATGTGATCCATAGGGTCCTCATGAGGAAGACCATGAAAAGAATGCTGACCCACAAGAGTGAAGTATGCAGGTTTCAGCTCAAAGTCTTGTCTCTGAAAAGCAGGAGGGCGAATCGCTGATCGATTGGCATAGAACTGATCAGGTCTGTTGTACTCTCCAATTGTCCTACCACGACCAGCTACAGCATTTCCTTCGTTCCCGCGCGCAGCTCGCGCATCAACAACAGCTGGAGGGACAATGCTGTTTCCTTCTTTGTTAAGACGTTGTCCTCTCTCATTATACAATTTACCCTCTTGGTCTTTGTAAGCACCAGCCTCATCAAGCATCAAAACAATCAGATTGTTCATCTCAGCAAGCTATTTTCATACACCTGAAATCCAAAAGTTAAGAATACGTAAGTAACCAAAAACAAAATAGAACGTTGGGTGTCGACCGATACTCTTCAGTATCGATCGATACCAACAACTTAGTCGAAATTCTTATCGGCAATCTAATGGTGATTTTAGAGTCCCCGGCAACGGCGCCAAATTTGATATGCTCAAATTAATACCCCAAAAGTACTAACGCAGTAGTTATAGTAAAGTTAGGGGTCGAACCACAAAGACTCAAGAAATCACTCAATAGATTATAAGATTCAAATTACGCTAAGTCAAGTTTAATAGAAGCAGAAAACAATAACTAAATCAAGAGATGTAAATCGATGGGAGAAAACTAGGCTCAGGGTGTTTCTCAGGAAATCTAGGTATGCGGTTAAACAGATAAATAAGGATTCACGTTTAGCGCAGTTTTTGAACTCAAACACTATAATATAGGTAACCAACTCTCGCTGCGAAAACTATCTAAGTCTAATTCCTAGAAAACCAAATCTCTTTGCGAGTCCTAAGGATTTAAACCAGCTTTTAATCTACAAGTTTGATCTGTTCACAAAACAACTAAACCAAATCTCTTTGCGAATAGTTATTTTGCACACATTAAGTTCTATCAGGTAATTAATCGCACTCTCGTGCCTAATCAATTATCCTAAGATCTAAGTTCTATGTAGCTAATCTAGAATTAGTATTGAGAACAACCTATGGTGAAGAACAAATAAGATAATGAATCCTAATAAATCAATCAATCAAATCATACAGAGAAATCCTATTGAGATAACCCTAAACCTATGGAAGAACTACTCAGACATGGAGATTGAAGCAAGCATCATGATTGAATAGATCATCAAATAGAATAATAAGAAAATAGTAACAAGGGTTCAGAATTGTCTCTCTAAAAATCCTGTAACCAATCTCTCTCAAGAACCAAAGTAAGAATTAAAGCATAGCCTAAACAGGTGGCTGAAAACCTAATTTATAAGCTAAAACACGTTATGGGCCTTTTCTGTAATTAATAAAGTCTTCTGGGCTTAGGGAGAAACTCTGCAGGCTTTAAAAATCACGTATCTGCTTTCCTGCAGTCGGTGTCGGTCGACACCAAGCGGCGTCGGTCGACACCAAGCGGCGTCGGTCGACACCAAGCGGCGTCGGTCGACACCAAGCGGCGTCGGTCGACACCAAGCGGCGTCGGTCGACACCAAGTGGTTTCGGTCGACACCAAACAGTGTCGGTCGACATCCTGCTTCTTCTGCTCGCCAGATTGGACAGTCTTCACGAAAATTGGGATACTTTTGATCGCACCGTTGGAATGGCCTCATACCACTTCCATATGAAATCTAATCCATTTATCTATCATGTGTCCAAATTTGAGCTCAATACAACGGTGGAAAGGTCTTCAACGAATGCCAAACTTCTGACGTCTCTGCATGACTCTGCATCTCCATATGCTCCAAAATGCTCCATAATGCTTCAATGTCTCCAATTAAGCTCCAAACGTACCTAAACCTGTAAACGACTTTAAAAGACTCCAAAATACTATAAAGACTCCATAAATAGGACCTATATCATGGTCTAAAAAGGGTAAAATCCATGCTATATCACCCATCTCTCCAAAGTCCACAGAGAGTAAGATGGAATCCATGTTTGAACAAATTCTTCAGGGACAGCAAAAGCTGCAAGTGGATTTCAATGGGAAGATTGACTCTCTGTACACTAATCTGAATGGGAAAATTGAAGCTATCAATCTTTCTCAGAGGAAGCTGGAAGCTCAGGTTGCTCAGACAGCAGCAGCTGTGAAAAGGCAGGAAAGTTTTCTTCCAGGGAAAACATAGAATCCAAGAGCATACATCAATGCCATCACCTTGAAGAGTGGAAAAGAGATGATTACAGGAGTGAAGAACGGTCCAATTGCAGAAACTTTCGTCGATCGTGCTGGAGATGACGATTGGGATTCTGAAAATCCCCGTGTATCGATCGATTCCAGCCAGTGTCGATCGATACCAGCCCAGACACCTACACGAGGGGATCCAAAATCCGGTGCATCGATCGATACTCCTTCTGTGTCGGTTGATACTGAGGCGCATGTCGAGAAGGAACCAGAGATTGTCAAGGAGAGGGTGTACAAACCCCATAATACCTTATCCTATGCCTCCTAAGATGACAAAGAAAGAATGGGAGGACGCCAGACGCAAAACTATGCTGGATAAGTTGGTTGTGGAGCTTCCTTTTGTTGATGATATACCTGACGTTGAGAATTCAAACACCACCCATGTGTCTACCGATACTCCCTTGTATCGATCGACACACGTCCAAAGTTCTGCTAGGGACGATTCCAGAGCAAAAGTATCGATCGAAACCACTCCTGTGTCGGTCGATACCAGTTCAATTGCTGAAACGAAACCGGAGTTGAGAAGATGGTACGAAGGATTCCCCACACACTGACTTTTGAAGAATCTCTAGAGTACCGCCCTCTACTGAGTCACTTCCGAGATTGCAGAGAAACTCTAGAAGAGATCGAAGTACTCTTTATCAAGGCAAGAAGCAAGTCATTACCGCTGAGGCAGTTGACTAAGAGTGAAGACCTAGGAATATTCTCAGTTCCATGCTCTATCTCTGGAGTTGAATTCAAAGAGTCTCTCGTTGACTCGGGGGCTAGCGTCAATGTCATGTCAAGGGCAATTACAGAGATATTGGGAGCTGATATTCGATCTCCCAAGGCATTTATCACATTCACGAACTCTTCCACATCGGTTCCATACGGTACAATCCCTGATTTGATGGTTAAAGTAGGAGACTGTCTGGTTCCTACCGATTTTGAGGTTGTGTAGATGAGTGCAAGATCTAGTACGCAATTGATTCTCGGAAGACCGTTCATGGCTACAGCTGGTGCAATTATGGATACACCCAATAAGAGAATCTCGTTCTCGTACATTAACACGGAGGTGTACTACAAAGCCATCCCTATTAGAGGAACTCCCACACATATCTCTTGCATCACCATTGTTACAGGAGAGACGTTGGTAGTTGATCTTTTGGAAGAGCCTCCTGACAAGCCAACTGTAAGAGACCTTCTAGATAGTCTTTATGTCATCACCAAGAAAGACCTCAAAACATCTAAGGCAAAGAAGAAGGTGAAGAGCAAAGGAGTGAAAGGTGCTGCTTCTATGACTTTAATCCCTCATAAGTATGATGGGGATTCGATTGAATACAAGGTGAAGTGCAAAGAAACTTCGAAACCATTCTCTATGGCTAGAGTTCTTCTTACTTCGGAGCTGAAAGAGAAAGGAAAGGAGTTTGTGGAGAGCATGTTGAGCAGAACTCTGAAACTGGAAATGTCAAGTTGTGGAACTTGCATGGGAGTAATCTCTCATTCTTCTCCTAATTGATCGCCTAAACGGCGGTACAGTCAAGCTACTGACGTTAAACGAGCGCTTGGTGGGAGGAAACCCACTGGATAAACAAGGAGCAAAAACACGAAATCGCCCGAGCATCGATTGATACCGTGTTGGTATCGATCGACACCCTACGCGAATGGGAAAGGTTCATCATGGCGACTTAAGCCTGGTATCGATCGATACCAGGCCGTGTGTCGGTCGATACTCGATGTTCCAGTACGGTAACTTCTTGTTTTTCACAATTATATTTTGTTATTTTGTTTTCTTTCACCAACTCTAGGCTAGATAACACTGGGGACAGTGTTGTTCACGTCTGGGGGAGGTAGTCGCTGACATTGTTTTAGTTTTTCTTAGAGTCAGTAGTTTTTGAGTCATTCGTTGTTTTATTGAGTCAAAATCTGTTGGAGACTGTGATCTTTTTCTTGACTCTATTGATCTGACCTTGCTTCTAAGTGACCCTTATTACAGAATCAGTTCTAGATCGGACTAACTTCATTGATGTGATTGATGTCCATAGAGCTTGATTCCTCATTCGTATCTGACAAAGGAACCCACGTGTTTAAAATTAATGGTATTTCTCTCCCTGTTACAAATTAATAAATAAGAGGCTTTAAAAGATGAGATGATTTTCTTCTGAGTAGAGGGTTAGGAAAATTTCCAGCGATCCCTTTATTCTACTTCAGAGGGAATGATCACACAAAGGTGGAAGCGAGGTTAGGAAAATTTCCTGCGATACCATTATTCGCCTACACATTTGATTACTTTTTAAGGGAAGAACCGGGGATTCGGTGGCAAACACCATCAATACTCGCATCTCAAACCTTAATAAGCATATGCGAGAATATAATGAGAAATAAGTCTGGGGGAGAGATAATAATACCAGAAAGTGTGAAATTTGATGGTTCCTTGTCATGATATTGTATGGAAAAGAATCTAGAAGGTTCTTGGTATTAATAACAGCGATGAAACTGGCGAGGAAGGCTTGATTGAACGATGCTATGAAATAATATGTGTAGTCTGAAAAACTGCGAATGTCTACGGAGAAGTACATGGTGGTTAGATTTGGAACTGGCTATGTGACACTTGGGTGCTTGGAAAAAGGGTCATTGCAATGTTTCATGAACAGGTGAGTCTCAATGTTTTCAAACCTCTTTCTCTGGTTTAGTTTTCTGTTTTGCTTGAGGGCAAGCAAAGGCTAAGTCTGGGGGAGTTGATATATCATGGTTTTTACCCCTTTTAAGCCATGATATAAGTCCGTTTTATAGAGTTTTTCTACTATTTTGTAGTGGTTTACAGTCTTTTACAGGTTTTAGCACGTTTGGAGCATAATTGGAGATATTGGAGCTTTCTGGAGCATTTTGGATCAAAGCAGACGTTCGTGTAGCTGAGTACCTGATTTGAAGCATCAATGTTGATCGATACTGACTAGTATCGGTCGATACTCATCGAAGCAGACACGGACCGCGACTTTAATGAAGAGTTGAAGAATTGCAAAATTGCCCAGAAGTCTTTATTATTTACAAGAAGCCCTAAAACGTGATTTAGGTTATTTATGAGGATTTTACAACCACTTTAAGGGCTATTCTTTATTTTATTCTGGTTTTGTGAGAGAGCTTTTGAAGGGAGACGAGTCTGAAACTCTGTTCGTCCGAGAGAAGATTTCGAACCCTCTTGTTACTCTTTCTATTTTATTTGATGATTTATTCAAACATGTTTATTGTTTCAATTTCCATGTCTGAGTATATCCACTTTATGTTTAGGGTTTTCTCTGATTGCTGGTAATTGATTTGTTAGGATTCACCATCTGAATTAGTTATTCACCGTAGGTTGTTCTCAAAGCTAATTCTAGGTTGACGAATCTGGAACTTAGATCTTAGGTTAGTTGATTAGGCACGACAGTGCAATTGAGTAATCTGACAGAACCTAGAGTGAGCAAATTGATTATTCGCAAAGAGATTTGGTTTAATTGAATTGTGAACAAATCAAAATCGGTATTAAGGCTGATTTCTTCTTAGGAATTTGCAAAGAGATTTGGGATTCTGAAGTTTAGATTTAGATAATTCTCGCAACGACAGTTGGTTAATTATAGCTTAGTGATTTGAGTTCAAGAACTGCGCTAAATCTGAATCCTGACTGATTGGTTATCTGCATTCATTGATCTCATGAGAAATACCCTGGGCCAATATTCTTCCATCGATTTTACAACTCTTTTACTGTTTATTTCTTTTTATTTCAACTGAATTGCTTAGCTTAATTCTCATCTACATAATATATTGTGTGTTTCTGTAAGTCCTTGTGTTCGACTCCTACTTTACTACAACTACTGCTTTAGTACTTTTAGGGTATTAATTTGAGCATATCAGTTCTGAACATTGGGGCTTGAGTGAATCCCACATGTTACAGTAGGCGGGTGTATACTGCGCGAAGCCCGGCAACTTCTTCTACCAACCTCAACATTTCCCCGTGAGGCAGCGGCGGCGGTAGCACCTGCTCCATCCGGCTGATTATGAGGGTGGGAAGCGTCATGCTTTCCCTCACTTGTATTGATTCTCCCTTGGTTACTCTGTTGGATGTCTCGGCGTGAACGCCCAAAGCCTCTTCGTCGCTGGTCTGCGCCATCCTGATCGTTTCGTTTTCTCTGTTGCTTGCTTTTGAGAGTTTGCCCCCCTCCTTCTAGCGCAAAATTGTTTCGGAGTTTTTTCGTCCACTTGGAGGCTAATCTCCTGCACAACAAAGCAATCGATGTAAGAGGTCGGAAAACACGATGAAGGTGTATTTTCCGATGAATCTCTGACGCTCAAGTTAGAAACAAATGAGAAAGACCATAAAGTTTGGAGTCGGAAATGGGAAAGAGTAAAAAAACATGAAAGAGGGAAAGTTATGGTGACTCCGGTCCATGAGAAAGGATGGATCAGCGGAGTTTCTGGATAATTTTATGTGGATTTTAATCGGAAGTTTAGTCGGAATATTCGAGCAATAAGACTGAATATTTCCCAGAAGCGAGGTGAGACTAAGTCTCGGAAGTTTGAAAAATTTAAGTGTTTTATAGAGAATCTCCTAAGCGAGAGTGCAAAAAATCGGAACCCTCTCTCGGGGAATGAGAGTTATATTTATACAAATACCTGACATGGACTTTTATACCGGGTTGCGTTTATTTCGGGTGGGCAATACCTTGGATCCTCCATCGGGTTGAGTACGTGGTATTTTGACGATTGATATGCTGCCACGCGCTCTGAACGCCCATGCTTTTTTCTTCCCCATGAACAGTGATTAATCACTTTCTCCTGTCATATAGGTAAAAATTGGCCAGTTATAGGCTTAATACGAGAGCTTATTTTAATTCAAAGTAATATTGGAGGGAAAACATAAACAATCCCACATATAATTGAGTTGATTTACCTTCCCCGGTATTTTGGTAAAGATCATAGGGTTTCTCTTACCGTTACAGGTATTTCTACCCGGATATTTGGAAGTCTTACCTTCCCGGGCATTGCTACCCGATTTATGCTTATGTGAGAGGGGAGCTGACCTATACATGTTCGGGTCACTCGTATCCGTACTACTGCACTCTTCAAGTAACCTGACACGAGTTGGCGGGCTCATGAAAAGGTCCACTCATCTCTTTACTTCCTACTCCCGTTAGCCGAGAATGGTTTTGAGAGAAGGTGGATGTCAACTACATGTTCTAAGGTTCGACCACCTCGCCTCGTAACCACACCCCCTCTAAATGGCATGCTTTTAGGTCAAGTTGCCGTCTTAGTTATGGTGACACGTTCATGTAATCTGTCTTAAGGTTCGATCATCCAATTTCGTAACCGTACCCTCTCGAGGTGATCACCTAATCTCATAACCGTACCCTTTCGAGGTGGTGCGCTTTTAGCTTAAGTGATTGTCTATTCTATTATGACACGTGTCATCCTCTGTTTCACCGATCTCATGAAAATTATTTATCCCAACAAAAGCAACACTTTTTTATTTTTAGTAAAATAAATTGTGAAATACTTTTTTTGGTTGGATGCAAATGTTAAATTCTTAATAAATATTTTTGGTTTTTTGGTCAGAATAAATCTACGAAGCCATAATGTATAAAATATAATTAAATAGCACCACTAATAAGTGATATGTTAAAAAAAACATCAATGAAAAGTAAAAACAGAAGAAAAAATCTATAACAAATTAACAATCCTAAAATGCTGCCAAGAAAAACAAAATCCTTAAATGATAACGTAAAACTTGACTCTTCTCTAAAAGATGATGTATTTATCTTAATATTAGAACCTGTTTTGAGAGGGTGTCCCAAGATTAAAAAAATATAAAAAATGAAAATGCAAGAGAGAGGAAGAGACACGGTTGAGAACCCCTAAAAAAAATGTGAGACACTCAAACAAACACTTGTCATGTAATAATTAGTTCAGCTTAAAAAACAAAAATAATAATAATTATTTAATTCAATCACCTAAAAACTATTAATATTATATTTGTTAGACACTGTATTAAATGGAGAAAATGGTCAAAACCAACCTATACTAAAATCGGTGTGCCAAAAAAAACCCGAACTAAAATAGGGTGTTATTTTCTACCTAAACTACAACAAAATTCAAATTACCTACCCCAAATATCGAATCAGAGCTAAATCCTACCTTGACTATTAATTCGTTAGTCAACAATCACGAAAATTAAAACGACGACGTTTTAATCTGTCTAAGTAAAACACAAAAACGACGTCGTTTTAATTTGGTTTTAGAAGAAGAATCCCACGAATCAGACCTATTAATTGAACCGGCCGGTTCGTAATTTATGTGAACAAAACAAAAAAAGCCGGAAGGAAGACGAGGTGCTAGAGGAGGATTGAATCAGGTGAAGGTGAATGATTGGGGGTTGATTTTTGGTGTCCGATTGATTTTAGATGGAACCGCCGGAGATTAGTGGCGGTTTGTATTCCGATGGTTCGACGTTGGAGACGGCGAAGAGGATAATACTTCGGTGGGACTCGGCAGCGTCTGAGGAAACGAGGGGGAAGATGATTTTCCAGAGCGATCGTGATGAGGTGGATCGGTTCCTGAGAGCCGTTGATGAAATCCAACGGTCCTTGTCTTCTCTCACCTTCTCTTCTCCCTCCTCCTCTCCTTCTCTTCTCCCTTCTCCTCTGCCGCCGCCGCCATGGCTAGGCTCGAAGAAAATAAACTTACAGGGACAATGGTCAATAGTGCTGCGATTTTCAGAATATAAGATCCATCCAGATTGCTTACAAATCTGCCAAGTCAATTCGAAGAAAAAAAACCCATAAACGAAGGAAGAAACACAAATTAAACAATTTGAAAAAATACAGATCATCGATGTTGATCCCGAGGATCACTAATGTTGTTTAAAGGTTGATTATGGAGTGTGAGGTGAGATTTTCGTTAATTAGAGCAAGTCAACCACAATTTAGAGCAGGTCGGGTATTTTGACGAACAGGTCGGGGACCGTATTCTTTATATTGCTGGTGAAAAGAGACGGACGATTTAGATTTACGAACTGCTTCCGACGGGAATCCAGTTCGGCGTTCTAAATCGCGGTGTCTGGTTACAAATGAGAGAGAGAGAGAGAGAGAGAGACCATGCCTATTTTTTGTAGAGAGTAATCAGGTTTTTTCCAAAAGTCCCCTCCTTAATGCATAACGAGGGCTATATATAGTGAGGGCAGCTCCATGTTTCCGCGGATCCCGGTGCCACGCGTCATCCTCAGCCTGCTTCACGGGTAAGGTGCTCTAGGAAGCGTGTCCCGATTTTCAGGGTGAGAGGTAATGATGAGCTCGGCGCCATGCTTTTGTAAGATAGCGTATTGTTCGGCCAACTCCCTTCCACGTGTCTTTTCCTCCTTCGCTTACACTGCAGGGTTGGTGGGACGTCGAGGTCAGACCATGCCTCTATTCGGATAGTGCCCTGTTCGACCAACTCCCACGTGCCTTCTTCTCTTTCGACATCCCGGTTTTGGGCGAGGTGTCAGCGCGGACCCGGGGTGCGCCTTTTGGGAGCTCGGGATTTCCGGATGGAGCCGAGCACGGGACTCCAGGTCGGTGATCCCTGGTCCAAGGTTGACGCCGTGCTGACCGAATCGAGGAGGGCCCTTGCTAAGATGGGCCTAACTAAATGGGGGTGCTAGGCCCATCTCCAACAATAGCCCCCCCCAGTTCGGTGGCATGAGGTGAGGCGAATACATCGAAGTTGATCTGATGTTAGTTCGGCGCATCTTAGGACTGTCCTTTGAGATCCGAGTGAATGAGTGCGGCGTGTTGTGGCTCAGATTTTAGCCCGCGCTCACACGTGTCGGCTTTCCCTAGGATCCGGAGATCGTTGGCGCGTACCCATCTCGCGGGTGAAATGAAACGGTTCTCCTTTTTCCGCGTGTATTGCTCACGCGCGGCGTACGAAAGACGCTTCGCGTTTATCGAGGCGTCTCCTGCTTTTGGCGTGGAAAAAACGAAGAGGCGCAATCAATAGGTTTTTGGGAGGCCGTGCGCCTTTCGACACGTGTCCAGGCGTCGCTTCGTTGTCCCCTTCCTTTATTAAACCCCTCTTTCTTCCTTCTGTTAAAACTTTATGCGCATACTCTCAAGGTAACTTCCTTCTTCTCTCTGTGTTTTTTCTTTTGCCCTTTCGACTTCGCTTCCAGCTTCGGACATCAAGGTTTCATCCTCTTCTCTAAGCGATGGCGCCAATGCTAGATGGAATTAGGGCCGAGTCGAGTGATGAGTCAGCGTCTCGCGACTACCGCGACGATTCTCCGGAGGAAAGCTCTTCCCCCGACGGTTCCGAGCACGCTTCTTCTCCGAATCGAGGCGAGGATGGCGAAGAAAGGCCTGTTTCTTCTACTTCGGGGGCCGCTCCGACGCTTCCCGGGACCCGTCAAAGGAAGAAGACGGTGATAAGGTCCTCCTCTGGGGGTTATGGCGCTGACCGGGACGGAGGAGGAACCGGGCGTGCGGGCGATCGTGGCGGACGCTGGGGTGGTCGTGGTGGAGGAGTACGAGCGGCCAAGGTGAGGAAGTCTCCCTTGGTCCTTTACGAGCAAGGCGGGTCGTCGACCTGGAGCACGCCGGGGTCGCTTGCCCTGTTGAGGGAGCTGTGCGACTTCCCTGTTGCCGCTGAGCTCCGTCTGCCCATACCGGACGTGCGTCCGTGGACTCCTCCGGCGGGTTTCGTCTGCCTGTACGAGGGCTTTTTTCTGAATTGCGGGCTCCGTCTTCCTCTCCCCGAGCTGCTCGTCCAGTACTGCCGGGCGCGGGTTTGGCCTTCTCGCAGATCTGCCCGTCCACGATCCAAGGGATGATCGGGCTGCTGACCCTGGGGCATGAGTGTGACGTGGAGGTGACGGTGCCCATGTTCGAGGCTCTCACCCAGCAGAAGGCGAATCCCGGGATCCCGGGGACTTACTACGCTGCTTTCAAGCCCGCGGCGAACATCCTTGAGGTCAGCAGTTCGGGGTCTAAGGCTAGCAAGCTGTCCAAGATCGAGGACTGGTCTCGCAGCTACTTCTACGTCCGGGCTACCGAAGTGGTTGGACTCGACCCGTCAGCGTGATACACCCGGGATTGGAATTTTTCCCAGGGTAGGGGTTTGTAGACCGAGCTGCATTTCTTTTCTTCAGTTTTGGTCTGACTAACGCCGTCTGTTTTGCTTTCAGGTCCTCATTCTTCCAGATTCAAGTTGCCGGACTACGCGGGTATCCTTGCTGTGTTCAGGACGGTGGGTGAAAGAGATTGGAAGTCGTTCACCTCGGGGAGAGTTGCAGCTGCTATGGCCGGAGGTCGGGTTTTTTTTTTTTTTTTTTTTTTTTTTTTTTTACCGACCTGACGGCTGACGTTATTGCAGGTCGATCGAGGTTCGCCAGTCCGCTTTACGCGGATTCGTTTGTGGCGCCGCCTCCGCCAATTGTTGAGGTGCCGGTCAGGAGAGAGCCGGCGCCACGGGCTGGAGGAGAGGGGTCCGAGGCCGTTAATTCGAAGAAGAGGGCGGCCATTACTGCCGGCGGGAGGGCCGGCAAGAAGAAGAAGAGGACCGAGACGGGAGGGTCCTCGGTTTCAGGTCGGGATGATCTCCGGCTTGAACAGCCCGGTTGCGAGCCCGAGGGCTCTTGCGTCCCGCTTGCCGGGGAGGCCCAGGTGCCTGCTTCCGAGGTGCCGGCCGGTGGTGGGGTCAAAGTGGTCCGGACCCCGACGGACGAAGAGGTCGCGGTTCAGGCGACGGAGGGCGGCGATGCGATCGTCGCTGTGGAGGAAGGGCGGGATCCTGCTGCCGTGCAGGGCGTCGAGGATCGAAGCGGTGGTGCTTCGGAGGGTTCCGATGCTGAGCCTCGGGACTACAGCTTCTACTTATGCCACGAGGACGGTAGTAGCCAGATCATCGTGGACCAAGATGAGTGCGCCGAGCTTGCGCAAGCGATGATGTTCGGGCAGAATCATCCGCACTTCCGGCCGATGGAGATGGTGGAGTCCGCAGCTCGGGTAAGCTTTTCTTATGGGTATAGCTTGGTTTATCAGGATTTACGTATGTTGTTGCTAACATCTTGTTTGATGCAGACGATGGCCCTTACTGCGACTCACCGAGAAGGACGCGTCGCTCAAATACCTGAAGATGCGCCAGGAGGCCAGCGCGCAAACCCAGTTCGTTCTCCTCCGCGGACTTGAGAAGGACTTGAGGGATGAGAAGGCCCGATCTGCGGCAATGGAGAAGGAGGCGGCGCGGGTACGAGCCCGGGCTCTAGAGGCGGACAACGTTCTGGCCGAGCTGGAGGCGGAGAGGGCCCGATCTGCCGCGGAGAGGGCTCGGTCGGCTGCCTTGGAGGAGGACCTCGGGCTTCTGAAGGGGGAGAGGGAAACACTCCGCTCCAGGGTGAAGGGGTTTGAGGGCGTGATATGATCATGGAAAGCAAGGCAGAAGCAGACAAGGAGCTGGAGCCAGTTGGAGTGATCACTCGATCCAGAGCTAAGGAGATAGCAAGTGAAGCTCACTCACTCCTACTTCACTCATTCACTCTCACTCACTCATCACTCAATCTGCCATCGATCCAAGTCTTCAACATCTCCACTTTGAAGACTACACCCGGTCCTGAAGACTAAGTAACTTAGGTGAGGAGCCTGTACTCTTTTCCATGTTGAGTTTTGTCCCACTGGGTTTTCTCAACATGGTTTTTAACGAGGCAGATGAATCACTACGTCGAGTTAGTTAGGAAATCACGACCAATGGGTAATAATGTACAAGTCATATTGACTATGTACTTAGTTATTTTAGAGGTGCACCGAGTAGGAGCCTTAGGGCTGGGACGCCTCGCTGTTTTATTCAAGTTTTAAACACTTTGTAGTTTTATTTCAGACGCTCTGTAGTTTAGGGCTTTGTCGAGATTGGGTTGATTTATAAAACCCAATCACGCCTCCTTTGTTTTCTTTAGCGAAGATCATCGAAGCAATAGCAATTCCTGTTTTCTTCTCTCAATCTGATTCTAAGAATACGTTCTCTGAATTCGAGTTTCATTACACGTTGTGAATCAGAAACTCTTCTATTTGTTCTCTATCACCGAATCATTCAAATTTATCCACAAAACCACTCTCACCATCAATCTACTCCTCACGATCGCAACTCCTTATCAACCCATCCCCATCGTCGCGAATTCCCTTGCTGCAGATTCGTCTTCATCAGCCTTCCTCCGGAGTTGATCTAACAGGGACGCATCAAGTGGTATCAGAGCTCGCTCTGGACCAAAGGCTGAGTCTCTCTAACCCTAACTCCTTAATTTCGCGAATTGCAGGTTTTAAAAACTAGGGTTTGTCGCGATTGCAGGTTTTGTGTGGCTTAATTTCAGACTACTAGGACTTGTCAATTTGCTGTGTTATTCATGTATCATCTTAGGTTGCTAGTATGCTGTGCTAGTTAGTTTCAAAAAAAAAAAAAAAAAAAAGAGAGATCGCATCATCCCTAGGAGAAATCGCGAATTGCCTGTTCTTAGAAGTTTAGGTTTTGCGTTATTTCGTGTGTCTTAGATCGCGATTTGTGTGGTTTCGTTTAGGATCATTGGTCGTTGCTGTTCTGTTTTGCGTTTGGTCTGCATAGCTGCATAGTCTTAGTTCTGTTGCATCATTTAGTACCTGCATCAAGTCTGTTTGCATCATTTAGAATCTGCATCAAATCGAACCTGCATCATTTAGTACCTGCATCAAGTCTGTTTGCGTTTTCATTTAAGGCCAGTTACTGCGAGTTGTTGTTTGTGTCTCAGGTACCATGGAGCTTTCAGCTGAGACCATGGCAGCCCTGAACAAAGCTATGGCAGAACAAATCAGAGAATCAAACCAGGCTGTGACAACACAACTCACTCAACAGATTGAACAGCTTAATGCGAAGTTTGAAGCTCAGATTAGTGGTATACTCAAGGAACAGAGTGCAAGTGGAGATGAGTCGTCAGTTACACCAACTCCCTCAGAGGCTATACGCATCACTAGGGGCAAAGGACACATTGGGGCCTCTTCTCAAGGACCTAAACGTGATACCAGACCTAAAGCCAAGACTCACCGAAGTCAACTTGGGGACAGGGATACTCGGTCTAGAAAACGAGGTGATGACAGAGCTGAAGCACATCCAGCACCAAGATATCGTACGGGAGAGTACATAGCTGGGCACAGAGTCTTTAGGGGAACTGATCCAGAATACTCTGAAGAGGAAGAAGCTTCTGATCATAGCCTAGAAACCGTGAGAAGAAGAGATGAGAATAGAGGTAATGGCAGAGACTATGATCCTCTAAGACAGCAGCTAAACCATATCAAGGTTCAATACCCTTCCTTCTATGGCACCAACGACCCAGAAATTTATCTTGATTGGGAAAGGAAGATGGAATCGAATTTTTCGGTTCAAGGCACCTATGAGCTTAACAAGGTGAAGATAGCTGTCTCTGAATTCAGTGGTTACGCTCTCTTGTGGTGGGAACAGCTGGGAATTACTAGACAACGACACAGAGAGCCTCCGGTTACTACCTGGACTCAACTAGTCATGCAGATGAGAAAGAGATTCGTGCCTGCATACTATCAAAGAGAGCTCCTACACAAGCTTAGACGACTCAATCAGGGCCCAAAATCAGTTAGAGACTACTTCCAGGAGCTGGAAACGTTGATGATCAGGGCTGACCTGAATGAGAGTGACGACATGGTACTGTCACGATTCCTTGGAGGATTAAACAGAGAGATTCAAGACAAGGTGGAACTGCAGAGTTATGGAGATTTACAAGAACTGGTGCATAAGGCAGAATTGATTGAATCGCAGATTAAGAGAAGGATTGGGAGAACAACATTCACTCCTAACATCCCAAAGCCTAGAGAAATCAGCAAACCTGCATACACCAGAGACACTAAGCCAGCAACACCTGCTGTTAAAGAAGAGACCAGGTCCGATTTTAAACCCAGAAATGGCACATCAACAAGACATATAAGGTGTTTTAAGTGCCAAGGCATGGGGCATTACTCTAGAGACTGTCCTAACAAGAAGATGTTCCTGCTGCAAGAAGGAGGACAGATTGTCCCTCAAGATAGTTCAGAAGGCGAGACAGACACTGAATCAGTAGAAGAAGGAGAAGAAGAACCAGCAGCAGTTGGGGAAATGCTTGTAGCACGCAGAACACTAAGTGTTCAGGTTCACCCAGATGACAGAGAGCAGCGTGAGAACCTTTTTCATACTAGATGTGTAGTTCAAGACAAGGTTTGTACCTTGATTGTGGATGGAGGAAGTTGCACCAATGCTGCTAGTGAAGAGATGGTACAGAAGCTTAATCTGAAGACCACGCCCCATCCCAGGCCATATCAGTTACAATGGCTGAACAACAAAGGAGCTTTAACGGTCTCACAGCAAGTAATTGTCAAGCTAGCAATTGGAAAGTATGAAGATGAGTTGCTGTGTGATGTAATCCCAATGAAGTCTAGTCATGTTCTCCTGGGTAGACCTTGGCAATTCGACAGAAGAGTTATGCATGATGGTTACACCAACAAGCAGTCTTTTGAGTTTAAGGGACGTAAGGTCACTCTTCTACCTCTAACACCGAGTGAAATCTACAAGGACCAGCTGCATATGAGTCGCCAGGATAAGGAGAAGGTGTCAAACAGCCTCTACATCAACCACAGTGAATTCTCTAAACTTTTTGATCCTGAATTTACTACTTTTATGTTTGTGTACAAGGACATCTTTGTTAGTACTAACCAATCACAGGAGCTTCCTAGTGCTATGACAGAGATTTTGCAGGAATACAGGGATGTTTTTCCAGAAGAGATACCACCAGGCTTGCCTCCAATTCGAGGAATAGAGCACCAGATCGATTTTGTACCAGGTTCTGCCTTGCCTAACAGACCATCATATCGAACTAACCCAGTAGAGACCAAGGAGCTGCAGAAACAAGTGGAAGAGTTGATGAGTAAAGGACATATACGAGAGAGTTTGAGTCCTTGTGCAGTACCTGTTCTGCTAGTTCCTAAGAAAGATGGGACTTGGAGGATGTGTGTGGACTGCCGAGCTATCAACAACATAACAGTGAAGTATAGACATCCAATTCCACGACTAGATGACATGCTGGATGAGCTGTGTGGGTCTACAATCTTCTCCAAAATCGACTTGAAGAGCGGGTATCATCAGATCAGAATGAAGGAAGGAGATGAGTGGAAGACAGCATTCAAGACCAAGCAGGGGCTATACGAATGGTTGGTTATACCGTTTGGTCTCACCAACGCTCCTAGCACCTTCATGAGGCTGATGAATCACGCCTTGAGACCCTTCATTGGCGTGTTCGTAGTAGTGTATTTCGACGATATACTCATCTACAGCAAAGGTTTGGAGGAACATTTAAACCACATCAGATCGGTTCTAGATGTTCTTCGCTCTCAATCTCTCTTTGCTAACTTTTATAAGTGTTCTTTTTGTACTAATGAAGTTGTCTTTTTAGGCTTTGTAGTAAGTGCAGAAGGAGTTAAAGTAGATGAAGAAAAGATCAAAGCTATCAAGGAATGGCCGATTCCTAAGAATGTGGGAGAGGTCCGAAGTTTTCATGGCTTAGCAGGCTTCTACAGACGTTTCGTTCGCAACTTCAGTTCAATAGCTGCACCATTGACAGAAGTTATCAAGAAAGAAGTGGGATTCAAGTGGGGAGACGCACAAGAGCAGGCTTTTATAGCCCTTAAAGAGAAGCTTATCAATTCACCTCTCTTAGTACTTCCAGACTTTTTGAAAACGTTTGAAGTAGAATGTGATGCATCTGGAATCGGTATAGGCGCTGTGTTGATGCAGGATAGGAAACCGGTGGCTTACTTCAGTGAGAAGCTGGGAGGATCAACCCTCAACTATCCTACATACGACAAGGAGCTCTATGCATTGGTTCGAGCTCTTCAAACGTGGCAGCACTACCTGTGGCCCAAAGAATTCGTCATTCACACAGACCATGAGTCTCTGAAGTACCTCAAAGGACAGCAGAAGCTCAACAAGAGACATGCCAGGTGGATGGAGTTCATTGAGACATTCCCATACATTGTTAAGTACAAGAAAGGTAAGGATAATGTAGTCGCAGATGCATTATCCAGAAGGTACACTCTAATCTCTACCTTGTCTTCGAAAATTGATGGATTTGAACATGTAATAGCTCTGTACGAAACTGACCTTGATTTTTCCGAGAACTATGGCAAATGTCATAAGTTTGCTTTTGAGAAATACTTTAGGCAGGATGGATACTTGTTCTACAACAACAGGCTGTGCATACCACGAGGGTCAATCAGAGAGCTGCTAGTTCGAGAAGCTCATAGTGGTGGACTAGCTGGACATTTCGATATATCAAAGACTCTACTTGCACTGCAGGATCGTTTCTACTGGCCTAACATGAAGTCGGACGTCGAGAAGGTTTGTTCTAGGTGTGCTGTTTGCAAGATGGCAAAGAGTAAAGTACAGCCTCACGGTTTGTATACCCCTCTACCTATTCCTTCTCAACCTTGGACTCATATATCTATGGATTTTGTATTGGGCTTACCTCGAACCAGAAATGGTAGAGATTCGATTTTTGTAGTTGTTGACAGGTTTAGCAAGATGGCTCACTTCATTGCTAGTCACAAGACAGATGATGCTGTTAGTGTAGCTAATTTGTTTTTCAGGGAGATAGTACGTCTGCACGGCATACCTCAAGAGATAGTGTCAGACCGAGACACCAAGTTTCTAGGACACTTCTGGAGAACGTTATGGGCAAAGCTAGGGACTAAGCTGGCCTTTTCGACTACTTGTCATCCTCAGACTGATGGCCAGACGGAGGTGGTGAATAGGACGTTATCCACACTCCTCAGGGCGTTGGTGAAAGATAATATCAAGTCCTGGGAAGCCTGCTTACCACACGTAGAGTTTGCCTATAATCACGCTAAGCACTCGGCAACTCTATTCTCTCCTTTTGAAATCGTTTATGGTTTTAATCCTCAATCACCTCTAGACTTGATCTCTTTGCCTTTAAGTGTTCAATGTAGTTTAGACGGTACAGCAAAGGCTGCACAGGTCAGGGAGATACACGCAAAAGCCAAGGAGAACATAGAGAAGAAGACTAAGCAGTATGAGAAACAAGCAAACAAGGGCAGGAAGGAGATGGTCTTTGAAGAAGGCGACTTAGTGTGGATTCATCTACGCCAGGACAGATTTCCAGAAGAGAGAAAGAGCAAACTGATGCCGCGGGTTGATGGACCCTTTGAAGTCGTCAAGAAGATCAACAACAATGCCTATCAGATCGATCTCCAAGGTAAGTATAACGTATCTCCATCGTTCAATGTTTCTGACTTGCTTCCTTATCTTGCAGATTTCGATTTGAGGACAAATCCTTTTCAAGAGGGAGGGGATGATATGATCATGGAAAGCAAGGCAGAAGCAGACAAGGAGCTGGAGCCAGTTGGAGTGATCACTCGATCCAGAGCTAAGGAGATAGCAAGTGAAGCTCACTCACTCCTACTTCACTCATTCACTCTCACTCACTCATCACTCAATCTGCCATCGATCCAAGTCTTCAACATCTCCACTTTGAAGACTACACCCGGTCCTGAAGACTAAGTAACTTAGGTGAGGAGCCTGTACTCTTTTCCATGTTGAGTTTTGTCCCACTGGGTTTTCTCAACATGGTTTTTAACGAGGCAGATGAATCACTACGTCGAGTTAGTTAGGAAATCACGACCAATGGGTAATAATGTACAAGTCATATTGACTATGTACTTAGTTATTTTAGAGGTGCACCGAGTAGGAGCCTTAGGGCTGGGACGCCTCGCTGTTTTATTCAAGTTTTAAACACTTTGTAGTTTTATTTCAGACGCTCTGTAGTTTAGGGCTTTGTCGAGATTGGGTTGATTTATAAAACCCAATCACGCCTCCTTTGTTTTCTTTAGCGAAGATCATCGAAGCAATAGCAATTCCTGTTTTCTTCTCTCAATCTGATTCTAAGAATACGTTCTCTGAATTCGAGTTTCATTACACGTTGTGAATCAGAAACTCTTCTATTTGTTCTCTATCACCGAATCATTCAAATTTATCCACAAAACCACTCTCACCATCAATCTACTCCTCACGATCGCAACTCCTTATCAACCCATCCCCATCGTCGCGAATTCCCTTGCTGCAGATTCGTCTTCATCAGCCTTCCTCCGGAGTTGATCTAACAGGGACGCATCAAGTGGTATCAGAGCTCGCTCTGGACCAAAGGCTGAGTCTCTCTAACCCTAACTCCTTAATTTCGCGAATTGCAGGTTTTAAAAACTAGGGTTTGTCGCGATTGCAGGTTTTGTGTGGCTTAATTTCAGACTACCAGGACTTGTCAATTTGCTGTGTTATTCATGTATCATCTTAGGTTGCTAGTATGCTGTGCTAGTTAGTTTCAAAAAAAAAAAAAAAAAAAGAGAGATCGCATCATCCCTAGGAGAAATCGCGAATTGCCTGTTCTTAGAAGTTTAGGTTTTGCGTTATTTCGTGTGTCTTAGATCGCGATTTGTGTGGTTTCGTTTAGGATCATTGGTCGTTGCTGTTCTGTTTTGCGTTTGGTCTGCATAGCTGCATAGTCTTAGTTCTGTTGCATCATTTAGTACCTGCATCAAGTCTGTTTGCATCATTTAGAATCTGCATCAAATCGAACCTGCATCATTTAGTACCTGCATCAAGTCTGTTTGCGTTTTCATTTAA
The DNA here is from genome assembly GCA_030161315.1 of Eutrema japonicum. Taxonomy (NCBI): domain Eukaryota; kingdom Viridiplantae; phylum Streptophyta; class Magnoliopsida; order Brassicales; family Brassicaceae; genus Eutrema; species Eutrema japonicum. Next base: position 16,330,333 of record BSQW01000013.1, read on the forward strand.
GGCCAGTTACTGCGAGTTGTTGTTTGTGTCTCAGGTACCATGGAGCTTTCAGCTGAGACCATGGCAGCCCTGAACAATGTGAGGATGGTGGGCCCGGATGACCTGGATGGTACCCGTGCTGACGGGGGTGAAGATTTACAGGCCGATGTGGCCTTGTAAAAGCTTTTGTTTGTTGTTGTTGTTTTTCTTCTTTTTTCTTTCTCTCTCTTTTTTTTTTTTTTTTAAAGACTAGGCCGTTGGCCCTTATGTAAGTGCAGTGTGAGGCTTTATTTGGAAATGAAAATGTTCTTGGAATTCTTTTGTTTCCTTTTGCGAATGCCTGGTAGAATAGGTCGTATACCGTATCCTGTAGATTAACGTCGTGTGTGCAGGTCGTAGACCGTGCCCTTGTGTCTTGTATCGGGTGCGAGGTATGGCTCGGCTTGAGATACTGAATGCTTGTGTATCTTTATATATATTTTTGTGGTTGCGAGTTGTAGCTCGGCTTAAGGTACTTAAAGCTTGTGTACCTTTTTTTGGTGCGAGTAGCGAGCTCGGCTTTGAGACACTTATTGCTTGTGTGTCTGGTAGAGGTGCGAGCCTTGGGCTCGGCTTTAGTACTTATAGCTTGTGTACTATGTGAGTGCGAGCATTGGAGCTCGGCTTTAGTACTTATAGTTTGTGTGCTGGGGAGTGCGAGCGTTGGAGCTCGGTCCCCGTTTCTTCCTTGTTGCTTGTGAGTGTGAGCATTTGGAGCTCGGCTTTAGCACTTATAGTTTGTGTGCGGGGAGTGCGAGCGTTGGAGCTCGGCTTGGTTTTTTTTTTTTTTTTTTTTTTTTTTTTTGACCAACAGGTCGGGGACCGTATTCCCTTTTTTTTGAAAATGCTTTATTATATTAATAGCTGAGCCCTGGTTAGGGGTTGCCTACGTACCATTTAGTAGAAGGGATCAAGCCAATCGTAGTTCGTTTGTTTACAAGGATAGACAGCGGAGCGGAGCTCGGGGGCCTAATAGTAGAATCGTTTTAGGTTTATTGAGTTCCAGGAGCGCGGGATTGCGTCGCCGCTCATCGTGACTAGCTCGTAGACGCCGGGTTCACGATCTTGGAGATGAGGAAAGGGCCTTCCCAGTTTGCACCGAGCTTGCCAGCGTTTAGCTCGGCGGTGTTTTCGAAGACCTTGCGCAGGACCAGGTCTCCCTCGGCAAAGAACCTGCCTCGAACCTTCTTGTTGTAATACTTGGAGGCGAGCTGTTGGTAGTTCTGGATCCGGAGGAGGGAGTGGTCCCGTTGTTCCTCGAGAAAATCCAGCTCGCTTAAAAGGACGGCGTCGTTCAGGTCGGCCTGTTGGGTGAGCATAGCGCGGCTAGGAGTGGGGAGGCCGACTTCGGACGGGGCCATTGCTTCCATACCGTGAGAGAGGCTCAATGGTGTGCGACCTGTCGATGTCCTCGGCGTTGTGCGATGGGACCAGAGGACTCCATCTAGCTCGTCGGCCCAGGAGCCTTTCTTGTCGTTTAGTCGCTTTTTATGGCCGTCAAGAATGGTCTTGTTGGTGGCCTCGGCTTGTCCGTTTCCTTGTGGATATCTCGGGGTGGACTTACACAGTATGATCTTCCACTTTGCGCAGAAGTCTTCGAAGAGGACCGACGTGAACTGGGCACCGTTGTCGGTCACGATCTCGTAAGGCAGCCCGTGCCGGCAGATGATGAACCTCCAGACGAATTTTTGGACGTCCTCCACCGTGATCTTGGCGTAAGCTTCGGCTTCTACCCATTTGGTGAAGAAGTCGGTCATCACCAGGATGAAACGCTTTTGACGAGATCGGGGGAGAGCCCCGACTATATCCATGGCCCATCGCATGAATGGGTAGGGTGCCACCGCCGTGGTAAGGATCTCGGTTGGGCAATGAATGAGAGGGCCGTGGCGTTGACATTTCTCGCACCGGGACGCGAAATTTTCGCAATCCTGAAGCATTGTTGGCCAGTAGTGTCCTTGGTTTCGTATTCTCAGGGCGAGAGCCCGGCCGCTGGAGTGGTTCCCGTCGGCGCCTTCGTGCATCTCTTTCATTACGTCGATGGTTTCTTGTCCGTGGAGGCAGCTGAGTAGGGTCCCCGAGGCGCTCCATCGGAACAGGTTGCCGTCCAACATCGTGTACCGGGCGCATTTTTTTCTTAGTCGGCGGGTGGCCCATCGGTCTGGGGGGTGCACGCCGTCTGCTATGTACAGTAGTATGTCGACTCGCCAGTCTGGTAGTTCGGGCTCGGCTGGAGGTGGTGGTAGATGTTTTGGAGGCGAGACGTCTTCGTCGGGGTCTGCGATCTGGGGACCGATCAGGTAGGCCCCTTTTGGCAGTTCGATGCTAAGGAAGTCTATACTTTCAACCGGGATCACCCGCCGGTGAGCTGGGGCCGAAGTGGAGGCCAGTGCTGCGAGGGCGTCCGCGGAAGTATTATCACCTCGGGGGATCTTCGTCAGGGTGAACTCGGAGAAATCCGCGGCCAAGCCCTGGGTCACCTTGAGGTAAGCATCCATGCGATCATTCTTGGCCTCGTATTCCCCGCCGAATTGATTGACGACGAGCTGGGAGTCGCAGTAGGCTCGGATTTTCTTCGCGCCGACCACCTTTGCCAGGCGCAGGCCGGCGATCAGAGCTTCGTACTCGGCTTCGTTGTTTGACGCTGGAAAGGCCAGAGGGAAAGATTGCTCGAGGATCTCCTTGGTCGGGGATTCGAGGCGTATGCCGATGCCGGAGCCGTGTTTGGAGGCCGACCCGTCGACGTGTAGGCTCCACACTTCGGGGACTTCGTCGACTGCTAGTTCGGGCACCAATTCAACTAGGAAGTCGGCCAGGACCTGAGATTTGACCGCGGTCCGTCCTCGGTAGTCGATTTCATACTCGCTCAGCTCAACTGCCCACTTCATAATTCGGCCAGACCGGCTCGGGCTGTGGAGGATGGTTCCGAGGGGGTAGGTGTTTAGGACGGCGATCGTGTGGGATTGAAAGTAAGGCCGGAGTTTTCTGGCCAAGACGACTACTGCCAGGGCGAGCTTCTCCAAAGTCGGGTATCTGCTTTCCGCGTCGTCTAGAGATTTGCTGATGTAAGAGATGGGCCTTTGGTCGCCCCGGTCTTCCCGTACTAGTACTCCGCTGACCGCCGATGCAGACACGGCGATATAAAGGTAGAGGGTTTCGCCTTCTTCCGGCTTGGACAGGAGGAGTGAATATGTACTCCTTCAGCTGCTGGAGGGCTTTCTCGCACTTGTCGTCCCACTCGAACTGTTTGTTAGCTCGGAGCAACTGATAGAACGGTAGACATATGTCGGTTGAGCGGGAAATAAACCGGTTAAGCGCGGCGATTCTCCCGGTGAGTCGCTGTACTTGACGCGTGCTCTCTAGTGATTTCAGGCCGGTGATGGCCTGGATCTGTTTGGGGTCAGCTTCGATCCCGCGCTGGGTGATGATATATCCGAGAAACTCGCCCGACGTGACGCCGAAAGAACACTTGGCTGGATTCAGCTTCATGTTGTACTGGTTCAACGTCCGGAAGCAGGATCGGAGATGAGTGACGTGGTCGGTCGCTACCAGGGACTTGACCATCATGTCATCTATGTATACTTCCATAGTGCGGCTGATTTGATCGGCGAACATCTGGTTGACGAACCGCTGGTAGGTGGCCCCGGCGTTTTTGAGTCCGAAGGGCATCACCTTGTAGCAGTAGATCCCTCGGTCCGTGATGAACGCGGTTTTCTCCCGGTCGTCGGGGTGCATGGGGATCTTGTTGTACCCTGAGAAGGCATCCATGAAAGAGAGCAGCTCGTTCCCGGCGGTGGCTTCGACGACTTGGTCGATTCGGGGGAGGGGAAAGCTGTCTTTTGGGCACGCCTTGTTGAGGTCGGAGAAGTCTACGCAGACCCTCCATTTCCCGCTTTTTTTCTTGACTACCACCGGGTTGGCTAGCCAGTCCGGATACTTGACCTCGGTGATCGACCCGGCCGCGGTCAGCCTTTCTACCTCGTCATTGACTGCATGTGCTCGCTCGGGGCCTAGCTTTCGCCGCTTCTGCTTGATTGGTCTGAAGGTCGGGTCCACATTGAGCTCGTGGCTGCACGTCGCCGGGTCTATGCCGGGCATATCGCCAGTTGACCAGGCGAAGGTGGAGACGTTTTGCCCCAGGAACTCGACCAGCTCTTTCTTAATGCTCTCTTCAAGGTCGGTTCCGATGCCAACGCAGCGGGCGGGGTCGCCTGGATCGATGTTGACTTGGGCGACGAGGTCTCGACCTGGAAGATCCTGGGTGTTTGGCTCGCCGGGCTGATGCGCGTTGATGGTTATGCATGCCGGGGCGGCGTGGCGCAGTTTATGCTCAATGGCGAAGCAGGCGCGAGAGACCCGCTGGTTGCTCCTAAGAGTACACGTCCCGGCCTGATTGGGGAACTTGAGGCATTGATGGTACGTCGAAGTGACTGCCTTCATCGAGTGCAGCCAAGGGGTTCCAAGAATGATGTTGTAGATCGGGGTGGTATCGAAGACCACGAACTTGACGATTTTTGTGACCCGGCCTACGTAGACCGGTAACTCGATGGTGCCGATTCCGTTGACGGTATCCCCGGCGAAGCCGGTTAGCGGGATGGGGTGCGGTTTGACTGCGGCTCCGTTCAGGTTCATCCTAGCGAGGGTGTCCTTGAAGATGAGATCGACCGAGCTGCCCGTTTCGACGAGGACTCGATTGACGTCGCAGTCGGCTACCCGGACTTGTACGACAAGGGGGTCATTGTGGGGCTGGTGGACACTGGCCGCGTCGGCCTCGGTGAAGCATATCCCCCTTTTACTTGTGTCCTGCGCATCGATCTCCGGGCCAGAATGCCATTTCAGGGAGGCGTCGGTCCTCCTCTCATGACGCTTGATGGACCGCACTGAATCGTTACATGAGAGGAGGCCTCCCATGATCATCCCTATCAAAGTCCGCGCCGGGGGAGGCGACCTGCCCCTTTCCTGGTCTCGCGAGGGGGATCTCCGGCGAGGATCGTCGTTCTGAGTGCGGTTATCATGCCTAGCCCGGCTGTTCTCGCAGCCTCGATTACCGCAGGGTTGTACTCGGTCGCTTTCCCGGGCTCGCGGGCGCAGCCGCTCTGGTACGTAGATTTCCCCCCTTTGGAATTGATTTAGCAGGACGTCGTGGAGTGCGCGGCACTGCGAGGTCGGATGCCCCTTTCTCTGGTGAAAGTCGCAGAAGGCCGTCCTGTCATACTGCTCATCTGGTCGGGGTTCCCTATCGGTCGGCTCGTCGGGACGCCGATCCTGTTGGTTGGGATTTCGCACATACTTGTTCCAGGGCAATTTTTATGCGGGGCTGGGGAGAAGAGCGGGGTCGCGCAGATGGAGGACGGCGGGCGAGTCGTTGATGAGGAGAGCGGCGGCCTGCTTTCCTTTGCTACGTTGATATTCATCATCGTAGTGTTGACGAGGCTCCATATACCTTTCTTGGGGTCGCTCCTTTGGGATCGGGGCCTTGTGCGAGGCGCTGTTCTTTGACTCAGCCGCCTTTTCCTCTTCGAGCTCGACGAAGAGTCTGGCGCGGTGCAAGGCGTCTTCCAGCGAGCGCGGTTTGTTGAGCTTCATGTCGTCCTTGAAGGCCGAATCGGCCCGCAGGCCCTTTCTTAGAGCGGGGAGCGCTGACTCGTCCGTGACGTTGCTTTGTGAGGCCGTGGCTTTGAAGCTCTCTATGAAGGACCTGAGCGACTCCTTCGCTCCTTGGTTCAACGTCCAGAGATCTGCGCTAGATGCGGACTGTCTGATGTAGATGTAGTAGTGCTCGAGGAAGGTAGTCGAAAGATCTCTGAAGCTGTCTACGGAGTGCGTCTTCAGCCAAGAGAACCATGTGAGGGCCGGGCCGGTGAGATTCTCTACGAAGAGCTGGCAGTGGGAGGCTTCACGCTCGTCCGGGGAGAAGTGGGCGCGGCCCATGGCGATGGTGAACGCCGTTAGATACTGGGCCGGGTCGGTGTTGCCCGCGTAGGGCTGGAGTTTGAGCTTTCCGAGGTGCTGGAGCGGGACGGAGGCGATCCGGTGAGTGAACGGCGTCTTTTGCGTCTCTCTGAGGACGCGATCTATTTCTGTAGCCGCGCTGGTGGCTTGGTGGATTTTGGAGGACATCGCGCGGATAGTTTCCTTCATGGCCTCAAATTCGGCGTCCCTGACGCGCTCCGAGCTGGATCGTTGAAGGTGAGCTTCGTCATCCGGGGAGCTTCCTACTGCCGGGGCGAAACGTCCGCCCAGGCCTTCGGATCCTGACGGCGAGTCGCTGGGCCGGTTTCTCCGGGCGCGCGGGGTTTATCCCCGAGGAGCTGGTTCTCTGAGGTGGACGTCGGGGGATCCGGTGTTGTCCGACCGGTCGCGGGAGGCTGCTAGTGTGGCAAACCGTTGATCGGTAGCTCGCATAAGCTCTTCCATTCTGGCGAGCATGGTCTGCATTATGGCGGACAGAGTGGGCTGGTCTTCCGGCGTTCGGGGCGCGTTGTGGGTGGCGGAGCCGCCAAACGGGATGGGCGCCGGAGCCGGGGGCGGAGCTCCGAAGGGCTGCTCTCGGGGGATCGATCGGTCGGTTGACGCCTGGGCTGACGTTGCGGCGGCCGCTGTTGTTACTTGAGTCGACGGCGAGGCCGTTGTCTGGGCCGGGGCCGTTGCTTGGGCCGGGGTCTCCTGCTCCGACAACACTCTTGGGGGTGGAATCGCCATTGCTGTTGCGGCTGATGTCGTGGTTGAGCTGCTCCTTGCGTATAGAAAAATCTCCCCCCTCTTTCTAGCGCCAATTGTTGATCCCGAGGATCACTAATGTTGTTTAAAGGTTGATTATGGAGTGGGAGGTGAGATTTTCGTTAATTAGAGCAAGTCAACCACAATTTAGAGCAGGTCGGGTATTTCGACGAACAGGTCGGGGACCGTATTCTTTATATTGCCGGTGAAAAGAGACGGACGATTTAGATTTACGAACTGCTTCCGACGGGAATCCAGTTCGGCGTTCTAAATCGCGGTGTCTGGTTACAAATGAGAGAGAGAGAGAGAGAGAGAGAGAGAGAGAGACCGGACCTATTTTTTGTAGAGAGTAATCAGGTTTTTTCCAAAAGTCCCCTCCTTAATGCATAACGAGGGGTATATATAGTGAGGGCAGCTCCCTGTTTCCGCGGATCCCGGGGCCACGCGTCATCCTCAGCCTTCTTCACGGGTAAGGTGCTCTAGGAAGCGTGTCCCGATTTTCAGGGTGAGAGGTAATGATGAGCTCGGCGCCATGCTTTTGTAAGATAGCGTACTGTTCGGCCAACTCCCTTCCACGTGTCTTTTCCTCCTTCGCTTACACTGCAGGGTTGGTGGGACGTCGAGGTCAGACCATGCCTCTATTCGGATAGTGCCCTGTTCGACCAACTCCCACGTGCCTTCTTCTCTTTCGATATCCCGGTTTTGGGCGAGGTGTCAGCGCGGACCCGGGGTGCGCCTTTTGGGAGCTTGAGATTTCTGGATGGAGCCGAGCACGGGACTCCAGGTCGGTGATCCCTGGTCCAAGGTTGACGCCGTGCTGACCTAATCGAGGAGGGCCCTTGCTAAGATGGGCCTAACTAAATGGGGGTGCTAGGCCCACCTCCAACAATCGAGAAGATGAGAGAAAGAGAGAATCTCTACTATTCTTTGAGATGCTTGTTTGGATTCAGAGTCGAATCCATCAAAACTCAATAGACAGAGAGAAAAAAAAACTCAATTCTCGTGAGTAGTTCGAGTTCATTCGGCTTTTTTTTTGTTTACATAAATTACGAACCGGTCGGTTCAATTAATAGGTCTGATTCATGGGATTCTTCTTGTAAAATCCAAATTAAAACTACGATGTTTTTTGTTTTTGTTTTACTTAGACAGATTAAAACGACTTCGTTTTAATTTCTGTGATGGTTGACTAACGGATTAATAGTCAAGGTAAGATTTAGTTCTTATTCGATAGTTGGGATAGATAATTTAAATTTTGTTGTAATTTAAGTAGAAAATAGCATCTTATTTTAGTTCGAATTTTTTTGACACACCAATTTTAATATAGATTGGTTTTGACCATTTTCCCTTATTAAATGTCTCAACCGATAAAGCTGCTCTAATGTGCTGTGTTAGTGTAAAAGTTTAGTCATTTTTTATTTGTATCCCAAGTTTAATTCGTCAATAATATCTATGACAACATTATATGCCTCTAATTAAAGTTAAGATACAGTATATGTAACCAATAGAGTATTATTTTTATTTTTTAGTGATTGTAAACCTGAACACGTGGAAGTATGGAACCTAAAATACGAAGCAGAAATGGACCAAAAAACACAATTTTAACGATACATAGACACAATTCTCTCTACGTTTTTTTTGTCTGTACAAAATAAATATATTTTATTTCTTCTAATTGTCTCTCAAGTAAAACGTTCTTTCAAATCTTCCACCCAAAAAATAGAGTAAAGAAGATATATTTTAGGTTTTTCTGTCCCCCTCATAGTTTCCATTTTACAAAAGTGAGTATAGACTTTAAAATAAATTAAAAACAACCCAAAAGTGGAAGAACTCAAGGAATATCATCATTTAGCAGCAAATCCCAATTGCTAAAGCCATCAACATCCCACACGCTCATCATATTGTTCTCTATAATGTTGTCCACACCATTATTATTATCATCATTACCATAATCCGACCATTCGAAATCCGGAAACTGCAAATCTTTTAAGATACTCGAATCATTATAGGAATTCGAGGACGTGGATGGGGGTGTGGATGACGACAATGCTGAGTTGCTGCAGATAAGATCTAGAGACTCTGGATCAATCATAGGGACTTCTTCAACGCCATACTCATCATTTATTGCCATGAGCTGATCATTGTAACTTACGGACATGTTCTTGCTGTTGTTGCTGTCTTTGGTAAGACAGTAACTAGTTGCTCCATCAAGAGGCTGCTCGATTGGTTTCTGCAGCTTCTTCATGGGTTCTTCATCTTCTTGTTCAACGATGGAAAGTGATTTATGAGTGAGAGGATCTATCCCCATTTTCCTTAACTTCTTCTTGATGTGAGTGTTCCAATGGTTCTTGATTTCGTTGTCTGTTCTTCCTGGTAAATTAGAAGCTATCTTTGACCATCTTCACGTACAAAAGAAAAAAAAAACATCTCAGAAACAGAGCATATCGAAACATAGAGTTATCTTTTTTGTATAAAAAGTTTTGATTTTGATGTAACCTGTTGCCAAGCTGGGAATGGAGGTCAATGACCATCTTCTCCTCGTAATCAGAGAGAAGACCTCGCTTAAGGTCTGGTCGGAGATAATTTGTCCAACGAAGTCTGCAACTCTTGCCACACCTGAGAAGACCAGCAAGCTTAGGAACAGCTCTCCAACAACATTGTCCATTAGTTAGGATGAAGTTTATGAGCTTCCTATCTTCTTCAGCAGTCCATGGTCCTTTCTTCAACCCTACTTTGTCACAGCATGGTTGTCTCCCCATTTCTCTTTCTCTCTTGTCTTTTGGTTCTTTCTAAGACTCTGTTTTGAACAATGAATAAAACAGAGGATATACTCTGTTTTCTCTCTCTCTCTCTGTCTCTGTCTCTCTTCTAACAGAATAAATGTTATTGCAAGTTGAAGACAGAGAGTTGGGTAAGCTTGGCAACCACCTATATATATGCATACAGATATATGTATGTGTGTGTATATCTATAGGTTATCTATAATGATTAAAGAGAGCAAAAAGAATGTAAGGATAAATTATGAGCACTAATATTTATAATTCAACCTTTCCATCTCCTGGTTCACACACAGGTGGTCCATTTTCCCTTTTTTTGCCATTTCTTCTTATGTTTTTATATAAATTCATGGATATGAGTTTTTTTTTTTTTTGGTCAACTACCCATTTTATTAAATCAAGTTTGGCCGAAAATGTTATTATCCTTTACCGGTTCTGTCTGATTTACATGGAAAAATAAAAAACCTCGTGCTCGAGCTCTTTTTGCAAGAGAGTCAGCACAAACATTCGATACTCGTGGAATAGAAGGTAAGCTGACATTGTTAAATGACGCTCTAAAGACATGGAATGAGTCTAGTTCCGAAATAAACGCGCCAGTCTATCGGGTTCTCGACCATCTTCACCAAATCTGAACAATCCGTCTCAAAATGCATCGATGATATATGTTTTTTCTTTAGACATAACATAGCCCAAAAGAGTCCATCCATCTCAGCATGTAATGCCGAGAGGCTTCTGCAGCATCCTTTCAATCCGAAGATCTCTCGTCCCATGTGATCCCTATGACTCCACCCTAGACCACTAACAAGGCCATGATCAATCCAGATCCAGGAAGCATCGATCTGACATGTTGGGTATCGAGGGGCCAAAGGGGGGGGGGAGACTCTCGATTCATCTTATCCTGGTGGGCCTTCTATCTCTTCTTCGTTTTCCTGTTGGTTTGCGTTCCTCCGACTTTCCGCTTCCACAGTAACAAGCTAGAAAGTATCCTCCAGAGAAAATTATTTCCCGTTGAACACTTTGTCGTTCCTTTCTTTCCACATATACCATATGTTCCAAGGATCTATGTATTTTTGAGGGTCTGTAAAACCTACTTCTTTAGTTCGCCAAAATAGAAAATCCATATTTCGAAAAATAGATGTACTCGGAAAGAAACCCGGAAGGGACGGATAGTCCGATATGAGTTTCATCTGTACATTATATGTCATATGATGATAAAGCTTCATTACGTTATTGTTTCTTTTTATCTTTGGATAATTTTAGATACTGTGTGTTTGTGTGTGTGTATAAAACATATATATACGATTCAAAACCCTGAAAATATTGATATTACATTATAGCTTTTAGATTTGATGGTTAACTTTATGTGATAATATACAAAACAATTTAGCAATGGTTTTAAACTAAAAAGCTATCATACTAGCTAGTATTGGTTCATTGATCCTCATTCTTACTAAAAGTTAGATGAAAAAAAAACCCTAAAAAATCATCACTATAGAAAAGATGATGAATCATAGGAATACATATATACAAATGAAATGTAAGTTTGTAACATAGTGGTTTGTATTAGTATTGTTGCTATATCATCAGCTGAGATCAAACACACATAATATATGTTATTGATCTAAAACAAACCATGAAAATTACCTAAGATAACCTAAAAACAATTGTGAATAGCTAAGATAATCCATCAAAATTTATATTACTCAGATAGCCTTTTTATTATTTTGTGTTTTCATTAATTTCAAAATTACCCTTATTATAAGTTTGGAATAAAATTGATAATTATTTATGACCAAACCAAATTGTTTTTGTTTTTATTATGATTAGAATTAGAAATTAGAAAATTGATTAATAATCTTAGTTATGCTAAGTATTTATATTTATATTTATTCTATTTATCCAAAATTAAGCGATAAAAAAATCTAATTATGTTATCATTTTATGTCGTTCATTTTCCTTGTCAACGACTCTCCATCGCTTATCCTTTTGTCGCCGGCACTACATGCCCCATCGATCTCAGTTACCGCGAGTTAGGATTTCGAAATTGGTTCATCTTTTTCGTTGAATCCATTATCGCTTGCTCTTACAATTATATGCTTTCAAGGACTCGTAAGACTATTCTCATGACTCTCTCTTTGTCTTGTTGAATCAGTATAAAAATCAATCTGAACATCTAGTTTTGTAATTTTCTTGTCTCATCTGTTTTTCCTATCTAGTTGATGAGTACGAAAGATTTTGTGTGAATGAGTTCTCTTCATGAGATTAATCTTAGTTGTTGTATTATTTGGTTGCCTTTGTTTTCCCACCTGTATGTTTTATGCATTATAGTATTGTATTTTGCACTCAATTTGAAGGCTTATTAGAGTTTGTCCATCTTTATTACATCTATTAAAAGTGTTCAATTATGATTTGGTTTTACATTTAAGCAATCAACCAGTTTTAGATGTTGATGTTCATGCTAGATCTTTTCTTGATTGTTCTTATGTTGGTTATATGGATTTATAATCACAGAACCATGTGAAATAGTAACAAGGCTTTCACGAATGTCTGCCAAGTGTATGCGGATTTGTAATAAATCTGCGTGATATGATTTTGAAGTCTTTGTAGACTTCGCCAAAGTCTGTCGAATGTCTGCAAGTTAAACATAAATCTGCGGGATTGGCTATTAAAGTCTACCGAAAACATGTAGACTTTATGAAAGTCTGCCGAATGTTCGACTAAATATGAGTCTACAATATTGGCTATTAAAGTATGCAAAAAACTTGTATACTTTACGCAAATATACGGAGTGTTTGCAAGTCTACTGAAATGTCTTCACAATGGTTTTTCAAAAACGAAGATAAACTCTACATATGAGTCTCAATAATATTTTTTTCAAACATTATTTCCTTTTTTTAAATGAAGATGTTTCCTACTTTTTTTTTTTTAAGAATCAATTTGCATTTAATTATTATTCTTTATTAAAATTGATTTAATTTCCTTTTAAAGAAATTTCATTTTTATTAAGTTAATTGATTAGTTGATTTTTTAATTATCATATTATTATACTTAAAAGTAAAAAATAATGTATTAAGGGTAATATAGGAAAATGTATTCCCAAAATCTTGAAAAATTTGAGTAGGTTATTTTGGTTATTTCTAATATTTTAAAGGTTATTGTAGCAAATATTTGGTAAGGTTCTTTCAAACGAAGAAGAAAATGAAACAGAGGAAGGAGAAATTGCAGCCGAAATCATGGAGAAAGAAGCGGCAAACGCGAGCTCATCATCTTTGGAAGATGATCTCCCAATGATTCAACATAAAACAAAAGGTGGAACAGGGCAGCGAAATAAAAGCAAACTCCCTAAAAAGCCTATTACCTCACGAGAAGAGCAGCAAATTTCTCACCATAACATCGCAAAAAAGTCCTCATCGCGGAGGAACTAATGATCATGACGTCTTTCTTTGCGTGGAATACTCGGGGTTTCAACAAAATGCGCAAACAAAATAATGTACGATCATGATTACGATCAGCAAAGCCTACTTTTGGTTGTCTCTTAGAAAATCGTGTTGAAGAGAGTAACAATGTCGACATCATTGCATCTGTTTTCCCGGGATGGCAATATAAAACAAATTACGATTATCATCGTTTAGGCCGTATCTGGCTGATATGGTCTGAAGATGTGTCCATTACTATTCTCTATAAGAGCCCCCAGTGGATCACAGTTGGGGTAATCTCATCTTCCGGTGAAGAATTTCTCTGTTCTTGTGTCTACGCATCCAACTTCCGGGCAGAGCGCCAAATACTTTGGGATGAGATCAAACAGAATCGGAACCTCTTTGCGGCTTATACTGTCCCTTGGATCATTCTTGGCGATTTAATGTGACCCTTGCCTCCGACGAACATTCTAGAAACCTGAACTATATGGGAGATCAAGCTGGTATGTTTGACTTCCAATCCCTTGTTTCAGAATGTGAGCTCACCGACCTTGGTTATACGTGTCCCAAACTCACCTGGTAGAACCATAGAGACCGGGATCCAATTGGTAAAAAAGTCGATCGAGTCTATATAGTTTTTCGAAATCAACAATTATTTTAAAAAGTCAAATATTTTGACTAAAAATTAGATAAACTGTTTAATTCATAACATTTTTTACAAACTAATACTTTTTATTATTATATAGTGGATTAAATTTCTCGTAGATATCTGTAACTATTATGAAAGTTGTTTAAGTTTACGGCATAAAATGGTTTGGTCACTATATCACCGTCGAAAACACATTACCGTCAGTTTTAGGTCTGGGCATAAAAACCGGAACTAAAATACCTGAATCGGAACCGAACAAAAATACCTGAATCGGATCCAATCCGAAATTTATAAAATACCCATTGAATCATACTCATTGATACCCATAGGTATCGGATAATACCAGAACCGAACCGAAAATATTTCGGGTACTTGAATACCCGAAATATAATTATATATCCAAAAATATTAAATATATATAAGGTTTTTGGGTATATTTTCGGTATTATGGGTATATTTTATTTAGTTTTTTTTTGTTTTCGGTATATTTTTGGGTTTTCGGATATAATTTCGGGTTTTCAGGTATATTTTTGGTATTTCGGGAATATTTTTCTTAAACTTTTTCTAGTTTTCGGGTATATTTTCGGGTTTTCGAGTATATTTTAGGTATTTCAGGTAATAAATACCGGGAATCGATCCGAAACCGAAAATGTTCATGTATTTTCTGATTCTTCTATCTCGGAACCGAACCGACCCGAAACCTACTAGTACCGAATCGGAACTAAACCGAAATCATTTCGGTATCTATATAGATCCTAAACCTCTTTACCCGAAATACTCGGAACCGAATGATTTTTACCCGAAACTGAAGCGAATACCCGAATGCCCATGTCTAGTCAGTCTCTTAAGTCCAGTTAACCAAAACATACGTCGGATAACACTTATGTAGTTCGTGAAGAGGCAGGGGGAGGGGGAGCTGGCATTTAATCAAAAGCAAGCGACACATTTAGAAACATAGAAGTGATTTTTCTATTTTTTTTGGAAAACGTGTATGTGTTGGAAACGTTATATAATATAATAATATATATCTTTGCCAATTAAGAAAAAAAATATATTTTTTGAACTATACTAAAAAAAGAATTAGTCTGAATTTTAATAACCCAAGTAAAAATAAAGATTATATGGTTCATATTCAAATGATTAGACTAATTCCATCAAATAAATTTGCCTCTAACTTTATGTCTTTGAGAGAAAGATTGTCAAACTCAAAATTCTTTAGATTAATCTCATTTACTTAATCATGTTAATCATTTTTAATATCACGTATGATTTGGACCATTTTTGTAAACAAACCGTTTATTGATAGACGACATATATATATATATATATATATATATATATATATATTTTAAATCGGAGTATCCAAAGGTTTTCTAGGTCTAAGTGTAATTTCCAACAGCCCAATAACCGAGATATACATCAACAATTTGCTGATTTAATCGTGGAAAGATGACCAAAATGACTCGAACCCAAGTAAGGAATGACATATATCCACTCATTTCCACTGCGCCAAGACACCTTGGTTCACAGACGACACATATTAGCATGTATAAATGACGTAATCACTAAATGAGTTTTTGGGTTTATTTTTAAAATTTAAAAATATATAAAACAATCTTATGATTATTATTTACTTACGACATCAGTCTTTTAAAATAGAAATGCAAGTTTCCAAAATGGAAAGGCAACTTAATATATATATATATATATATATATATATATATATATATATATATATATATATTATGATTAAATTTAGAAGTAATCTCAGATTTTTAACGGTTTCAGACTAATTTTCTGAGTGTGAGTGACACAGCCCAGTTATAATATCCTACTTGGTCAAAAGTTAGTTTGATAATTCTACATTCCTAGATTTATAAAACCGAATCTTCTCTTGATTTATAATTTAAGAAAAGATTAAAGTAGGATGGAAACCGAATCCTTCTCTTGTAGTTTAATATATTAAAGTCAGTTTCTTACGATACAAAAATTGATAGGAAAACAATGATCTCATTTCTACGTGAGCTTTTTTTGTTTGTCGTCATTTCTACGTGAGCTTAAGAGAAGAAATAATAATTGAGTGCGAGAGTAAAATAGTTTTCCTATATACAAAAGTTTCAAGGTTAATATAAAGGACCCGCCATAATAAACAAAAATTATATACGCAGGTTTATAAAGTAGCTTATTGTGTGGTTTTAAAGTAGCTCATGTTGGTCAACTGGGAAAACGACACGTGGAATGAACAGAAGAGATGAGTGGACGTTTTAGTTGGAAAGCGCCACCTCATCCGCTTTTCTTTGCTTCCGTTTAAAGCCTGAGAGATTCGCTCTCGTGCGTCCCCAAAACGGAAAACTTGTTTATTTAAATTTCACAAAATGATGGATAATTAAGGAATTGTTTTTTTTTTTGGGGTATATTTAGGCGGCATTAAATTGGAAATAGATAAATGAAAGCAAAATATTTTAAAGCACGGAAACATTTGTTTTTTAACAAAATCTAATACGTTTTTCTATTCCTATTAAGTAGCATTAAATTTTTCAATTTTTATTTGAATTAAGTTTAATTTTATTATTTAACTATTTAAATTGAAAAATACCGACGCAAAACCATCAAAAGAGAATCTAAAAAGCTACTCTCTCCGTTTCACAAAGAGTATCATTTTGACACTTTATTTTTTGTTTCACAAAAAGTGTCATTTTGTATTTTCAATACAAAAAATCAAACAAAATTCTAATTTTAACCCTATTACTTTAGTGTATTAATTAGAAAGATAAAATTTATTCAGTGTATTAATAAAGGGTAATGTAGCACTTTTTATACTTTTATTAATATGTGTGAAATATGTCAGAATGACACTATTTGTGAAACAGTGAGAGTATTTATTCTATTTTTTCCTATTATTTGGTTTCCAACTAAAATTTAATTACATGTTTTCAAATAATTAGTTTTTTTAATATTTTTATTTGAGTTATGTTTATTTTATTATTTAGCTACTCATATATCTATTTTTCTCAAAACCTTGACTATTGATTCTACTATTTTTATATGAATTAGATTTTATTTTTTTCATTTTTTAATCAACATTATTTTTTTCTAATTAGAAACGAAATATAAGTATTTCATCACTTAGTTTTTTTATTTTTCTATAATTTTCATAATATGATAAATTTTCAATATAAATTTATTTTCAGAAGCTGAGAGAGTAAGAAGTTATTTATAAAAGGTGAATTATTATAACTCCTTTCCTTTTTGGATTTCACAAATGTTCTTCCTTAATTTTACTATCCTTTCCTTTTATATTTTTTTTAATAAGCAAGACAGCTTTTCTTGAGATACAATGTAACAAAAGATCAAAATTTTATTGAGCAATGGTTAAACTAAAAAGTTATTGAGATACAATGTAACAAAAGAAAAAGCAAGAAAGCTTTTCTCCGAAACATTCTTTTCCATTCTTTATGGGAAAAGAAATTGGGCTAGTCTGAATTCTCCATCCCTATTTAAGGGTCTGTTTTCATCAACTTATATTCTGTCGTTTACGAGCAAGAAACCGTTCTCTGGCCGTTTCAATCCTACTCTCGACATTTTCAGAAACTGCATGTGTTGTTGTTTCTGCATTGTTGCTCCTAGACAATTTCGTCTCCTCAGGTTCCTTGAAAGAGTTAGCCGGTCCACCGCTCAATTTCCTGACATATAGTTTCTCAATCTTTCTTTTGATGGGAGTTACACATAACATTTCTATTGCACAAACTTTACGCAGGAACGGCCGTGGGCTGAAAATCAGCTCTTGGTACACTAGATAATTAGGCAACATTCCCTCGTTGCCGGTTGTCAACACAGATGATGGATGCACCTACACTAGCTGGCGCTTGAAGCTAAGAGTCCTGAATCCATTATGACGAAGCATTCTCTCAGCAACTTGGTTTGCATTAGATCCATCATGCTTCCTCTTCTTTTTCATTCGGTTTACTCCTAAAAGGAAGTAGATGAAAGCGCATTTGTGGTTAGATCTATGTGTTTGACTATACGTATGAGCATAAGGTAAATAACACATAGAGTTTTTTAACGAGGTTCGGTTTCCCTACATCCCCGGGACCTAGTCCAGAACGAATCCACTAGAACAAGATCACAAAATACAATTGCATATGGTATCCAGCACTACTATGCCTACCATTCTTTTCTAGATGGACGAACTGTGGACACGGTATCTCTACAAAGTCTACCGCTCGGCTACTACCGATACAAGCACCATCTCACAGATGTGCTTGTACTCCAGCAATCATCACCAACGGATCTACAAATCCTGTATGATGGGGCGACGTCACACACATGTGTGCCTCTGTCAATAAACCCTAGACGCGCGCCTGTTTCTCTGGCCGTCTCTTGGTATTTATATGGTTAGGGTCGAAACCCTAAGAGCCCACACGATTTCTTCATCATTTTGGGCTTCTAGGCCTTTTCAATAAACCCCTGTATTAGTTCCTGTACTACTTCTTAAACTGGTACAACAACTGCATCAACTGCATCAACGCCAGATATACATTCCAGCGTTTTCGTCCAGCTCAGCAACTCACTTGCCACGTCAGCTTCTGCGCCACGCCAAGTCCTTGCCTCCTGGTACAACGTCTAATACATCCTCTGATGCATCTCATTCTGACTCAGCTCCTGATACATCCTCGAATGCATCCAGCTGCAGTCTTCTTGATTACCACACTGTATTTCCATCATGTGTCGATCACTGATCATCACTTGCATAAAATACAACATCCGCTCTACTAGCACCTGCATCAAGTACATGCATCAAGTACTGCATCAGCAACTGTGTCAGTTCTTTCCAATGTCAATGTCTGAACTGCCACACCCTATATATCGCTTCTGTCTAGCATATGTAACACGTCGTGATCCCACAGCTCACACTTTATCTCCACGTCATCAGTTGCTCCGTACTGCTTCCTTGTATCACTTCGTGTACTACTTCCAACTGATACATCAACTGCTTCTGTAACACGTCCTGTTCCTACAGATGTATCATGTTCTATTCTAACAGCTTCTCAAGTCAGTCATCACAACACTTTCAATCTCTCCCTTGATGACTGAGTTGTAGAGCTCAAGCACACAACCAATACTACATCGCCTGATGTATCAAATCTTACACTCTTTTATAGTTGTGTCACCCACGTTCCACCACTTCCTAAACTCAGTCAAACACCACACTTACAATCTCTCCCTTGTTTGCTGAGTTGTAGAAAGCTTTCCTGTATACATGCATTCTGATGATCTTGCAAACTATCCCTCAATATTATATCACCAGCTTGTGTTATTTCTCTGGAACTCACTCTTTGACTTGCTGAGATCAGCCAACACTTAGCCATGCTTCTTGTCACCTATTCTCATGAAGTCTGATGTATCAACATGCAGCTCATAAGATCTAACATCATCTCTCCCTTTTTAGCTTAGTTTGATACTCAAGCTACTTATGCATCACAAGAGTAATCCAGGTATTCAAATTCACACAACCTTACTCTCCCTGAAACCAAGATGTGCATTACAAGTATGCTTACTCTCATGTATCTCATCAAGACTTCATCTCCCTCTGCTTGAGTACACAACTAAGTTAAAACCAACAAGAGACATCCTCGAAGCATATTACCAAGCATCCCTATTTCCAAATTGCTAGGACTAAGAATTGCACATTTGAGTCTTCACATTCTCCTCCAACTAACGTGCTTGATCTTGTTCTAACCTATGGTCCAGACTCTGTTATAGATATTGATACAGTCTTTGCTCCATCTGGTCTCTTGAGAGTAGCTCAGAACCAGCTGGCCCAACATCAAAAAGGTTTCTGCTGTCGCCAATAGAAACAAGATATGAGCTTGTCGTACGCCCAGAACAGACTCCTTATGATATGGTAGCAGTTCTAAGAACAATCACATATAGAATACCATCTCAGACTAGAACACATACTAGAACACAAGTTGTAGCACAGAACACTCATCTTTCATCCAAGCTCCAAATGAGTTCTCGTTTGGCCAGAAAATAGTTACATATGTCCAGAATACTCCTGCAAAGATTCAGTTCAAACCGATTTTGTTTGACAATTCAAACACAATTTCTCGTCATACTGTACACAATATTTTCTGTGCATGCCTGTCTCATAAATTCTTGAATAAATCTCAAACCAGCCGTTGAAATTACGATCCCACCGTTGATCTCCAAGACAACAGTGCCAAAAAGCTTGCCACAAAAATTCAGTCCGATCAGAACAGTTTTGACCCTGCAGACGTAACTCTGAAGTTGATTTGACAGTTCTGTCTTCCTACTTGTACACTTCCACCAGGAGAATATGCTAAAGACCTGCATATTCTTTTAACTATTCTTGAATATACTCCTAAGCAACAAGAATCTCAAACCACCAGAGATTATAGCAGCCCATAGCACAAGACATTGACATGAATACTCATAATCTGCAGCAGATTTTAAATACACAAATTCAAACCAAGACCCTGTCCAACGAAAGCTACGTCAACTTTCATAAATAATCACAAAACAGGGAGACTTCTTCAATTCCATAAGGTGCTGATCAATACAAGGCACTAAGTTTTCTTCTTTCACTCTTGTCACGTCTGATACACAAGCTTTCACCGTCGGAAATTCATGTTTGTTATTGTCGCAATCCTCATTAACTTTGTATCACTATGAGCTCGCAACATATAGCAATCACCTTTTTTTTTTTTTTTTTTTTTGATTTCATAAAAGGCTACAACAACCATCAACGATTCATCTGTTCTTTCAGTTCATGAAGCATTCGTCTCCGTCGAATTGAACTCTCAGTCGTCTCAACCCAGATCACTTCTCCATGACAAAATTTTATATCCTAATGAGTTCCCAAAAACCAAAACATCTTCCCTCAAACTTATCCTCAAATCTCAGACACGTAGAATTATCCATTTGAGAAGCTTGCATTAACCTTGCTTCATACTTGCACGTGCTTATCTCCTTCTTAGGAACAATGTCTTGACCAAGAATATCAATCATCTTCCTCGGAACACAGATTCTGCCAACGCCTTTTGTTCCATAAAAAAGAATTACGTCATAGATCAGCATAACTCTCCTTCTGGATTTGTCCATCAAATTCTCTGTCGCTGTTGACTCCTTCTACAATTTCCAGAAATCATAACTCCAAGTCGAGCTCATTCCAGCCTTGGTACCCATCTTCCTCGCAAATCTCAGATTATTGAACCATCTCTTCCGTTGAGCTCACGAACGCCAAAGCTCCAACAACTGAGATACAGATGTAGACTTCTGCTCTTTCCAGCTAGCTCACTTTGGTCGCTAATCCTCAAACATAAGCATCTACTTTTTCAATGCATCAATTGTTTGTCAAAGTAAAAGCTTGTATTGGGCCCAAACTAAAATAAATTTACTCAGCCCATCTTCTTATTAACTCCACTTTGTGCTACAATTGGCCCAATCCAAAAGCTGCTTCGTTCTCAATGACTTCTTTCCTTCTCACGATGGCGACATCAACAAAACCCAGAAGCAATTTTCTCTCACGATTCTCAATTTGATCTTCATAGCTAAACTAGAACCATTAGAAAATCTCCTGCCTGGCCGAGACTTTCTAAAACCTCAAAGCTTATCTCCATGCTTTATCTAACAACTTTTCTGCTTTTAATCGTTAACTTGATCGATGGTGATACTAACGTAATCTCCGACCACTATCACTGTCATGCATCATATGACAATTTTACCTTCAATTCTGAAAATTGTCGAACCCTGAAATAGCTAGACCATGAGCTGCTTCGACGAAGAACTTCTTCCCCCAATCACTTTTAGTTTCTCAAAGCGAAAATCGGATACAAGCTAGAAATACAAGTGATTCCGTGCAGCTCCTGAACTCAGGCAAGCTTTCCATCAGAAATTTGGTCCAGACTACTTGTCAACTGAAAACTCAATTTCACCACACTTCAAGTTTCTTCTTCCGATGGCACAAGAAGCAATGTCCGTCTATCTTCAGACAACACACAGACGACATGAATTTAACTCCGATAACTTATCCTTCATCGAGTTCTTCGTCCTCTACTTCGATCAATCACCATCACCATATTCTTCTCTTCCTCTTGATGATGATAACAAGTTTGCTTTCCCGATGAAGTTATAGACGGGACTCCGAGACACTCTAACAATAGCAGAAGCTCTGTAAATTCTGATGAATCGAGTGTTGTCGTAGGTCCAATCATCCTGAGATTACCGTGCAGTCTCTTTTGTTTATGATTGCCTTCTTCGCCATTAAGGTTAAGTTTTTCTTCTTCTTTTACATTGGACCTCATTATTTCGTCAAACCAAACACTGAAAATACCATTGCAATTTAGCATTGAGCAGCCTCAAACTCAGCTTCATTGTTTTCCCTTTTTGTCTTTCTTCCAAAGAGACGTCACTAGCAACTAGAGTTAGATTAATCCCAATCACACGGGCCTCTGACAAATCCATGAATAATCACTATTTGGGCCTAATTCAAACAGATTACTAAAGCCCATGTTTCTAACACCCTAACTTGTTCGTCCCGTACACCAGATTCTTCTCCTCCGATGGCTTACGACGGCACAAAAGCAATCTGAATCAGAAGCAGTTTCAGACCATTATCCTCAGCGAGATCTTTATTGTAGACCAAACCATCTATGAGACAGGCAATTTGTCGACAAATCATACATCTCTGAAACTCCTTCTCATGTGATGCTTTCAACATGATTCTATTCTTACACGGTGTGGAGCTCGTCTTTCTCATACTCTTCAAAATTGCTCCGCTAGCCACAAATCCAGGATCATTCCCGAATTAAGAACCGAGTTCTGTCGAGAGCCCTCTCTGATACCAATTGAAAGCGCATTTGTGGCTAGATCTATGTGTTTGACTATACGTATGAGTATAAGGTAAATAACACATAGAGTTTTTTAACGAGGTTCGGTTTCCCTACATCCCCGGGACCTAGTCCAGAACGAATCCACTAGAACAAGATCACAAAATACAATTGCATATGGTATCCAGCACTACTATGCCTACCATTCTTTTCTAGATGGACGAACTGTGGACACGGTATCTCTACAAAGTCTACCGCTCGGCTACTACCGATACAAGCACCATCTCACAGATGTGCTTGTACTCCAGCAATCATCACCAACGGATCTACAAATCCTGTATGATGGGGCGACGTCACACACATGTGTGCCTCTGTCAATAAACCCTAGACGCGCGCCTGTTTCTCTGGTCGTCTCTTGGTATTTATTTGGTTAGGGTCGAAACCCTAAGAGCCCACACGATTTCTTCATCATTTTGGGCTTCTAGGCCTTTTCAATAAACCCCTGTATTAGTTCCTGTACTACTTCTTAAACTGGTACAACAACTGCATCAACTGCATCAACGCCAGATATACATTCCAGCGTTTTCGTCCAGCTCAGCAACTCACTTGCCACGTCAGCTTCTGCGCCACGCCAAGTCCTTGCCTCCTGGTACAACGTCTAATACATCCTCTGATGCATCTCATTCTGACTCAGCTCCTGATACATCCTCGAATGCATCCAGCTGCAGTCTTCTTGATTACCACACTGTATTTCCATCATGTGTCGATCACTGATCATCACTTGCATAAAATACAACATCCGCTCTACTAGCACCTGCATCAAGTACATGCATCAAGTACTGCATCAGCAACTGTGTCAGTTCTTTCCAATGTCAATGTCTGAACTGCCACACCCTATATCGCTTCTGTCTAGCATATGTAACACGTCGTGATCCCACAGCTCACACTTTATCTCCACGTCATCAGTTGCTCCGTACTGCTTCCTTGTATCACTTCGTGTACTACTTCCAACTGATACATCAACTGCTTCTGTAACACGTCATGTTCCTACAGCTGTATCATGTTCTATTCTAACAGCTTCTCAAGTCAGTCATCACAACACTTTCAGTAGAGTAGTCTCCGCTGACAACATGGCAACTACTGATAGAGCTTGAGATATCAATGTTCTTGAAAATGATGGTTTTAGTGGATGCTCAGTCATTTTCTGTCCAATACTTGTTATTGCTCCATTCTCATCAATTGCATCAATGAGATACAATTGCTTCAGCGCATCTTCTAATCACTCAGATGATGGAGCGTCAAGAAAATCAATATCAGGAAGATCCAACGATTTCAAGTAAAGAACACTCCCAGCAAGAGAAGTTCGTTGTATTTCAGGAACTGTTGCATCAACGATTTCCCAAAATCGATAACATTTCCCATGTCTCGTTCTACCATGCAGCACGTTGGTTAGCTTCCACTCAATGGGTTATATTGTCTTTGCTTCACATACCCTGAATCAATTACATACACATGAATCTCGTCCACAGTAAGGGAAGTTTCAGCAATATTTGTAGCAACAATAAACCTTCGTTAGTTTGAAAGAGGCGGACTAAATACACGAACCTGCATTTCAGGTGGCAGAGATCCATGAAGAGGATACATAATAGCATCTATAAAATAATATTTTAACAGATTAAAAACAGTTTTTTTTTAAAAACAATTAAGAGATATTTGCACAAGGTGTCACTTTATTTAAGTTTCATTTGCATTCAACTATTTTTGAAAAGTGTTAAAAATAGTTGTCACTTTTTTGTGTGAAAAGACGATTTTAGCCCTGTTATTGCTACATCGTGTACCGTACACGGTCCGACGGATTTCTGAGGGAGATATTCCCGACGGATTTGGGGGGGGGGGAGAATATTCCCGACGGATTTTCGAAGGATTCCCGAGGGAAATATTCCCTACAGATTCCCGACGAAAATATTTCCGACAGATTTCCAAGGGAAATTTCCCGACGGATTTCCGAGGTATTTTAAAATTTTTGGTTTTATAGAAAATATATAAATTAATTAATTTATTAAATTATTCTAAAAAAAGAAAATGAAAAATTAAATAATAATTAAAATTCTTATAAATTAAATAATTATTAAATATTTTTGAAATTTTGGAAATTGTAGCAAAATTACAAAAAAACAAAATCATAGTAAACCTGGGAACTTGGATTTCATGAAATCCGCCATCGTCGTTATCTTTGCTTTTTCAGTGGTGAACTCATCCTCCAAAGCCGTTACTTTGTCCTTGAGCTCTTTGTTATGGCGAACCAAGTCTTACCGTTACTTTTCTGATGGATTTCCGACGGACCTTAATATTTTCGATGTTTATACCCAAAATTCTAAGCGTAAAACCTTAGTGATTTAAAAATATCAAGGTCCGTCGGAAATCCCTCGGAAATTTCCGACGGACCTTGATATTTTTGATGTTTATACCCGAAAATGCTAAGTGTAAAATTTGTCAATCTCTTCCTCAGAATTCTGAAATACCTCGTAATTTCCGTTCACGATGAAATCAACGACAAAGTCAACTTCAAGAGAATGTTCGATCGAACCTAAGTTACCAATTGCGTTTTCCTGCAAAGGGTTGTGCTCGGAAACACCATAAACCCTTCCTCTTGGGTGTATCGATGTAACTGTAATCCAACGGTCTTGTTTGTTCCTAACCCGGGGGTATCGAATGTAGAAAACCTGATCCGCTTGTGAAGCAAGAATGAATGGATCGTACTTATGTAGTCGCTTTCGAGAGTGGACAGATGTAACACCGAATTCGTCTTGACGTAGACTTTCCACTATATTATACCAATCGCAGTAAAACGCAATGCACCTTAAGTTAATCATTCCCGAATAGTGGAACTCCAATATTTTGCGGAGGACATCGTAGTAGACAACATCTCCAGATTGAGACGAAATACCATAATTACAAGTTGTTTTGAGCTTCCTTCCCGATGAGCCTTAAAACTATACCCTCAGGTGCAATACATCGGATAAGATTTTGCAATAAACGTCGGCCCTTTCACCATCTCAACTAACCACGTCGGAAACGATACCCCTCTAGTAGTCATCTCAACAACATGTACAAATTTTGGACAATAATCAACAAAATGTTTTATAAGGAAGTAAAAATTATTTATATAATTAAGTATCGTTTAACACTTACGTAATATTCCAGCCAAGCAACAAACTCATTCTTCTTGAGGACAACTAGCTCATCCTCTGTGTAATTTGGATAACTTTCACAACAAATTATTCTAAGTTGGTGAAAATGGTGTCTGCAACAAACGAATGTCATGCATTCTCACTACATCTGGAGGAATTCGGGAGGAGCAAGGAGGTTTTTTTCTTTTTCTCTATCTCACTCATTCCACGCTGATACAAGATTGGGCTCAGAGTGAACGTTTCTCAAACACGATGGACGGATGTAATCAGGCAAGAAACTCTGCCGATTAAAATCCTAAGGCAACAACTATGAACGGTGAGGATCGATGTGAACCACTCATGGTGTGTAAGCCACAAGGTAAATCACGATACAAACTCTTGGATGTGCTGGACTCGACAAGGTTCAAAGACTGACATCAAGCACAAAAGCTTTAGGTCAAGTTTATAAGAAATTCTTGTTTTATTAATAAATCAAATGTGTTTTTTTTACAAATGATCTACAGAGCTTTATATAGAGCTCTTACAAGAATATTATCAATGGTTTAAAGTCTAAGAAAATAAGAAAAAAAATCGCAACATTAAAGAATATAGCCGTTGGGGCTATTATGACGAGATCGACCAAAACAAGGGAAGTGAGGTCGCCCTTGTACCTAGACGGTTTGAGGGGATATGTGAGCTTCTCTGGAACATTCTTGTCGTCATAGAAGTCTTCTAAAACACAGTAGTCTTGGTGAGAAATGAGCCTTTGGATTTTAATGACAAACATGTCCGGATATGGAAAGTTTGGGTTAAGTGAGGTATGGTGCATGGAAAAATGATTTTGGAATCCCTTAGACGTCTAATAATATCTGCTGGTCACCACACATAAGTCTGAAAGCTCCTAAACCAAGCGGGTCTAGAACTTTCTATGTATAGAACCAAGTCGACCCATTTTGGCAAATGGGGAGTATCTTGGGGATCCGATGGAAATTTCTTCAGATCTTGGGATTGTTCGAACAATAAGAGACCCAATAATATTCTCTAAGTCGTCATGGGTCAAGCTCATTTCTATGGGCTGTGTAGCCCGATCTTTAGCCTAGTCGTGGGATTGAGTTCGAAACATGTCCATCGATTTTTAAAATAGATAACTTCCAAGTCTAAACCGGATTTGAGGTGAATCCAATTCTCGGTTTGTCCCTGATGGATCAAGATTCCAGACCAAGTCAGTTTGTAGCCTAATTCCTCCTGGTTTGGTCGGAAACCTCCAATTAATGTGTGTATATCCAAATCGGGTAAGTTAGGGATCACCCGATTTGTAAATTGAATAACTCATTCTTCTGAACTCCGATTGAACTGATTAGACTTTGAGGTGTGCTCTGGATGAGCTAAGAATTGAATCCAAGTGGTCGTTAGGCCGTACCAGTTGATCTTGGGCTTCATTTGGGCCAAACAAGGCACATGGGTCTTCTCAGGTGGGATGAACGTTCTCTGGCCAAGAGTTTAAGATGGATCTCGGCCATATCTCTTAATGGGCTGCTCCTGGGCTATTGTCTCTCGTACTTTCATTTCTCCAGGGATGCTTGGCTCAAGTTTCATCATTGGCTGACCATAGTTTGGCTTCTTTGGATTCGGTTTGGTCTTCTTGGCCGTCTCGGCTCTTCTCGGCTTCATGCGGTATGATCCATGATCGATACTTGGTTTGATGACCGCATCATACCCTCACTCATCAAAAAGTTTTGTCCTCAAAACTTGATCACATGAACATTGATATAGCAAGTTAGTATTGTGCATTATTCGAGGGTTTAGATAATTACCTCGGGTCATTGTTCGTGTGTGGCTCAAATATGGTTGATGTTGAGCATCAGGTGGTTCTTCTTTGATCAGTAAAGAAGCAATGACGCCTCTCCAAGGTTTTTTGCTGAATTCCTTGGGCAGCAAGGTAGTCGCCTTCATGTAATCATATTTTTCTTCGAGGCTTCCTCGGATGTGAGCTACCAGACGGAGCTCTTGTGGTTTCTCCTATGTTC
Source organism: Eutrema japonicum (assembly GCA_030161315.1). Taxonomy (NCBI): domain Eukaryota; kingdom Viridiplantae; phylum Streptophyta; class Magnoliopsida; order Brassicales; family Brassicaceae; genus Eutrema; species Eutrema japonicum. The sequence goes on from BSQW01000013.1 coordinate 16,357,956, forward strand.
ATGTAATGTTTTCTACACTTTTGTCAAGAAGTAAGTGTGTTATGGCAGTCTTGGGATTATTAACAACAGAGCATAATTCAGTTTTAGTCAATTAATCTCGTTCCTCTTTTACGTGTGGCTCAAGATAAGAAATCTGGTTTATAGATGTTTCTACCATGATTATTTTTTCATTGGATTCTTCTGGATTTAACAAGTTCAAAAGCACAGTCATTGAGTCATTAGAAATGAAGGACAAAAAGGGATTACTTACCTGGTCAAAACCCTTGGTGAGTTTTGCTTTATTAGAGGTCACAGTATTCTGATTTTGTGTTTGATCTGGTGGCTCTTCTCGAACCATGATGTTGTTGATGCGAACTTCAACATTTTCAGTGGCTGTCTCGGGGTCTAGTACTTCCATTGTGTGTTCCACTTCATGTTGTAGACCTGCATTATCAACATTTGGCAGAGACAAGTGCATTATAAAATAATCGGAAATTTCAGAATTCAACTTATCTACTTTTTTGGTTTTTTCTATATCCGATTCAGTTAGTGAAATTGTTTCTGATTTTCTAGTTGGGCATGTCTTGGCAAAATGTCCTATTTGATGGAATCTATAACATATGTATTATCTACTTTAGGGAGTTTAGGAGGCTTACATTGCTTTACTATGCCTTCCGGCTCAAGTGACAGTTTTGTGCCTTCCATGTGAGCTACGTGTGGTTGTGTGGGGAGTGGTTTAACTGATGCGAGCATGGACATCACTAAGGATGATGAGCTTGAACCTGAACCTGTAGCCGATGAAGCATTGCAAGTTCTCGTTGGTCCCATGACCCGAGCTAGGACAAAGAGACTCAAAGAGGCCTTAGGAGGATTAATTCGACAAGTATTTCATCAAGGCTGGAATGAAGAAGATGTATCTAAAACCACATTGGTTTCGATACAAGCCCAGTGTGATTAACAAATGGGTATGTGATCCATTTGTGCTCTTTTTTCCCTTATCTTTGGTTTTGTCCCAATGGATTTTCCAAAGTAAGGTATTTAATGAGGCAATTGGTTCACATCAGTTCACATCACTACAAGCCCAATTTTGTTGATCAATGACTTAAGCCCATCAAGGAAATTCGACCAAGGCATGTCAAGGGTCATAAGAGTGGGATTTGAAGAGTTATTCAACTCTTCTTTTAATTCTAGTTTAGTCTAAGTGTTATTTTCGAATTGCCTTGTTTTTAACTCATTTCCTTCTATTTAAACACATGTAATCTCATTTGAGAAAATCATCTTTGTGATCAACTAAAATCTTTTGAGTGAATCTCTTTTGTTCTTTGTGAACATCTTTCGATGCTGGTGAGTCATATCCAACGATCAAACCCGATCCGTCTTAGTGTGTCATATCTAGGGGATCACCGAAATATCAAGAGCCTCCCGCAACTCTTGTGCGACCAAACAATCCACATCCTTTGATCATTGAGATTTTACGATTTCTTTGTTGCAAAGCTTATCCCCCACCAACTTCTAAGTGCCGATTCTTGGGAGGATCGTATCAAGTGGTATTAGAGCAACACTTAAAGTTCGCTATTCATTTTGTATCATCTTCTTCTTTTCAATTCTTGTTTTTCTATCTTCCTAGACGATCTAGATCATTCAGAAACAAAAAAACGAATCATATTCTATCAATCTGATCGATCTAGCAAAAAAAATCAAAAGAAAAAATTCTTATTGCTTTCTATCTAGTCTCTTCAATTCTTGTGATCGTTTAGATTTGCTCATTTGGTTTGATTGGAATATGTTCTATTAGAACCCATGAGAAATCGCTTTGTAAGGATATTTTGAGAGTTGAGTGAAACACTTGAGAGATAAACAGTTTGGAGAGTTAAACACTTGTGAGAGTTTGTTACTTTTAAGCTATTTGCTATTCTTTTTCATGTACAAAATGTCTAACGATGGAGAACAACAGCCCCGAACTGAAGTTAATACTTTGCGGCTTGAGGCTATGATGACTGAGATGACTCGAGCGTTGCGTAGAGAAATAGAAGCATCAACCAACACTTTGATGAGGTGATTCTGCAAAGGAAACATCGTGTAGAAGAAGTACAAAGGAGAGACCAGCCGAGACAATAAAGGGACGATGCAGTAGATGATTACTATGGACGTGATGGTAATTAATCTTAAGGTAGTCAAAAAGGCCTAGACGTGCGAGGAAAGGCATAGATCAGCCCGAAGACAATCTCGGAGGTCTTAAGCTAAAAATTCCAACATTTCATGGGAAAAATGATCCGTATACATATTTGGAGTGGAAAAACAAATAGAACTCGTCTTTGATTGCAACAAGTATATGGAGGCCCAGAGAGTGCGTGTTGTAGCTACTGAGTTTTATGATTATGCAATCAGCTGGTGGGATCCATTGGTTACTTCAAGGACACGTAATGTTAATATCCAGTGGAGATTTGGACCAAAATGAAAGCTATCATGAGAAAGAGGTTCGTTCCTAGTCACTACCATCGAGAATTTCATCAAAAGCTAAGAAGACTCACTCATGGAAGTCGGAGTGTAGAAGATTATTACCAAGAGATGGAGACTCTCATAATAAGAGCTGATGTTTCCGAGGATAGAGAAGCGACCATGGCTAAACTTTTTGAGTGGTTTGAGCCGTGACATTCAATATAGATTAGAGATGCAACATTAAGTGGAGCTAGAAGAGATGCTACATATATAAAGCCATTATGGTCGAGCAGTGATAAGCTCAAATGTAATACCTTAAAGTACTAACAGCTTTGTCGATTGTAGTATTTAGGGGTCCAATCCACAGAGACTCAAGAATCACACAATAGATTATATAGGTTCGAATCAAGCTAAGTAAATCAATGAAATAAGAAAATAGTAACGTAAATCAAGGGTTGTAAATTCAATGGAAGGGAGATAGGTTCACGGTATTTCTCATAAAATCAGAGAATGCAGATAAACTAATTAGTTATGATTCAGGTTAAGCCCGGTTCTTGAACTCAAATCACTAAGCTATAATTATCCAACTGTCGTTGCGAGAATTATCTAAGTCTAAATCTCAGAATTCCAAATTTCTTTGCAAATCCTAAAGACTAAACTAGCTTTAAGTTCAGGTTCGATATGTTCACAAAACAACTAAACCATTTTTCTGCAGATAGTTATTTTGCTCACCCTAGGTTCTATCAGATCATCAATTGCACTGTCGTGCCTGATCGATTAACCTAAGATCTAAGTTACAGGTGATCAATCCAGAATTAGCTTTAAGAACACCCTATGGTGAAGAACTAATTCAGATTATGAACCCTAACCAAGTAATTAACCTAACATTCAAAGAGATCCCGTATTGAGAACCCTAAACCTAACAGGAGATTTACTCAGACATGGAGATTGAAACAAACAACATGATTGAATAAATCTCTGAAATTAATAACAAAGGAGAAAGAAAACAAGGGTTCAAAATCTTCTCTCGGACGAACAGAGTTTCAGACTTGTCTCCCTCAAAAGCTCTCTCAACAAAATCAAAGGTAGAATAAAGCGTAGCCAAAACGGTGGCTAAAAACCCTAATTATAATGCTAAAACACGTTTTGGGGTTTCTTGTAATTATTAAAGTCTTCTGGACCAAAGTGTAAAATCTTCAGACTTGTAAAAAGTCGCGATCATTCTCTTCATGCGATCAGTATCGACCGACACCATAAGTGGTATCGATCGATATACAGCATCTGTGTCGTCGGTGTCGACCGACACCATAAGTGGTGTCGATCGACACCATAAGTGGTGTCGATCGACACAAGGACCATAATGCTCCAGAATGCTTCAATATCTCTAATTAAGCTCCAAACGTACATAAACCTGAAAAGACTCAAAAAGACTCCAAAAATACTAGAAAGACTCTATAAATAAGACCTATATCATGGTTAAAAACGGGTAAAAACCATGATATATCAAGCAGCAACTTAAGAGGAGAGCCTCTTCTCGACCGTCATATGGATATGGAGTTTCTAATACTATGCCGAGTAACCAAAGAGAGGAGAAACAAGTTGCTAAACCAAAAATCGAGCCTAAACCATACCCATCAACTCAAGATTACAAGGGTAAAGCCGATGCTACATCTTCTAGAGTTAATGATGTAAGATGTTTCAAGTGTCAAGGGAAAGAAAACTTTGCAAAAGAAAGCCCAAACCAGAGGATCATGATTCGCTTAGACAATGGAGAGATGGAATCCGGAGAAGAAGGAATAGATGTTGAAGTGGTTTCTGATTCATCCGAGAGTCATTTGGAGACACCGGCTAAAGGTGATCTATTGGTGTCGAGGAGATCACTTAGCGTGCAAGCTAAGGCCGAAGAGCAAGAAAAAAAAAGAGAATTGTTTTCACACAAGATGCCTTGTGCAAGGCAAAGTGTGTAGCCTCATTGTAGATGGAGGAAGATATACTAATGTGGCACGTGAAACAATGGTAAAAAAGCTTGGATTGAAAGAAAAGAAGCATCTGAAGCCATACCAGCTTCAATGACTTAATGATAGTGGGGAAATGAATGTGAGCAACCAAGTGATGGTTTCCATAACCATTGGGAAGTATGAGGACGAGGTCTTATGTGATGTTTTACCTATGGAGTCCGACCACATTCTTATTAGGAGGCCATGGCAGTTTGATCGAAAAGGCGATCCATGATGGATTTTCCAATTGGTATTCTTTTGAATACCAGTGTAGAAAGACCACTTTGGGTCCCATGACACCGCATGAAGTTTACCAAGACCAACTACTACTAAATGGGAGACAAATCAAGAGTGAACACCCAAACACTGAATACCAAAAGAAAAAAGAGAGTCTGAGAGAAACCAAGTTAAAGGCCTTTGAGAACAAACCCGTGAGACATTCAAACTTCTTTGTGAGCAATAATGTGGTTAAGAAAGCTTTGCTTTCTAAACAGCCTTTACTTTTGTTTGTCTATAAGGAAAATCTCATGAGTTTAACTAACCTTACACCGGTGCTGCCGAGTAAAATGACTTCTCTTTTGCAGGATTTTGAGGACGTGCATGTTCCCTGAAGATAACCCAAAAGGATTACCACCAATCCGTGGAATTGAGCACCAAATCGATTTTATGCTCGGAGCTTCACTTCCAAACCGTCCAGCCTATAGGACAAATCCCGTGGAGACAAAGGAACTTCAAAAACAAGTTAATGAGTTCATGGAGATGGGGTATATACGAGAGAGCATGGGCCCATGTGTTGTGCCCATGTTGCTTGTGCCAAAAAGATAGAAGTTGGCGTATGTGCGTTGATTGTCGTGCGATCAATAACATCACGGTAAAGTATCGCCATCCAATTCCTAGACTAGATGATATGCTTGATGAGTTGCATGGTTCAAACGTGTTTTCAAAGATAGATCTTAAGACTGGATATCACCAAATTCACATGAAAGAAGGTGATGAATGGAAAACTGCTTTAAAGACTAAACATGGTTTATATGAGTGGTTAGTGATGCCTTTTGGTTTAATTAATGCACCCAGCACTTTCATGAGATTAATGAACCATGCACTACAAGAAAACACAGTTTTTGTTACAACTTTTTGCGACTCTTTTTTTGGTCACAAAAATGCGGGACGAAAGTGTGAATAATTTGCGACTATTCGCAATGCAGTGGCAAAACAGTCGCAAATTAACGACGAAACAGAGGAGTCACAAAAGAGTCGCAAATTTGTTACTGGTTTGTAGTCTTACTTTGTAGTCGCAAAAGTAGTCCCAAATTTGTGACTGATTTGCTTCGGTTTTGCCACTCCAATCGATTTTTTTTTATAGAAATTCATCAATATATAATTGTAATAGGCTAATTTAGACGTTTTTATATAGATTTGAAATATTATATAGCCTGAATCATTATATTAGAGGAAAAAACTTGTAATTTTTAATATTCTAAACTTATGTTTGTTTCTAGTCATAACATGTATAAATAGTCACAAAAGGGTCTCAAATTTGCGACCGTTTAGCAACTCCACTCGATTTTGTTTAATAGTAGTCACAAAAGGATCCCAAATTTGCTACCGTTTAGCAACTCCACTCGATTTTTTTTAAATCAATAATATTGAATTGTAAATATGTTAATTTGTACGTTTTTACATAGATTTTAACTACTATATACATTGAATCATGATAACACAGAAAAACACTTTTAAATTCCAATATTTTAAACTTATGTTTGTATATTCTCAAAAATGTAGTAAGTGTATATGTGTTTTATATGAAATAATTTTGAAAGATAGAATTTTTTCAAAATTTACTTACCATATCTTAATTTACTGTTTAAATAGAGAGTTGTAGTGTTAGAATTAGAATAAGAATGATTGTAAAGTCATATTTAGAACAAGAATAATTGAAAGTTTAGAGTTTAGGGTATAGGTTTGTGATTTATTAAGTATCGTCCCAAAACAGTCACAAAATGGTCCCAAATTTGCGACAATTTAGCAATTCCACCCGATTTTTTTAGTAGTATTCACAAAAGCGTCCCAAATTTGCGACCGTTTAGCAACTCCACTTGATTTTTTTATAGTAGTCACAAAAGAGTCCCAAATTTGCGACCGTTTAGCAACTCCAATTTTTTTTTAAAAAGAAAATCAACAAAATAGAATTGTAAATATGATAATTCATACGTTTTCATATTGATTTCAACTAACATATACACTTAATCTTCATAAAAGTGAAAAAAACTTTTAAATTCCAATATTTTAAACTTATGTTTGTATATTTTCATAACATGCAGTAATTTTATATGTGTTTTAAATGGAATGATTTTGAAAGATAGAAATCTTTCAAAATTTACTTAGCATATCTTAGTTTACTATTTAAATAGAGAGTTGTAGTGTTAGAATTAGAATACATATGATTGTAAAGTCATATTTAGAATAAGAATGATTTAAAATTTAGGGTTTAGGGTATAGGTTTAAGAATCGTCACAAACAGTCCCAAATTTGCGACTATTTTGAGACGATTTTGCGACGATATCAGATTTCATGAAAATTTTGTCAAATGTCTTAAAACGATTTCGGTGAAATGTTAAGCGGCAACTTATCCCGCGTTAAGAATCGTCACAAAACAGTTCCAATTTTGCGACTATTTAGGGCTCCTTCGATAATTATTAAGTGAAGTTATTTCCCTTCTCTTTCTCTTTTCCCTTCTATTTCTCTTTTCCCATCTTCCCTTCTCTTTCAATTGCCACACCTCCTCTCTCTTGCCGCCTGGCCCAGTCTCGCCGTGACTCTCTCTCTCAACGGTCCCCTCACTCGACTCCCTCTCTCTCACCGACTCCGTTTCTCTCGTTTCCGCCGGGTAAAATCAAGCTCGACCCAGAAGGTTACGAAACGGAGCTCCAATTGATTTGCAAACAGTTCAAATCCTCCGTCGATCTCTTTCAGCAACAATGACCCCGAGAAAGTCGAAAGCAAAAGGTAAACAAAATAACAAGCTCAAAAAAATCTCCCTTCCTTCGAGAATTGGAGCACATCAGGTCCAAGATATACATTTTCTTAATGTCATCGTTTTGTTCCTTTTCTTGCGATCTACTGTTTTTGATCTGTGATTCTCTTTGTGGGTTTGCGTGTAATGCCATAGATTTTACAGTGATTATTTTCTTAAATCATGGGTTGTCCGAAAGGAGCTAAATTTTTAGTTTATTGTTCTTTCTTCTGGAGATTAAATGAGATTTGTGGAAGCTGCTATGGAATTTTCAATTTAGTTTGGCTATGATTCTAGAATTGAAACGTATTGCTTTTATGAAAGGACTTGAATTTACTAGCTACATTATCATTAGTGAGATTATATGATGCAGAGAACGAGATTTGCTCAATTGAACTCATGAAATTACACATGGGCGGTTCAGCTGCTGTTCTTGGCGCTGCGAAAGCTATTGGTGAGATTAAGCCTCATGGTGTTGAGGTTAGTTTCTTCCATCATATCTTTTTGAAGCTAGAGTTTCTTAACGTAACTAACCAATTGATCTTCCACAATCAGGTTCATTTCATCGTTGGAGCCTGTGAGAATATGATTAGTGGAACCGGAATGAGACCGGGAGATGTCATCACAGCCTCAAACGGAAAGACAATTGAGGTGTCAGAGCTTTTTTCTTCTAAAGGTTCGAGCTTTGCTGTTTTTCTTGTGTCATGCTAATTGTTGGCGATGGTATGTGAATGTCAACAATACAGATGCTGAAGGTCGTCTAACACTTGCTGATGCTTGTATGCTTGTAACCAGGGCGTCGACAAGGTATCACATTGGTTTTTTCTTTGCTTTATTGATAAGATAAGCTTTAAGGAGATTCTTTTCTGTTTATAATTGTGAGATAACTTGCTGCTGTGAGTAATTTGTTCTCATCTTTAAAGTTCCTTCTATCATCTTACCTTGATTTTCAAAGCTGATGAATTTTGGATGAAAAAAAACAGGTTGGAAAAGCTGCTGGAGACAAGTGGAAATCCTTGTCAGACGCTGTACGTTCTCTAAACAGCTTATTTAAATTGTGTTATGATCTCAAAACTCACGGTTCTTTAGTAAATTTTTTTTTTTCAAAGTTATTTAGTAAGTCTAATACCTGGGTTTTACAACATTTCAGGAGAAGGCTCCTTATGTTGCGAAGGTTGAGAAGCGTAAGGTTGACTACGAGAAGAACATGAAAGCATACAACAAGAAACTGGTAAATCAAGTGTCAATCGAATGCCAATTTGAAGATTTGTAGTTATTTGAATCGTTGACCAATCATGGTATGTAACTACAAGAAAATTTACGAGGTTATGTAATTGTAATTTCAATTTCAATTTTATTTTATTGTAATTTTAATTTCTATTATAATTTTGGAATTATGGAATTGGAATTTTCAAATTATGGAATTTTAATTTTGTTTTTGTTTTTATTTTATTTTTTCCTGGTAGTCCCAAATCAGTCTCTAAATTAGGACTGATAGTGGAAGTCACATATCAGTCTTTAAATTACGACTATTAGTGGGAATCATATATCAATCCCAAATTTGCGACCGTTTTGCGACCACTTTATTTAGCGACGAAATATTTGCGAGTACTTTTTTTTGGCCCCAAAATGGTCGCAAATGACTCATTTGCGACCATTTTGGGACTCTTTTGGTTGTCGCAAAAACTATGTTTTCTTGTAGTGATGTCTTGAGAAATTTCATTGAAGTCTTTGTTGTGGTTTACTATGATGATATCTTAGTTTATAGCAAAGATTTAGATAAGCATGTTCGACATCTAGAAGTTGTTCTAAGTGTTCTTAGAAAGGAGAAATTGTTTGCCAAACTTAAAAAAATGCACTTTTTGAACGGATAATCTTGTGTTCTTAGGTTTTGTTGTGAATGCAGATGGTGTCAAGGTTGTTGAGGAGAGAGTGAAAGTTATTAGAGACTGGCCGAGCCCAAAAACAGTTGGAGAAGTGAGAAGGTTCCACGGTCTCGCTAGTTTCTATATACGATTTGTAAAGGATTTCAGTACTATTGCTGCCCCACTCACTGAGGTGATCAAGAAAGACTTTGGATTCAAATGAGAAGAAGCAAAAGAAGAGGCATTCCAGGCCTTGAAAGAGAAGCTTACAAACGCACCACTCTTAACTCTACCAAATTTTATTAAAACTTTTGAAATTGAGTGCGATGCTTATGGTGTAGGTATTAGAGCTGTCTTGATGCAAGACAAGATGCCCATTGTTTAGTTCAGTGAGAAGCTTGGAGGAGCAACATTGAATTACCCAACGTATGACAAGGAGTTTTATGCCTTGGTTAGAGCTTTGCAAACATGGCAACATTATTTGTGGCCTAAAAAATTTGTGATTCACACTTATCACGAGTCTCTCAAGCACTTGAAGGAACAACAAAAGCTCAACAAGAGGCATGCACGGTGGGTTGAATTCATTGAGACATTTCCTTATGTGATCAAATACAAGCAAGGTAAGGAAAATGTTGTTGATGATGCTCTGTCTCGAAGGTATGTCTTACTCTCTACTTTGGATGCTAAGCTGATGGAATTTGAACAACTTAAGAGCATGTATGAGACAGATTCTGAATTTCAAGAGATTTACAAGGCTTGTGAAAAATTTGCTCATGGAAAGTATTTTAGGCATGAAGGATTTCTTTTCTTTGAAAATCGTTTGTGTGTGCCTAATTGGTCTCTTCGAGATTTATTTGTAAGGGAATCCCATAGAGGGGGTTTAATGGGACATTTCGGAGTTGCCAAGATGCTTAAGGTGATGCAAGTGATCGCTTAAGGTGATGCAAGATCACTTTCACTGGTCATACATGAGGAGAGATGTGGAGAGGAGTGTGTCACTTGCAAGCAAGCTAAGTCAAAGGTGCAACCCGTCGGTTTGTATACTCCCTTACCTATTCCTACTCAGTCGTGGAATGACATTTCTATGGATTTTGTGCTTGGAATGCCTAGGACTAGAACTGGTCGAGACTCTATCTTTGTTGTTGTTGATAGGTTTTCGAAAATGGCACCTTTTATTCCATGCCACAAAAGTGATGATGCATCACATATAGCTGAGTTGTTCTTCTAAGAGATAGTTCGTTTGCATGGGATACCTAGAACTATTGTTTCGGATAGGGATACGAAGTTCTTGAGTTATTTTTGGAAAACATTTTGGTCTAAACTTGGAACTAAGTTGTTGTTTTCAACTACTTGTCACCCACAATCTGATGGCCAAACGGAAGTAGTTAATAGAACTTTTGTCTACTCTATTGCGTGCATTGATTAGGAGAAATATCAGAACTTGGGAAGAATGTTTGTCACATGTTGAATTTGCATACAATCATTCGATGCATTATGCTACTAAGTATTCTCCATTTCAAATTGTTTATGGCTTTAATAATTTATCTCATTTGGATCTAATCCCTTTACCTTTGAGTGAAAGAACCATCATGGATGGGAAAAAGAAAGCTGATTTTGTCAAGTAGATCCATGAGATTTAAGAAAAGACAAAGCAATATGAAAGAAAGGCAAACAAAGAAAGACACAAGATAGTCTTTGAGGTTGGAGATCTCGTTTGGGTACACTTGAGGAAGGATCGATTTCCAGACCAAAGAAAGTCGAAACTAATGCCTAGGATCGATGGACCATTCAAGATAACAAGGACAATATGTGACAATGCTTACCAACCTCGATCTTCAAGGTAATTACAATGTAAGTTCAAGCTTTAACGTTTCTGATTTAGTTCCTTTCATGGCAGATGATCCATATTTGAGGTCAAATCCTTTTCAAGAGGTGGGGGGGGGGGGATGCGAGCATGGACATCACTAAGGAAGATGAGCTTGAACCAGAGCTTGTAGCCGAGGAAGCATTGCAAGTTCCCGTTGGTCCCATGACCCGAGGTAAGACAAAGAGACTCAAAGATGCTTTATGAGGATTAATTCGACAAGTATTTCATCAAGGCTGGAATGAAGAATATGTATCTAAAATCACCTTGGTTTCGATACAAGCCCAATGTAATCAACAAATAGGTATGTGATCCATTTGTGTTTTTTCCCCCTTATCTTTGGTTTTGTCCCAATGGATTTTCCAAAGTAAGGTTTTTAATGAGGCAATTGGTTCACATCACTACAAACCCAATTTTGTTGATCAATGACTTAAGCCCAGCAAGGAAATTCTATCAAAGCATGTCAAGGTTTATACGAGTGGGATTTGAAGAGTTATTCAACTATGCTTTTAATTCTAGTTTAGTCTAAGCGTTATTTTCGATTTGCCTTGTTTTTAACTCATTTCCTTCTATCTAAACACATGTAATCTCATTTGAGAAAATCATCTTTCTCATCAACTAAAATATTTTGAGTGAAATCTCTTTTGTTCTTTGTGAACGTATTTCGATTGCTGGTGAGTCATATCCAACGATCAAACTCGATCCGTCTTAGTGTGTCATATCTAAGGGATCACCGGAATATCAAGAACCTTCTGCAACTCTTGTGCGACCAAAAAATCCACATCCTTTGATCATTAAGACTTTACGGTTTATTTGTTGCAAAGCTTATCCTCCACCAACTTCTAAGTGTCGATTTTTGGGAGGATCGTATCATCAACTTCTTTAGCTCTAATTGGCTTCTTAACCACTGTCTTCTTCTTCTAAGTGTCCTGGAACTATTTCTTTGGGTCGGCACATCAAGCTCTCTTTAACTTAACCTTTGGATTCGGCCTTGTTGTTAGATTCCATCTTCTTGGCTCGGGGTTGTCATAGAACTTACGATTCCATTGCCGATGTCCTGAGATGTCATCTACGAACTCGTCATGTAGAATTTTTTTAATCTCTTCCCAAGTAGAGGTTGGTTCATCCCATTCAAGTCTCCAATTTTCTTCTTGATCCCATCGCCGACATGCACCTTCAGTTAAGGTATCTTCGGCATACGTTGTCTTCTCTTCCTCAGAAATATTTTTGGTTTGAAACCATCTTTCCATGTCTTGATCCCATCTGATGTAAGCTTTTGGTCCTTGGTTATGACCTAAAAACAGATGTGACGAGGTTCACAATCTCCTTCATCATTCGTTGATTCTTCATATGGTTTATCTCGAGTGGTGTAGTTGAGGTGCTCCTGGTTTGGTTCTGGATTCTCTTCTTCCAATTCTGATTCATCCACAAAACCATCTCCTGGTTCAGCCTCTTCTCGCCATGAACGATCTTCTCCTAGATCGTCTTCTTGATCGGTTTCTTCACACTACGGTTTATGGTATTGCTCTTCTCTTCCATATTCTGGTTCGTTGTTGTAGCCTCCTTTGCCTAGACTACATTGAGAGTCTGTCTCTCTATTAGATAATATGGTTTAGTTGATGGTTTAGTTGAATTAGTCTCTTTTAGCTGATTCAACATACTAAATTAATTGTACAGTTGGTTTAGATCGGTTTACCAATATCAATTGTATATAAACGTGTAATTGGTCACTTGTGTAAAATAAGAAGAAAAACACCATTTTCTCTCATCTTCTTCGTTTTCTCATTTTCACCAATATGGTATCAGAGCCATCAAAGCTCTAATTCCTCTTTGATTTCTTCAATTTGAGCTCCATTTTCACGATTTACGGTTCGATCCGAAGCTTCAATGGTGTCCTTGAAGAATTTGCCTCGTCGATCAACTCGTTCGAAAGCTTCGACGAGTTCCGCTCGGAAATCGGCTAGATCCTCTTCCAATGATGCAGATCTGCCTCAGATTACGTCTCCAGTGGTCACTACTCAAGACTCTGGAGCTCCTCAAGCTGCTGCGATAACGGATTATCAGGATTCTAGTCAATCTCCATTCTATATGCAGAATGCCGATCATCCAGGTTTACAAATCATCTCTCTCAAACTTGATGGTAGTAACTATGATGATTGGAATGCTGCGATGTGTATTGCCTTAGATGCTAAGAACAAAATCGGATTTGTTGATGGATAACTACCTCGTCCTGCTGAATCTGATTCTAACTTTCGTCTCTGGTCACGATGTAATAGCATGGTAAAATCATGGTTGTTAAACTCAGTCTCGTCTCAGATCTATCGTAGTATTCTCAGGATGAATGATGCTACTGATATTTGGCGTGATTTGCATAGTAGATTTCATATGACTAATTTGCCAAGAACATTCAATCTCACTCAAGAGATACAAGACATGCGTCAAGGTTCTATGTCCCTTTCTGATTACTATACTACATTGAAGACATTATGGAGTAATTTGGAAAGCATAGAGGAGCCTGATGAGCCTTGTGTATGTGGTAAAGCTGCTCGCATGCAACTGAAGGCAGAGAGAGCTAAGATTGTCAAGTTCTTGGCTGGTCTAAATGAATCTTATGCTATCATTCGCAGACAGATCATTATGAAGAAGGTTCTTCCGACCTTAGCTGAAGTTTATAACATTTTGGATCAGGATGATAGACAGCGAGGTTTCTCCAATGTAGTTACTCCTGCTGATTTTCACGTTTCTGAGAATGTTATGTCCTCTGATGATCAAGTCATCTGTTATGTATAGTCTGGACCAAACAAAGGGCGTCCAATTTGATCGTTCTGCAACAAAGTTGGTCATATTGCAGAACGTTGCTACAAGAAGAATGGTTATCCTCCTGGTTATGGTCCGAAGGGTAAAGCACTTGACAAAACACAGAAATCTCAACCTGTTACAGCTCAAGTTGCTCTGTCTTCTCCAACGGATACTGTAACTGATCTCATGGGTAATATAACTAAAGACCAGATACAAAGTTTCATTGCTCTATTCAGCTCACACCTCCAACCTCAATCTCCTGGTCCTATCACTGAAGCAAGTACATCAACTTCCGCTGTTACTAACACTAGTATCTCATTTTCCTCCTCTACAATGCAATTTGTTGGGATTTTGACTGTTTCAAATCACACCTTATGTAACCAGACATGGGTGATTGACTCTGGAGCTACGAATCATGTTTGTCATGACAGTAAACTGTTTGTTTCAATAGACACTTCTATTGCAAACTCAGTGAATCTGCCAACAGGTTCTACGGTCAAAATCAGTGGTGTTGGATCAGTGGTGATAAACAAACGTCTTATTATTAAGAATGTTTTGTTTATCCCTGAATTCCGTTTGAATCTCCTGAGTATCAGCTATTTAACTACTGATCTTGCCTCTCGCGTGATATTTGATCAGAATTCTTGTGAAATCCAGGATCTTACCAAGGAGGTGATGATTGGACAGGGTAGAAGGATTGGAAATCTCTATGTGCTGGACACTCAATCTTTTTTTTTTTGACATCAACCATACTTATACACATCCAAAGACGTAGCACGCCGGAGTCGAACCCGGGTGGTAACACAGAGACCGCCTAAGCACAAACCGCTAGGCTACATGTCCTGGTTGGACACTCAATCTTCATTAGCTTCTATCAATGCTGTGGTGGATATTGGAGTGTGGCATAAGAGACTTGGACATCCGTCTTTTACTCGTTTGGACGTTATTTCTGAAGTTTTAGGGACTACACGTCTCAAGAATAAGGGGACAGCTTACTGTCATGTTTGTCATTTAGCCAAACAGAAGAAACTCTCTTTCCCTTCTCCGAATAATGTTTGTAATGCAACCTTTGAGCTATTTCACATAGACATTTGGGGACCAATTTCAGTTGATACAATTGATGGTTACAAATATTTTTTGACCATAGTTGATGACTATTCTCGAGCTACTTGGGTCTATCTGCTACACACAAAATCTGAAGTTAATACTGTGTTTCCAGCCTTCATCAAACAGATTGAGAACAAGTATGACAAGCGGATTAAAGCTGTACGGTCAGATAATGCACAAGAGCTTAAATTTACAGAGTTATTTCAACAAAAGGGTATTGTGTCTTATCACTCTTGTCCAGAAACTCCTGAGCAGAATTCAGTTGTGGAAAGGAAACACCAGCATATTTTGAATGTTGCAAGAGCCCTTATGTTTCAGTCTGGAGTTCCTCTTTCTCTATGGGGTGACTGCATTCTTACATCGGTTTTTCTGATAAATCGTATTCCTTCTCCACTTCTCGCAAACAAGACTCCCTTTGAACTACTTACTGGAAAAGCTCCGGTTTACAATCTCATCAGAACATTTTGCTGCTTGTGTTATGGTTCCACTTCACCTAAGCAACGCCATAAGTTCCAACCGAGGGCCAGAGCATGTGTGTTCTTGGGATATCCAGCTGGTTACAAAGGCTACAAGATTATGGATTTGGAGAATAATCAGATTTTCATATCTCGAAATGTTGTCTTTCACGAAGACATTTTCCCTTTGATCAAGAATCCAGTCTCTGAACAATCACTGGATTTCTTCACACCACAAATTCCTTTGCCATCAGGTACCAATACTATTCCCTCACCTCAAATTTCTACTCCTTCCCAAATATCACCAACTCCTATTTTAAACACTCGTTCCAGAAAACTCCCTTCACATTTACAAGATTATCACTGCTATTCAATGGACTCTGATCTTATTTATCCCATTTCTTCTTCCCTTTCATATGATAAAATCTCTCCTACTCATCTTTCTTATATTAACACCATCACCAAAATTCATATTCCTCATTCATATACTGAGGCAAAGGGTTCTAAAGAATGGTGTGAAGCTGTTGATAAGGAATTTTATGCCATGAAATCAACTCATACTTGGGAAGTTACTTCATTGCCGCCTGGAAAGAAGCCAGTTGGTTGTAAATGGGTTTTCACAGTCAAGTTTCATGCTGATGGTAGTCTTGAACGTTACAAAGCAAGGTTGGTTGCTAAAGGTTTTACACAGAAGGAGGGTTTGGATTATACAGAAACTTTCTCACCAGTTGCCAAACTCACAATGGTTAAACTTTTGCTGAAAGTTTCTGCATCGAAGGATTGGTTTCTCACTTAGTTGGACGTTTCCAATGCCTTTCCCAACGGAGATCTAGAGAAGGAGGTTTTTATGAAGTTACCTGATGTTTATGCTGATAAACAAGGGGACTCTTTGCCTAAAGGTGCGGTTTTAAGACTTAAGAAATCCATTTATGGTCTTAAACAAGCATTAAGACAATGGTATAAGAAGTTTTCATCTGTTTTGCTTGATTTGGGATTTACAAAGGGCGGTGGAGATCATACTTTGTTTGTCAAAAGCTGTGAGGATGGAAATTTTCTTGCAGTGCTTGTATATGTAGATGATATTATCATTGCAAGCACTGCTGTTGACTCTGCCACTTGGTTGACTACAGCTTTAAAAGGTTACTTCAAGCTACGTGATTTGGGGACTTTGAAAATTTTCCTGGGTTTGGAAGTTGCTTGCACTCCAGCTGGTATATATCTGTGTTAGCGAAAATATTCTTTGGAACTACTTACTTCTGTTGGAATGCTTGGATGAAAGCCTTCTTCCACACATATGGTTCCGAATCTTAAACTCTCCAATAATGATGGTGAGTTACTTTAGGATAGGGAAATGTATCGAAGTCTTGTCGGTCGTTTGATGTACTTGACTATCACAAGACCGGACATAACCTTTGCTGTGAATAAGCTCTGTCAGTACTCTTCTGCTCCACGAACTGCTCATCTCCGAGCTGTATACAAAGTTCTTCAATATGTCAAAGGCACTGTTGGTCAGGGTTTGTTTTACTCTTCTGATCCTGATCTTACTCTCTCTGCTTTTGCTGATTCTGATTGGGCGGCCTGTACTGATAGTAGGCGTTCTACAACAGGAATGTGTATGTTTCTTGGTCCATCTATGATATCCTGGAAATCCAAGAAACAGGATACAGTTTCTCATTCAACTTCCGAAGCAGAATGTAGAGCTATATCTCTTGCCTCTCGTGAGATCACTTGGTTAGAGAAGTTGCTGGTTGATTTGAGGATTCAGCTGCCAACACCAGTGTTATTTTCTGATAGCACTGCAGCTCTGAATATTGCCACTAATCCCGTTTTTCACGAAAGAACAAAGCATATTGAAAAGGATTGCCATGCGGTTCGTGAACGGTTGGATAGAGGTCTTCTAAAAACTCTTCATGTTCGTAGTGAATATCAGGTGGCTGATATATTAACTAAACCACTATGTCCTCATCAGTTCGAGCATCTCAAATCCAAGATGAGCATTCTTAATATCTTCGAAGGCTCATCTTGAGGGGGACTATTAGATAGTATGGTTTAGTTGATGGTTTAGTTGAATCAGTCTCCTTTAGCTGATTCGACATACTAAATTAATTGTACAGTTGGTTTAGATCGGTTTACCAATATCAATTGTATATAAACGTGTAATTGGTCACTTGTGTAAAATAAGAAGAAAAACACCATTTTCTCTCATCTTCTTCGTTTTCTCATTTTCACCAATACTATCCCTTCCATGAACCTCCTTCTTGGTCATCTCATACTTCCTCTTCTCAGTCAGTCTCTTCTTCTCTAGAACAATCCGACTGGTTGTTGTCTCGGTTACAATCTGGTGGCTATGGTTCTAACTTTCCACCGCCTGGTTCACCTTCATATTCAGAACTTGAATAACAATCGGTTGGCAATGGTGGTGCATCATAATCAGCCTCTTCATCGGTTAAGGCGTGTTCGGATCCTTCTCCTTCATTCCAATGATCTTTTTTATCCGAGTACTCCATTGTTTATGGGTTTTTTTTTGGAGTGATTGTCGCAAAAAAGGGAAGTTAAGTGATTTTAAATTTGTGCCATAAAACTTGTTGCATTTTGTGTCATTGTCGAAATTTGTGCCATAAAACTTCCTTTTATTTTATTTATATGCAAAAGTTTCAACAAAACTAGGAGAATTTTATTTTTCTTTTCTGATTTATATGAATAAAAATAAACAACAAAAAAATTAAAACAAGAGATTTTATTTGGTTTTCTGATTTTAAATGAAAATAATACCAATATGATGAATATAATTAAATCGAGAAGAAACAAACCTTTTTATAATTTTTCTTTTATGCAACAAAACTAAGCAAATCAAATAAGATAATTTTTATTTTTGTTTTAGTTTTATGAGAAATAAAATAACAAAAATAACAAAGAACATAATTGAAACAAAAAAAAACATTTTTTTTATGGATTTTTGATTTTTAATACATGAAACAGCTTTTATGTTTTTTTTTTGAATAGATGAAATAAAAAACAGAGTGAACTACGAATAAAATTGCGGAATGAATTAAGCAAAAGCTGAAAGAGATACAACCTGGGATTTATGAAACTTTCAGCTCTGATACCAAAATGATACAAGATTGGGCTCAGAGTGATCGTTTCTCAAACACAAGGGACGGATGTAATCATGCTAGAAACTCAGCAGATTAAAATCCTAAGGCAACGACTACGAACGGGGGGATCGATGTGAACCATTCGTGGTGTGTAACCCACAAGGTAAATCACGATACGAACTCTTGGAGGTGCTGGTCTCGACAAGGTTCAAAGAGTGACGGCAAGCTCAAAAGCTTTAGGTCAAGTGTTTAAGAAATTCTTGTTTTATTAATAAATCAAAGGTGTTTTGTACAAATGATCTGCATAAAGTCTAAGAAAACAAGAAAAGAAATCGCAACATTAAAGAATATAGCCGTTGGAGCTATTCTGACGAGATCAACCAAAACAAGGGAAGTGAGGTCGCCCTTGTACCTGGACGGTTTGAGGGGGAAGGTGAGCTTCTCTGGAACATTCTGGTCGTCATAGAAGACTTCTAAAATGCAGTAGTCTTGGTGAGAAAGGAGCTGTTGGATTTTAATGACAAACGAGTCCAGATATGGAAAATTTGGTTTAAACTTGATCCGCCTGATCAAGTTAGGTATGATTCATGGAAAAATGATTTTGGAAACCCTTAGGCGTCTAATAATATATCATGGTCGCCACACATAAGTCTGATAGCTCCTAAACCAAGCAGGTCTAGAAATTTCCATGTATAGAACCAAGTCAACCCATTTTGCAAAATGGGGAGTATCTTGAGGATCCGATAGACATTTCTTCGGATCTTGAGCTTGTTGGAACCATAAGAGACCCAATAATATTTTTCAAGTGCTTCGGGGTCGAGATCGTTTCTGAGTTGGGCTGTGTAGGACTATCTTTGGCCTAGTCGTGAGATTGAGTTTGAAACAGGTCCATCGATTTTTAAAATCGATACCTTCCAAGTCTGAATCGGGTTTGAGGTGAATCCCATTCTCGGGTTGTCTCTGATGGATCAAGATTCCAGACCAAGTCAGTTTGCAGCTTAATTCCTCCTGTTTGGTCGAAAACCTCCAATTATTGTGTATATATCCAAATCGGGTAAGTTGGGGATCACCCAATTTATAAATTGAATAACTCATTCTTTTGAACTCCAATTGGACTGATTACATTTCGAGGCGTGCTCTGGATGAACTAAGAATTTAATCCAAGTGGTCGTTAGCTTGTTGGAACCATAAGAGACCCAATAATATTTTTCAAGTGGTTCTGGGTCGAGATCGATCCTGAGTTGGGCTGTGTAGGACGATCTTTGGCCTAGTCGTGAGATTGAGTTTGAAACAGGTCCATTGATTTTTAAAATCGATACCTTCCAATTCTGAATCGGATTTGAGGTGAATCCAATTCTCGGGTTGTCTCTGATGGATAAAGATTCCAGACCAAGTCAGTTTGCAGCTTAATTCCTCCTGTTTGGTGGAAAACCTCCAATTATTGTGTATATATCCAAATCGGGTAAGTTGGGGATCACCCAATTTATAAATTGAATAACTCCTTCTTCTGAACTCCAATTGGACTGATTACATTTCGAGGCGTGCTCTAGATGAACTAAGAATTTAATCCAAGTGGTCGTTAGGCCGTACCAGTTGATATTAGGCTTCATTTGGGTCGAACAATGCACATGTGTCTTCTTGGTGGGCTGAACGTGCTTTGGCGGAGAGTTTGAGATGGACCTCGGCCTATCTCTTAATGGGCTGCTCATGGGCTATTGTCTCTCATACTTTCATTTCTCTAGGGGTGCTTAGCTCAAGTTTCATTATTGGGTGACCATGGTTTGGCTTCTCTGCCTTCGGTTTGGCTTCTTTGCCTTCGGTTTGGTCTCATTTGCCGTCTCGACTCTTCTCGGCTTCATGCGGTATGATCCATGATCGATGCTTGGTTTGATGACCGCATCACACGCGGAAATATTATAACGGCGAACAAGTTAGCATGAATTGTTCGTGTCTACCCTTATGATATTATATATGTAGATTCGATGCCACCGGTTTGGATTTCTCAAACTATATATCCATAATCTTTTTCTAAGAAGGTATTTATAATATTTATTCAAAATGCATAATTTGATTTTGTTTTTTTCTTCTTTTTTAATTCTTTTTCAGTTTGGTTAAATAAAATGATCAAATTTTCCATTTTTTTCCTTCTTTGAAACTTCCTTTTATCTTTTATTCCGTTTTTTTAATATTTTTAAATGATTAATGGAACTCTGTTAAAATCATCAATCAAAATAAGTTTATAATAAGTTTATAAACCACCAATCATCTTGAAAACCGATTGGGGCTTTCATACATCTATTACTAATAAAAGTTGATGCTATAGATTTCTAAGGACGTCCACTTAGGATTTTTAACGATTAGTTAAAATATGTCAAATCAGCATTTTAATTAAATTTTAAATAATGTCAAGAATTCCAAAAAATTGTGTCTCTTAAAATGGAAATAAATATCAAAAGAGTTAAATTACCAAAAGAAAAATAAATAAAAAATAGAAATAAATATCAAAATAGCTAAATGAACAAAAGAAAAAATCATTTAAAAAGAAATTAACTTGATCTATATGGTAACTCTATGGAAAATCAACATAAAAAGCTTAACAACAAAATATTATATATCAAAATAAAATCTTATACTAATAAAATTTAATGCTATATGCATCTAAGGATGTCAACATAGAATTTTAAATGACCAATTAAAATATTTCAAATCAGCATTTTAATTAAATCTTAAATAATGTCAAAAATTTCAAAAGATCGTCTCTTAAAATAGAAATAAATATCAAAAAATCTAAATTAACAAAAGACAAAATTATTTAAAAGAAAATTAATTTGATATCTATGATAACTCTATGAAAAATCAACATAAAATTTTTTTAAAAAAAGGAAATTATATGCCAAAAACCGTGTCTCTTAAAATGGAATAAATATCAAAAGAGCTAAATTAACAAAAGAAAAAAGAAAAAATAGAAATAAAATATCAAAAGAGCTAAATTGACAAAAGAAAAAATTATTTAAAAGGAAATTATTATTAATAATAAAATTTGATGCTATAGGACTCTAAGGGCGTCCACATAGGATTTTTAACGACCAGTTAAAATATGTCAAATCATCATTTTAATTAAATTTTAATTAATGTCAATAATTCCAAAAAATGTGTCTCTTAAAATGGAAATAAATATCAAAAAAGCTAAATTAACAAATTAACAAAAAATCAAAGATGGAAATAAATATCAAAAGAGCTAAATGAACAAAAGGAAAAATCATTTAAAAGGAAATAACTTGATATATATTCTAACTCTATGGAAAATCAATATAAAAAGCTTAACAAAAAAAAATCATATGTCAAAATAAAATCTTATACTAATAAAATTTAATGTTATATGCATCTAAGGATGTCCACATAGAATTTTAAATGAACAATTAAAATATGTCAAATCAGCATTTTAGTTAAATCATAAATAATGTCAAAATTTTCAAAAACTCGTCTCTTAAAATAGAAAAAAAATAAAAAAAATCTAAATTAATAAAAGATAAAATTATTTAAAAGATAATTAATTTCATATCTATGATAGCTTTATGAAAAATCAACATAAAAAGTTTAACAAAAAAAAAGTAAATTATATCCCAAAAAACCGTGTCTCTTAAAATGGAAATAAATATCAAAAGAACTAAATTAACAAAAGAAAAAAATCAAAAATAGAAATAAATATCAAAAGAGCTAAATTGACAAAAGAAAAAATTATTTAAAAGGAAACCAACTTGATATTTATGCTAACTCTATGGAAAATCAGCATAAAAAGCTTAACAAAAAAAAAAATTATATGTCAAAATAAAATATATTACTAATAAAAATTGATGTTATATACCTCTAAAGGTATTGATTTTGCCTATTTATTTGTCTTCTTTATCAAAGTTATGCTCTGATGGAATTAAAAAAAAAAGAACGGCATGAGAAATAATTCACCCATGGATTGAGAAAGACGACTATAATGAAAGAAAAATGATTATATGTAAACCAATCTTTTCATATATAAAATAATGTTTGTTACTTCAATATTATTTGCAATGATCCCTAAGAATGATAATTAAATCCTCATCGCTTAGGTTTATGATCTCATCGAAGAACCATTGAAAAGTTAGCACAGCCAATATGTCACCAGAAAAAATATTTGCTTCTATATTTCCAATGTAAAATTTACAAAAAGTATATTTACTTTATCGGTCTTTTGTAATTATAACTTTGTTTCAAAGTTGATGTCATATTGATATATTGTTTTGGTTTCAAAATTGTTTTTTTTCATAGATATTAGATCAAGAGTTGTGTTTATTACATTGCTTTTCGATTTTTAGATTACATTAAAATTTTGTATTGATTAAAATAGTTAAGGAAGGAAAATAATTTTTGACTTTTTTGCTTTTTTTTTTTTTAATATAGAAAACAGATATAACGAGAATGGAAATGAATATTATGGAAAAACTTATTCACTTTGATTGGAAGAAGTAAGGTACAATCATTGAAAAATCATTTAAAAGTTACCACAACCAATATGCTACCAGAAAAAAGTCCGGTCTTTACATATTCAAGATCAGTGGCGGATCTAGAAAATATTTTGAGTGGGGGCATATAAAAATAAATAAATATAATATACATATTACATAAATTTGTTTAATATTTTCCATACCAGTTTTGAAATTTTTTATAAACACTCAAATTAATAGTATCTTTCAGCACTTCAAAATATTTCATTAGAATTTTTTTCTCTTTAAAAAATTGTTTTTGAAAACTAAAGCAAAAAACGAAAGAATGAAATCTAACTCTTTTTTTGATCAAAAAATGAAATTCAACTAATGAAATAAAATAAAAGACGTTATAAGTAAAAATAAATGAAGAAGGAAAATATACATAAAAAGAAAGAGGCAACGTGAGGGTGGGAGAAAAAGGAAAAATATTTAAAGAGAGGCAAGTGTTCGGGTGGGGATTCGAACCATGATCCAGTGGGGGAAAAACAAGTGTCTGGACCAACTGAGAAGTGGAAATTCTAGAAAAAGCATATCTAACTAAATTTATTTGTATATTTTACTGGTGGCAACTGCCCCCACCCTACACTACCTAGATCCGCCCCTGTTCAAGATAAAAAATTATCGTTCTTTTGTGATTTTAAATTAGTTTTGGAATTCATTTCATATTCATCTATTTTCTTAGTTTCAAAATTAAAGTTGTCATGAATGTGAAAGCAAGATTTGTGTTTATTAGTTTTTTTTCAATTTAATAGATTAAATCAGAAATTTGTATTGGTTAAATTAGTTAAGGAAAGATAATAACTTTATAACTTTTGTGTTGTTTGCATAGAAAACATATATAACGAATATATACCGAAGATGAAACTGAAAATGATTAAAAAAACTTATTTTCTTGATTTAAAGAAATGATGTATAATATTTTATCTTCGTGTCAATACTATGGTTATTAAAATAACATTTGATTACTTTGTTACATTTTTAGTTGGCTTTAATATACTAACTTATAAATTTTTGACCATATAATACATTTTTCAAACGGGACATATATAGATTCAAAACAAAACCGTTGAAACCTCACAAACTATATATAATTATTGAGATTAAAACTGCAATATTTTTAATATATATTATTATAATCACTATTATACATAAAATAATATCTCAATAAATATAATCGCTCGCATATGATTTTTATCAAAATAGTATTAAAACAATACCCATATTATTTTTTTGATAAAATCTATTTACTCATCACCAAACGATACATATACACATTCGTTCAAACTAATTAACGTAAAGATCCATCAAACGGATTGCAAGGTACTCCTCAAAAGAGCTAAATGAACAAAAGGAAATATCATTTACAAAAAAATTAACTTGATATATTTGTTAACTCTATGGAAAATCAACATAAAAAGCTTAACAAAAAAATGAAATTTATTACTAATAAAAGTTGATGCTATATGCCTCTAAGGGCGTTCACATAGGATTTTAAACGATCAGTTAAAATATGCCAAATCAGCATTTTAATTTTTTTTTAATCGTCTGGATGTTTTATTGATGTAAACTTAAATCACTTAGAGAATAACAGAGAATTACAGGCATAACTAGCATCAAAGCCTAACAATAAGGTCTAAAAGATGCTAAAATTCTACCCAAATGAAACACCGATTGTAAGGACCGACTCGTCTATGTTCTAAGCATGGAACTTATAACCGCCTCCGTGCATCATGTTGTACTCTCTCAAGAAACAAGGCAGATGCCAAGTCTACGAACCTTGTCCGAAGCCACAAACCAACAACGATTATAACACACAAGATTATAATAGCCTGTGAAAAAATAAACCTCGGAAACATAGCCGGCGGGAAATGAAACCCCCAGAAACTGAGCCAAAAACTATAAACACAAACCAAGGACCTAACAACAAGAATCTGAAGCCCAACATAACCTCAACCCACGGTGAATACGAGATCGAAATTTATTAAAAAAAATTTCCGGAGAGCCTTCAACACTTGTCTCATACCACCGTAAATCGAGAACTAGCCACCAAATCATCGTTGGATTATTTCAGAGGCAAAAGGCTTCGTTGCCGGCGACCTAACCGAGAGCCCCTCCATCGCGGAGAAATGCCGTAGACCACCACACCGAGGCACGATTGGATCTAAGACAAAAACAAAACCCCACGCCGGAAAACAAGCTAAGCCGGACGGTAAACCGTAAACGAGGCAAGAAGAGAAAAAACTATAAAACAGAAGCCGAACCGACGCCGTGGCTATGGAAGCCCACCGACACCGGCCGGCATCAACATTTTAATTAAATATACCAAAAAATTGTGTCTCTTAAAATGAAAATAAATATCAAAAGAGCTAAATTAACAAAAAACAAAATGGAAATAAATATCAAAAGAGCTAAATGAACAAAAAAAAATCATTTAAAAGAAAATTAACTTGATATCTATGCTAACTCTATTGAAAATCAACATAAAAAGTTTAACAAAAAAAAAGAAATTTATTACTAATAAAAGTTGATACTATAGGCCTCTAAGAGCGTCCACATAAGATTTTAAACGATCATTTAAAATATGCCAATTCAGCATTTTAATTAAATTTTAAATGTCAAGAATTTCAAAAAATCGTGTTTCTTAAAATAGAAATAAATATCAAATGAGCTAAATTAACAAAAGAAAAAAACATAAAAATGAAAATAAATATCAAAAGAGATAAATGAACAAAAGGAAAAATAATTTAAAACGAAATTAACTTGATATATATGTTAACTCTATGGAAAATCAACATAAAAAGTTACCACAACCAATATGCTTACCAGACAAAAGTCCGGTTTTTACACCTTCAAGATAAAATTGACAAAAAATTGTCAATCTTTTGTGATTTTAAATTAGTTTAAAATTAAAGTAATCATGAATATGAAAGCAAGAGTTGTGTTTATTAGTTTTTTTTCAATTTAGTAGATTAAATCAGAAATATGTATTGGTTAAATTAGTTAAGGAAAGAGAATAACTTTATAATTTTTTTGTAGTTTGCATAGAAAACATATATAATGAAACTGAGAATGATTAAAAAAACTTATTTTCTTGATTTAAAGAAATGATGTATAATATTTTATTTTCGTGTCAATACTATGGTTAATAAAATAGCATTTGATTATTTTGTTACACTTTTAGTTGACTTTGATATATTAACTTATAAATGTTCGACCATATAATACATTTTTCAAACGGGACATATATAGATTCAAAATAAGACCATTGAAACCTCACAAACTATATATAATTACTAAGATTAAAACTGCAAATTTTAATATATATTATTACAGTCACCATAATACATAAAATAATATCTCAATAAATATAATTGCTCGCATATGTTTTTTTTCAAAATAGTATTAAAAACAAGGGGGAATTGCCAAAAATGACCCAATTTGATTCCAAATACAAAAGTAGACCCCTTTTTCAATTTAAAGCAAAAGTAACTCAAAGGAGTAGGGAAATTACAATTACATCCCTTATGACCAAACAAAAAAACAAAAGTCTCAATTACGGTTATAACCTTGTGAAGTCTACTAAAGAATAGAGAAGTCTACTACATAGACTTCATCACAAAGTCTGATATTTAATTAAATCTTATATTTAAATTAAAAATAAAATAAAAAATAATTTGATTAAAAATTTGTTTGCATAAACTAAATATAAAAAATTGTGATGTATATAAATTAAAATTTCATACAATTAAATCAAATTAAACCAACAAAGATAAATTAGGTTATAGTCTCATACATAGTACTAATGAAAATGAATACATAATATATAGTTCATAACCATAGGTTTAAACATGTGGTCATGTAGTTATTATTGTTTCATATTTATAAGTTTCATGATATTTTGAGTTATGTATTTGATTATGCATATAGGGTTAAAGTTTTGATTTAGGATTTTGACTATTGAGTGCAAAATATTCGATTTATGGTTTGGATTTAGCAGACTTCAAATGAAGTCTGCACCAATTTAGAGACTTCAAATGAAGTCTGCACCAATTTAGAGACTTCGGGTGAATTCTATTCATAGGCTAGGGTTGAGCAGACTTCGGATGAAGTCTATTTAGAGTTTAGGGTATAGGAGACTTCATATGAAGTCTGCTAAACCGAAAAGAATTAACCTAACCAAAATTTTACCCCATTAAATTAAGTTAATTAACCAAACCTAACCAGAAAAATAAACGTAATCGAATTGTTGATTTAGACTGACCCAAATTGGTTTGCACATAACCAAAATTGAACCAGTGCATATTAACTTACCCAGAAAAATTACCCACATATAAAATTGATTTTACAAGATACATACATTTGTTGTTGGTAAAAAAAAAAAACCCTAGAAGCCGCCGCCAGATCTGAGTGGCGATTTCGAATTTCTTCGCAGCCGTCGGAATCGCTTGCCTCTGCCGGGTTTCTTGTGGTTTCCGGCGAACAGTAAGCTGCCGCCGATTTTGCTTGCCGCCGCTGGTTTACTTACAACAAAGGTAAAGTCCTCTGAATCTCTCTGCTTTGTTCGAAGTTCTTAGGGTATTGATTCGATTTTCAGTTATCATTTATCAGTTTGTTTTTGTTCGAAGTTTTTAGGGTACTGATAAAAAAAAGATGTCTCATTTATCAGTTTGTTCAAGTTTCAATTTTTTTGTAAGTAAACCAGCGGCGGGTGAAGTCTGTTTCGATTTGTTCCAGATATCTAAATCTTTAGTTTTTCTTTTCTAGATCTGTTTGCTTTGTTCGAAGTTGTTAGGGTATTGATTCGATTTTCTCATTTGCTCATTTTTGTTCAGTGTATTTTCGGGTGAAGTCTGATTCGATTTGCTCGGTTTTGTTCAGTTTTGTAGACTGCCTTGTTTTGATTTGTTCAGTTTTGTAGACTGACTTCGTTTGTAGATTGACTTTGTAGATTGAATTCGTTTACAGACTTCGTTTACAGACTTCGTTTGCAGACTTCTCAGTTTTCAGACTTCTTTAATTTTTACTGATTTCTTATTCATATTTATTTAATGACTGCAGAATTCACTTCCCATCATAAATGGATGAGCCAGAATTCCCATTACGGGTTTTCACAAAAGGTGATGAGCCCATTCCGGCTAAAAGTATAGGCTACTATAGCGGTGAGACAAAGTTGTTTGCTGCGGTAGCTGAAGCACTAGAAGAAGATGAATGGGAATAGCTTATTAATTCACGGTTAGGTGTGTTTCTAAAGTTTAACCAACTGAATTTTGGTTGGGCATCCAGGCTAGTACATCATATGCTCAGTTTTCAGCTAGTTTGTAAGAGGAAATATGAGATTTGGAGTCTCATTGGTGTAAACCCATTGAGATTTTCATTGAATGAATTTGAATATCTTACGGGACTGAACTGTGATTATATTGACAATCTGGAAAATCTTAAGGTAGACGTTACAGAGGAGATGGTAGAATTCTGGGAACAAATGGGATTGGATTCTAAGATGGGTCCAAGTATTGATGATTTGGTGGTAGCGTGTAAGGTTTGTAGAATATGGTCTCGGGAGGATCGGGTTAGGTTGGGATATCTAGCCATCTATGTTGGTTTCATTGAAGCACAGAAAAGCTCAACAGCCACATGGGTTAGTATGGCTAGACTAGTCATGGATCTAGGTGTTTTTGAAAAAAACCCGTGGGGAAGAGTTGCTTTTAAAAACTTGATAGGGTCGGTGAAGGAGAAAGATTTGAACAAGGTGTATACCATTGAAGGGTTTGTACAAATTCTCCAAATTTGGGTATATTATGCTCTCCCGGATTTTGCCGCTGTATTTGGAGAACCCATTCCAAATGACCCAACTCCGCTGCTGCTGGCTTACAAAGGATCCAGAGGCAGAAAATATGTCAAAGATAATATGCTAAAACAGGTAATTTCTATGTTTTTAAAAGTTAAGAAGTTCTGATCACGTTTTGTTTAAGTTCTGATCTAACTGTCCACATTTTGTTTTCCGTAAAGCCGTGTAAACAACTATGTTGTCAAGGAATTCGAGGAGATGTTCCCACTGTGGGATGCCGATGAAGAAGATGTGAAGATTGAGAACATTGTGAAAGCAATGTGTGGACACTCTGGTCGTGTTCCCTGGAACTGGACTCGGAGTCATTGGCATAAGGCTGGTGTTAAGACCTCAAATAATGTGAAGTCTGAGAATACGGTGGACAACAAAAGGAGCTTCGACTCGGATGAAGAAAGTCGAAAGAGGTCTCGATCTTATGTGGATGAGGATAGGTCTATGGTTGCCACAATGAAAGCACACATGGACAACTGCTTCCTCGAGTTATCTACGAAGATGATGGTGGGGTTGAGTAATTGTGAAAATCATATCAAGCTCCTTAGCAAGAAGGTAGAAGCTGTTGAGCGGACAATAGAGGCAGTGAAAGGTGGACCAAAAGAGAACGTTGGTGATTATGAGCATGTCAAATCCAATGCAAATCCAGTGGAGGGCAAAACAAGTAATGATGAGGAGGGCACCAGCAATCCTGATATTGGGGTTAGTTTGAAACCCTCTCCCAAGAAAAAAAGGGCAGAAAAAGAAGAAATAGACTCGTTTTCAAAACTTGTGGTTGCTTTCAAAACTTGTGGTTGCTTTGGTTGAACAGACTGGTTGTTTTATTACAAAACTAATGGTTGCTTTGTTCAAACGTTGCTTTATGTTTGGTTTGCTCTTATGTGGATTCAAGTCTAGTTTGTTTTGCTAAATATTTTTATAGTTCTTCGAAAAATGCAGAGTAATCGTGTTTACATGCAAAGTGAGAGTGTGAATGGTGGAAGAGAACCAAGTGTTGTGCTTCTTGACAAAAAACTTTGTGACATAGATTTTGACGCGCTTCAAAAAGAGAAACAACAGAAACAAACAAAAGCGTTCTTGATTTTGAAACGTGCAAAGAGTGACAGGCTTAGGAGGCTTGCGTCTTCACAAGTGCATCCTTTTCAATGAAATAGCACTGTAAAGGAAATCATTCCAAATCCGAGAATACAAGGCCGTGGATATGATCCTTTTGATCCCGTTGATAAGCAAAAGGTGAAGGTGCTAGTTGATTGGTTGAAACTTGATCCGTAAGTCACCACTCTCTAAATGTTTATGCTTCTGTTTTAATATAATGGTAGGTATTATATTACTCAACCTAACACTTGCCGCATGTTTCTCTTTTACAGCCACTATCCAATAAGAAAACCTCTCTCTTCAATTGAGCGGTTTTGGATTCTACGAACTCCAAAGAAATGGCTTCGTGAGACGGTATAGACAGTTTTTCCTTTGGTTCTATGCAATTTGAATTAATTCAGACTGTTGCAGACTTCTTGAACAGACTTCTTGAACATATTTTTTAACATATGGCTTTGTAAACGCAGCACATGGATGCTGGGATGAGTCTATTGAGGCTTCGATCCGTGAAGCATCCGGAATGGTTTAGGACTTCAAGAATTTGCTTTGTTGATTCTCTTTTTTCCACGATGTGGACTACCAAGTACAAGGATTTCGTTGACTCTCTCCCGTTTCCCCTTAAACTTTGTGACTATGTTTTGCTGTAGATGATAATAACATATCCCTCGTGTTGCCCAAGGGAAAACCGTATCACATGCCTTCTTAATGGAGATGTGCCTGTCAGAAACTATCACCAAATGATATTCATCCGAAATACATCCGCGCAATTTGGTAAAAAACCATTCCCATGCATCATCATTCTCAGAGTCTACAATTCCAAAAGCCAATAGAAATATTTGAAAATTACCGTCTTGTGCGGTTGCCACTAGCATAACATCTCCGTATTTCCCAGTTAGATGACACCCATCCACCACAATAACTCGTCGAAGATATTGAAAACCAGCTATCGAGTCTCCAAAAGATATAAATAGATATTTAAATCTATTCTTATCATCAAGTTCAAGACCAGTGACGGTTCCCGGATTGGCTTTTTCGATTAGATGCAAATAAGATGGCAAATTCCCATATCCATCTTCTGTGGTTCCCCTCACTAATTCTTGGGCATATATCAATGCTCTGTATGAAGTTGTATAATCCATCTTCATACCAAAGTTCACCCTCATTGAATCTTTGATATGTTTTGTTGTAATTCCATCGATTATTCCGAAGCGCTCTATAAATAGCGTAGCAATATATCTCGGAGTAGAATTTCTACGGTTAGCCATTCGGTCTGCCACTGAACATGTATGAACTCTCACATACTTTGTCACCCAAAACGTGTTTGATTCGTTCTTCACACCCGCTCTAAGCTTCCATTCGCATCCTTTCACACAACATTTAGCCACAAACAGAATTTTCGTAGACTTATATACTTTGAATGCGAATTTTAACATTACCGCCATCAATCGCAACTCTGATACCAGCTCATCCTTGCTAGAAAAACTTGCTTTGACATAGATTTTGTCAGACCATGTCGTTTCGTATCTTCCTCCTTGACCATCCGAACCCGCTTTCACATCCTCATCATCAAACCACATATCATCTTCATCCTCACCTTTCACTTTTCCATACTGACTGTAATCCTCATCTTCTTTGTCCTCATCTTTCTCTATCCCATCAATACTCATAACATCACCACCACTAAACCCATCCACATCTTCGTCCATACATTCTTCCACATTTTCGTCTACATCTTCATCACAATCTTCATCTGCATGTCCATCCACGTCGTCATTATTTTCAGTATCCATATCGAAACGACTCGATACACAAAGACGTACAACATGCGTTCTACTTAACTCGATCAAACTCCGAACTTGTCTATCATTTATGACGTGCATAGAAGGGGTATCCAGAGCCATTTTTTCCAAAATTGAATCCGGTAATGAATAAGTTAACTCCACCAACTCATTTTTCTTGTCCAGCATATAATCATCTTGAGCCATTTCAACGAGTTCACCATGTGTACAACCATCACTCAAAAAGAACATTCTCCCTCCTTTGCGATTATCCACCACAAAATGCCACGACGAGTCTTTCATCACCCATTCTCTATAAACAACAGGTAACTGAACCATTCTCTGTAAGAAAAACATATATAAACCACATTAGTTATCGTAAGTAAACGTAGACTTCACCCGAAGTCTGCACAATGAGCTAAAGGCCTAATCAAACAAGAAAATTGATTTTTCCATAATTGTAACACATAAACACGTCAAACTCATACATATGCAGCAACAACAACAAACATACATGTGAGACAAAAGAAATCTAAAACATTCATTACAAATATGCTATAAATGCATTTTTAAAAAAAAATTAACCACACAGACTTCACACTGAAGTCTGTTCCGTATAAAATAGCAGACTTCAGTATGAAGTCTGCCCCATATATGAAAGTAGACTTCACACCGAAGTCTGCATTTTAGGTTACTTTTGCAATTGACCATAAGTTTGACTTTTCAAGAGTAGACTTCATGTGAAGTCTACGGAGTAGTAAACATGTTAGTTTTGCAATTGACCAGAATTTGACAATAATTAGACATTTTCAAGCAGACTTCAGGTGAAGTCTGCAGAATTTCAACTGAAGTCTACTCTAAAAACGAAGTCTACTAGAGGTTAGTTTTGCAATTGACCAAGTTTGAATTTAGTAAGTAGACTTCACATGAAGTCTGAAACGTGCAGACTTCATATGAAGTCTACGCTAGGTTAGTTTTGCGTTTGACCAAAATCTAGAATTAAATTATTGGAGACTTCGTATGAAGTCTACTCAATGAAGCAGACTTCACCCGAAGTCTACTAATTAATTGATTTTCCTGGTCAATATTTGAAATTTTTGTCAAACGCAAAACTAACCTCTCTTAAAAGTCAAAGTTTTGGTCAAATGCAAAACTGACCTAGAGTAGACTTCAGGTGAAGTCTGCTCTAGAAAAATCAAAATTTTGGTCAAATGCAAAACTAACCTCACTTTTACGCAGACTTCTCCTGAAGTCTGCATGATTTTTTTTTTCAAAGGAGAATTCGCAGACTTCGCGTGAATTCTGCGTTTAAAATCTAAAAAAAATGGTCAATTGCAAAACTAACCTATGCGTTGACTAGAAGACTTCATGTGAAGTCTACGATACACAGATTTGAAGTCTGCTTTCGCGAAGCAGATCTGAAATTTAACGAAAATCAAGTGGGTAATTACCTATATCCGGTTTGAGATCAGTTTTAGCTTCTTCAAGCGCCCAGAACTTCGAATTTTACCAATAGCAAAGAAGCCTAATCGTTTTTAATGCAAATATCACCGAAAATCACAAGATCAATGAATTTTCAATTTTAAAAAAGTAAATTAGAGAGTTTTTTGGATGAAATTTGAGAGGAAATGGAAGATTATGAGGTTATGAGCTCACATATTGAGCATTTAGAGCTCGAAAATAGGTTGGGTAAGCATTTAGAGCTTGAAATTGGTTGTTAATGGTGGTTGGGAAAATTGAATAAGATGGCATTTTCGTAAATAATTGATATGCCATGGATTATTGTGTCTTTTTGCTATTTAAAAAAAAATATTAAGAGAATAATGGCCTTTTCGTGAATATGTGTGGTTGTGAAGGATATAATGGAGAGAAAGTGGTATTTGTTGAAAATGGAAAGAAAAAAAGGGGTTATGTTTGCATTTGACCACAAATTGTGAGTCATTTTTGAAAGTATCCCTAAAAACAATACCCACACGTAGCGTGGATGCAAAACCTAGTCTTATTATATAAAGCTGGATCCCTCAATGTGAGTGTGACATGTAGGATAATTTTAAATCACGAGATTGTGACATTTGTCACGGTTGTTAATTTAGATCTTGACATGTGTCAATTTAATTAAAAAATTAAAAATGAATTAAAGTAAATATTAAAAAGGTTAAACTAAAAAAGGCAATCTTAGTAAAAATGAAATAAAGTAAATATTAAAAAAATGTAAACTAAAAAAGGCAATTTTTCAAAAAAAAAAACAAGTATAAGTAAGGAAAACTTATAATAAAGGAAAGTGACAAAATGAAACTTAAAATTTTATAATTTACAACCACGATCAAACTTAAAAAAAGAAAATTATAAATATAGTCTAAACTTAAAAGTAAAATTATTAATATACGATTTAAAATCGATTCCTAATCCCAAAAATTAAATGGATAAAAGTAGTTATGTTTAGATGAAGAAAAATTAAATAAAAATTATAAATAAAAGTCAAAGTTAAAAAACCATATTTTAGTTTAGAATAAAGAAATTAAACAATAAATTACAATTCTAAAAAGAAAATGAATAAAAGTCAAATTTTATTTTAAAAAAAAACATTTTTCAGTTTAGAATAAGGAAATTAAACAATATATTACAATCCTAAAAAGCTAAAGATTTTAGAAAGAAAAGAACAATTAGTAATTCTTAAAAAAACCACAAACTTAAAATGGAATACAATCCTAAAAAGAAAAGGAATTCTCATTCCCCATCTCTAGATAACCAAATTGATAGTTTTCAATATCACATTCATAATTCTAAAAGATAAAATTACTAATATATATATATATATATATATCTTATTATATAAAGTTGGATCTATCAATGTGAGCATGATACGTAGGATAATTCTCACCCACGAGATCGTGCATTTGTCATGGATAATTTAGATCTTGACATGTGTCAATTTAATTTAAAAAATAAATGAATTAAACTAAATATTAAAAAAGGTTAAACTAAAAAAATGCGATCTTAAAAAAAGAAAAAAAACAAGAATAAGTAAGGAAAATTTATAATAAAGGAAAGTGTTAAAAGGAAACTTAAAAGTTTATAATCTACAACCACGACCAAACTTAAAAAAAAAATTATTAGGATAATTCTCACTCACGAGATCGTGATATTTGTCACTGTTAATTTAGATTTTGACATGTGTCAATTTAATTTAAAAAGTAAAAATAAATTACAGTAAATATTAAAAAGGTTAAACTAAAAAAAAGCAATCTAAAAAAGTAAAAATGAATTAAAGTAAATATTACAAAGGTTAAACTAAAAAAAAGCAATCGAAAAAAGTAAAAATAAATTAAAGTAAATATTAAAAACAAATTATACTAAAAAAGGCAATTTAAAAAAAAAGAAAAAACAAGAATAAGAAAAGAAAACTTATAATAAAGAATAGTGACAAAAAGAAATTTACTAGTTTAAAATTTAGAACAACGACCAAACTTAAAAATTTTTTTTTATTAATATACTCTAAACTTAAAATGAAAATTATTAATATATGACCAAACTTAAAAGTTTATAATCTTTTCTATGACAAAAGGAAACTTAAAAAAAAGAAAATTATTAATATAAAAACACAACCAAACTCTATATAATAATCTACACATTTCTAATGTTTAAAAAAAAAGAATAAAAGCCGAAAACAATTTTTTTTTAAACATATTTCAGTTTAGAATTAGTAAAAAATTTATCATATGAAGCTGAATGTTTCAAAGTTGCTAATTCACCTGATCGCGACATGTATCAAGTCAAAGTTGGAAATATTTAAAATTGATTAATATAAAAACTTAAAAATTCTTATTCATAATCTTATAAGATAAAGTTACTAAAAATAAAATTAAAAAGTTAAAGAATTAAATTTATCTTAAAAGGAAAAATTAATATAGAAAGGAAAAAACATTACTTAGTTTTTCCATTTAGATTAAGGAAATTAATCATAAAAAAAAAATTATAATTTTTTACCTTTATATAAACCATAATTTGGTAGTATATAAATTATACTCAAGAAAATAAAAGTCCAATAATCGTATCCAAAGCTATTTACTGCATATATTCACCAAATTTTCCTTTCAAGGTATATATTTATTTCATCGTAAACTTTGTTTCTAAATATATGTATAAGATATTTTCATGGGTGATCTAATTTTGTTTTCCATTTTATCGTCTTTAATTTTTTTCACGGATTATAAAATATTAAATTACAAACCTGCATATATGCGGGTACTTATCTAGTATATAATAAGACCCCAAAAAATCAAAATACAATCGGATTGGACGTAGTCGATGTAACCCGTATAAACTAAAATCGTTACCAGCCTCTAACAAATTTGTTAGGAATTTGGAGAAGATAGAGAAACATATTTCCAATCTAGAAAAATGATTTTGTTCTTAAAAATATCATTAATAATTGCTTCTAAAATAAATAACTACCACCCGAAATCAATAAAAACAAACAAAAAGCAACATATTACCATGAATATAATCAAAAGTAGAACATGAAACTCTATAAAATCTAAAAAAGAAACAACACTTCATGAAATCTAGATGGCTAACATAAGAAAAAACAAAAACAGGATTGATGGTACTTTAAATTTGGATTTGTTCTAAATCTTTTTTTTTTAACTTTCAGACTTTATTTAATTTTTTTTTGGTACAAAAATATAAAACCGGCCTTAAACCCGACAATGGGCCTGGTTAGGGAACTAAACCGAATTACAAAAAGGAAATGAAAGCCGAACTGGACCGGAAAGCAAAACCGGGCAAAACCGGAACCAAGCGAAACCCTAGCAAGCAACGGAGAGGAAGCCTGTCACCACCAGGGACTGCGCCTCCTCGCAGCCAGACCGGAAACCATCGGAGAAGAAGATGGCACATGACCACCAACGCCGCAGAACGGACCGGGAAAAAGCCCCAGACCCCGGGAAACACCCGGCACCAGCAAGCAGAGCAACCAGTCTAAAACCCACCACCAGTCTTGACAACACCACCATCCGAGAGCCACCACCAATCTAAACGCCACCACGACACCACCACAAAGCCTCAACTTGCCAAAGAACAGAGAACGCCGGACAGGGAGAACCACCGGCGAAGACGGTGGTACAGGACCACCACCGCCAACCATAACAAGCCGCCAAAGAGAACAAGGCAACAAGAAGACAACCGGGAAAGACAACCTTACCTCCTTCACGAAGAGCACGACGGAAGAGGGGAAATAACTTTTGGAGGGGAGCAACCACCAAGAAAACTCCGCCGTCCCCGAGCGGAGTCACTTCTCAGGCGGCGACATCCGGCGAGAGCCCCTTCCGCAAGCCCACCCACCGACAAAACCCAACACAAAGTGAGATCCGAGCAAACCCTAGCCGCCAACCTCGCCGAGAAAGAGAACCAGTAGGAGAACCACCGCCGAGTCAAGTCCTCACAGAGCCGGAGTAGGAACCACCACCGGAGCCACTAAACGCCTCAATTCGCCGCCGCATAACTGGGTCAGCCACCAAATCGCAAACGAAGGAGAACCCCACCACGGATGAAGTCCCGTTGTTGACAAAAGGAGGATGATTTCCCATGGCGACGGGGTTTCGTCTCGGATACCACTCTCGTGAGATTTTCTTCTCAAATCTTCCCCTAATATGAGTAAGTATATATATATATATTTTTTTTAAATAGAAAAATGAGTAAGTTACAAAAAAACTAGACCAAAATCATGATATTTACAGTTTTTACTTGGTGTGATCCGATTCCCCACCCGATTACATCCGACCGGATAGCACATACGCGGGTTTGACCCGATTACACCCGATTCGGTTTTGTTTTTCTTCAAAATTCATAAATCGAGTCTGTAAACTTTCCCCCATTAATTCCGAAAACCGCAGACCCACCGCAGAACTCGGAAAAACTGAGGAATTCTCCCCAAATCCCTTCCCCTCCCCGCATTCACCTCCTTCACTCAGACAATGGTAGAAACCAGACAGTCGAAGAGAAGTTTGCGAAACCCTAATAGCGGCGCAAAGGAGGCGAAAGTGACGGAGAATCCGAATAAGGACGAGAATCCGGCGAAAGCGAAGGTTTATGTGGGGAAGAAGAAGAATCCTGAAAAGAGGGCGGCGAAGAAGATGAAGATCGGCCCAAAAGAGGATTCGGATGCGGCGGAGACGGTGGTTCCGACGGCGAAGGAAGGTTCATATTCGGTTCCGGAGACGGTGGTCGAAGCTTCTACTTCGAAAGTGAAGGTTTATGCGAAGAAGAAAAAGAATCCGGTGGTTCCTCCGATGGTTCCTCCGATGGTCGAAACTTCTACTCCGGTGGTTCCTCCGATGGTCGAAGCTTCTACTCCGGTGGTTCCTTCGGTTCCTTCGGTTCCTCCGGTGGTGAATGCTTCATCTTCGCTTCCTCTGGTGGCCGTTACGAGTGGTGGGTGTACGAATCAGGATGAAGAAGAAGAGAAGGAGCCTGAAGAAGAAGAAGAAGAAGAGAGCGGTGAAGAAGACGAAGAAGAAGGAGAGGCAGCAGCCAAAGGAAAGGAGATAGCCAATGACTCGAGTGGAGAATCAACTGAAGCAACCGAATCTGAATATGAATCAGAGAGTGAGATAAGAAGCAATAGGGAAAACTAGTAGAAATAGGGAATAATGTGTAGGGAAAACTAGTAATACTTGGAGCAATAGGACAACTAGGGAATACTTGGTAACTCTATTTGGTATATTCGTGATACTTGTGATAAATAGGATAACTGGGGACTACTTAGTAAAACTATATTAGTATAACTTTGGAAAACTTGGTAAAAATATAGCTGTAGAACTTGGTAAAACTATAGTAGTAACTCTAGGAAAACTTGGTAAAACTGTATGGCATAATTCTTGTATAACAGAGTGAAGTTGATTGTTATTTTGCAGATTGAGCAGAGGTTCATGGCACTAAAACCAAAGAGTTTGTACCTCCCTACTAGCAGCTATCAGCATCCTGTGAAGGTAGGGACACGGTGCTATCTCAAAGACGTGTTCAAAACGCTTGACGGCCTGAACCCGCCCCTGACCAAAAGAGAGAGGGAATGGTTTGTCTCGCATCTTCAGTTCAAACAACTGTTCCACATGCCTAAGGACCATAACCACAAGGTTCAGGGCATGTGGATGCTTGTGTTGCGAACAGCCGAGATCCTGAAGACGAAGAAAGTTTGGTTCGTTGTAAATGGAGTTCCTGTGCGTTATGGCCTCAAGGAACACGCGTTGATCTCGGGTTTGAACTGCCGAAAATATCCTCTTGGATATAAGGAAAGGGGTAATATGAATTTCATCACGCGTCATTTCGGTATGGGAACGGTGATGCATGAAGATGTGAAAGCAAAGCTTGAAGAAATGGGAGCTGGTAATGACAGATTGAAGATGGCTGTGTTGTTCTTCCTTTCGAGTATAGTTTGTGCACAAACGAAGACTGTAGATGGTGCACCGACGTTTTGGAAGTGTTTAAAAGGGTTGTGGATGATCTTGACTATTGTAGGACATTTCCTTGGGGGAGATTTTCTTACGACCTCATGGTGAAGGAGATCATGCACACGGTGGAACATTTACAAGCAAAAGGGGAGGGGGGTAAAGGCAGGGACACAGTGGCCCATTCCTGGATTATGTATTCATTTGGAGGTAAGTACAATAATTATGAGAATGTTGATGTTTATTTAATTCAAAGTAAGTCTTACAACTCATAATTGTTTTGTAGTTACTAGCGTTTGAGGCGATTCCTCAA
This sequence comes from Eutrema japonicum, assembly GCA_030161315.1. Lineage (NCBI taxonomy): Eukaryota > Viridiplantae > Streptophyta > Magnoliopsida > Brassicales > Brassicaceae > Eutrema > Eutrema japonicum. Next base: position 16,397,556 of record BSQW01000013.1, read on the forward strand.
TTGGGAAAGCGATTTAGGGAGAGTGTCCCAGAAGCAGACTCGATGTGTCCGAGGATGTGCAAGTCGAAGTTTAAGAAAGGAGATATGAAAGGCTTTCCGATTGAGGCAATCAATGAAGAACTTGGTACTACTCAGGTAAGTTACCTTGCATCTAAACATTTATTTAAGTTGGAAACATTTATTTGAGTTGGAAACATTTATTTGATTCATTCACAGCAGGACATTGACAGCCTCGTTTTAATGAGTTTGAGAGTGGAAAAGAATCTATTGGATCAAATCTTAGAGGAAGACGAGGATCGTGATGAAGATGATCTCGTGGTTGATAGTTGGATCAATCGCCTGGCCGGAGGTTATGCTATCTTCTTTGAAGACCTGTTTGATCAAGACGTTGATGCGCGTGCCAAAAAGGATAAGGAGATGGAACGAGTAGAGGCCCCACCGGTGCAAACACCTCCAACCGAATTGGCCGAGATCTTGAAGAGCATAAAAGAGATTCAGGAGAAGGTGAATGGATTTGATGCAATATTGGCTGTGGTGGAAGCATCTATGGAAGAGTAGAGAGCGAGGAATGGATAGATGTTGGTTGTTTCTCTCCCTTTTGGTTGTTTGTTGAACTTATTTCTTTGTTATTTGTTGGACATGGAACTTGGTGTTGGTTTAAACTTTTGTGGTGCTTTGTACATAGATCTTATGTTGATATTCGTAAAACTATGTTGGTTTAAACTTTTGTGGTGCTTTGTAGATCTTATGTCGATATTGCTAAAACTATGTTGGTAATACTTGGTAAAACTATGTTGGTAATGCTTGGTAATACTTGGTAATACTATGTTGGTAATACTTCGTAATACTTGGTAAAACAAGATTCTCATAAACAAAGCCATTGATAAGATTAGCTGAGCAAACATAATATGTCTTATACAAAATAGAAAGGAAGTTTTGGGATTATATAATATGTTTTATACAACATTTTAGATAATAGGTCTTAAACAACTACTTAAATCTCATTTTTCATTTCTTCAATCTTCTTTTGCATTTCTTCAATCTTCTCGCTCTGCTCTTCAACCTTCCGAATTAGTTTCGAAATCTCTTGCTCGACACCAAAAACCTACGGCTGGCAAAAGTGGAGTCCATCATCCTAGCAATGAACATTCAAATAGTTTTACATAGTTTTACTAGTTATCCGTCGAAGAACATTCAAATAGTTTTACCTAATTTAACTAGTATTCCCCAGAAAAACCTAGAAATGTAATTTTACCTTAAATTCGTTGCAGGTGAAGTACCTACTGCCCGGTAAAGTGTCGAAATCATTCCGAAACTTTGGCTGTGTGGAGACATCTTGCTTGATTTGTCCACCACAGGGGCATTTTGTTGGAATCCCATATTGGGCGTCGGCGATGAAGCCAAGCATGTCGAAATGCTCCTTCATCCGCTTCATCTCCTTACTGCGCCTCCTCTCCTCCTCTTATGGTTCAACGCAGAAGTTGTCCGTGTGGTGATAGCTACTTCCCATTTCGATTTCAGATTTCGTGAAGGAAGGAAGAGAAAAGGAGAGAGAGAGAGAGAGGGAGAGGGAGAGAGAGAGTTGAGATTTCAATTTTTGGAGACAAAAGAAACCTTGGCAAAAACATTTGTCAAAGTTGAAACCTTGGCAAAAAAAATTGAAAAATTGGATTTTTTTTTTTGAAATTTTTGAAATTTCAAATTTCGAATTTTCCTCTAAATATTTGGTTATAGTTGTCCAGAGTATACTAGTATTACGAGTTTGGGTCATAGTTGTACTTTTGCTGGTTTTATGTTTATCTAGTATTACTTGCCCTTAAGATATGTTTTACAAGTTTTACAGAATAGATAAGTGCTTAGACATATAGTTCTGATTGTTTTATGCAGTCATTTGCGTCAAATCAGTATTTAGGTTAGTAGGTCTTCCTAAACTGGCTATTACTATGTAAATGCTTTTAAAACTACAAGGACAATGTTGTGTAACTGTTTCCACAACAACTCATAAAAAGATGGGAATTTAATATTTTCCCTTTTTAATGATACTCTCTTGATGTTATAACATTTTATTCGACACCAAATATCATTCCAAATTTTTTATGCATACAAAAATTATCCACATTCGTCGTACTATTGGCAAAAGTTTGAAATAGTTATAGTAGTTATAACAAAGTTTGAAGTAGTTATATTTTGCCTCCGCAGTACGTTGCACCGTGTTTTAACATTTGTTAGCAACCTCTACAACCCAAACAAGCCGGTTGAATAATTACGTGCACCTTGTAGATAAAGTATATTGATACCGAGTTATACCTAGTTGTTTATAACAGAACATAATCAATTTCGAGGACATAAATAGTTTTACATAATGAAATACCAATTGTACTGAGTTGTTTTACAGAACAAAAGCTAACAAAGATCACAAGTTCTTATCTCCAAATAAAATACAGGGTAGTGTTCTTCGACGCCTTTTATTCGGTGTCCTTCGATGACGCGTTTCTCCTGCTGATGGAAACCTCGTCACTCTCCTCCTACCCTTTTTTATCTTGCGATCCGGAGGTAGGATTTGCTTCTCTTTGATGTAATCGGGGACAATCCATGCAAACATATCCGGGACAACATAAATGGACCTGTGATAAGCCAATGCCCACAACTCCGTCCAATAATATTTCGAACACAACTCATGGACTTCTATTTGGGTATCACGACAACTAACTCCACGCTGCTAGTGCGTGGAGACAAGTATACTTCTGAATATCGAAGAACCTACAAGAGCAACTCTTCCTTTCCAAGTTCACCAAATAAACCTTAGTATCAATATCAACGACTTCGTATTCGAGCTCGTAACTGTTTACCTCCCTCACGGTTAATTTCTTAGCAGTAGCCCAGTTATCATGCAAGAAGTTCTCAACCAAAGGCACCAGTTTGTTATCAACATGTCCTGACACGGCCTCTTTCCTGTGCTCGTTAAACCAATCAGAAAACTTTGCAATGATAGTATCCAGCATGGGTATTAAGGAGTACTTCCTCGCGTTGTTAAAAGTGTTGTTCAGAGATTCCGCAAAATTGCTCGTGTCTAGGTTGTATCGGGCACCGGGAAAAAAACATCTTGACCATTTTTCCTTCACGGTGCCTTCCTCCACATACTTCGCCGCGGAAGGAAATCTCCCCTTAAACATGTTGTAACGACTGTAGAACTCAACCTCTATGTGAGCCCAACCGCACTCCTGGAATCTGAAAGCCACTACGTATTTGTTTGCATTAGAAGCATTATCTTTCACGTTTTGGGCCAAATGCCATAAACAATACCCATGCCGAGCTTGTGGGAACACGTTTGCTATTGCGTTGATGAGGCTTGGATTTCTATCACTCACAAATACCAATTCAGAGGAGTCCCCTAGGTTGCCTAAAACGCTTTTCAACATCTCGAAAAACCATGTCCTACTCGCATTGTTTTCACCGTCGAGTACACCGAACGCTATGGGATAAATGTGACGATTAGGATCTTGAGCAATGGCGAAAACTAGTACTCCACCATATCCTTTCTTCAAGAAATTTGCATCCACAATTACCACTTTCCTCATGCATGCAAACCCTTCAATGCTAGCTCCCAAAACTACGAATAGATACTTGATTTTCTGCCTCATCCAGTTCCACACTAGTTATCGTTCCAGGATTGACCTCCTCTAACACGTACAAATAACTATACAACATCTTGTACCCATCTTCCGGACTACCACGCATATCACAAACCGCTTGATTTTTCCCTCTCAACGCTGTCGAGTATGCTATTTCTACACCATATTCTTGCCTAACTAGTTCCCTAATGACATTAGGCCTTGGAGTTTCGAGTTTCCCAGGATATTTCTCACTCAGATAAGATGAAACTAGCTGTGATGAGCCTCTCTTCTTATCAACGCTTTCACTCTGATCAGCCCGGTTGCATGTGTGCATCTTAGTATACGTTCTAATAGAAAACATATCCGTATTATCAATCCTTGCTGCCCGTAGACCCCAACTACATCTTTGTATAGAACATTTAACCACCCACCGCGTTCTATCAGAATGTTTTATAACATAATCAAAAGAGTTAAGAAATGACAATTTCTGGACCAACTCTATAACCGCCTTCTTATCTCGGAATTCTTGAAGCACACTCACACCAAAACCGTCTTCCCATGGAGCTACAAACTGAATACCTTCAACAACGGGTGATTCCTCATAATATTCATCACGCATACCCGATGTATCCATACTGTTATCCTCCAATACATCATCATCATCCTCTCTCACCTCCTCTTCTTCATTTGCTTGTCTGTTGTCTACGTACAACGTCAAGGCATTAGGTCCTATTTCATCATCACTTCGGTTGTCATAGTTCATACCATACGAGCTTTTCCCCGCTATCGACTGTTGCGAGGGCAACTCCGGTCTAGTCATGACCTCCACATTCAAAACAGGTCTACGGTTCTCTTTATCAACGGTCATTACATAACCAGCAAGATCTTCATCATCATCAATACTCAAATGTTCTTCACATCCAACCACCATAGGAAAGTAACTTAATTCCAATCTAACCTTACTTTCATCTAACGCATGCTTCTTGTATAGCCTACCTTCTACCTTCTCCAAAGTTATCTCCTCTTTCAACACTACACTATAAATGCGCCCCTGGCATTTATAATAGATGCAGACGTTGTTGCTCATTCTATCCTGCGAAAACAACACCAAACAACTCAATATATACTTATAGTTGTACCCAGTTTTACGCTAGTTGTTCACAGTATTACGCTAGTTGTTCACATTATTACGCAGTTGTCCTCAGTTATACCACCATTTTAATTAATAAATGATTATTCACAGTGATACCTAGTTGTCCCTAGTTCTCCTCGCGCAAGAACACAAATTTATTCGATTTCGGGTTCCAATCTGCATACAATTCACAACGACTCTACCTCTAAAATGCATTTCTACTCAATTTAAAGTCTCAATCGACACAGAATCATTGGCTAAACACCAATGTGCAAACTCATGGATTGAATCTACCAATGGAGCTCAATGTGAATCTACCAATCCCTAAACCCAATGGAGCTCAATGGAGATCGACGGAGAAGCACAAACCTCGCTGGAGATCGACGGACTCGCGACGGAGGCAATGACTGCTGGCCGGAGACGCGACGGCGCCGACGTCGGAGCTGGATGGATTCCCCGCGTCGAGTTTTCTGTTTTTTTTTCTTTTGTCCAATAGAAACCAGTGGGCAAATTTGGCTGGGTTTGGGTATTTGGCTGGGTTTGGATAGGGCAAATTTTTCATTTCACACACTCATTAAAAGAGAGAGTGGTATTGTGATTAAGTTAGGGTAGTGATGGTTTTTTTCCCCTCATAAGGGTATAGGAGGTGAATTTCCCACGGCGACGCCAACGCCGGAGAGAAACCTCTCAGATCTAGAATCAAAGTCGACTCTCAACCGGATTTTTGAGAGAGAAATCGCCGCGAATGAGCTCACTCGCGCGACTCTGTGTTTTTTATAACTGAAATAAAGTTTAGTCTATATTTGTTCTAAATATTTGTGCTACTTTAGGATCTCTTTTTTTTTTTTTGTCAACCAAAAAAAATTGACTTAGGGAATCTCCAACTCCACTATGTTTCCCTTTCTAAACTCTATTTTAGAGTAAAATCTTCTCAAACCCCACTCTATTTCCCACTCTAAAATAAAATAACATATTTTTTACTCTATATTTAGAGTAAACCTATTTCTTACTATATTTTAGAGTTAAACTTTTTATTTATAAAATAGTCTTTTAACTTTTAATTTTTTTTTATTTATAATTGAAACAAATAATAATAATAATATTTTATTGTAAGAAAATCAGTTTTTCATTTAAATTACTATAGTTTTTTCAAAGATACATCACACTAAACCACCTCTTGTGATGTGTTTACATTATTTGGGACAATTTGCAATGTAATATTGTTTTGTTTCTCCTTTATCACAATTTGACATTTTCTTTTGCAAACTCAAGAAAACAAATTATTATTTTTATATGATGTAATGTAATTTTCGTTGTGTAATAAAATTTTAATTTAAATAATATCATAATTTATAAAAGTTTTGCAAAAGAATAAAATAAATGGGGGTAAATTCTAAATTTTATAAATAAAATGTATTATTAATAAAATAGAAATAAAATATAATTTAAAATATTCCTTTTTAAAGTGAAAAATAGAGTAACACCTTGAAACAAAATTCAACTCTATTTTAAAATAAAAAAAATAGAGGAATACATTGGAGATGGTCTTAGCACCGCATCCGGAGTTAGGGTGGTACTCACTGTTCAAATGCACATGGTCCCATATTTTTAATTAATTTTCATTTGTATTTTAGTGGTTCGGAATTTTATATTTTTATCAAATAGGGTCTAATTTTCAAATCATAGGTATTTTTAATCCTTAATGTTTTGAAAAAATATAACCATAGCACATGGTATACAATTGTGTTGAAGTTTAACTAAACTTTTAAAATTACTAACTCGTTTTTTTTTTTTGAACATTAACTCGTTTATAATTCAAATTCTTGATAAAAAACTTATAATTAGACATAATCATGATTACATTTGAAATTTAAATTTATTGTCAACAAGTCATTAAACCTCATCGCTAGGTTGATCACTCTTATCAAACTTATTTGCCTCATTTTCCTCGCTACCATCAATTACATCTTCTACTTGATATAGTTTTGCAGATCGATAAGGAGAATGTCGTCAAGAGTTTGATTTGGCAATTCATCAACGTTAACTATATGCCCTCTTGAAATAACTTTTATAAACCGATAACCGATAACTTTCATCCAAAGAAATGGGGGCTCAGAGACGCACAATCTTTGGAGGGTCCTTAGAACTTGCTACTAGCACAATACCCATTTGTTTACTTTGTTGGAATGGTCATTTTGCGCAACTGTATATCATTTTCGTTTAACTTTGATGGTGTTTTTTTGCTGCAACAATTTGGTCGCTCCTTGTTTATGATGCTCATAGAACCAAATCGGTCCAAGATTTAACCATATAGAAGAGAGAAAATCAAGAATCAAAAAGAGCTGATCGAGATTACATTTCGTGCTTTGATACTATGAAAATAAAGCCATGGTTTTAGCGGTTGATTAGTTCCGTGATATTGATGAAGAATAGATCATATATTATAGAGTTAAACTAATACATATAACTACAGTTCCGTGATATTGATGACGAATAGATCATATATTATACGTATATGGAAATATACGAATTATATCAATCAAAGAATCTCAAGATCAAGAATGAATTATTATTACCCAAAAAAAAAACTATAGTTACAACTTACAAGTGAAGAATGATCAAAGATAATTCCTCAAGATCTTTGTTCTCACAGAAACGGGAATAGTGACGTTGTGAACTCCATCGGTCCAACACAAGCTCCCAAAATAAAAATCACTGTTCACTTTATGATTCGTTCTCACTCTCACACTAAACGTAATCTTTGTAGTGTTGGAACCAAACGCAAGTGTCTTCGGATTCACCTCGAGCTCTATACCAAAAGGAGTCTCAACCACGGGTCTGTAAACTGAACCTGCCGGTCCAACATTCGTCACGGTTCTAGTCACTGTAACCTCTCCAGTGAGACTTGGGATTGTGATTGAAGGCAAGTTGAAATTGAGCATCGATGGCTTTGGCCAAGGGCACTTGTGATCTTTGCCAATTAGTTTGGAAATTTCTAAATCACCGTAATCCGCATAACACAAGTAATGAACATAGTCATCAAAGCCCATGTCATATACAAGTCCCGGGTCTGTTACTTTGTCCGGGTTGATCAGGCCTCCTCCATAGTCAAACGGGTCAGCAAGTTTAGGCGTTGATCCCTCTGAAAATATAGGCTCTCCAAATGGATCGGTTCTCCATGCTTCATTCCAATTAGAGAAAACGGAGAAAGTAAAGATGTTTAGTAAAAGTGTTCGAACATACTAGATTCTGTGTTAATTCGGTAACTAATTATTTTATAAAACCCAAGAACCGGTTACAGGAACGGAACTGAAACCCGGATTGAACACCCCTATTTTTTAGTATAGTTTCAGAGTGAGAACCTGTTGTGACAAGAGCGGATCGGATTGCTGCAGGAGACCAGTCAGGGCGGGTTTGTCTGAGTAGCCCAACGATTCCCGACACAACAGGAGTCGCCATTGATGTTCCTGACATTACCTTATACACACCAGATACTGCAGAAAGAATGCTAACACCCGGTGCTGCTATGTTTGGCTGCATTATTATTCAGCACGGTCACAAAATTCGATCAACACTTGCATCAATGTGTTAAAAGAAAAAACAAAGAGAGTTAATTGCTACACAAACCTTCAGTATGGCTGGAGAAACTGAATTAGGTCCTCTACAAGAGAAACGAGCCACTCTAGATGCAATGGGCCGGCCAATGAGTGTCTTTGAAGGGCTTAGCTTTGCTATAGGCACCCTGGAAAAATCAAGATCGTTCATGTGCCAAATATAAAAAAGAACATAAAAGTGATAATTAAAGAAAGGTGGTGAAGATTTATTACTCGGTGGTTTGGATATAGTATAAAATGTCGGCTCCGAATTCGTAATCTACCACGGCGCAAGGAAAATCAGAGCCACCACAACCCGTAGGATCAATTACAGATTGTGCAAAGATCATGCCAGCACATCCAGCCTTCATTATACGATCCGCCTTTTCTTTAGCTTCGTTGTTTGATGTAAACGCAAGCACGATTTTTCCTTTAGTTTGCCCTTGTGCGATAGAGGTTTCCATCATTTCATCTGATAATATAAGATCAGTAAATCCAACTTCTCGCAATGTGTTTAAACCTTCACCCTGAAACAATGCAATGAAAACTAGAAATGAATTGCAGAATCCCCATCGAGTCTTTGAACGCAACTTGCGCTCCTAATAGCATCTCCAATGGGTGGCTCTTAGCAAATGAGGTGGGGTTTTTAACCAAAAAAAAAAAAATGAACAGTATAAGAACTAGTTCTTAAAGAAGAGTTTTAAGATCATCTCCAATGGTGAACCCCATCATGGGGTTTTCTTACTAATTTTTTAATCATAAATTTTGATTATTTAAAATTTTAAAACCCATAAGTTTTTGAACCTCCAATGGTGAACCTCATTTAGGGGTTCTTAAAAAAAAATTTAATATGTAAAAATTATAATTCATTAATATGTAAAAAAAAGTTTATAATTTTAAAGTTGAAGTTATGAAAAAGTTTTTTTTTTTAAAAAGTTAAGAATCTTTTTTTGTAAGTTAAAGTTAAGAAAAAGTAAAAAAAAAAATCTGGCAAAAAAACAAATCGGCGAATTAGAAGTTGACTCGTGGCTAAGAACAATGTAAGAACCCTTAAGAACCGGTTCTTATAACTCTTGTTTAAGAACCGGTTCTTACACTGTTCATAAATTTTTTTTTTTTGGGTTAAGAATCTCATCAAATAGTATAAGAGCCTCCCATTGGAAATGCTCTAAGAACCGGTTCTTAAGGGGGTTCTTACACTGTTCTTAGCCACATGTCAACCTCTAATTCGCCGGAATTTTTTTTTTTGACATATTTTGTTTTTACTTTTTTTAACTTTAACTTAAAAAAAAAATTCTTAACTTTTTTTTTTTTTTACTTTTTCATAACTTCAACTTTAAAATTATAAACTTTTTTTTACATATTAATGAATTATAATTTTTACATATTAAACTTTTTTTTTTAGAAATTCTAATGAGGTTTACCAATGGAGGTTCAAAAATTTATGGGGTTCTAAATTTTTAAATAATCAAAATTTATGATTGAAAAATTGGTAAAAACCCCATGATGGGGTTCATCATTGGAAATGGTCTAAGCCTTCTCACGAGGGCACGTATGCCTAGGTGTCACAAATCATAGTAAAAAGAAAAACATCATAAAATAATAATTAAATTGAAATCAGGAGAATGGGTCATACGAGGATTGTTAGATTGTTTCCAAGAGTGATGGGCATTGGGAAAGCACGGTCCATGGATGTAGCAGCTACGGTTATTATCCATGGAGCAACGTTATCAACAGTTTGAGCGTTAGGTCCTTCGTTCCCAGCAGCACAGACAACGGGAATGCCTTTCATCACCGCTTGGAATGAACCAAATGCAATATCGTTCTGATCAATATCAAAACTCGCAGGCGCGTCAGTACCAATCGAAATAGATATAACATCAACCCCATCACGTATGCTATGCTCGATTGCTTTAAGCACATCAGGTGTAACACATCCAACATTGCCCCAACACGCCTTGTACACGGCTATACGCGCATGAGGAGCCGCGCCTCTAGCGGCTCCTCCAGCAAGTCCATGGTAGCTTGCTTTCTCCACAAAAGAACCAGCAGCTATCGCAGAAACGTGTGTCCCATGGCCTACACCATCTCTAGAGGACCTAAACTCATCTTCTCCAGTGAAATCATATTGTCCATCCCTTACCTCAGAAAGACCGTCAGTAAAGAACTTAGCCCCTATAAGCTTCTTGTTGCAATGCGTTTAAGCGTCAAATCCATCCCCAGACTCACATTTTCCCTTCCAACGATTCGGAATCGGTCCTAGACCTGTGTCGTTGAATGACTCTGACTCTGGCCATATCCCTGAGTCTATGACACCAATAATAGCTTCACTACCCAAGCGGGTATCATGTAGAAGACCTTTTGGAGAACTAGGCAAAAGCCCCAAGTAATCGAATGTCCTGGTTGTTTTCAACCTCAGTACTCGACTTAGTAGAACACAAAGAACCTCGGGATGCGCTGACAGGAAGAAAAAAAATCGATTACGCCATGAATATAATTTCTTTTGAGTTTAATGGACAAAACATTGATATAAACTCAATGAACATTTTAAGTTACCTGAGAGGTTCTTCGCTTGGGAAGCGGTAAGTTTTGCTGCAAACCCGGAAAACCCATGCTTGTAACTGTAAACTATAGAATTCTTGGCAGCTTCTTTGCTATGACAAAAAAAATAATATAGAACCAGAAAATGAGCATAACATCAGTTTCATAAGGATTGTAAGAAATAACAAAATATTTAAGTACCTTCCAAGAATTGGTTCAAGAATTTGGTAATGTGATTTAGTAACCAGCTCAGGTGTATCATGTTGCGTTGCTCCCAAGTGAACAATGTGAATCTGGGATTAAACGGAAAAACAAAAGATAGTTCATATCATCAATCAAAAGATAAAATAAATAAGCCTGCAGAAAAAAGCGAAACATACCTTGTTCAAGCCATTGACTTGTGCCACAAGGATTAACACCAGACTGATGACCACATGACACACCTTAGAACTTGTATCTGCAATCAGAGAAGAGAACCTCATTTCTAGGGTTTAGAGATATGTGAAGGGTAATAACAATCTTTCCCCCTCAACAATGATTCTCTGATTGCATCACAAGCTGCTAGGGCATATCTTTGTTTTGTCTCATATTTAAAAGGGATATATAAGAAAACAGGTCAAACTATCAAAACTAATTTAACTAGATTCTTAAAATAGACATACCCAAGTACCGGACACAGTTAAGAAATAAACAAATTACCATTTTAAACAAAACATATAGTTAGTTTGACTGCTGAATTTGGGACTCGATTTTTGGCATTCCACCTAACATGTATAATATAATAGTAAACTATATATAATAGCAAACTCAATTTTTGGACTGCTGACGTCAAAATTTTTTTATAGGTGTTACAAATTGTGTTAAAAAATGGCTTGATATTAAAAATTTGGTCCCATGGTAAAAAAAGATAAAAAAAAATACATGGAAACAAAATCAATCGGTACTTTGTTGACACCGTAACTTTGTGGCAACTGGTATCAAGAAACAGCAATAAAGAGCTCCAAAAACCCCTCCAGCGGGCCGCGAGCAGCAGCCGGACACAGCCTATCCTCACCATCACCACAAGAACCGCTCCATACCAGTGAGGTCAGAGAAGCACGACCACTGAAACCACCTTGACAAAACCATGCGAATCACCCAGATCTTAGATGCCGATCCAAGCAGAATATAAGGGTAGATAACGCCGAAAAAGTAGACGCATATCGACAACGGACCACTGCTCAACACCAGAACGAGAGCGACCTCCACCTTACGACGCCAAAACACAAAACCAAAAACTTTCCTTATAACTGCCAATAAGCCTTGAGAGTCCTGGAGCCAACAAGAAAAAAACACACGAACGGCGAGGGGGCCTCTCATGGTACCGGCGATGAGCGCCGGATGATAAGCTCAAATGTAATACCCTAAAGTACTAACAGCTTTGTCGATTGTAGTATTTAGGGGTCGAATCCACAAAGACTCAAGAATCACACAATAGAAATTATAGGTTCGACTTAAGCTAAGTAATCAATAAAAATAGGAAGCAATAAAGTAATCAAGAGTTGTAAATTCAATGGAGAAAGATAGGTTCAGGGTATTTCTCAGGAAATCAGAGAATGCAGGTAAATCAATCAGTCATGGTTCAGATTAAGCACGGTTCTTGAACTCAAATCACTAGACTATAATTAACCAACTGCCGTTTCGAGAATTATCTAATCTAAATCTCAGAATTCCAAATCTCTTTGCGAATCCTAAAGTCTAAACCAGCATTAAGTTCAAGTTTGATTTGTTCACAAAACAACTAAACCAAATCTCTTTGCAAATAGTTATTTTGCTCACCCTAGATTCTATCAGATTATCAATTGCACTGTCGTGCCTAACCAATTAACCTAAGATCTAAGTTCTAGGTGATCAATCTATAATTAGCTTTAAGAACAGCTTATGGTGAAGAACTAATTCAGATTATGAACCCTAACCAACTAATCAACCTAACATTCAAAGAGATCCTTTATTGAGAACCCTAAACATAACAGGAGATCTACTCAGACATAGAGATTGAAACAAACAACATGATTGAATAAATCTCTGAAATAAATAATAAAGGTAGAAAGAAACAAGGGTTCGAAATCTTCTCTCTCACGAACAGAGTTTCAGACTTGTCTCCCTCACAGCTCTCTCAACCAAAAACCAAAGTAGAATAAAGCGTAGCCAAAACAAGTGGCTGAAAAACCTAATTATAATGATAAAACACGTTTGGGGATTCTTGTAATTATTAAAGTCTTCTGGACCAAAGTGTGAAATCTTCAGACTTGTAGAAAGTCGCGATTCTTCTCTTCATACGATCAGTATCGACCGATACCATAAGTGGTGTCGATCGATACTCAGCTCATCTGTTGACTCTTCAGACTGGTGTCGATCGACACCAATGCTACAAATCGATCCTTAGCTCCAAAATGCTCCAGAATCCTTCAATATCTCTAATAAGCTCCAAACGTACCTAAACCTGTAAAGACTCGAAAAGACTCCAAAAATACTAGAAAGACTCTATAAATAAGACACATATCATAGTTAAAAACGGGTAAAAACCATGATATATCAACTCCCCAGACTTAGCCTTTGCTTGCCCTCAAGCAAACATAAAACCAAACAAGAGAAAGAGGTTTGAAAAACACGGAGACTCACCTGTTCTTGTAACATTACTATGACCTTTCTTCTTAGTGCTCCACATATCACCTAACCAGTTCCAAATCTAACCACCATGTATTTCTCCGTAGACATTCGTAGTTCCCCATAATCCACACATAATTTCGCACATTGTCCAATAAAACCCTCATTGCCAGTTTCATCGCTGTGACTTATGCCAAAACCTTCTAGAATCTTTCCCAAACAATATCATGACAAGAGAAAGCACCCATTTTCACACTTTTTGGTATTGTTTCCTCTCCCCTAGACTTATTTTACAACATGTTATTCTTGCATATACATATTAAGGATTGAGATGCGAGTATTGATGATGTTTGCCACCGAATCCCCGGTTCTTCCCTCAAAATGTATCAAAGGTGTAAGCGAATAATGGTATCACAAGAAATTTTCCTAACCTCACTTCCAACCTTTGTGTGATCATTTCTTCCAAGCAGAATAATGGGATCGTTGGAAACTTTCCTAACCCTCTACTCAGAAGAAAATCCTTTCACATTTTAATGCTTTTATTTATTAACTTATAACAAGGGAGAGGAATACCATTACTTTCTACACATGGGTTCCTTTGTCAGATATGAATGAGGATTAGCTTACTTTAATGCTGTGAACAACAATCACATCGATGAAATGCAAAGAATTAGCTCAGGCTTTAAAGGATTCTGCTAAAAATATGGGCGTCTTCTAGTTAACTGGTCAGCCTTTGGATTTTTCATTAGTCTGATCTAGAACTGATTCTGTAACAGTGGTCACTTAGAAGTCAAATCAGAACAAAAGATTCAAGAAAAAGATCATAATCTCCAACAGGTTTTGACTCAATAAAACGATTTTTGACTAAAAAAGGACTGACTCTAAGAAAAACAAAAACACTGTCAGCAACTACCTCCCCCAGACTTAAACTACAATGTCCCCAGTGTTGTCGAGTCTAGAGTTGGTAAAAGTAATCAAAAGAACTGAGTGGAGGCGTGAAAAACGAAGAAGTTACCGTGTTGGTGTTAGGGTATCGACCGACACACAACCTAGTATCGATCGATACCAGGCGTAGGTCGACACAGAAAACTTCCTGACATCGATTTGGATGCAATGTTGTGCTGAATTATGATAGATGATCCAATCGTGAGGTGGTTAACACTGTTAGATCGATACCAGACTTAAACTACACTGTCCCCAGTGTTGTTGAGTCTAGAGTTGGTAAAAGAAATCAAAAGAACTGAGTGGAAGCGTGAAAAACGAAGAAGTTACCGTGTTGGTGTTAGGGTATCGACCGACACACAACCTAGTATCGATCGATACCAAGCGTAGGTCGACACAGAAAACTTCCTGACATCGATTTGGATGCAATGTTGTGCTGAATTATGATAGATGATCCAATCGTGAGGTGGTTAACACTGTTAGATCACTCAAGCACAAGTTAGAAGCAACAAGAAATCATAATCGCATAAATCCAACAAAGTTCAGAATCATAAGTAGTTGACAAAACAACTCAAAATAACAAAAGAAAAGAAAAAAAAAAAAAAAAAGAAACCAGATAGAAGAAGTAACTAATCCTCCTCAGAATCATCCTCAACTCCAACGGTGTGAGAGGGGCCGGCATCTGATGGTGAACGCGGATGAGATGGTGCAATGCATCCGCACCGAGAAATAGTAGCGATGGCGTTCCAGATGCTCTGGAAACTCTCAACCACATACTTCTGAAAACCATCTGTCTCCATAGGGATCTGAGGTGGTGTAGGGAGAGCAGGCGCAGAGGAAGATGGGTGACGAGCTCATCCTGACTGACCTCCAGCAAGGTCAGGAAGTGGTGCGTCCTCAGAATCATCAGCAGCATCAGCTCTAGTGGAAGAACCTCGGCTTCGACGAGTAGGTGGTGCAACAGCCATCAGACGTGGGTCAGGCTCAAAGCGCAGCTGATGGGGATCGACACCAATGTCGGTCAGCTCGGTGTTAGGGAGCTGCACCAGAAAGTCTCCATCTGTATTGGAGAAATACCAACGTCGCTCAGGTTTCAACCACCTGAGGTTCTGCAGATGTCTCTCATCCATGAGAGTGCGTGTGGTGACTATCGAGCAGCTCGCTGTGCTAATCCTGAAGTGCTGGAAGATAGGAGTGAGAAGACTACCCACTGTCTCTGTCTTCCGAGCTGCACCACGACTGGCGCCTAAGAATGACTTGGTCTTCAAAGAGACCAGATGATGTGCGAAGACAACTCCCAGGTTGACCTCTAGCTCAAGCTCAGGCCACTCGTAGTTCGCGACATCAATGATATCTCCAATAGCCATGGAGAACATAATCAGCTCGGACAGCCTCATCTTGTTAGGCTCCATCTTGCACAAGATGGTGTTGCTCAGGATACAAACCAAGGATCGCAGAACTGGGTGGCGCACATCCATCTGAGTGGAAATCTTGGAGTGATAGGCTCCATTCCCGAAATGCTCCCAGAAAGCCTGCACATCGAGAAACTGTGTAGGCAAAGCAACCTTCCTGAAGTCCCTTCGGAAACCATAGATATCGCAGAGATCTGGGAGTGGCAATCGATACCTCACTCCTCGAATCAGAAAGGTCATCGTACCTTCCTGTGCATCCTTGAGAACCTCGTCCTGATAGTATTTGCGTACGGTCTCGAGGAACTGACGTACCAAGTCTGGGAAGAGATCATACTGCTGTACGGGCATAGTACCTAACCCAATCTTCCCAATCAAATGCCTGAGTTCCCTGTTAATACCCAAGCGACGCATGGTGTGAGTGTCAACAAACCTAGTGGTCTGCACATCAACGTTCTGCCACGTGTTGTAAAACATCGTGTCAGAGTCGTCCCAGGTCTGAGAGATAGTCCTGAAGACGCAGTCCTCTGCAATCTCCTTGGGGGTTCCTTCCTAGAATCGCGTTGGAGGAATCCTTGCCTTCTCATTCCTCCTAGGCCAAGGAGGCCTAAATGTCACATCCAGAGTCGCAGGAGAGGCAGAAGTGGGAGGAGGTAGTGAGGATGATGGCAAGTGTGGTGCAGAGATGTCACGCAGGGAAGAGTGGGGAAGGATAAGAACCTCCTGCGTTCCAGTAATCTCCACTTTGTAACGGTCATTGGCGAAGCAAGCCTTCACTGTCCCTCTATGCCAAGTTACACCATCAAACACCTCGACTGGAGTCAGCAAGCAGCACTCTTTCGGAATACGATCAGCTGGTGGGTTGGAACTCGAGGCGTCACATGTTCGTGCTTTCTTGCGTGAAGACATCTGCAATCAAAGCCAAAGAACACATCAAACACATAATAAGTCTCAAAATTCTAACAAACACAGCAAATGCGACAAAAAGGCATCGTGTATCGACCAACACTAAGGGGGTATCGATCGATACCCGGCGATTTCGAAAACTTCCCGATCCAAAACTCGCAATCAGAGCCTAGACAAGCATAAAGGTGTCAAAATTCCTCTAGAATAACTTAGGTAAAGCATATTCATCTATCAAATCTAGTTCTAAGAGGCAAAAATTCGAAAAATCCCAAACCTTGTTTCATGTATGGAAAAAAAGGAATTCGTGTGTCATACCTTGCATATCGAATGAATGGATGATAGATATAGGAAGAGCACGAGAATCTAACAAGGTTAGGCCCTTGAATCACTCAAATCCGTGAAAAATTGAAGAATTTGCGATTTTGAGAGTGAAAAGTGTCGGGATCGATCGATGGAGGCTGAGGAAGAAGAAAGGAAATCCCGAGGGTTTTAAAGAAAATTTACCTGCGCGTTGGGTATCGACCGATACCATTACTGGTATCGATCGATACAAAGACCAGTGGTCGATGCACAACTTGTTTCTCCTGGTGTCGATCGATACCAGCAGTGGATGCTTCTTGTATAGTAAAAAACACAAGACACAAAATCGAAAAAAAAAATAAAAATACTTATATACAGACTTACCAGTGGGTTGCTTCCCATTAAGCGCTTGTTTAACGTCACGAGCTTGACTTTACCGACGATCAGGTAGTGGGTGCATCATCCAGAGGTACCATGTGTCCTCTTGGAATCTCGACTTTCGCCCAATAGTATTTCACCCTTTGTCCATTGACAGTGAACTCTTTGCCTGATGTACTTAGTAGGAAAACTGCACCATGTGGTCTGATTTTCTTGACTGTGAAAGGGGCTGGCCAACGAGAACGTAATTTTCCGGGAACAATTGTAAACGTGAGTTATACAGAAGTACATGGTCATTGGGTTCAAAGTGTCTAGAGAGGATCTTCTTGTCGTGATATGCATTAGTACTCTCCTTGTATAGCTTCGAGTTCTCATAGGCGTGGTGCCTAATCTCATCCAGCTCATTCAGCTAAATCAATCACCTCTCAGCAGCAGTTTTGATGTCAAAGTTCATCATCTTTGTAACCCATGCTGCCTTATGCTCGATTTTCACTGAAAGATGACAAGCTTTCCCATAAAGCAAGTGAAACGGTAGTCCCAAGTGGTGTTTTGAAGGTAGTCCTGTAAGCCCACAGTGCGTCATCCAGCTTTGCAGACCAATCATTCCGAGTAGTACCCACTGTCTTCTCCAGAATCTCCTTGATCTGCCTGTTAGAGACCTCGACCTATCCACTAGTCTGAGGATGATAGGGAGTAGCCACACGATGATTCACACCATGCTTCTTCAATAGCTTTTCGAAAACCTTGTTAATGAAGTGAGTGCCACCATCACTTATAACAATTCAAGGTACTCCAAATCGAGGGAAAATTATACTATTGAACAGCTTAAAGACCACTAAAGAATCATTGGTTGGACTAGCGATTGCTTCCACCCACTTAGACACATAGTCTACAGCAACCAGGATGTCCTTATTCCCATATGATGAAGGAAAAGGACCCATAAAATCGATGTCCCAACAGTAAAAAACTTCAACCTCAAGGATGAAGTTCTGTAGCATCTCATGTTGCTTACTGATCTTCCCTCGCCTCTGAGAAACATCACACTGCGAGATGAAAGCATTAGAATCCTTAAATATAGTAGGCCACCAGACGCCTGCTTGAAGAACCTTGAACACCGTCTTGAAAGTAGCGAAGTGTCCAGCATACTCATACCCATGGCAATAAAATAGCACCTCAGGTACTTCAGTTTCTGCAATGCATCTCCTGTACAATCCATCAGAGCAATGTTTGTACAAGTAAGGTTCATCCCAAAAGAGTCTCCTTATGTCACGCATAAATTTCTTCCGATCATATTTCTTGAGGTGCTTTGGCTCGTCCTCTGCAGCAAGATAGTTGGCGATATCAGCGTACCATGGTCGATCGGGAACAGTCACAACAGCTAGATGCTCTTCAGAAGCACCATCGTACACCGTAGACAAAACTTGTCCGAAAATCGGTGGGTATCGATCGACACTAGGGGGTGTCGATCGATACCGACGTGTGAAAAGTTTAGGTTCTCGGTATAATCACCTTGAAACCCAGTTTCGTTGAAGTAGATGTTCTCTTCTGGTAGGAAATCATCAATAGGAACATCTTCATCAATCCTTATCCGCGAAAGATGATCAGCAACCCCATTTTTGATGCCCTTCTTGTCCTTAACTTCAATGTCAAAGCTTTGGAGCATAAGGACCCAACGACAAAGATGAGGTTTTAGATCCTTATTCTGCAGCAGATATTTGAGAGCAGCATGGTCGGTGTGAACAATCACCTTGCTCCCAATCAGGTAGGACCGAAATTTCTCAAAGGAGAAAACAACTGCAAGTAGTTCTTTCTCTGTGGTGATGTAGTTACGCTGAGCATCATCCAATGTCCTACTGGCATAGTAGATAACATGGAGTTTCTTATCCTTCCTCTGACCCATAACAGATCCCACAGAAAAATCAATAACATCGCACATAACCTCAAAAGGTAGAGTCCAATATGGGGCTTGTACAATAGGAGCACTCACCAAGGCCTTCTTAATCTCCTCAAAGGCTGCAAGACAATCTGGTTTGAAGTCGAATTTGACCTCCTTGCATAATAGGGCGGTGAGTGGGCGCACCAGTTTTGAGAAGTCCTTGATGAATCTTCTGTAAAACCCAGCATGACCAAGGAAGCTTCGAATGTCCTCTACAGAATTCGGTGGTTGGAGGCTTGTCATGGCCTGAATCTTGGTTTTTTCAACTTTGATCCGTGCTTCAGAAACCTTGTGCCCAAGAACAATGCCATCATGAACCATAAAGTGACACTTTTCCCAATTAAGAACCAAGTGCTTCTCTTCACATCTCTGTAGCACATTGCACAAGTTATCAAGACAGCTCTTGAATGATGATCCATACACTGAAAAATCATCCATGAACACCTCCATAAAATCCTCAATCATGTATGTGAAGATAGACATCATGCATCTCTGAAAAGTAGCTGGAGCATTACATAATCCAAAGAGCATTCTTCTGTAAGCGAATGTGCCATAGGAACATGTAAAGGTTGTCTTCCCTTGGCCCTCTAGATGTATCGGAATCTGAAAGAAACCTGAGTATCCATCGAGAAAACAATAGTATGGATGACTTGCCAATCTCTCCAACATCTGATCAATGAATGGTAATCTTTCCTTGTGGCTGCATTCAACTTCCTGTAGTCAATGCACATTTGATGCTCAGTGATTGTCCTTGTAGTGATCAGCTCGTCCTTCTCATTTTCACCATAGTTATCCCTCCTTTCTTAGGAACAACATGAACTTGACTGACCCAAGAGCTGTCTGAGATGGCATAGATAATCCCTGCTTCCAGGAGTTTCATCACCTCCTTCTTAACCACTTCTTTCAAGTTCGGGTTCAGCCTCCTCTGATGCTCAATTGAAGACTTTGACTCGTCCTCAAGATGAATCCTATGCATGCACAGGTTTGGAGAGATACCTGAAATGTCATCAAGAGAATAGCCAAGAGTTTTGCGATACTTGCGCAGCTTGCTCAGCAGTAAGGTGATATATGCGTTGTTTAAAGAAGCATTAATTATCACTGGGTATGTGGAATTGGGACCAAAAAAGACATACCTTAAATTGGCTGGGAGTGGTTTGAGTTCGATCTTTGGAGCCTTCTCCTCACTCTAATCGCCAAGCCTAGCAGCTTTCGTAGACGTATCGGCCAACTCTTCGTAACTTCTCAGGTTGTGTCGACCGATATCGACCGATACTAGGTGAGTATCGATCGATACTGATCGTGTTGTGTAGAGCATCTTAGCATATCCAGCAGCAACATCACTCAAATAATCTTCTGAATCAGCGTAACAGACCAATGCTCTCTCTAATGGTTCCTCATGATGCATCTCCAGAAAATACTCTTCAACGATATTGCTGAAAGTATCGACAAAGTATGTCTGCCCATCGATGGTTGGTCTCTTCATAATCTTCTCCATGTTGAAAGTCATGACCAAATCACCAATGTTGAGAGCTATCTTCCCATTCCTGCAGTCTATCAAAGTTCCATGTGTTGCTAAGAATGACCTTCCCAAAATAAGAGGATCTCTGGGCTCTGAGTCATATTACAAGACAATGAAATCAGTCGAGATCAAGCAATTCCCAATCTTAATTGGAACATCTTCGAGTAGTCCTTCGAGAAGTAGAACTGAGCGATCAGCAAGTATCAGTGAGATTCTAGTAGACTTGAAGTCTATCATTCCCATCCGCTGAGCAACTAAGTATGGCATGAGGTTCACACTTGAGCCAAGATCATAAAGAGAACGCTCAAATCTTTCTGTGAAGATCGTACAATCTAACACAAAACTCCCTGAGTCATGTAGTTTCTTTGGGATCTTGTTAAGCAGAATCGCGCTGCCCTCTTGAGTTATCATCAAGACTCCTTCTTCAAGTTTCACATTTCTTGATACCATCCTCTTAACATACCTCCTAAAGGCTGGAGAAGTCTTAATGGCGTCAACAAAAAGAAACTCAACAATCAACTTATCCATTATCGCCTTGCATCTGGAGTCTTCCACTTCCTTATTGGTCTTCCCAACAGGCCTAGGGTAAGGTATCTTAGGTTTGTAGACCATTTCCTTAATCAACTCAGATGTCTTCTCGACCTCAACGTGGGTATCGATCGATACTGGATTGATGTCGATCGATACTCGCGGTTTTGACACGTCTCGAGAAAGTATTCTGACCGGTGTCGATCGATGCTCAAAGGTGTCGATCGATACCCTGGGATTTTCCAAATCCTCATCGTCATCTCCAGCAAGATTGACGAAATTCTCTGTAGTTAGGCTCTTTTTCACTTCTGGATTGATCTCTTTTCCATTCCTCAAGGTGATCGCATTGATGTGTGCCATTGGATCTTCTATTTTTTCTGGAAGAAAACCATCTTGCCTCTTCACAGCACCTACAGTTTGCGCAACTTGATTTTCCAGCT
Source organism: Eutrema japonicum (assembly GCA_030161315.1). Classification (NCBI taxonomy): domain Eukaryota; kingdom Viridiplantae; phylum Streptophyta; class Magnoliopsida; order Brassicales; family Brassicaceae; genus Eutrema; species Eutrema japonicum. Next base: position 16,419,440 of record BSQW01000013.1, read on the forward strand.
TCTTCTGATGAATGCTGAGAGCCTCAATTTTTCCATTCAGGTCTGTGTACATAGCATCCATCTCCCCATTGAAATCCACTGTCATCTTCTGCTGTCCCTGAAGAAGCTGTTCAAGCATAGACTCAACCTTGCTCTATAGGGTTTTAGCAGGTAGAGGTTGATAAGATGAATTTCCATAGGTGCGAGTGTAGCCACTGTTCTGGAATGGTTTCTGGCCAAATTGATTAGTCCCAAAACCAGTTGGATTGCCTTCAGATTTGTACCCTCCTTGCTGAGCATTGCTTGTGAAGTTTCGATTGTTGTTCTGGTGGTATTGATTTCTCTGACCTTGAAAACCAGAACCACTAATGTAGTTAACATCCTCTACCGCATCCTCATTGAATGTCTCAAACTCGTCAACAAAGTGAAAAGCCTTCATCGTCTTTCCCATCAAGAGATTGTGCACTGAATCCAACTTAGCCTGAACCTTAGTAATCAGCGATCCATCCATGTTCCCATTCTGCGTCATTCGCTCAAACTCTGCATTCTTGGTACTATTGCTAGATGCCAAGTTCTCAATAAGCACATAAGCATCGTCTGGATACCTAGTGTTGAAGTTCCCATTGCTCGCAGCATCTAGAGCCATCTAGTACCTCCAATCGATCCCTTTGAAGAAGATACCCACCAGCTGAACCTTAGTGAACCCGTGATGTGGGCAATCTATCTGATACGATCTGAACCTGGTCCAAGCAGCTTTGAATGCCTCAGTTGTTCCCTAAGAAAATTGGGAAATCTTATCCCTAAGCTCCTCAGATCTTGCATCATCATAGAAATTGTTCAAGAATGCATTTTTAGTCTCCTCCCAGGTAGTCAGTGATCCAGGAGGTAACTGCTTAAGCCAATAAGTTGCATCTCCACCAAGAGAGTATGGGAAGAGCTTACAGAAGAGGAAATCATTGGACACTCCATTGTATTTGATGCTAGTAACCAAGTCCTCAAACCTCTCAATGTGATCCATCGGGTGCTCATTAGAAAGACCATGAAAAGGGTGATGACCCACAAGAATGAAGTATGCAGGTTTCAGCTCAAAGTCATTCCTCTGAAAAGCAGGAGGACGAATCGCAGAACGATTGGGGTAGAATTGATCAGGCCTATTGTACTAACCAATTGTTCTACCACGATCAACCACCTCATTCCCAACGTTCACAGCAACTGTAGGGACAATGATGTTTACATCCCCATCAAGACGTTGCCCTCTCTCATTGCACAATTGACCCTCTTGGTCTCTCAAAGCTCTAGCATCGTCACGAGTCAATACCACTGGATTGTTCATCTCTGTTGGCTTCTTTGTTTTTCTGTTTGTACGTTCCAAGTTAGCTAGCTCCTTGTTGAAAAGATTGACTAGCTGAGTGCTCTTGTTTCTATTGGTTTCGCGAGTATGCATACACCTGAAACACAAAGGCAAGGCACGTAAGTAACAAAATAATCGACGAGTATCGACCGATACCTTACTAGTATCGATCGATACAGATGGACTTAGTCGAAATTCTTGACTAAAATCTAATGGCGAATTAAGAGTCCCCGGCAACGGCGCCAAATTTCGCAAGCTCAAATGTAATACCCTAAAGTACTAACAGCTTTGTCAATTGTAGTATTTAGGGGTCGAATCCACAAAGACTCAAGAATCACACAATATATATTATAGGTTCGAATTAAGCTAAGTAGTCAATAAAAATAGGAAGCAATAAAGTAATTAAGAGTTGTAAATTCAATAGAGAAAGATAGGTTCAGGGTATTTCTCAGGAAATAAAAGAATGCAGGTAAATCAATCAGCCATGGTTCAAATTAAGCACGGTTCTTGAACTCAAATCACTACACTATAATTAATCAATTGTCGTTGCGAGAATTATCCAAATCTAAATCTCAGAATTCCAAATCTCTTTGCGAATCCTAAAGTCTAAACCAGCATTAAGTTCAAGTTTGATTTGTTCACAAAACAACTAAACCAGATCTCTTTGCAGATAGTTATTTTGCTCACCCTAGGTTCTATCAGATTATCAATTGCATTGTCGTGCCTAATTGATTAACCTAATATCTAAGTTCCAGGTGATCAATCTAGAATTAGCTTTAAGAACAACCTATGGTGAAGAACTAATTCAGATTATGAATCCTAACCAACTAATCAACCTAACATTCAAAGGGATCCTTTATTGAGAACCCTAAACCTAACAGGAGATCTACTCAGACATGGAGATTGAAACAAACAACATGATTGAATAAATCTCTGAAATAAATAATAAAGGTAGAAAGAAACAAGGGTTCGAAATCTTCTCTCGGACGAACAGAGTTTCAGACTTGTCTCCCTCACAGCTCTCTCAACCAAAAACCAAAGTAGAATAAAGCGTAGCCAAAACAAGTGGCTGAAAAACCTAATTATAATGCTAAAACACGTTTGGGGCTTCTTGTAATTATTAAAGTCTTCTGGACCAAAGTGTGAAATCTTCAGACTTGTAGAATGTCACGATTCTTCTCTTTATACGATCAGTATCAACCGATACCATAAGTGGTGTCGATCGATACTCAGCTCATGTGTTGACTCTTCAGACTGGTGTCGATCGACACCAATGCTTCAAATCGATCTTTAGCTCCAAAATGCTCCAGAATCCTTCGATATCTCCAATTAAGCTCCAAACGTACCTAAACCTGTAAAGACTCGAAAAGACTCCAAAAATACTAGAAAGACTCTATTAATAAGACATATATCATAGTTAAAAATTGGTAAAAACCATGATATATCACCAGACGCCGGAGAGAGCAAGAGGCTTTGAGATTTGAGAGTTGTGGCGGCTAAACCCAACGGTTGTTAGTAAATGGGCATTATTTTTCTAAGATTTATGCTTCGTTTTAGAATTATATGTGTCTGATTCTAGATATGGATGAGTTTATTAATTGTTTATATTTATCCAGATATATCGAGATGCCTCACTCTCTTACTCTCTTCTTTGTTTGACACACTTCCTTAATAGTTGTTAATGGTGTCATCTTCTTCTTCCTCGTTGTTGTGATAGCTCTATTTTGCCATATCCTCCATTATATGATTTTATTAGTTTATGTTTCTCCTTCATTTTTCTTTCTGTAATCCGAGGAAGCGAACACTAACAAGAATATTGCATTAAGTAATTATGATATCTTTAGGAAATTTTTGGTGAAATAAAAGGACATGGTCTTTAACAAAAAACCATAACCAAAATGACATGTTCTTTAACATTTTTATGAAATCATGTCATGTAATGTCATGATTTTTAAAGGAGCTTTTGCACTGGATATCACTTTATTTAAGTTTCATTAGCAATCTAGCACTTTTGAAAAGTATTTGCAAATGTAACACTTTCAATATTGTTTGGCCCGAATTTGGACCATTTTGTCCTTGATATACGAGACATATGTGTCAGATTGGAATAGATGGTTTACGCTGAACGAACGAATGGATAAGTCATTAGAGTCGTTGTGACATGACTTCTATAAGATTTTTTTTTGTTATTATGTATATTATGGACAAAATGGACAAAAAGTCTATGTGATATGACTGGTAAAAGACAATTTATGTTATTGTGTATTTTATTTTTTGTAAATACATATTAAGAAAAATCTTAATTTTACACTCACACAAAAATTATGTATATTTTCATAATTATATATTTTTAATTATTTTGTTCTCTTATTCGTTTTAATGTTTTTATACTTTATTTTCAAATGAAAATTTCATTTAATTATAAATTTCATCATAATTTTTTCCCCTATCATATGATATCTATTTTAATATATTTTAGAAACTTACAAATAATTATAAAAATATAACGTATATTTTTAAAAAATATTAGATGTGTGGACATCCATAACCGTTATCAAAACTAACGTGGACATCCACACAATTATGAGAAAATTCAGCAAATTAAATCCTAAAATTTAAACACTAAAAAATGATAAATGATAAATTTTACACCCTAAATACAAAAAGGGAAATACTAAATCTTTCACAGATACTAAACCCTAAAAAGTGCTATATATTAAGGGGATATTAAATCAGAAAAGGGATACTAAATCCTAAATGGGAAATAGCGAAAGTATGACAACCATTAATTAAGAACATAATAACGGAAAAAATCTAAACCCTAAATAAGAAAATAGCGAACCCAAATTAAATAACGTAAAGTATAACAACCATAAATTAAAAACATATGACGGAAAAAATCTAAGCCCTAACTGGGAAATAGCGAACCCAAATTGATTAATAACTTAAAGTATGACAACCATAAATTAAGAACATATAACGGAAAAATCTAAACCTTAAATGGAAAATAGCGAATATGGAAAATAACGAACCCAAATTGAATAACGTAAAGTACAGACTAACATAAAGAACATATAACTATAGAAATTTAAACCCTAAATGGGAAATAACACACCCAAATTGAATAACGTAAAGTATGACAACCATAAATTAAAAACATATAATGAAAAAATCTAAATCGTAAATGGGAAATAGCGAATATGGACAATAGCGAACCCAAATTGAATAACGTAAAATAAGGAGTAACATAAATGGTGGAAAACATAAAAAACATAATAACAGAAAAAAATCTAAACCCTAAATAGAAAATAACGAACCCAAATTTAATGACGTAAAATATGGGACCATACATAATATTTGTTTTTTAATAAAAAAATTCAAGTTTTATACACGTGAAATAAACATATATTGTTACTAGAGATCTTAAACATAACCAAAAATGTTTCAATTAAATATAACAATTTTGTATTCCATAGTTTTCTGATAATTTATAAAATTTTGAGAAGTTTATATAAACTTTGGTGTGTTTATGATTGATTGGTTTATCTCTAGGTACAAAATTGATGATGCGGCTGAAAATATCAATTCGTGCATACATGCTTAGCACGAAAAGGTGGAAATAGCGAAACATACATCGTTTCCGAACATCTTGTTAAGGATAATCTAAAAAAATTCCAGTAAATATAATAATTTTTTGATTTTTTTTTTAAATGTTTAGAAAGAAACATATGTTTCTGAAAATTATAATAAATATCTATAAACTTTACGTTAGAGTAATTGGTTACATTTGAATATCTATAAACTTTCCACATAAGTCAACTCTCACTCGTTCATCTTTTCTTCTCTTACATCTCTTTTTTTCGTCTTTCAATTTCTGCCATGGATGAGCAACTTTGAATCTCCCAAAGGGTCTATTGATTTTTATTTTCTCTGAAAATTTGTAGAATTAGTCCAAAAATCAGAGATTCCAATATTATTGACTTTGAAACCATCGTGAAATGAAGAATTACAAATAAAAATCACATCAACTGCTTTGGTCAGTAAAAACGTATTGAAATTTTAAAAAGCTGACATCCACATTACATGCGAGGATCAAGAGGAGTGATACAATTTTCTTTTTACAAGAGAAAGTGCTAGAAATTTTTGGACAAATATGAAAGTGCTACTTTGCAAAGGAAAGTTGAATAAAGTGACAGAATTTGCAAATTTCTCATTTTTAAATGACAATCATGTCATGTTCTTTGAAATCATGTCATGTTATGTTCTTCAAAATGGCATGTTCTTTAACAATCATACCATGTTCTTTAACAATGTTGTCCTGTTCTTTAAAATCATGATCTTAAAATGTCATGTTCTTTAAAATGACACGTTCTTTAAAATATCATGTTCTTTAAAAAAACATGTCATTTGCTTGATTATAATTGCATAATTTAGACATTTTAGTCACTTGTTTTACTTGGTTTTATTTTTTTCTCATATCATTTAGAAGTCATTTCAGTGCGTTAAAATCATTTATATTTGTGTCTTGTATTTTAGATGTTTAGAGTGTATATAGTGCATTAGCATGGAACATTTTGCATTGTTTTCCATGCATTTAGGTATCACGGAGTTTGGAAGTGCAAGGAAACTTGATGTAGAGTGATGAAGAACAAATGAAGAAGAAGAAGAAGTTCTAATCGACCACCAGATCGATCAACCAATCGATCAGGCGGCAATTTCGAAGAGCATTGGTCGAGGCAGGGGAGATTCAATCGACCCCCCCTATTCGATTGAAGGGTCGATTGAACTCGACAGGGAATTTCAATCGACCGGCGCCACTACAAGAAATTTGACTATTGATAGCATAACCAGATAGCGTTTTTGATGTTTATGCTATGTTTGATTGAACGGGAATTAAAAATAGCGTTTGGTAATTTGAAAACGCTATCTATGTTTTGAGCGGGACAAAAAATAAAACACGCGGCCAAAATTTATCTTTGGCGTGTAATGTATACGAACTAAACCGCTATGGAAATGTTAAGCGGGACAAAAATTTTGGTTCCCCCGGCCAAAAAAAGGAAAAAGTCTAAGAATTTTATTTTTTCCTAAGGCAAAAATACAGATCTAGTCTCTCACTCTCTCTGTGTTCTTGCATGTTCATCAGCTCGAAATCTCACTCTTTGTCTTGATTTCGTACTTTTTCACTCGATTTCTCAGTGTTCCTGTCCAACCGAAAACCCTAATCTGACTCTCAGCTGCCTGGATATCTCGGATTCTCGATAATTTCTCAAATACGAAGCAGAAGCAGACATCGAAGCACTACAAGAAAAATAGGCATTCTTAGCACACGAATAACGCTATCATAGGGGTATAATAGCGTTTTTATAAACGTTATGACTGGAGGAGCTATAATAGGTTGACCTCATACGATAGCGTTTTCTATTTGTGCTATTAAATAGCGTTTAAGGTAAATCTCATTTAGATATATTATAGGGTATTACTACGAAGCAGACAAATCTCAATTATTCTGACTCTATTCGTTTATTTTGTTGTTTTGCAGAGAGATATCACGGTTCAAATCAGCTAAAGGTATGTGAAATTTAAAGGGTATTACTTTGAATTTGTGTTTGGTTATATTGTTTACAAACTTTTATCGATGCTCGTGATTTTGCAGAGAACTTTGGGGTTCAGAACTTTTATCTCTCTCACTATTGCTCTCTGACCCTTACATCGATCCTCACTGTGAATTAGGGTTTGTATCTCAATTTTTGAAGTCGTTTCTTATTCTTCGCCGTTTTCGAGTTACACACTCTTCTCTATCTCTATATCTCTCGCACTATCGCTCTCTGACCCTTACATCAATACTCACTGTGAAGTAGGGTTTGTCTCTCAGGAATCCGATTCGTTTTCGGAGCCTCTAGAAGCAGCCACCTAGAAGGTTAGGTCTTTCTCTTGCTCTCTCCTTCAAAAACCCTAGATGAGACTATTTATAGACAGCAGCTAATACACTTCTCTGTCTGCTGGTTCATAATTCCAGGTCTTTGCTTCAATTCAGGATTTCATATCAGGGTAATATTTCTTAACTGATTTACTATCACATATAACTATCTGGAATTCACTAGTCATTTGAAACAGATATCAAAAAGAATCTTTCTCCATAATCTCCCAAAGGTAATTGACATATTTGTTCTGGTTTTAGTTCAATTTTTCATTGTCTTCGAGATTTAATACTAATTTCAGTGTTGCTTTACGTTTTGATTCAGAAATGGAAGCAAGGAAAGACATAATCTGTGGACTCCCGGCAAACGGAATCATACCACAGCTCCACCCACAGCCACCACAAGAAGCAGATGATGATCGAGGAAGTGATGTGGTGGAGTTCACACGAGTAGAATACCGGAGAGCTATGGGATACTTGATACGTGTTGAGGAAGACGAAGAAGACATCGAACCTGAGTTCCGAAGACTTGTCCAAAACCTCAGAAAGGAAGAACAAAGGCTCAGAAACCAAGAACTCAACTCCGCTGCAATGAAACGACCAAAACAAGAACAAGGAGAGTCCTCAAGAGGCAAGGGTCGTCGTCGAGACTAAGGAGCAGAAGCTGAAGGTATTAGTGAATTTACTTATGAACTTGGTTTAATTTATCACTATGTAATTTGTAAGTTTAGTTTAAACTATGTATTTTGTATTTGAGGTGTGTTTGATAGTATGAACAATGTTTTGTAAACCTCAAGTTAGTTAATGTGAATCTATTTTTTTTCATGGAGACAATGCAAGGGGTATTTCCACAACAACACGTTTCATTTAGTGTATAATGCATAACAGTTAAATTGTATCTTGGTCATAAACTCTAAATTTTAAATTGTAAAACTCTTAAAAATAAACATCAAATAATATACAAAAAATAATCCAACAATTATAACAAATTTCAGAATTGATAATACAAAACAAAACAAATAAATTCTTGAGTTTGATTTAGTGTATAGGGATTAAGGTTTGATTTAGTGTATAATGCATAAGGTTTAGGGCATTGGAGTATAGAGTTTAATGTGTGAAATATAATTTTTTGTAATTTTCCAATAAACAATATAATATACAATAAATTTTTACTTCATATGTATAACATAATATTTATATAAAATAATTTTTTAAGAAAAAACTTAAAAAAGAATTAAGCGTTGAGTATTTGATTTATGGTTTAGGGTATTGGTGTTTAGGGTTTAGGGTATTGGTGTTTAGGGTTTAGGTTATGTTGATTTAGGGTTTAAGTTATATTGATTTATGTTAGGTTATGTTGTCAATTAACAAATGAAAATGATTGCCAATGATTGAAAATGATTGCAAAATCATTGCAAAAATGATTACAAACATATATACAAACCATACAAACTAATGATAAGTTACTAAGACTTTAGGGCATAGGGTTTGAGATTTAGGGTTTAGGGTTATGATATTTTTTCTTGTTCTATTAACAATAGAAATATAATTTTAAGTATTAATGAGTGTTTGATCTAGTATATATGGATTCACACCTGTAAGATTTTTTTTTATATTTCTCAATTAAAAAAAAATTAATAAATAAATTGTTTCATACTAATACCTAATATAGAACAGAAAAAAACACTATAGATTTGACGAAATCGCATATTTTAGATAGCGTTTGTTAATAATGAAACACTATAGATTTGAGGGACAAACTAAAAAAACATTAGGCGCTTATATTTTGTTTTCGCGCCTGATCTTTAATAGCATAAACACTATATGAACGCTATGATATGTTCCCCGCCGTTGCCAAATCTAAAAAAAAATGTAAAATACTAAAGGCCAAAAAAAAAATCAAGTCTCATAGAGACAAAACCCTAAGGCAAAACCCAGATCTAGACACTCTCACAGAGACATCTTTGCATGTCTTGTTCAGCTCGAAATCTCAATTCTCCACTCGAATCCTCACTCTCCCTATCGAATTATCACTTTCGCCGTTCAACCCAAAACCCTAATCCGACGCTCTAAGATCTGCAGAGGAATTCGCGTTATATTTCTGGAGGGAGTCCCGTCAATTGCTCAAGAACGAAGAAGCAATTGGAAGGTTAGATGTTTGGTAATCGATACGCATTACTGGATTTAGGGTTTTACATGTTTGTATTGAATCGATTCTATTTTGTTACTGTCTTGCAGGTAGCTTCAGGGTGCGAGTGAGTGAAAGGTATGTAAAATTTATTGGGTTTTTGTTTCAATTTGTGTTTTTGATCCACTGTTTCTCTAATTGCAATCGATTTAGGGCTAAGCGTCTCCAAGTTTAAGCGATGTATGGCTTTTATAAGTGTTTTTTCTAACTGTAATCGATGCTTCCATTTTTTGGCAGAGAGCTTTGGGTTTGCAGTCAACAAAGGAGAACACAAATTTAGCAGGTGAGTCATTAGTTCAGTCACTAATTTCTTCTCATATTCTCTGTGTTGAATGGTATGGTGTTTGAGTGTCCGTTTTACATATTTCTCTGCCTGATCTACTTGCCTGTTATTATCTTATATGTATGTATAATTGGTCGTGGAGATCTGGTGTTGTTTTAACATGGACAAGTCTTGGGTTTGGCATCCAAGGTATGGATTTGTTTATTATCTTCATTGGTTTGTTGAGTACAACTTTTTTTATTATTCGACTTAAATTTATAATGTTTTTAAATCACAGGGCGAGTCTTGAGTATCATAGAGGGGCATCTACATTTGTTCAAGCATCGTCAGTGAGATTGGGTAATCCTACTGAGATGTTAACTCCCTGCATTGATTGCCGCAATTTGTGCCATCAACCGGTATATATAGTGGAGGGTCACCTAGTGATTAGGAGTATGGATCAGAGATACAAGAGGAATTATTGTTGGAGTATGCATGGTGATGTAAAGACTGATAAGCCAAATGATGCTTCGAGCTATGACTTTGAAGCTTATGATCTGATTAGAACAACCTTCTTTGATGGTGAAGACAATACAGAGCCACACAAGGAAGATCAAGCAGATGGGGTTGATAGCAAAGAAGAATATGAGGTTAGGAAGAAGCTACAAGATGCTGAAACTCCATTATACTCCAGTTGTTCCAACTACACGAAGGTTTATGCGATTATGGGACTTTACCGCATCAAAGTGAAGAGTGGGATGTCGGAAAACTACTTTGATCAGCTGCTGACATTAGTTCATGACATGTTTCCCAGAGATAATGTACTCCCCAGATAAACAGATGAGATGAAGAGATTCTTGAAGCTGTTTGGTTTTGGCTACGACATGATTCACGCTTGTAAGAACGAATGTATCTTATACCGGGAGCAATACGAAGATATGGAAAGCTGCCCAAGGTGTAATGTTTCTAGGTGGGAAAGGGATAAACATAGTGGTGAGGAAAAGAAGGGGATTCCAGCTAAGGTATTACGTAATTTTCCAATCAAAGACAGATTCAGGCGTATGTTTAGATCGAAAAGGATAGCGGAAGAGGTGTGTTGGCATATCAATGGTGCTAGTTCAGATGGTACAATGCGTCATCCGATGGATTCAATAACTTGGGCCAATGTGAATCATAAATGGCCTGAGTTTTCAGCTGAACCAAGAAACCTCCGACTAGGTCTTTCCACAGATGGGATGAATCCTTTCTCGATTCAAAATTCCAAGTACAGCACATGGCCGGTGTTATTGGTTAACTGTAACATGCATAAAATCAAGTGTATGAAGGCAAAGAATATTATGTTGACACTGTTGATCCCTGGTCCAACTGCACCAAGCAACAACATCAATGTCTACCTCGCACATTTGATAGATGATCTAAAGGATCTCTGGAATGAAGGTATTGTGGTTTACGAATCATTTATGAAGGAACACTTTACACTTAAAGGAATGTTGATGTGGAGTATTACTGACTATCCAGGCTTAGGGACATTGGCTAGGTGTAAAGTCAAAGGTAAACAAGCGTGTAACATGTGTGGAAAAGATACACCCTTCATTTTTATAAATAAATAAAATTTTCTTTTTAAATTAAATGTATTCAGAATATCGTTTATAATTATAAATAACAAAATTTGCGAAATGGACGACCAAAATAAATAACATAAAACGAATGTTATATTAAATATATAGATAACGATTCAAAAACACTTTTATATATAAAATAATAACAAAACAAAACTGCTATTATAATAAAAAAAATTATAGCACGCAAGAAAGTGCTATTTTATACAGACAAATGATTGCATGCAAAAAAAAACGCTATCTTATGTGCCCGACTTTTTATCGCGGACGATGACATAGCGTTTAACTAACCGCTATCGTATCATTAGATACCGTTTTCTGGGCGCTATTAATACGCTTTTTTCTTGTAGTGGGCCAATCGCTCCGCTCCCCCCCCCCCCCCCCCCCCCCCCCCCCCCCCCCCCCCCCGGCCGATTGAAATGCAGTGTGAGCCTACATGACGCAGACCCGACCGGGTCAATACCCGGTTTGTTATAGATTGACCCAGGTCGATCCAAACACACATATATATATATATATTTTAACCTAAATTTTATGATCTATCTTGTTTTCTCTTTGCAAACTCTCTCCTTTTTAGATTTTGAAATATTTTGTATTTGAATCTTGGAGTTTTTATGAAAGTTCTTTAGTGTTTTCTTTAATGTTTTCTTTCATCTTTCACTAATCATGTTTATTAACATTTCTCTTATGGGTTTTGTTGGTTTCATCATGATTAGTGAGTAGACCTTTTTGAATACATACATAGAGTAGATCCATGATGTTAGGGCTTAGTTTATAACATATACTTTCATATTGATTGTGATTAATGCTAGATCCATCATTATTTGGTTGATTTAGAATTTAGAGAATTTCTCGCCCGGAAGGTGTTCGATAAAATTCCCCAAATATATATTTTAGGAGATTTACTTGCTTAGCCTATGAGAATAGATGTCTAAGAAGTTTATTGGTTGATTAGATCTTGAGATTAATGCTTGTTGATTGTTTAATCACAAATAGAAATTTGTTCTTGAATAGGTAATTAACAAAGTGATTAGTACCATGGGAGGTTTAGTGATAGCCATTAAGATTTGGAATCTATTTTAGACTAAGACTCTTTTTTTTTTATATTTAACCGTTTTGCTTGTTTACGTCTCTATTTTTAGGTGTATGAACTTGAGAAAGCACGGGCAAGAGCATTTGATTGATCGGGTTGAGGACATACACCGGTTAGAGAGAGATAATTGCGAGCAAGAAGGGAAAGAGGAAGGGTTGCTCACCTTGAGCGGTTGGGAATGATGAATAATCAAACACCACCGGTTGGAGATTCAAATGAGAACAACGGAGGAGTTGCTCAAATGGTTAGAGCACCGAGGTTGATTGGAGCGGGTGATGCTCTCAATGCCCGTGGAAATCGTGTCAATATACATCCACCACCGGTGGAGAATAATAATTTTAATATCAAGGCGAGTCTCTTTTCCATGGTGCAAGGAAACAAGTTCCACGGTTTAGCGGTGGAGGATCCTTTGGACCACTTGGATCAATTCGATAGAATATATGGAATGGTCAAGATCAACGGAGTATCCGAAGATGGTTTCAAGCTTCGATTGTTTCCATTCTGTCTTGGGAAAAAATCACACCAATGGGAGAAAACTCTACCTCAAGGATCCATCACTTCTTGGGATCAATGCAAGAAAGCCTTTCTAGCCAAGTTCTTCTCTACTACAAGAACGTCTAGGTTGAGGAATGAGATCTCGAGCTTCATTCAAAGGTTACACAACGTAATGCCCACACCATGGATTCTCCGAAGAATCGCTCTTGAGCACTCTATACCGAGGTATTTTGCCTAAGTTTAGAATGCTTTTAGACATAGCGAGCAACGTGAACTTTCTTGGAAAGGAGGTTGATGAAGGGTTGTAACTTTTTGAGAATCTTGCCTAAAGCAATGGAAATTATGGTGAGGATTATGATAGAGCTTCGAAGGGGAGTGGAGAGTATGAGGACCGAACTAGAAAGGAGATGAAAGCTCTTTATGTGAAGTTGGACAAGGTTTGGAAGCCACACAAAGGCAAGTGAACTATGTAGTGATTGCGTAAAATACCAAAAAGAAGTTCACTTTGTGGGAGGACAAGGCGGTTAAAACAAAGGCTTCAACTCCAATTTCCAAAACTCTCACAACCAACTCTATAACCAAGGACCCCAAGCTCAAGTCCCCAACTTTCAACAACAAAGGTTTGTTCCTCAGAACCAATTCCAAGGAAACCAAGGAGGTTACCAAAGTAATTTGACAAAACAAGATGTCGAAATGAAGGGTATGTTTCAATAAATCTTGACGGGGCAAGCTAATGGAGCAAATGAGTTGAATAAGAAGATGGTTGAGATTCACACTAAGGTGGATTGCTCATACAATGACCTCAACACGAAGCTTGAAAATCTATCTTCTAGAATCAACCATTTGGACCAACAACGCACTCAATGAGGTTCTCTTTCTAGTAAACCCATGGAGAAACTCAAGGGTAAAGTCGATGAAAGCCCAAAGGAGTATTGCAATGTTATCTTCTCAAATGATGAGAATAAAGAGGTTATAAAAGAGATTGAAAGACTTCTCTATGGCTCCCAAGATGAAGTTTTGGTGGATGCTAGCAAGACGAATATTGAGAATGGATTAAAGGAAGAGGTGAAGCAAAAATATGTCATAGCAAATTTGGTTGAAAAGGATGAAGCCTCTTGTTTTGAACCTTCTCCATGTGAGCCCAAATCGATCCCAAGATTGGAAATCCGGGTAAATTTGCCATCTCTTGCTCCCTTGATGATTTGAAGATTGATGACGCCTTGTGCGATTCAGGATCAAGCGTGAATGTGATGTCATTTGAGATGGTGAAGAGTCTTGGAATTACGAGCATGAAGCATCACCCATCACCCATCATGTTTGGTGATTCTTCTTCAAAGCAACCACTTAGCCTTATTGAAGACAATCCTCTCAAGATTGGTGATTGTCTCGTTCCAACCGACTTCATAGTTATGAAGATGAAGCAAACATCCAAACTCCCTCTCATTCTTCGAACTGCCTTCCTAAATACCACTGGTGCAAGCATGGACTTCCAAAACAAGAGGGTAGTGCTCAAGAACGTGAATAACAAAGTCTTCTATTCCATCAAGAATTCTTCCACCAAGCTTTGTGGTACCATTGTTTATGAGGATGATGAAATGCAAGTAAACAAAGATGATTATGTGGGTAGTATTGAGAGGATGGATTTGGCTTCACCCCCACAAGCTTGTGTAAAGAAGAACGACTTTGATGAAGAGAAAGCTTTGAGTTATGGTAATGTTGAAGGAGCTTTCGCATTAGATGGTGATTGCTTGGAATCTCTTTTCCATACTACAATGGAGAATGAGATTGAAATTAGCAAGGATAAAAATAAGGGTAAAAGCACTAAGGCCAAGAAGAAGAAACCCATTGATACCCACCCTCCCACCTTTGTCAAAGGCGAATCAAGCAAGCCCAATGAGGTTGGATTCGTTTTTTCCAAGCCTGTCACTCTGACCTTGACACTGTGGAGATATGAAGAGGGTGTGGTTGAGTACAAGATCAATTGTAAAGGCCAGTCAAAGCCTTTTTCAATGGTTAGAGCAATCATCACACCCGAGCTCAAAGCAAAAGGTCCAACGGATATTCAAGAGATCATGAGCAAGGTCCTCACACTCGAGCTTAAGTACCAACCAAGAAGTCCCACTACTCCTTCTATCCCCGCCTAAAAAGGTTTAAAACGTCAAGTTTAGTGACGTTAAACAAGCGCTTTTGGGAGGCATTCCCATGACTATCTTTGTTTATATTTTTGTTCTTTCTAGTTCCTTTTGATGTTTTTGTTTGATGCTTATAGTTTTCATGGTTTCAAAGGTCGTGGTGTTTGATGCACGGTTGATTTGAGCTATGTGGAACCTCCACAAATGTCACCACTCCATCTCTCCAAGCCAAGGTATGTTCCAAGCTCCATTTCATTGTAAATACCTTCTTGCTTCTCTTTCTTGCATATTTTTACCTTCTCCTTGACTTTTGTTGCACCGGGACGGTGCAATTCAAGTTCGGGGGAGGGGTTTGTGTCTTTTAACCTTGTGTTTTGTGTTCTTATTTTTATTTTTGCACATTTGAGTCTCATGCATACATATAAGTGAATAAAAAATCATAAAAATTGAAAATTTTGAAAATTAAATACAAAAGAAAGTATGTAGTTGTATTTTGCATGATTAAAATTAAGTCTAGATGCATATAATGTTGCATTCACTTGCATTGGGAGGATTTTTCATGTAGAATATAAACTTAAGAGCTTGAATTAATGTCCTCGTTAGGAGTTCTTTGATGCATTTGAGCGATCACGAAGTTAAGGATGATCCATGCTTTGACCTCTTGGTTTGAATGTCTTTATCTTGGTGATATGTGTCGTTTTTACATGTTTTAACCCTATTATTTTGGTGTATTTTATCCTCATTATGCTTACTTTTGTAACATATTCATGCATAAGTGTCTCATTTAGCTTTAGGAGTGTGTTTTAGAGTTATAGGGTGTATATTTGCATGTACATACCATTTTGAGTCGTTTTAGGTACTTTTGGAGTTAGAGGAGAGTTAGTAACCATCATGAAATGGAATTGGGGCAAGAAAGGCAAGGAAAATATGAAGAATAGATTTCAACAGACTTGTCGACAAACTTCTACAGTGGCCAGACTTCAACAGACTTCAAAATACAGTGGCCAGACTTGTCGACATACTTCAAAATACAATGGCCAGATTTCAGCAGATTGGTCGACAGACTTCACTTATTCCTTGATTTTTAGACATTTGATCCAAGTCGAGTTGACCCGGGTCTAATTTTTATGCTTTTAAATACACTCTTATTGCTGTAATAAGGGAGAGCCATCGACTTAGACTAAAACAAGAACCCATAAACCTTGTTCTTCATTTTCAAGGAGGATTTGCAGCTCCTTTATGATCTAGAGAAGTTTTCTTAAATCTTCTTTCACTTTCTTTCTTATCTCAACTATGTCTTTCATTTCTATTGTTGATTTGTGCTTTTTTATTATGTGTGAGTAGTTCTATTAGGGTTCTTGGGTAAAGTAGATTATGGTGATTTTAGGTTTGTTCTTGTTGTTTAAGAGCTAGATTACTTGATATCATTTCTCATTGAGTGTTCTTAATGCTAGATTATTCATAATCAAGTTGATCTAGAACACTAGGGAATTTCACGCTGGGAAAGTGTTCGATGAAATTCTCCAACAAATTTAATGAGTGCTTTTCATATCTTAGCCAACGGAAGCTGCTGTCTAAGGTGAATTGTGGTTAATTAGACTTGTATTCAATGCTTGTTAGTCAATGAATCGCGAACGAGAATTCATGACGGTTGATGACTAACAAAGGGGTTAATACCACGGAAGTGGATTAATATTTAGTAGTGATCTAAGGCCTAAGGAGGCAATTGGTTGAATGTTTGAGTATCTAGAATAGATTAAAAATCACCCGAGTGAATAATTTTACCCGAGAATTTGTTTGTCTAAAATCGATAAATAACGTTTAAGATTCTCTTGTTGATCATTTTTCTTTGTTTAACTTCTTGTTTGTTGGAATTTGAATTGTGCTTGGTTTATTATTACACTCAGAGTTTAACCCTAAAAGTAACTACTGCAAGAGCACAGCTGACGAAGTAGTATTGTAGGGATCGAATCCACATAGACCAAATGCAACACTACGAGAATGCAAGATGAAAGTAAATCTAAGATGAATGATGTTTGTTTGTGGGTTGTAACTTCTAAAACTAAGAATAATGAATGAAACGTTATAAATTCAATAAGAGAAAACAATAGGTCCTTACGTAATTCGCAGGAAATTCATATTCACTAAACAGACTATCGATTAGGGAGAGAATTACGAACCGTTCTCGAACTCAAACATGAATATCTAGCTAGCCCACTGTCGTGGTGCTAACTACTATGCCTAATAACCTAAGAATCTAAACTGTCGTTTGATCTTAAAGTTCTAGACAAGCATTAAAGTCCAGGTTTGATAAGTTCACAAATCGCCTTAGCATTAGCTTTCGTTGTCTAAGGACGATTTGCTCATCTATGTTCTTTCAGGAAACCTAAATCACTTTTGATGTTTAGATTGATCCTAAAATCAGAAACTAGGTGATCAATCTAGTCTAAGCTTTAAACTCAACAATAGATTAAGAACTCTATGCAATTCCATAATCTAACATATCCATTTCAGTGATTCATAAAAATCCCTTGAAACCCTAAAAACCTAATAAGAATATTACTCAGACATGAAAACAGAGAAAACACAGAGATAAGAAAGGAATTGCATCATATGATTAGAAAATAGAAAACAGGGTTCAGAAATCTTCTCCTGGGTGAGTTAGAGATTCGTCTCCCTCAAATCTTACAAGAACAAAAGCAATAGGTCTCTGATGAATAAAAAAAAAAGAATAGCCATCAAAGAGGCTAAAAATAGAGTATATATAGGTCATAGGTCGAATTAGGTCAAAACAGGCAGTTTCCGGGGCAAAACAGGAAATTTAGAAATATCTTTTTCTTCTCGTAGGCACGCATCGACCGATGCACGGTCGATTCCAATCTCTCGGGCAAGCCTGAACCGACCGATGCACTCCTTGCATCGGTCGATTCTCCTTTATCGAGTGGTGTTAGCATCGGTCGATGCACCTAGTGCATCGATCGATTCTGGTTCCTCGGGCAAGCCCAAACCGACCGATGCACTCCTTGCATCGGTCGATTTTGATTCCTCGAGTGGTGTCTGTATCGGTCGATGCACTCTTTGCATCGACCGATTCTGCCCTTTTTCACGGTTCCATGCGTTTTTGCCCGCGTAACTATAATTTCTTCCTTAGACGCCTTTTTACCTGAGATAACTAAATAAAGGACTAAAAGACTCTAAAAACGAACTTTGACTCGATAAAATATTTGAAAGGAATACTAATCATGCGTTAGAAAAAAACAAAAACCAAGCATATCAATTTCCCCAGACTTAGTCTTTTGCTTGTCCTCAAGCAAACAGAAAATTAAGCACGAAAAAAAAGTTTGAAAAGCACGGAGACTCACACTTCCTTTAGAACTCTGCAGTGACCATTACCTTAGTAATCCACGTGTTGCTAAACTAGCTCCGGATAAGACCGCCATGTACTTCTCTTTCAGAATCACAGCCTCCCAGATTCAATTCATTGCTCCGTAGAATAATCCAAAGCTATCATCGCTGGGTCTCTTCAAAGATCATAGTGCCAAGAACCTTCTAGACTCTTTCCCTTTCGATATCGTGACGAGACAACAACACAACCCTTGGTACTTTTTCCCCTCCCCCAGACTAATTATTTTCTCATTTTCTTTCCGTAGGGCCAATGGCTGATGGAACGCGAGTATTGATGGTTTTTGCCATCGAATCCCCGGTTCATTTAGCGCCACCCTTTCATTCTAAGGTGTAGGCGAATATTGGTATCTTTGGAAATTTTCCTAACCTCGCTTCCACCTTAGTGTGATCATCTCTTTCGAAGTAAAATAATGGGATCGATGGAAATTTTCCTAACCCTTTACTCGAAAGAAAATCATTTCATCTTTTCTGCTTTTAATTTAAATAAGGGAGATGAGTACAATACTTTAACATGAATCATCTCGTCACATACGAATGAGGAGTCAAGCTCTGAAGACACCAATCATGATAACGAGGTAAAAGGAAGAGCACGGAAATTAGCTTAGATGCCTCTGATTAGCCGGTCAGCCCTTAGATTTTCCATTAGTCTTATCAGAAGCTAACTCTGTAACAATGGTCACTTAGATGTAAAATCACATAAGAGTTCAAAGGTCGTAATCTTAATCTCCAACAAGTTTTGACTCAATAAAATATAATGACTCAAAGAGGATATAAAAGAAAAACAAAAGAAAGAAAAAATCATTAGTAAAGACAAAGACCCTCCCCCAGACTTATCTCACACCGTCTCGGTGTGAAGATCAACTAAGAGGAAGGCAAAACAGACTCAAGAAAAATAAAATAAAAGTAAAGAAAACATACCAGTGGGTTGCCTCCCACCAAGCGTTTGTTTAAATTCGCGAGCTTGACTTTGAAGCCCCTCAGGCTAGAGGCGGTTCACTGAGAGGAATGGAGAGTCTCTCTCAGTGAATTTGGTGTCAGCAAGATATGGTTTAAGGCGCTGGCCATTTACCACAAATTCACCTCATGTAGTGTCCAGCAACACAACAGCTCCGTATGGTCTTACTTTTTTGATGGTGAATAGTCCAGACCATCGCGATCACAATTTGCCAGGAAAAAGTTTCAGCCTAGAGTTGAAGAGTAAAACCTTATCATTGGCCGAGAAGTTCTTAGGAATGATCTTCTTGTCATGATAGGCTTTTGTTCGTTCCTTGTAGATCCTTGAGTTTTCATACGCCTGGTGACGGATCTCATCCAATTCGTTCAGCTGAATCATCCTCCTCTCAGATGCAGGTTTAATGTCGAAATTCAACGACTTCAGAGCCCATGCTGCTTTGTACTCGAGCTCCAGTGGAAGGTGACATGGTTTCCCATAGACAATATGGAATGGGGTGGTACCAAGGGGTGTCTTGTACCCAGTCCTATACGCCCAAAGAGCATCATCAAGCTTCACAACCCAATCTTTCCGTGTAGTGCTCACAGTCTTTTGGAGGATACTCTTAATTTCTCTGTTGGAAATCTCGACCTAGCCACTCGTCTGAGGATGATAAGGAGTGGCCACCTTGTTCTTCGCACCATTCTTCGTCAAGAGATTCTCAAAGACTTTGTTGATGAAATGAGATCCACCATCGCTTATTACCACTCTTAGCCATTGCTTCGACCCACTTGGACACGTAATCCACAACAACAATGATGTACTTATTGCCATAGGAAGATGGAAACGGACCCATGAAGTCGATTCCCCAATAGTCAAACACCTCAACCTCCAGTATGAAATTCTGAGGCATCTCATTCCTCTTGCTAATGTTCCCTTGCCTTTGACAGACATCACACTTGGAAACAAAAGCGCGAGCATCTTGAAACATGGTAGGGCACCAGAATCCAGCCTATAGCACATTGGACATTGTCTTGAAAGTAGTAAAATGTCCTGCGTAGTACGACCCATGACAGTGGAAGAGAATATCAGGAATCTCTTCTTCTGAAACACAAAGTCGAAAGATACCATCAGAGCACTTCTTGTACATGTATGGCTCATCTCAGAAATAGTGTCTGATGTCTCGCATAAATTTCTTCTTGTTGTATCCTGTAAAACTATCTAGTTTTACCTATGCAGCCAAAAAATTGGCAATTTCACCAAACCAAGGAATTGCATAACTGTCTCGACCATGCATGACATCTATTGCATAAATGTTCTCCACAGGGAGAAAATCATTGATAGGGATTCCCTCTTCTATGCACAGTCTGGACAGGTGATCTGCAACTCCATTTTCGATTCCCTTCTTGTCCTTAACATTGATGTCAAATTCCTGCAGCAAGAGCATCCATCGCAATAATCTAGGCTTGGTATCTTTCTTAGAGAATATATACCTCAAGACAGCATGGTCGGTGTGAACGATGACATTGGATCCCACAAGATATGTCCTGAATTTCTCACAAGCGTAGACAACTGCAAGAATCTCCTTCTCTGTAGTGGCATACTTGTGATAAGCTCAAATTAATACCATATAAGTACTAAAGCTTTGTCGATTGTAATACTTAGGGGTCGAATCCACAGAAACTCAAGAAATCACACAATAGATTGTATAGATGAAAATTAAGCTAAGTGATCAATGGAATTGAAAGCAAATAGGTAAATTAAACAAGTTGTGATTCGATTGGGAGAAAGATAGGTTCATGGTATTTCTCAGAAAATCAATGAATGAAGACAAACTAACAAATCAGGGTTCAGGTTACGCACGTCGTTGCGATAATTATCTAAGTCTAAATCCCTTAATTCCAAATCTCTTTGCGAATCCTAAAGTCTAAACCAGCTTTTAGTTCAAGTTTGATTTGTTCACAAAACAACTAAACCAAATCTCTTTGCGAATAGTTATTTTGCTCACCCTAAGTTCTATCAGGTTTCTTAATTGCACTGTCGTGCCTAATTGATTAACCTAAGATCTAAGTTCCAGGTGATCAATCTAGAATTAATTTTGAGAACAACCTAAGGTGAAGAACTAAATTAGATTATGAACCCTAATCAACAAATCAACCTAGCATTCAAAGAAATCCCTTATGAGAACCCTAAACCTAACAGGATATCTACTCAGACATGGAAGTTGCAACAATAAACATGACTGAATAAATCCTTAAATAAATAATAAAGAAGAGAGTAAAACAAGGGTTCAAAATCTTCTCTCGGACGAACAGAGTTTCAGACTTGTCTTCTTCCAAACGCTCTCTCACAAAACCAAAGTAAAATAAAGCATAGCTCACCAAAGTGGCTGAAAAACCTAATAAATAACCTAAATCACGTTTTGGAGCTTCTTGTAAATAATAAAGTCTTCTGGGGCAATTTGATGTTTCTCAAATCTTCATAAAATTCGCGATCCTTATGTTTCTTCGACGGGTATCGATCGATACCATAAGTGTATCGATCGATACTCAGGCATCAAATCGGTGTCTCAGCTACATGATCTCTGCTTGGCTCCAAAAACCTCCAGAATGCTTCAATATCTCCAATTATGCTCCAAACGTATCTAAAACCTGAAAAGATTCTAAAAGACTCCAAAATACTATAAAGACTCTATAAAAAAGACTTATATCATGGCCTAAAACGGGTAAAAACCATGATATATCAACTCCCCCAGACTTAGCCTTTGCTTGCCCTCAAGCAAAAAGAAAGCTAAACAAGAGAAAGAGGTTTGAAAACACGGAGACTCACTTGTTCTTGAAACATTGCATTGACCATTTCCTTAGTGCTCCACATATGACGTAACCAGTTCCAAATCTAACCACTATATACTTCTCCGTAGACATTCGCAGCTTCCCAGACTACACACATTATTTCACAGCATCGTTCAATCAAACTCATCATCGCCAGTTTCATTGTTGTTATTAATACCAAGAACCTTCTAGATTCTTTCCCATACAATATCATGACAAGGAACCATCCATTTTCACACTTTCTGGTATTATTTTCTCTCCCCCAGACTTATTTCTTATCACGTTATCTCGCATATACTTATTAAAGGTAACGCGAGTATTGATGGTGTTTGCCACCGAATCCCCGGTTCTTCCTTAAAAAATAATCAAAGGTGTAGGCGAATAATGGTATCACATGAAATTTTCCTAACCTCGCTTCCACCTTTGTGTGATCATTCCCTCTGAAGTAGAATAATGAGATTGCTGGAAATTTTCCTAACCCTCTACTCAGAAGAAAATCATTCATCTTTTAATGCATCTTATTTATTAACTTGTAAAAGGGGAGAAAAATACCATCACTTTAAACACGTGGGTTCCTTTGTCAGATACAAATGAGGAATCAAGCTCTATGGACATCAATCACATCAATGAAGTGCAAAATTTTGGCTCAGGTTTTAAAAAACTTTGCTGGAAACATGGGTGTCTTCTAGTTAACTGGTCAACCTTTGGATTTTTCATTAGTCGATCTAATACTGATTCTATAACTATGGTCACTTAGAAGCAAGGCAGAACAAAAGAGTCAAGAAAAAGATCACAGTCTCCAACATGTTTTGACTCAATAAAACAAATTTTGACTCAAAAATGACTGACTCTAAGAAAAACAAACACAATGTCAGCAACTACCTCCCCCAGACTTGAACAACACTGTCCCCAGTGTTATCTAGCCTAAGGTTGGAGAAAGAAACAAAAGAACAGAGTGGAATCATGAAGAACAAGAAGTTACCGTAACGGAACATGGGTATCGATCGACACACGGCCTGGTATCGATCAATACCAGGCTTAAGTGAATACAGGGAACTCCTCTCAACGACAAATGACATGATATTGCTCTTAATAGTGGATACAGGGAACTCCTCTCAACGACAACAACAAATGACACGATACAGGTATAGTTAGCACTGTTATATCACTCAAACACAGGTTAAAAGCAACAAGATATCATAGTGCATAATCCAACAAAGTTCAAAATCAAAAGAAAATGCAGACATAAGGACTCAAAAGTTCAAAGGAAAATAAAAAGAAAAAAGAAAAGAAAAATCAAACGTGATAATCAGGAGAAGGCAAACTAATCCTCCTCATAAGAAGTGTCGTCGCCAGTAATGTGGGATGGACCAGCCTCCGTCGGTGTGTGCGGTGATTGAGGTGAACGAGGACGAGGTGGAACCATACAGCTGCATCGGGAAGTGGCAGTCCACATCGTCTGTAGAGTCTCGATGACGTATCGCTGAAAAGGATCATCTCCATGTCAGGCGGTGGAGGAAGAAAAAACGCAGGAGCAGCAGCGGGAGTACGTGCACGTTGCGAACGTCGTGGGTGACCTCCAGCAAGGTCAGGTGCTGGTGCGCCCGCAGCAGCGCGAACACGGCCTCCAGATGAGGCTCCTCCTCGACGACGAGTAAGAGGTGCATCATGCATATCCACCGGATTAGGCGTGAAGAGCAATTGAGCAGGATCGTCACCAATGTCTGTCAGATCGGTGTTAGGGAGCTGAACCAGAAAGTCCCCATCAAAAGTGCTGAAACACCAACGTCTATCTGGTTTCAGCCACCTCAGGTTCTCCAAGTGCTGCTCGTCCATAAGATCACGTGCATTCACAATCGAGCAGCTCGCGGTGCTGATCCCAAGGTGCTGAAAATGGGAGTGAGAAGACTGCCCACCGTCTCAGTCTTGACCCGAGTCTCGGTCCTGTGGGTCGTGCCACCACGTCCTGTGAAAGGTTTAGCCTTCAGCGAGACCAAGTGGTGCGCGAACACAGCACCCAAGTTGACCGCAAGGTCCAACTCAGGCCACTCGTAGGTCTCATCCTCAATAATGTCCCCAATACCGATAGGGAGAACAATAAGCTCAGCCACCCTCATCTTGTTAGGCTCCATCTTGCACAAAATGGTGTTGCTCAAGATCCTCGCGATGCAGCGCAGAACAGGATGGCGCACATCCATCTGAGTAGTGATCTTGCTATCATAAGCACCGTGCCCAAAGTGCTGCCAGAATGCCTGAATATCGAGGAACTGACGAGGAAACTCACACCTCGAAAAGTCTCTGTGGAACCCATAGATGTCGCATAGCTCCTGAAATGGCAATCGGTATCGCACACCTTGAATCATGAAAGTCAGAATACCCTGCTGTGCAGTCGTGGGAGCTGCACCGGTATAATAGACACGAGCTATAGCAAGGAGCTGGTTCGCTAGATCGGGATAAATATCGAACTGTCTCGTAGGCATCGTCCCCAAACCGATCTTGCAGATCAATCTGTCGAGCTCCCTGTCAAAACCCAGATGCCTCATAGTGAGCGTATCAACGAACCGGGTGGGCCGCACATTAACATCCAACCAAGCGTTGTAGAACAACGAATCATAATCGTCCCACTCCTCAGAAATAGGCCTAGAGACGCAAGCCCTGCTCTCAGAGACCTCCTTATCTGTACCCTCAAATTCCCGCGTCAGAGGTATTCTCGCCTTCTCATTCCTCTTAGGCCAAGGAGGCCTACATGTTGTGCCCGGAGGCACGGGAGAAGTGGGAACAGAGCGAGGCGGCGATGGTGAAGCAGCAGGAGTCTCAGGTATTGCGCGTAGACACGCGTGTGGAAGATCTGTATCCTCGTCTGAACCATCATATCGTACCCTGTATCGGTTACCCGCTAAGCAGGCTTTCACCATCCCTTTGCGCCAAGTGATACCGTTGAAGATCTTAACGGTTTCGAGTAAACGTAACTCATGCGGAGGATCCTCAGGTGGATTCGAGCTTGTGGCGTCTGTTCTTGTTCTCTTCTTAGGCTGCATCTGCATCAGCAACAAAAGACAAACAGCATAAATCCAACATCTCTCTCAAACATAGTAAAAACGATCAAGGAATATACTGAGCATCGACCGATACCAGGTGGTATCGATCGATACTCAACAGATTTTGAACCGCATATAGATCCACAATACAAAAATTCCAAAAGTTGAAACTAATGGCAATTAAGCGTAAGGCGGGTTCTGACTAGTCCTAGAACAATATAATCAAGTGGTATTCATCCAACAAAACGAGTTCTAAGAGCCAAAAATCAAAAACCCAACCGTTGGTCACGGTTTGAAAAAGAGGAAATTCGTGTTTCATACCTTGTAGATCGAGTGAAAGGGTGAGAGAATGAGAGAGACCACGAAAATCCAACAAAAATAGACCCTTGAATCACTCAAATCGGTGAAGAAACAAAGATTTGGTGATTGTGGAAAATGTGTTCTCGTGTCGGTCGATGGAGGCTAATGAGGAAGAAGGAGAAAACCCGTAGGGTTTATAAGGTAACTTACCTGGGTGGTAGTATCGACCGATACCATAAGTTGTATCGATTGATACACGGTAGTCGGTCCAGGATATTTGCGTTTAAAACCGGTATCGACCGATACCAAGTAGTGTCGATCGATACTGAACCTCCGAATCTTATTTACGTGACACAGCAAAACACAAAACAAAAACTGAAAAAAATAAAAGACTCATATGTACAGATTTACCAGTGGGTTGCCTCCCACTCAGCACTCGTTTAACGTCATTAGCTTGACTGTATTGCCGTTCAGGCAGTGAGTGCATCATCCAGAGGCATTATGTGTCTTTCTGGAATCTCGTTGCTCCTAAAATAGTATTTTACCCTTTGTCCATTGACAGTGAACTCTTCGTCGGAAGGATTCGTCAGGACAATTGCACCATGTGGTCTAACTTCCTTAACCGTGAAAGGACCTGACCAACGAGAACGTAATTTACCAGGAAACAAATGCAAACGAGAGTTATACAGAAGTACATGGTCATTGGGTTCAAAGTGTCTGGAGAGGATCTTTTTGTCGTGATACGCCTTGGTTCTCTCCTTGTACAGCTTTGCGTTTTCATAG
This sequence comes from Eutrema japonicum, assembly GCA_030161315.1. Taxonomy (NCBI): domain Eukaryota; kingdom Viridiplantae; phylum Streptophyta; class Magnoliopsida; order Brassicales; family Brassicaceae; genus Eutrema; species Eutrema japonicum. Next base: position 16,445,764 of record BSQW01000013.1, read on the forward strand.
GCATTGTGCCTAATCTCATCCAGCTCATTCAGCTGAATCAATCGCTTCTCAGCAGCATACTTGATGTCAAAATTCATCATCTTTGTAGCCCAAGCTGCCTTATGCTCGATTTCCACTGAAAGGTGACACGCTTTCCCATATAGCAAGTGAAACGGTGTAGTCCCAAGTGGTGTCTTGAAAGCGGTCCTGTAAGCCCACAGTGCATCATCCAATCTTGCAGACCAATCCTTCCTAGTAGTACCTACAGTCTTTTCTAGAATCTCCTTGATCTGTCTGTTGGAAACCTCAACTTGCCCACTAGTCTGAGGATGATAAGGAGTAGCTACACGATGATTCACACCATGCTTCTTCAGCAACTTCTCGAAGACTTTGTTAATAAAGTGAGAGCCACCATCACTTATAACAATCCGAGGTACTCCAAATTGAGGGAAAATGATACTCTTGAACAGCTTAAGGACCACTGAAGAATCGTTGGTGGGAATAGCAATTGCTTCCACACACTTAGATACATAGTCCACAGCAACCAAGATGTACTTGTTTTTATATGACGAAGGGAAAGGACCCATAAAATCGATGCCCCATAAATCAAAAATCTCAACCTCAAGGATGAAATTCTATGGCATCTCGTGTTTCTTACTGATCTTCCCTCTCCTCTTACACGCATCGCATTGCGAAACGAAGGCATGAGCATCCTTAAACATAGTAGGCCACCAGGAGCCTGCTTGAAGAACCTTGGACACTGTCTTGAAAGTAGCAAAGTGTCCAGCATACTCAGATCCATGACAATGAAACAAAACATTAGGTACCTATGATTCAGCAATGCATCTCCTGTAGATACCATCAGAACAGTGTTAGTACAGGTAAGGGTCATCCCAAAATAATTGCCTTATGTCACGCATAAACTTCTTCTTGTCATATTTCTTGAGGTGCTTTGGCTATTCATCTGCAGCGAGGTAGTTGGCAATATCAGCGAACCATGGTTGATCAGAATCAGCTGCAGCAACTAGATACTCTTCAGAAACACCAAGGTGTTCAACAGTCAAAACAGGGCTGGAAATCGCAGGGTATCGACCGATACTAGGGGAGTGTCGATCGATACCAAAACTTGCAATTCATGGGAATTGCAGAGTTTCGGCAAAACCCATTTGAAACTCAGTTTCAATGAAGTAAATAGACTCTTCTGGTAGTTGATCATCAATAGGCACGTCTGCATCGATCTGAATTCTTGAAAGATGGTCTGCACCCCCGTTCTCTATTCCTTTCTTGTCCTTAACCTCGATATCAAAACCTTGGAGAAAAAGGACCCAACGACAAAGGCGAGGCTTGAGATCCTTATTCTGCATCAGATATTTGAGAAGCAGTATAATCAGTATGAACAATAACTCTGCTCCCAATTAGATAGGATCAAAATTTCTCAAAGGAGAAAACAACTGCAAGTAGTTCCTTCTCTGTGGTGCTGTAATTCCTCTGAGCATCATCCAATGTCTTGCTGGCATAGTAGACTAGGTGCAACTTCCTATCCTTCCTCTGTCCCAGAACTGATCCAACAGCAAAATCACTAGCGTCGCACATGATCTCAAAAGGCAAAGTCCAATCAGGATGTTGCACAATAAGAGCACTCACCAAGGATTTTTTTAATCTCCTCAAAGGCTGCAAGACACTCAGTGTGAAGTCGAATTTGATCTCCTTGCATAATAGGGCGGTGAGTGGGCGTGCTAGCTTGGATAAGTCCTTGATGAACCTTCTATAAAACTCAGCATGACCAAGAAAACTTCGAATATCCTTCACAGATGTCAGTGGTTGGAGGCTTGTCATGACCTGAATTTTGGGTTTGTCAACTTCGATCCTAGCTTTAGAAACCTTGTGCCCAAGCACGATGCCATCATGAACCATAAAGTGATACTTTTCCCAATTAAGGACCAAGTGTTTCTCTTCACACCTCTGTAGCACCTTGCACAAATTAGCCAAACAGTCCTTGAATGATGATCCGTACACCGAAAAATCATCCATTAACACCTCCATAAAATCCTCAATCATGTCTGTGAAGATAGACATCATGCATCTCTGAAAGGTGGCTGGGGCATTACACAATCCAAATGGCATTCTCCTGTATGTGAATGTGCCATAAGGACATGTAAAAGTCGTCTTCCCTTGGTCATCTGGATGTATCGGAATCTGGAAGAAACCTGAATACCCATCGAGAAAACAGTAGTAGGGATGACTAGCCAACCTCTCCAACATCTGGTCAATGAATGGCAATGGGAAGTGATCTTTCCTTGTGACTGCATTCAACTTCCTGTAGTCAATACACATTCGATACCCAGTGATAGTCCTAGTAGGAATCATCTCATCCTTCTCATTCTTCACCACATTTATCCCTCCTTTCTTAGGAGCAACGTGCACTGGACTGACCCAAGAACTGTCCGAGATGACATAGATAACCCCTGCATCCAAGAGTTTCATGACCTCTTTCTTAACCACTTCTTTCAGGTTTGGATTCCGCCTCCTCTGATGCTCAATTGAAACCTTTGACTTGTCCTCAAGATGAATCCTATGCTTGCACAGGTCCGGTGATATACCTGAAATATCATCAAGAGAATAGCCAAGAGCTTTGCGATACTTGTGCAGCTTGCTCAGCAGTAAGGTAATCTCTGCGTTGTTCAAAGAAGCATTAATAATCACTGGGTATGTGGAATTAGGATAAAGAAAACCATACCTCAGATTCGCAGGAAGTGGCTTGAGTTCCACCTTAGGAGCTTTCTCCTCATTCCAATCTCCAAGCCCAGCAGCTTGCTTAGAACTTTCGGTCAACTCCCTTTCTCATCCTTTTATCAACTGAGTATGGCATGAGATTCACACTTGAACCAAGGTCGCAAAGAGAACGTTCGAACCTTTATGTGAAGATTGCAAAATCCAACACAAAACTCCCTGGATCTGGTAGCTTCTTTGGGATCTTGTTTGTCAAGATTGCGCTGCACTCGTGAGAGATCATCAGAACACTATCCTCAAGGTTCACATTGCTTGATACCATCCTCTTAACATATCTCCTGAAAGCTGGAGAAGTCTTGATAGCATCTATAAAAGGAAGTTCAACAATCAACTTATCCATAATTGCCTTGCATCTAGAGTCTTCTACCTCCTTCTTAGTCTTCCCAATAGCCCTGGGATAAGGTATCCTCGGTGTGTAAACTCTCTCTGCAACTACATCAGGTACTTCCTTCATAACCTTAGGTGTTGTATCGACTGCAGGATCAGTGTCGATCGATACAGGATTGGTATCGATTGATACACGGGAATTTGATTTGTCCCGTGAAAGTATCTTGACCGGTGTCGATCGATGATGGCTAGTGTCGATCGATATTGGAGCGATTTCAGAATCTTCATCGTCAAGATCGACGAAAGTTTCTGCAGTTTGGCCAATTTTAACTCCTGGATTGATTTGTTTTTCATTCCTCAAGGTGATTGCATTGATGTGTGCCATTGGGTTTTTTCCTTTTCCTGGAAGAAAACCTTCTTGCCTTTTCACAGCCTCTGAAGTCTAAGCAACCTGAGTTTCCAGCTTCTTCTGATGAATGTTAAGAGCTTCGATCTTTCCACTCATATCATTGTACATGGCATCCATCTTTCCATTGAAATCCACAGTTAGCTTCTGCTGTCCTTAAACAAGCTACTCAAACATAGACTCAATCTTGCTATCTGGGGTCTTAGAAGGTATAGGTTGATAAGATGAACTCCCATAGTTCCTGGTATACCCCCTGTTCTGGAATGGTTTCTGAACAAACTGATTCGATCCTATTTGCTGAGCATTGTTGTTGATGTTTCTGTTGTTATTCTGGTATTGATTTCTCTGACCTTGAAAACTAGAGCCACCAATGTAGTTAACATCTTTCACTTCATCCTCATTGAATACCTCCACATCATCTGCAAAGTGAACAGCCTTCATCGTCTTGCCCATCAAAAGATTGTGCATAGAATCTAACTTGGCTTGAACTTCAGCAATCTGTGAACCTTCCATGCCACCAGCTTGCCTCTTGCGCTCCATGTCTGCGTTCTTGGTACTATTGCTAGATGCCAAGTTCTCAATCAGCACATAAGCGTCCTCGGGATACCTGGTGTTGAAATTTCCATTGCTCGCAGCATCCAAAGCCATCTGGTACCTCCAATCAATCCCTCTGAAGAAAAGATCCAGCAGCTGAACATTAGTGAACCCATGATGTGGACAATTCCTCTGATATGACCTGAATCTGAGCCAAGCAGCCTTAAATGCCTCAATCAGTCTCTGAGAAAACAGAGAAATCTCTTATTCATGAGCTCCTCGGATCGTGCATCATCATAGAAGTTGTTCAGGAATGCATTCTTAGTCTCTTCCCAATTAGTCAATGATCCAGCTGGCAACTGCTTCAGCCAATAAGCTGCATCCCCACTAAGAGAGTATGGGAAGAGCTTACAGAATAGGTAATCATAGGATACTCCATCGCATTTGATGCTTGTAACCAAATCCTCAAAAATCTCAATATGATCCATAGGGTGTTCATTGGAAAGATCATGAAAAGGGTGCTGACCCACAAGAGTGTAGTAAGCAGGCTTCAGCTCAAAATTGTTTCTCTGAAAAGTAGGAAGGCGAATCGCAGAACGATTGGCGTAGAACTGATCAGGCCTATTGTACTCACCAATTGTCCTACCACTATTAATCACAGCATTCCCTGCGATAATCTCCTCGACAACAGCAGGAGGTGGAATGATGTTCCCCTCTCCATCCAATCGTTGCCCTCTCTCATTGCACAATTGACCCTCTTGGTCTCTGTAAGCACCAGCTCCATCTTGAACCAAAACCACTGGATTGTTGTTCATCTCTGCTGGCTTCTTTGTTTTTCTGTTTGGCGTTCCAAAAGTGCTAGCTGCTCGTTTGACAGATTAACTAGCGTAGTGTTCTTGTTCCTCCTGGTTTCACGAATAGACATGCACCTGAAACACAAAAGTCAAGAACGTAAGTAACACAAAAATTCAGGACAGGTATCGACCGATACCACTAGGGTGTCGATCGATACTGGTCGAACTTAGTCAAAATTCTCAAACTAAAATCTAATGGCGAATTGAATCCCCGGCAACGGCGCCAAATTTGATAAGCTCAAATTAATACCCTATAAGTACTAAAGATTTGTCGATTGTAATACTTAGGGGTCGAATCCACAGAGACTCAAGAAATCACACAATAGATTGTATAGATGAAAATTAAGCTCAGTGATCAATGAAATTGAAAGCAAATACGTAAATTAAACAAGTTGTGATTTGATTGGGAGAAAGATAGGTTCAGGGTATTTCTCAGGAAATCAATGAATGCAGACAGACTAACAAATCAGGGTTCAGGTTACGCACGGTTCTTGAACTCAAATCACTAGAGTATAATTAACCAACTGTCGTTGCGAGAATTATCTAAGTCTAAATCCTAGAATTCCAAATCTCTTTGCGAATCCTAAAGTATAAACCAGCTTTTAGTTCAAGTTTGATTTGTTCACAAAACAACTAAACCAAATCTCTTTGCGAATAGTTATTTTGCTCACCCTAAGTTCTATCAGGTTTCTCAATTGCATTGTTGTGCCTAATTGATTAACCTAAGATCTAAGTTCCAGGTGATCAATCTAGAATTAGCTTTGAGAACAACCTAAGGCGAAGAACTAATTCAGATTATGAACCCTAATCAACAAATCAACCTAGCATTCAAAGAAATCCTTTATGAGAACCCTAATCCTAACATGAGATCTACTCAGACATGGAGATTGCAACAATAAACATGACTGAATAAATCCTTAAATAAATAATAAAGAAGAGAGTAAAACAAGGGTTCGAAATCTTCTCTCGGACGAACAGAGTTTCAGACTTGTCTCCCTCCAAAAGCTCTCTCACAAAACCAAAGTAAAATAAAGCATAGCTCACCAAAGTGGCTGAAAAACCTAATAAATAATCTAAGTCACGTTTTGGGGCTTTTTGTAAATAATAAAGTCTATTGGGGCAATTTGCAGTTTCTCAAATCTTCAGAAAAGTCGCGATCCTTCTGTTTCTTCGACGAGTATCGATCGACACCATAAGTGTATCGATCGATACTCATGCATCAAATCGGTGTCTCAGCTACAGGATCTCTGCTTGGCTCCAAAAAGCTCAGGAATGCTTCAATATCTCCAATTATGCTCCAAACGTATCTAAAACCTGAAAAGACTCTAAAAGACTCTAAAATACTAGAAAGACTCTATAAAAAGGACTTATATCATGGCCTAAAATGGATAAAAACCATGATATATCAACTTGAATTGAGTATCATCAAGAGTTCTGCTAGCAGAGTAAATGATATGCAGCCACTTCTCCTTTCGCTGGCCCAAAACAACTCCCACAGCATAGTCACTGGCATCACACATCACCTCGAAAGGCAATTCCCAGTCTAGTGGTTGCGCAATGGGTGCGCTCACAAGTGCTCCCTTGAGTGTATGGAAGGCTTCCAAGCACTCATCATCGAAGTCGAACTTCACATATTTGCACAGCAGTCGTGTCAGAGGTCTAGCAATCTTTGAGATGTCCTTGATGAACCTCCTGCAGAAACCAGCATGTCCAAGAAAACGTATGATTCCTTTGACATAATTCGGTGGCTGCAGGCTCGTCATGACCTCGATTTTGGCTCTGTCAACTTCGATCCCCTTCTATGAGATCTTGTGTCCCAAGACAATCTCATCTTTCACCATGAAATGGGATTTCTCCCAGTTCAAGACTAAATGCTTCTCCTCGCAGCGCCTGAGTACCCTGCACAAATTAGAAAGACAAACAGAAAAGGAGGATCCATAGAAAGAAAAGTCATCCATGAAAACCTCCATTATGTCCTCGATCATGTCCGTGAAAATCGACATCATGCAACAGTGGAATGTGGTTGGCGCATTACACAAGCCAAATGACATCCTGCGATAAGCAAAAGTACCATAGGGACATGTGAATGTGGTATTCTCCTGATCATATGGATGAATCGGAATATGAAAAAAACCAGAATAACCATCTAGAAAGCAGTAGTACGAGTGGTTAGCCAATTTCTCAAGCATTTGATCAATAAAATGCAGAGGAAGATGATATTTGTGAGTCGCAGCATTCAATTTCTTGTAATTTATGCACATCCTATGACCAGTTACAGTTCTAGTTGGGGTCAACTCATTCTTATCGTTCTTAACTACTGTCACACCACCCTTCTTAGGCACTACATGCACTGGACTCATCCATGCACTATCAAAGATAGCGTATATGATACCAGCTTCTAGAAGTTTCATTATCTCTTTCTTTACAACATCTTTTAGATTCGGGTTTAACTGTCTCTGATGTTCTATAGAAGTCCTCGATTCATCTTCTAGATGTATCAAATTCATGCAAAGATCTGGTGAGATTCATATGATGTCATATAAAGAATAGCCTAATGCTCTACGATATTTTCTCAGTTCGCACAAGAGTAAGGCAATCTCAGCATTATTCAACTCAGCATTGATGATGACAGGATATGTTGAGTTAGGACAAAGAAACGCGTACCATAGCCCAGTGGGAAGTGGTTTGAGCTCGATTTTTGGAGCTTTCAGCTCGCTCCATGGATTGCTGGTCTACGCAGGTGGCTCAGCAGTGGAAGATTTCTCTGCAGCTCCATCAAGTGCGACGAAAGCTACCATCTTATCTACTCTAGCGCTGGAATCAAGCATCTTGGCATAACCAGCTGTATCCTCGCTCAAGTACCCAAACTCACTCTCAGACTATGTCAAAGCGATCTCCAGAGGATCGTCTACCAGCAACTCATCTGTCGTTCCTTCAGTGGCCTCGGAAACACAGTCAATCCAGAATGTTTGTCCATCTATCATTGGTTTCTTCAGCAGCTTGTCCACTTCGAATTTCATTATCAAGTCACCTAAATGAAAATCGATCTTGCCTTTTTGCACATCAATAATGGCTCCAGCTGTAGTCAAGAAAGGTCTTCCCAAGATGAGAGGATCTTTGGGCTCTGCGTCTAGCTCAAGGGCCACAAAATCTGCAGGAATGTACCCATTACCAATCTTCACTGGTAAGTCCTCAAGAATACCCAGCGGGAGTTTCACGGAACGATCAGCAAACACCAAAGAGACTATAGTCGGTTTGAATGACGTAAGGCCAAGACGCTTAGCAACAGAGTAAGGCATAAGATTCACACTAGCACCCAAATCGCAGAGAGAGCGTTCATAGGTCAATGATCCAATCTGTACAGCGAGTACAAATCTTCTAGGATCGCCCAGTTTCTTAGGCATTCTACCTTGCAACAAGGCGCTACACTCTTCTGTGATCATCATCACACCTTCCTCTCTCGTGATCTTGTTGGTGACCATGTCTTTCACATACTTCTTCAAGGCAGGGACCATCTGTACCGCGTCAACAAAAGGTAGTCTCACAAAAAGTTCATTCACAAGAGACTTGCATTTTGCTTGCTCAAGTTCTCTCAGCTTCTTTTTGGGGCACTTACGATAAGGAATCTTGGGCACGTAGACACGTTCTGGCGGAGTTACAGGTTCATTCACGACAACCTGAGGTGTAGACAAAGTGTTTGTCCCCTTTGATGCACCATCATATTCGACATCTATGATCTCAAGAGTCTTCCTGTTCTTTTCAGAAGCAGCCACAGTTTCAGTCTCCTTCCCACTCCTCAGCGTGATTGCTTGGACAAACTCATTTTGTGGATTCTGTTCACCTTTTCCTGGAAGAACTCTAGTAGGCCTCTTAATTGCCTCTGCTGTATGGGCTACCTGAGTGTCAAGCTGCTTCACATGAGTCTGAATAGCTTCGAATTTGCTGTTAAGATCCTGATACATCTCTGATACCTTGACATTCATCTCGTTAGCTGTCTTTTGCTGAATTAACATCAGTTGTTGCATCATTGCTTCAAGCTTAGACTCCTAGTTGGGTTGAGGGTTAGAGAACTGCTCTTTCTGCTGGAAACCACCCTGATTCTGAAAATTATTCTGCTCCTGTTTTTGCACGATCGTTTTCTGTTGGAAACCCTGTGCAAATGGCTTATGTCCCTGATTTTGCACGCTAGTCTGCTAAAATCCTTTGGAGAAAATGCTGACGCCCTGATTTTGCACGCCTGTATTATGCTGTGGATAAACTTGATCTTGAGGATTTTCAACATTAGTGCTTATGTAGGACAGGTTTGGATGATTCATGTTGTTCTGGTTGAACCCTTTGTTGAAAAACCCCTGATTTTGCACGTAGTTCACTTCATCCACATTTTCTGGATCTACCTCATAGGGTTTCTGATTATACTCATCATCTCCAGTATCTTCACAGTAGTTAACAAATTTATGATTGCTTTGGAGAATCAACGTCAAGTTGTTAACTTTGGCAGTCAAATCAGCAATGGCACCTATCTCAACACTGTTGACACGTCGTGTCTTTTCGTACTCAGGATTATGATGACTCGAGCTCAAAGTAAGACTTTCAATCAGCTGGTATGCTTCCTCTTTAGTCTTGGTCATGAAATCACCATTACTCGCAGCGTTTAGAGAATTCTTAAAGTCCCAATCGACTCCATCGTATAAAATATTCAGCACTTGCTCATCTGAATAGCCGTGGTGAGGGTACTCACGCAGATATTCTTTAAATCGTTCCCAAGCGTCATTGAAAGATTCACCTCCATTCTGTTGGAACTGTGTGATTTTGACCTTGAGAGAGGCCGTCTTAGCCTTAGTGTAGAAGTGATCCAGGAATGCTGATCTGGTTGCTTCCCAAGTGGTCAGAGAACCAGGGGCGAGAGACTTAAGCCAACTCAGAGCTCTGTCACTCAAGGAAAATGAGAAGAGCTTGCATTTCATATAATCAGCAGGGACTCCATTAGCACTAGTCGTGCTGCAGATCTCCTCAAACGTCTCAATGTGGTCCATGGGATTTTCAGTGGCTTTCCCATAGAACAGGTTCTGCTTGACAAGAGAGATAATCTGAGGTTTTATCTCAAAATTATGCCTTTGGATAGGCGGTGGGCGAATAGTAGCCCTCTTTTGGTAGAAAGCATGAGGAGTGTCGATAGCACCAATTGCTTGGCATGGAGGAGGTTGTCGAGCATTCCTCTGGTTTGCAGCAATCCGAGCTTGCAACAGTCTATGATGTGTTGCAGCGGCTTGCCTCTGCAGTTCCACAGCTTGCCTTTGGGCAGCAGCAGCATCACCATCGTCATGTTCGATGACATCGTCACAAGCATGGAGAAGAGGATTTATGGGGTTCCCTTCTGCGTCATACTCAATCTGATTATCATCATCGACGAGTGGGTTTTGGAGATCACGGTTTCCTGGTAAGTTAGCCATCTCTCTCCTTCTCCTGTTGTTTTCTCGTTCTATTCTTGCTAGCTCCTCGTTTTTCACCTGAAGTAGATTTCTACAACATTCGCTTCTGGTCATACACCTGAAATACACGAGAAAGAGCAAAAATAAAACTAGTTAGTAACTACAAAAATAAATTCTTAGTCTGAACTTTCGTCCAAGACTCGTAGGCAACGTTTTTGGTCCCCGGCAATGGTGCCAAAACTTGATACACTCAGAGTTTAACCCTAAAAGTAACTACTGCAAGAGCACAGCTGACGAAGTAGTATTTTAGGGATCGAATCCACAGAGACCAAATGCAACACTACGAGAATGTAAGATGAAAGTAAATCTAAGGCGAATGATGTTTGTTTGTGGGTTGTAACTTCTAAAACTAAGAATAATAAATGAAACTTTATCAATTCAATAAGAGAAAACGCTAGGTCCTTAGGTAATTCGCAGGAAATTCAGATTCACTAAACAGACTATCGATTAGGGAGAGAATTAAAAACCGTTCACGAAATCAAACAGAAATATCTAGCTAGCCCACTGTCGTGGTGCTAACTACTATGCCTAATAACCTAAGAATCTAAATTGTCGTTTGATCTTAAAGTTCTAGGCAAGCATTAAAGTTCAGGTTTGATAAGTTCACAAATCGCCTTAGCATCAGCTTCCGTTGGTTAAGGACGATTTGCTCTTCTATTTTCTTTCAGGAAACCTAAATCACTTTTGATGTTTAGATTGATCCTAAAATCAGAAACTAGGTGATCAATCTAATCTAAACTTTAAACTCAACAGTAGATGAAGAACTCTATGCAATTCTCTAATCTAACAGATCTGTTTCAGTGATTCATGAAAATCCCTTGAAACCCTAAAAACCTAACAAGGAGATTACTCAGACATGGAAACAGAGAAAACACAGAGATAAGAAAGGAATTGCATCATAAGATTAGAAAATAGAAAACAGGGTTCAAAAATCTTCTCCGGGGTGAGTTAGAGATTCGTCTCCCTCAAATCTTACAAGAACAAAAGCAACAGGTCTCTAATGAATAAAAATAAAGCGTAGCCGTCAAATAGACTAAAAATAGAGTATATATAGGTCTTAGGTCGAATTAGGTCAGAACAGGCAGTTTTTGGGACAAAACAGGAAATTCATAAATTTCTTGTTTCTTCTCGTAGGCACGCATCGACCGATGCACTTCTTGCATCTGTCGATTCCAATCTCTCGGGCAAGCCTGAACCGACCGATGCACTCCTTGCATCGATCGATTCTCCTTCATCGAGTGGTGTTAGCATCTGGTGCATCGATCGTTTCTGGTTCCTCGGGTAAGCCCAAACCGACCGATGCACTCCTTGCATCAGTCGATTTTGATTCCTCGAGTGGCGTCTGCGTCGGTCGATGCACTCCTTGCATCGACCGATTCTGCCCTTTTATTCACGGTTTCATGCGTTTTTGCCCGCGTAACTCTAATTTCTTCCTTATACGCCTTTTTACCTGAGATACCTAAATAAAAGACTAAAAGACTCTAAAAACGAACTTTGACTAGATAAAACATTTGAAAGGAATACTAATCATGCATTAAAAAACGACAAAAACCAAGCATAACATTTATTTAAATGAATTAGTTTTTAGTTTCGAATTATAACGTTTAGCTTTCATCACTTGTTTATTTCTCTGTTTTAGCATGTTTTACTTTGTTCGATAAAAACCAATATCCAACTATCGCTTAGATTAGATAGTGTTTTGTATTCTTAGTGTGTAGTTCTTATTTCCATGTGGATTCGATCCCTAAGTGCTGCAATGACATACCATTAGATTATGGTATTGTGCACATTGGGTAATTGTGCGAGCCTGGAAAGTCTCACTATCACTTGGTTGAAGCATGCTTTGATTTGAATCCAACTCTATTTATTGAACCTTAATATTGACTTGAAATTATCATGCTTGTACATTGAAAAGTTAAATTCATGGGTACCATATACATATTTGAGCTATCTTCTCCTTTTTTTACCATTCTCTTGTTAGCTCAAATAGCTGGTTCCCATCTTTGGAACGGTTAACCGCACCCTAAACTACCTCTTCCTTAAAGCCTTCATCTCTTGTGTGTGTCGTGAAGCCTAATTTCGAATGAACTTAGCAAAAAGTGTTGAGTTTGGAACGACAAGGAAAAACTTCCATGCAAAACTAGCTCACACATCAATGAGCTCGACATATGCTAGGTTAGATAGGTTGGGGGTTTTGGGTGTTGATGGAAAGAAAAAAGAATGTGGAGGAATGAAAAGATTGGGAGAAAGGATAGGAGAAAACGAAAGTTTGGATTGGTTGATATGAAAGTATGAAATAGCTCTAAGTAATGAAATGTACAAGTCTCTAGTGTAAAAGAAAAGAAGAGCCAAAATTGGTTAATACCTCCAAAGGTTGAAATGGAGACAAGTTGTGAAAGCAAAAGAAGAGCTAAAGGAAAAGAAAAGATGAGAAGCCAAACCAATCGAATTTGAAGAGGAATAGAATCCCCTAAGTGTGAAAAAAAAAAAGTGATGGAAAATGTGGGTTTAAGAAGGCAAATGCCTTGTGATGTGGGTAGATTAGGAATGGGTCATGATGGGTTTAGAAATAGGAGTGGAGTTCATATTGGGCCATTGGGTAGATGAAAGACATCCTTGTATGCATCGATTGTTCTTTACTCTTAACATTTTGCCAAAGTTCATTCTTTCCTGAGAGATTCCCTTGCATTGGAGTATCCACATAATTGAGATCACTTTTATCTCAAAACCTTTTCCTAAACCAAATGAGTTCACTTGATTTGTATTAAGCATGATTCACCATATGCACTTAATGAATGTTAAAGAGTTGGAGGAAATGAATGTTTGTGGATGCTAATACTTAGACCCAATTCGTGTAGCGACGAGTATGGCTAAATCTTTTGAAGTATAGGTTTTTTGTGCATCACATAACTACTCTCAAGGGAATTGATTTGAGTTTTTGTTGATATTTTCGGATTTGAGTTCCCACCTTCAAACCTTTTATTCGACTTGTTTGTTTGTTTGCTTGAGGACAAGCAAAAGACAAGTTTGGGGGAGTTGATAGTTTCATAATTTAGACATTTTAGCCACTTGTTTTACTTGGTTTTATCTTTTTCTCATATCATTTAGAAGTCATTTTGGTGCATTTGAGTCATTTATACTTGTGTCTTGCATTTTAGATGTTTAAAGTTTATATAGAGCATTAGTATGGCACATTTTGCATTTTCCATGCATTTAGGTGTCATGGAGTTTGGATGAGCAAGGAGACTTGGTGTAGAGTGATGAAGAACAAATGAATAAGAAGAAGAAGTTCCAATCGACCATTAGATCGATCAACCAGTCGATCAGACGGTAATTTCGAAGAGCATTGGTCGAGGCATGGGAGATTCAATCGACCCCCCCCCCAGTCGATTGAACCCGACAGAGACTTTCAATCGACCGGCCAATCGATCCCCTTGTCCGATTGAAATGCAGTGCGAGCCTACATGACCCAGACCCGACCAGATCAATACCCGGTTTGTTTCGGGTTAACCCATGTCGATCCAACCACCTATATATGTTTTAACCTAAATTTTATGATATATCTTGTTTTCTCTTTGCAAACTCTCTCTTTTTAGATTTTGAAATATTTTGTAATTGAATTTTGGAGTTTTTATGCAAGTTCTTTACTGTTTTCTTTAAATCTTTCTTTCATCTTTCACTAATCATGTTTATTAACACTTCTATTATGGGTTTTGTTGGTTTCATCATGATTAGTGAGTATACCTTTTTGAATCCATATGATGAGATATATTAGGGTGATGATTAGAGTAGATCCATGATGTTAGGACTTAGTTTATAACATATAATTTCTTATTAAGTGTGATTAATGCTAGATCCATCATGATTTGGTTGATTTAGAACTTAGAGAATTTCTCGCCCGGAATGTGTTCGATGAAATTTCCCAAAGAATTTTTTAGGAGATTTACTTGCTTAGCCTATGGGAATAGATGTCTAAGGAGTTTATTGGTTAATTATATCTTGAGATTAATGCTTGTTGATTGTTTAATCACAAATGGAAATTTGTTCTTTATTAAGTCATTAACAAAGTGATTAGTGCCATAGAAGTGGATTAGTCTTAATTAGTGATCTAAACAAAAGGATTAGTAATTGTTTGAGTAATTGGTATCATGGATTAGCTCTAGAATCACTCGAAATCAATAATCTCATCTTTGGATTCACTTTTAGCTAGTATTGATTTAATCGTTTATAGCTCCCTTGTTTATCTTTCCGGCTTATTTAAATTCGAATTGTCTTAGTCATTTAATTGCCTTTGTCTTATGATTTGTCCTTGTTTGTTTGAAGTTTGAGTTCCATTAGGATTGTTAGAAACTCTCCCTTTTGATTGCTTAGCCTATATAGTTTCTTGGATTCTTAGTGAGTTATCCTCTTACCTTCTTGGTTCGATCTCGATTTGCTACAATGATGTTGTAAGTCGAGTAATTGGTATACGCAATTATCTCATTATCACTTGATCTTGCGAACATCACGCAACACAATGAAAAAGCATCTTGATATTCATTTGGCTGAATCGTTTACAATGTTCTTCGTTCGCTCATAAATCTGAAGTAATCAAACTCTGATCAACACTCAATGGCCAATACAGTTTGATAAAACTCCAAAACAAGAAAGAAAAATGGTATAAAAGTTTTGAAAGCTAAATCGTCGGCACCACCGTCTTCATTTTTTATAGTGAGCATTTTACAAACAAAAAAACTTTCAAAGTAGCATTTACTGACACTTTAAACTTCCAGAATATTGAACTACCACTATAAACTCTCAACCCAAAAAAATTAATAGATAAAATCCTATGTGTTAGATTGTGTTCTAGTTTATGTTGGGATAGCTCTTACGTTTACAGTATGTGTTTTCTATTAAAATCTTCAAAAATAAGCACAAAAAATAACCAAATTCCCAACCTTGTTGGGTTAATAATGCTCAGGATAATCTTTTTTGGTATGAATAATCTGCTTTGTCTTCAAACTGTAAAAAACACATAAGGAAAGAATGCAATGAGAACTCAGGTGAAATTTTTTTACAGATAATTTTAAGGTTGTAATAAGACAATATTGCACAGATTAGCACTTAATTTTAAACTCTTTAGTTTTTTTTAACACTTTCAGTTTTTTCATTGTTCATTTTTTTTGTTTTTTAGCGAATAAAAGACAAAACTACCATCATATTGTTTTCCTGTGTACCGTACACAAACGTACATACCGGACTGTACATGATTAAATTGGTCATAAATAGTAGCAAAACTGCAACACTATGAAAAAATGCTAAAAAAACATTTTCTAATAACAATTTGAGAAAATGCTAAAAGAAAATATTTTCTAATAGGACTTTGAAAAAATACTAAAAAAACTAATAAAACTTTAAATAAATGTCAAATTCTGCAAAACTCTCTTGTAATAATTAACACATAACATCTTAAAAGCTTAAGAATGTCTTAAACGACTTCAACTTCATAACTTTGAATTCAAAATACCTCAAAACATCGTAAGTCAATATACCACATAAGTTTCTTTCTATTGGAGACGGAGACAGTACGTTCACTGGTGTAAGTCTTTTCTTTTCACAGATCTTGCCATAATTTTGTGTTTTTTGTACTTGCACGGCTGCACGACCAAAGAAGGCTGAAATAGAAACTAAGGATTAAAGACAACTACCATATATGAAAAGAAAATTAGTAGAGATATTTTATTTACCTCCCTCAAAGACGAAAGGAAATATGTAAACCATGACAAGTAGAAAGAGAGATGAGAGGCATGGATCTAAAACAAATAAAAAACTTTCTTTAATCAAAGAAAAATAAAAAGTTTTGAAATTGAGTTATTTAGTAAAATTCTCTGACCTCAGAAGCTTCAAACAAACTGTTTTCATTTAGTATAGATACATAGATAGATTTATAACAAATAGTTCAAAAACATTTATATTACTCCTCAAAATCATTTACTTTTTTTAGTAAAAATCTATTGAACTTTATTTCTTTTTTTGAATATTTATCTTATAATCATAGTTTTGACAGATAATGAAAAACAACAGTATTAAGTTTTAACCTCGTTTGAATTCTACACCGATAATTATATAAAAAGAAAAAAATCCGTTTTTTGTCCTAAACCATAAACCAGAGTAGTCCCAAATTAACAATTTAGCTTTGGTGTTATGTCCTATCTTCGTGGTAATCTAAAAAACAAAAAAACTCCCAACATTATTAACCAAATCCTTCATTTTAAATACGAGATGAGTTGAACACAATCATCATTATGCTTCTGGGATGCAATCAGAGAGGACATTGTTGAGGAGATTCAAGAATAAGAACCCTAATATTCTTGAAAGATTCTTATAGAATAAGAATCAACCTCAACAACATCTCTTAAAACCCAGAAAACAAATGGAGTTGTCTTCTCTGATTGTATCAAATAATAGGAAGCATATTGTAGTTCTGTTCATAGGTTTAGCATGTATCTTGAAGATAGCCTTAATTTCTGCTGCCAATGAAGAAAGCCAGGTACGTTAAAAATGCTCGATATTCGGTCTTTTTCTTCTGCGATAAAAGAGAGAGAGAGAGACGTTAAATGATAAGAATTTCGTTATTTTAATTTTTGTGTGATGTTATATATAGATTTACACGGTACATTTGGGTGAGAGGCAACATGATGATCCTAAACTTGTTACTGATTCACATCATAATATTCTCGGATCGCTTCTTGGAAGGTAATCAATCATGAGCATTGGTATATCGTCCCAAAGATCATAAATGTTGCGCGAAAAATTAACGTTTCTCGTAAACATTAATTGGTTTACGAATTTAAATGTTTTGACGGATAATAAATGCAGCAAAGAAGCTTCTCGTGAGTCTATGATTTATAGTTACAGACATGGTTTCTCAGGCTTTTCAGCAAAACTCACATCATCTCAAGCAAGGGAACTCTCAGGTAAATTTAAAACCTCTCTTTGACAAAACGTGTTTCACAAGAATTAGGTCAAACTCAGAAACAGTACTAATTAAATATTCACTTCGGATTTGGATTTGTAATAGAGCATCCGCATGTTGTCCACGTAACGAGAAGCAAGAATATGAAGCTGAAAACAACAAGGGTTAATGATTACTTGGGACTCACTCCAACCGCTCCAACGGGTCTCGTCCATGAAACCGATATGGGAAGTGACGCAATCATAGGAATCCTGGACTCCGGAATATGGCCAGACTCAAAGTCATTTAACGACGACGGTCTTGGACCGGTCCCGGCACATTGGAAGGGACAATGTGTTTCAGGAGAAGGGTTCAACGCATCGAGCTGTAACAGAAAGTTAATCGGAGCTACGTATTACGCAAAGGGTCTCCTCAGAAAGTACAATGGGACTTTCAATGCGGCGGAGAAAGATGAGGTCATGTCCCCTTTAGACAAAGTCGGCCACGGAACACATTGTGCATCGACTGCCGCGGGTTCTTTTGTCCAAGATGCGAACTTCCTTGGTCTAGCTCAGGGAACCGCGAGAGGCAGTGCCCCGCGGGCCCGTTTAGCCTCTTACAAAGTGTGCTGGAACAACGAGGAGTGTTTTACACCGGATATTTTAAAAGCCATCGATCACGCCATACGCGATGGCGTCGATGTTCTATCGCTCTCGCTCGGATCCGAAATACCGCTAGATTTCGAGGTTGATAGGAGTGATTTCGCTATCGCTGCTTTCCACGCCGTTATGAAGGGAATCCCTGTGGTATGCGCTGGTGGGAACGATGGTCCCCAAACTCAAACCATCTCTAACGTTGCTCCGTGGATCATAACCGTTGCGGCTACGTCCATGGACCGAGAGTTCTTCACGCCCATCACTCTTGGAAACAATATAACCATACTGGTACGTATCCGGTTGATTGTGATACAAACAATTTTAACTGTTCATTTAACTCTTTTTTGATGGGATCTCATTCTCAGGGTCAAGAAGGTCTATACACGGGAAAAGAAGTCGGATTCACTGATCTCCTTTACTTCGAAGACTTGAAAAAAGAGGATTTACAAGCCGGTAAAGCTAAAGGCAAAATCTTGTTTTTGTTCCAAACATTCAAATTTGCAGACGATTTCGTGGCTTTTGCACAATCGAAAGGCGCCGCTGGCGTCATTATCGCGTCACAGCCAACTGATACTGTCGAACCGGGCACCACGGATATCCCCTGTGCCTACGTAGACTACGAACTTGGGATGGACATCTTGTTGTATCTCCAAACAACCACGTAAGTTTTTCCTCCTCCACATTACTTTCTTTGTAATCCAGTTAATAGAGATTTTATTTTTTTCTTTGAATGATTTCCGAAGATATCCAAAAGCTAAGATCAGCCCAACCAAGACATTCGTTGGCCGACCTTCAGCGTCCAAGGTCACAAGATTTTCGTCTAGAGGTCCCAATTCACTATCTCCTGCCATTCTCAAGGTGAAATATTAACTCTAAACTTACTTTTTTGCTCTCTTACATTTAACTTGTCTTGCACGGTACTGAAGTTGGCTTGTGGTTTTAATTACAGCCGGATATAGCAGCACCAGGTGCAGGTATACTTGCAGCCGTACCATCAGGGGCAGGATATCAATTCATGTCAGGGACATCGATGGCTACACCTGTCGTGTCAGGAATCGTCGCGCTTCTTAGGAAAAAACACCCTGACTGGTCTCCTGCTGCGATCCGATCCGCTCTAGTGACAACCGGTAAAAATACATATACTTCTTATTCACACAAAAATATTCGTTTATTGCTCCCCAAGAAATGCAGTAGCTATTGCAGTAGCTATTTCTTGCTCCCAAAGAAATACCGGAGAATGACTGATAACCATTGCAGCACTTCAATCGGACCCATCCGGAGAGCCTATTTCGGCGGAGGGTTCCCCACGCAAAGTCGCTGACCCATTTGACTACGGAGGCGGCCTCGTGAACCCGGGGAAAGTAGCGGACCCGGGACTTGTCTACGACATGGGCTACAGTGAATATGTTCATTACTTGTGCTCAGCAGGCTACGACGATACATCAATCTCAAAACTACTTGGAAAAAACTACACTTGCCCTTCTCCAACTCCATCCATGCTTGATGTCAACTTGCCTTCCATCACAATCCCATATCTCAGTGAAGAGATCACCATAACTAGAACCGTAACCAATGTTGGACCGGTTGGTTCGGTTTACAAAGCTGTGATCAAACCGCCTCAAGGTCTTAACGTGCAGGTGAGTCCTGAGACTCTTGAGTTCAGTTCCAACGCCAACAAGATTACATTTACGGTGAAAGTCTCCACGACTCATAAAGCGAATACTGATTATCTCTTTGGGAGCTTGACTTGGACCGACAATGGAGCTCACAATGTCAGAATCCCTCTTTCTGTGAGAACAAGAGTTTTGAACTTCAAGATCTAACAAAGTTCTTAATATTATCGAATTATACTGTTAATTGTGCCAATGTGTATATGAATTTGTTTTCTATCGGAGGCAAAGTAAATGTGATAATGATGAGCGTATCTTATACTCCCTCCGTTTTATAAAAAGTTTCATAAAAATATTATTCCTTCTGTTTCACAAATGGTATCGTTTTATGTTTTCAATGCATAATTTTGAACAAAATTTCAGTTTTAACCTTATTGTTTTAAAAGGAATTAGGTGTGGTAACATATATTAGGAGCAAAATTAAGTAAACAAAAAGATATTATTTTATTCAAAAGCAAACTCATGTAAAATACCCTACACCCCCTCAGCTACTTTACCCGATATTCATTATCGGCAACTCTAGCATCTAGTTTTTTTTCTTTTTTTCTGACAAGTTGATTTTCTCTTTCTTCCATATTGACATCTTTTTCTTTTTCTTCCATATCCACATATCAACACAAACGATAATGAATATTATTCTCTCTCTTCATCACCGGCCTCTTCCGCAACGGCGTCTTCTCCATCGACATCTTTTTCTTCTTCTTCCTATTTTCTCACCCAACAGCTCGGATCCAAAAAAAATATCGGAGGCAACGGCAACTATGGCGGATTCGAAGGCCGTTCCGCCAGCGGAGGCAGAGAAGAAGAAAGAACAGAGTTTACCGTTCTTCAAGCTATTCTCTTGTGTAAAATCAAAATCCCTCCTTTACTTTTGTTTTTCTTATAATAAAATTAGATCCAATATCTGATCTGTTTTCTTCTTTCTTAAATTGCAGTATGCCATGTATGTATATAGTTAATTATTATGGGTATATAATTTTGATTGCGTAGCAAACTATCTTATTCTGATAATTTTCCTATCTTTATGTACAATAGATCTGTATCTCAGACTCCATCTACGAACCAAATTAGACGCCTTTCATGTATATTCGTTATTGTGTCATGTCTAAATGATTGACTATATTATTCGCATAGCTTAGCTATCATTTTTTATCTACAATAGTTGATTACTTTCGATAATTCTCACCCCACAAATATCTGACTACCATGGGCACATAATAGATTGACAAAGATAAAAGTATATAGTTGATTACTATGGTCATATAGCTGTCATTGCGTAATGGACTACCTTATTTTTCATTGTTCCAATCTCGGTTTGTCTAGAGTAGTTGATTACTTTCGATACCCAATTTGTTTGACTACCATGTTCATATAATCAACTATCTTATGCTCGTAATTACAAACTCATTTTGTTTAGAGTAGTTGCTTATTGTACATGTATAGTCATGTGAGTATAATTGACTATATATGTTTCATAGTTACACTTATTGTGTGCTATGTAGTAATGTTTGAGTGAGGGACTACATTATTCGCATAGATTAGCTATCAAATTGTTTTTCCGGAATTGTCTATCTTATTCTCATAGTTACGTTCTCTTTCTGTTTACAATAGTTCATTACTTTTGATATTCGTCACCCCACACATTATTTATGATGATGTGGACATAGCTGTCTTTTCGTAACATGCTATATTATTCTCATAGTTCCATACTCGCTTTTTGTAGAGTATGTGACTACCTTATTCTCTTACGGTCAATATCGGGTTGATTATAATAGTTGATTACTTTCGATACACTAGTAGTTTGACTACCATGTTATTATATTTGATTACTCTGTCTATATAGTTATCTTTGCGTAATGGACTATTTTATTCTCATAGTTCCAAACTCGGTTTGTTTAGTGTACGTGACTACTTTTTATGTGTAGTCACGTTAGAATAATTAACTATCTTCTTTTCATAGTTAAACTTACTGACTACCTAATTTTGTAGAAAAATGGAAAATCATCAATGTAATGCCACACCGCAGCCAGAAAATGTGTTTCACCAAATACGCGATCTACTCGTTGATGTGATAGTAAGGGGTCGGAAGATAATATGCGAAAGATGTTTATCGTTTAGGATGTGCATGTAACTTTCTAAAAAAATATTGAAGGAACCATCTGTCATGAGTTTTCTATGTGACAGCATAGTCTATGAGATTGATAGTTAAGTTTTTCCTTTCAATCTTTGTAAGTAAAAGCTTTTGAAGCACTATCTTTACTTAAAACCAGAAATAGTTATTTACAAATATATTAATTTGGTAGATTAACTGAACATGCAAACAAAATAATTGACTATAAGTAGTCAACTACTTACCATCATCCGAAATTTCATCCAATATTTGACGGAGCATCCATTTCAAATATAGCATGCACCTCTTCGGGGTTAGAGAAAACATCATTAATCGTCTCTTGTGCGAAGTTGAACCTAATTGATTGACAGCTACTTTCACCTTTCTGTAGACCTTCACCATCCGCTTTAAAGCCTGACTTGTAATTATCCACTCTAAACTTCCCTTTCCTTGAACAATTGGCAACAATCTTGTTTCCCTCAACAGTTTCATCAACTACAAAATCATGCAAGGTTTCATTGTTTTCATCAACTGATTCATCATCAACCTCTTCATGAGCCAAACATATTACAACCAACTCGTCCAACATCTCATATCTTTCTACACAACAACCACAATACAAAAATGTCAGTAATAAAAACTATTTAATCTATACAAATAGCCAACTACTTCAAATAAACATAACCACACAACTATAGAAACATGTGGCTATCATCACATAGTATATGACTATTCAACAAAAATACATACTCAGATACCAATAGGTGTTTACCACCACGTAATAGTTAATTATACAAACACTCAGAACAAATAGATGATTACATTTCACTGAAAAATAATTATACACCAACAAATAGATGACTACTTCATATGGATATAGCAAACTAATTATAAAAACAAATAGATGACTACTCAATATACTTAACATAGTCCTTTACACACATAACAAAAATAATCTACTCAAATACACACATATTAAAGGCGTTAAAGTTTTTGCTGCTATGGTTCAAAATAAAAGGTAGTGTCTGCAAGTTTTACCAAAAGTATTTCCACAGAATAGACATCTATTTCTATTGAATTGACCTGCATAGTCAACTATTTCCAACTATTAACTTTCTATTGAATTGCCAGTGTAATCAACTATTTCCAACTAAAAAACTTTGTGTAGTTGGTTGTTTCTTCTGAATAGGCAAATACTAACGTAGTCATCTACATGGAAAATTTATTAGATAGTAAATACATTATTCCCAAAATTCAAGATACCTTAAAAGGCTTTATCATCCAATTACCATTAATAGCGTGTGTAGCTTTTTTTCTTATCAGAATCACACGTCGCCATCGAAAACAGAAGAGAGAGATGAGCTATTTTCGCTTTTTCTATAGGGTATAAGGTCAAAATCGATATTTTACTCCATTTTATTGTGTTAACTCATGCTAGAAAATGAATTGACTGCATTCCAATGGTAATCACCTAATTAGCTCTCACAAAAGTATTATTAATGCAATTTACCCTTGTTTTAATGTATTAATTAGAGAGAAAAAATTGTTTAGTGTATTAATAAGGGGTTATATGAAACTTTTAATAGTTTTCTTAATATGTGTGAAATGTGTCAAAATAACACTCTTTGTGAAACATAAGGAGTAATATTTATATTTTATTTGTTTATTTAGATTTTTTTTTTTTGTCAACAGCCTAAATACCTAGAACGATTCGGAAATCCAAATCGGTGGTACCGAGTTTAAATAGTCAATATCCACTGGGTAGACGCGAGCACTTTTTGCTAGCTTGTCTGCCATTGTGTTGTTTGCGCGTGGGATGAGTGAGATTGAGAAGAAAGAAAATGCCTCCTTACTCTTCACGAATTCCTCCAAGTGTAATGTAAAAGCCGGCCAATCCTCGGGTGTAGACACCATCTTCACCAACTCGGAGCAGTCTGTTGCAAAAGTTATTGCCGTCTTCTGGTTTGCTAGCAAACAATGCATGGCCCAGATGAGTGCTTCCAATTCTGCGTGTAGGGGGATATGCTTCTTCGCAGATTCCTCGCTCCAATTATGGTTCCGTCGACTCCTTCCTGATAACAATACCAGCCTATTACAGAAGAACTATCGGTCTCCTTCCAAGATCCATCAACATTACATCAGCAACCATCATATATCAGATTTACCAGAGAAGGGGTAAAGTTTTGAATTATCATATCTGGGTCACTGTTCTGTGGCGCTTCCCAGGACATGGCCTCGGTTTCTGCCTGCTGAAGTATGTCTTGTGGCCCTCTGTCGACATTCGAAAAAACCTTATCATTTCTACCTTTCCAAATGTACCACGCAATCCATGGAAAACTATTATCCGTATTATTTGGAGTTAGCCGCCAAAAAAGATGATCAAAATTAGCGAAGACCGATGACATTGGGAAAACAACCGGAGGTGTTGGAATCTTTGAAAGTGCCTATGTTTGTAATGCCGGAGGACATTCGAAAAGGACATGATTGACAGTTTCATTTTCCGATCCACACCTTGCGCATCGCGTATCACAATTAATTCCTCTGTTTCGCAAATTAGATGAGACCACGAGACAACCCGATATAGCTTGCCAAATAAAGTGTCTTAATTTCGGGGAACATTTCAACTTCCAGGTGTGTGCTTGTAATTTCGTCACATCCGGACCAAAGAAGTTTGAGGTACCAAGATTTGGTTCTGATTGTTCAATTTGATAACCCGACTTCACTGTATACCTTCCCGATGTTGTGTAATGCCATCCATTGGTGTCTGGTTTGTATGTGCTACTTATATGCAGACCCCGAATAATCGTCACGTCTACCGGATCAATAATCACGTTCAATAACGATGTATTCCACGTCTGGGTTACTGGGTCAATCAGGTGATTGACCATTAAATTCGGGTAATAATTGTACCCTTTACATGTTGCTGACCTCGGCTGAGAATATGGTATCCACGGGTCGTTCCATACTGAAATGGAGCAACCTGATCCAACTCTTTTAATTAGCCCTTTGTTGACCAGAGATCTAGTTGAGATAATACTCCTCCATCCATATGATGGAGAGTAAGATCGAATGGGTTCTAAAGGATATGTGTTCCGAAAATATCGACCCTTGAAAACCCGCGCAAACAAAGAATCCGGTTTATCCATTAGCCTCCATAATTGTTTGGCCAATAGTGCTGTGTTAAAGTCCTCGACCGCCCGAAAACCCAAGCCTCCCTCCGATTTGCTTCGACATAGTTTCTTCCATGCTATCCAATGCATTCCTTTTGATTCTCCGTTTGAATTCCACCAGAACCGTGCCGCCGCACTAGTTAATTTTGCGGTTATGGACTTGGGTAACCTAAAACACGACATAACGAAGGTTGGCATTGCTGATACCATGGATTTGATTAAAACCTCCTTTCCCCCTTTTGATAGAAACCTTGATGTCCATCCGTTAATTCGATTTTGCTGCCTCTCTGTTACAAAGTTAAAGATCTTGCTCTTGGCACCTCTGAGACTCTCCGGAAGGCCTAGATACGAGCCCATGCCGCCGATGGTAGCAATTCCTAGTGTTTGCTGAATCTCGTTTTGTACCATCACATCAACCGTGTGACCGAATTGTAAAGAAGATTTACCGAAATTGATTTGCTGCCCCGACACTGACCCGTATTGTTGTAGGATACATAAAATAGTTTAGCATTCCTGATTGGTAGCTTTACAGAAGAAAAGGCTGTCATCAGCGAAGAGTAAATTTGATACCGATGGGCTTGCTCTCGCAACTTTTAACCCCGTTAGCAATTTTTCTCTTTCTGCCTTTCGGATGTTTACTATTAAGACCTCCGTACAAAGTATGAATAGATAAGGTGACAATGGGTCCCCTTGACGAAGCCCTCTTTTTGGGATTATCCGACCTTTGGGTTTTCCATTGATAAGCACTTTGTATTCCACTGATGTAATGCACCACATCATCCATGAAGTCCACTTTTCTGAAAAACTGAACTTCCTCAGAAGATGTTTAATAAAAGACCATTCCACCCGATCGTATGCTTTGCTCATATCCGTTTTCATCGCCATGAATTTACTTTTACATAACTTGGTAGTCCGGAGACCGTGGAACATCTCTTGAGCGATCATAATATTATCTGAAATTAATCTTCCTGCCACAAAGGCTGATTGAGTCTCCGAAATGAGGTTCGGGAGTAGACGCTTTAACCTCTGACATAGAACCTTCGAAATAATCTTATATCCTACATTACAAAGACTTATAGGTCTTAAGTCTTTCATCCGGCTTGGTCTTTCCATCTTCGGGATTAGACAAATATTTGTCATATTCAGCTGGTGGTCAAAAACACCCGTCTCTAAGAATATGTTCACCAACTCTACTAAATCTGACTTTACTATGTGCCAAGAACGTTGGAAAAAGAGTACTGTCATTCCGTCAGGGCCCGGGGCTTTTTCGGGGTGCATCATAAAGAGTGCCGACCGTACTTCCTCTTCGGTAGCCATTGTCGTGAGTTTATCATTGTTCAACTCCGAGACTATAGGCTTAATTTCGTCCAGAGCCTCCTCAAAGTCCATCGGGGACGTAGTGGAAAATAAATCGTCGAAATAGTTTACCGCCACTTGTTCCACCTCTTTTTCTGATGTGACCCACAAGCCTGCAGCATTGTGTAACCCGACAATCCGATTCCTTGCCCTCCTTTGCATTACTTGCGCATGGTAAAATTTTGAGTTTTATCCCCCACCGTTATCCACAAAGTTCGACTATTCTGTTGCCAGAAGTACTCCTCATCCCGATATGCTTTTATTAATTTTCCGGTAATTTCTATCAATTCCTCTTGGGTTCTATTATCATCATTTTGGGCCTCTTCTAATGCATATTGAAGCTCATATATCTTTTCTTTGCCGTAGGGTAAGTTATTCTTCCGCCATTTCGATATCTCTCGCCGACAGTTCCTGATTTTATGGATAAAAGATGGTTGGTTCCCCCTGGATTAATCTCCCATCCCTTGGCAATTGAATCCATCAGACCGTCTTGCCCAATCCAGCGTTTATCAAACCGAAATTGACCGCGTTTCTGGGGAATTTTATCCTCAATTGTGGCAACTAATGGTCTATGGTCTGACCCAATCATTGCCAAATATTCGACATATGAATGTGAAAACACTCCGTGCCAATCTCCGGTAGCTAAAGCCCGATCTAGCAGGCACCATACTATCTTTTTGTTTCGTTTTCCTCTCCATGACATGGTATTTCCCAAGCATGGAAATTCCAATAAACCACATGTTTGAATCATGAGATTGAATGAGATGAAAGTGGAAGCATGTCTTAAATTTCCTCCTTGTTTCTCATTATTGCCGGTTATCTCGTTTAAATCACCAATTATGAACCATGGATCCGAACGGGATAAGCTTGTCCGTGTTAGTCGTTCCCACACCTGGTCCCGCAATTTTGGTACCAGATCTCCATAGATAAATGATAAAAAAAACTTTTTTCCCTTGAACGTGTGCCTCAATATCGATTATCCGATTATTTGAAAAAATTATATTTACTTGATAAGAATTATCATAAAATAATGCAAGTCCACCGCTCGCACCGATTGGTTCCACCGTGTGCAATTGGTCATAACCGAAGTGGGGTTGGAACTTCTGAACAAAGGGAAACTCTTGTTTTGTTTATGAAAGAAAAAGAAACTCTGGCTTATGTTTTTTCCATATTTTCCGAAGATAGCTTATTGTGTAATGGCTACCGAGCCCCTGACAATTCCAGCTCAAAATCCGCATCAATATACCGTATAACTATTTCCGAACCATACATCGGGTTAGGGCCGCCCCTCAGGAACCCCAATTGGGTGTTCGCACCTTATTTTGTCCTTTGCGTTTTCTATTTGGACACACAGAATCGTGTTATAAATATGAAAGAAACCTGAATTTTATTAGTAAAGAGAAGAGGATAATCGCCCGTCAACTCATGCGATACATCCATACAAAAATTTGAAATTCTGAATAATGCCAGAAATAGAATACATAAACGAAGCAAATGTTGATTAAACCGAAAATTTAAAACTGGTCTAAGCATCTTCCGTGACTCCCGAAAATGACTTAACAACCTCTTATTATACGAATCTTTAACACTCCCACCCTTGAGCCTCATTCATGTTCTTCAAATTTTGAGTTCTCTGGCTTGTTTCTGGCCTTTGCTGGGATCTTTCCGCGCCTTGATGCGCGTCCCCGACCCGTCTCTGATGCTTAGGAATTCCCTTCTTCCTTGGAGAAATTATACCTTGTACGATCCTCTTCTTTAAACATGCGCCCATCACCTGTTTTTTGAGTTTAGAAGCCTGATTCCGCTTTGCATTAGTTAGTCCATCATTACCTTCCTTATCCTTTCTTAATCCCTCCACATTCACCGTAACCTCATCCGTCTCAACTATCAAATCATCACCCATTTCCTCTGTCCGCACTATTTCAGCCTCTACAATAGCCCCTTCTACAATTTCCCCTATCTCCATATCCTCACCCAGAAAATCAGATTCAAGGAAATCATCACCAAAATCAACCAAAACTCCATCAGCAAAGTTTTCTTGTTCCACTAACTCGTCTAAAGCAACCGAATTATCTGTAATTAAATCATCTAGCATCTCTACCACACTAGGAACATTCTCTGATAATAACGATTTTTCAGAGATCTGACCTTTGTAGCTTTCCGTCTCAAGAGTCGCCGTTGTGTTTTCCTCAAAGTGCAGGCCCCTGCGGACTTTTTTCCCTGTGATCTGACCTGCCTTACCGTAATTTTCCAGCGATGTACCTTCACCTGAATCCTGGTTTGTCCCCGCGTTACTGCTTAGGAACGCATCAAGCATTTTCCTTTCATGATCCAACAAACTGTTTCCCACACTTGTAAACCTCAATTCATTCAGCCCCGAGGTGGACATTGCGTACCTTTTGTTTGTCTCTTTAGCTGGAAAGTGACTCGAGGAAGGGACACCTCTTGAATCTTTGTCTCTGTACCTTCTGTCCCCCTTCCATGAACCGTACCGATGCTCCTTTCCTGTTATATTACCATTCCATGCATCTCTGAAATCCTGAACTTTTCCCTTTCCTTTGTCCTGCCCGTACTGTGTTTTACCTGAGGATTCAGCTTGCTGATGAGCCAGCTTCCCCACCAGGCCGTGAACCGCCGCAGCTTTGTAGCTAACAATATTCAGACCCGGGTTTGCTTCTTCCAAAGTATTTTGCAGAACCTCTGCCCTGTCTACCCGTCGAGAACATTGAGACTGATCATGGCATAAACTGAAACAGCTTCTGCAATACCCAAATAGCCTCTCATATCGCAGCGTGATGATTGTCTCTTCACAGCTGTGAAACTCAACCGATGTCTCAAAACATAAAGGCTTGAATCCGTCCAATACCATTTGCACTATGCCCATGTCGAGATCCACCTCTTTTACTTCACCAAGAGCTTCACCAATACTACGAAAGGTCTGGTCAGCCCAATAATGTAGAGGAACTCCCATTACCCGAATCCAGAATTTAATGGCAGACGGGTATTTGCTATCCACGACGGGTTCCCATCACACCAATGATAGCATCCAGTAATCGAAATGAAAAGGCTCCATATTCAAAATCTCCGCAATGTCCTCCTCTCTGTCAAAATCAAATTGGAACCGCCCCATTCCGAGATCCGCTGCGGCTACTCGATCCTCAACATTCAGGATTCGAGGAAGCATGCGGCTATTTGTTTATTTAGATTATTATAAGAATAAATAAATTTTCTACTTTCTTACAAATTAGGGTTTTCTTACAAAGTATATGACCCATTAGCAGTGGTGGAGTTAAAAAATCTACTCATCGGGGTCATAAAAAATATTTAATAAAAAAAAAATTAAAGTACTATGATAAAACCATAAAAATGTCATCACAAATACAAATTCTAAAATTGGACTCTACGATCACTCATGTTTTGGAATCGTTTTATCACTGATTCGGTAGTAACAATGTCAAGTACCTATTTTTCAATAAAACATACAAGACAATCACATAAAAATTCATCACAAATACGATTACGTAAGGTTGTCTTCACAAAAGTCAATGCAGAGAAACATCAACCGTCCAATGAGCCCTATACTAATAATAGGCAAATTTCTTTGTTTCATCTTTTCTCTGTGTCCACCAAATTACCTAAAGTGAATTTAATCTTTGTGAGATCGAACCGGATGTAAAAGTAGATTCTGAGTGGTTCTTGATCGATCGAGTCATAGAACCAACAAAAAGCAGTGATAAAGATTAGTTAAAAGTTAAGAAAAAGTTATGACAGTACATGGCAAAGCATCTACCATCAATACATTTTCTGGATTAATTAAATGTGTAATATCCAACATATTAAATAGTTTGGTTGTATGATAAAATTCCAAAGATGTTGATTAATTATAATATATACGTTATTGAGTTGTACGCTTTTTTTTCTTTCATAAACTACTTATATAAGAACTATTGAAAATGATAAGGAACAACCCATATGCATCAGAGAGAAATATAAAAACAATGACGTTTAATTTGTTTTTTGTTGGAACCATATTGAATACTATCTTCTAAAAGTTTCTACTATAAACCTATATGGTATCTAAAAGGAAATGTTCTATCAATGGATATTTTTTCAATTTAGGACCTTTAACTAAAGACTGCGTCACTCATACTTATTAAAAAAAATGGAAGAAGAGTTCTAAAAGTGATTCGCATCAGATCCCAAACAAACTACTGGTTTTGTTTCTATACAAAAGCAATCGTATAATAATAGATAAATTAGCATTAATAGCCAACAATTTTTTTTATAATTTCATTGATGATATATTAGAATATTTGGCTAGGACATGATATGTATAATCTACAATATTATATCAAATTACCCTTTTCCATTTCTCCACACAAATACATACATGAGTACCCTCTTTCTCTTTTTTCCTTCTTGTAATTTTTTTTAACCCCATCTCATTTTATTTGCTTTGAATCTTGTAATATCTTGGATTCTAGTATATAGTGGTGTATGAGGAGAGTTTAAAAAATTATAATGATTACTTATATCACAAAAGTGCACTTATATTTTCTGTCACTTCTCTAGAAAGTTTCAGAGTTAAGCATGATTGAGATGGAGAAATTTAATGATGGGTAACCTATCGGAAAGTGATTTTCGGTACCGTATGAGTGGGAACAAAACATAGAAAAATATATTGTGATAGTCTATAAGAATAGTAAACAAGTTTTTCAAACCTCTCGCAATAGCATACCGGTCATCGGACAAGAATAGACCCAGAAGCCGAAAGAGGACTTAGGGGCCACAGACGACTAGGGATGTTGTCAACAGTGTTTGAGCCCTGCGTTAGCTCGGCCCTGTGCAAACCTGGCCCTGCGCTAACCCGGCTATGCGCTAACCTTATAAACTGTAGAAAAAAAGAGTTAGCCATGAACTCTGCATTAGTCATGTAAACTATATTAGTCTTCTTTTTTTGGGGGGGGGGGGGGGGGGGGGGGGGGGGTTAAATAGTCTTTTCTGTATAATTAGAACAAAAAATTACATTTGTTTTTAATGTCATTTCATCTTTGCATCATTCAAGTTATTATTTAAAAAAGTAAAATATTTCATTGTTCTAAGAAAATAAATTTGGTTTATATAATTATGATTATTTTTAGAAAAAAATATTGATTTTGTGCAATATGAAATAATAATATTAGAAGTCGATAAAGATCTCGCTTTGAATAACATAGAATATCAATCATACTCATAAAACATAAAATCAAATCTTCTAACATACTCAACAACAAAAAAAACTTTATAATATGCCAATATTCATCACAAAAATCTCATCATACTCATAACATAAAAATTTAAAATCTCATCAGCCCGCTAGAACCGTGATCCACGTTACATCAACGGACCGACACATCGTCTTCAAACACGTCGCTGTGAACCACGCCAATCAACGAGTTGGTACGTGATCATTACAACAATCCCTTAAACTATATATATATGAGATTTCTCATAGAATCTCTGTAGCAGTAATGTATTTTGTTTTTGTATTTTGTTTGTAGGGGTTTTCTAGTGTGGTAAATCATGCATCATAGGAGAGTTAAAGAGATTGGCTCAAGATTTCTCTAGGAAAACTAGGGCTAAGTTTGAATTCCACAAGGAAAACTTTTAATTTCAAGTTCATCAATCATTAATATTTTTTTAAACACAATATATATTGCATAAAACTTACGTAGCTCTTATTGTATAATTATATCTCTGATTTTATACACTCGGCCAAAACTACATTATTGGATATTGGGTATTTTAATTGAATTTATATAGTTTTATATGCTAGTTTTAAACCATATAAAACCATATAAATACTTTTAAAACCATATAAATCCTTTTAATCCTTGAAATTCATATAAAACCTTTTAAGGTATATTTTTTTGTCAACAGCCTAGAGACCTAGAACGGTTGGGAGATCAAAACCGGAGGTATCGAGTTTACATAAGTAATATCCATTGGGTAGACGCAAGCACTTCTTGCTAACTTGTATGCCTTTGTGCTGTATGCGCATGGGATGAGTGAGATTGAGAAAAAAGAAAACACCTCCTTACTCTTCACGAATTCCTCCAAGTGTAAAGCAAAAGCCGACCAATCCTAGGGTGTAGACACCATCTTCACCAACTCGGAGCAGTCTGTTGCAAAAGCTAGATCCGTCTTCTGGTTTGCAGTCAAGCAATGCATGGCCCATATGAGTGCTTCCAATTCTGCATGTAGGGGGAGAGGCTTCTTCGTAGATTTCTTGTTCCCATAATTGTCCCTTCGAGACCTTCCTGAAAGCAGTGCCAACCTAATCCAAAAAAACTATCGGTCTCTTTCCAAGATCCATCGATAGTACACCGCCATCCTTCGTAAGTCGGAGACACCAGAGTAGGGGACACCTTTTTAGGTCTTTTAAAACCATATAAATAATTTTAGTCAATCCTTTTAAAGTCTTATGAATCCCTTACAACATTTTACCAATATGGTTTACAATGTTAGCTTTCATATTATAGTTGGTTATCTACTTAGTTGTCTATTGGATATTGGTAAATACTCGGCCGAATCTACATTATTTGGATATTGGGTGTTTTAATTAAATTTATATGGTATTATATGATAGTTTTAAAACTATATCAAACCATATAAATCTTTTTAAAACTATATAAAACCATATAAATCCTTGCCTTTGGTGCTCTTAGTGAAAGTCGAAACTCACACAATCAATTTTTTTTTGAGACTTTTAGAGGAAACCGAAGTTTCTGGAAAAACACAGTAGGAGACCCAAAGATGGTGGTTTTATTATATGTTCTTTAGAAAGCGATTGCGTACAAGATATTGCTAAGTGTTTCTTCTAGGGTAAAAACGTGTTCCTTCTATGAATGATTATGCTCATTATTTATACATGTTTCGTGTCCAAGAATCTCGGATAGAATCTGTACTATTTCATTTTCTCTTGCGCGGCCGCCAACTTAGGTTACTTCTTGAGATGGGTAACCTTGTTAGGATAATCAATGATCTGTTTAAACTATTCATATATAAAGAAAACTCTTTCTTTAGCTATTCATTATAAGGATTTATAAATTTGTTTGTTGTTCTTTTCCAAAGTTTGCAGAGAGAAATGAACTCGATTACTTATATGTGTTTATGGATCAGAAACAACAAACTTTTATTTATAAGACTTTATACAGTTTTGTAAAGACATCATTGTTACGAATTCTTACAAAGCTATATAATAGATTTTGAAACGTTTTAAATTGTTCACATACGTGATGGATTTTTGGTGAAACTTCCACACCAACATCTTGTTATATCTTTATAGAACTATATAAATTCTTTTAAAATTATATAAAACCATATAAATTTTTATAAAATAATATAAATCCATAAAAGCTTCGACTTCCAAGAATTTCGAACCCTCACAGGGAAACTACACTTAGCAGACACACGCCTTATCTTCGACGTCCCGAAGCTTACTCATATTGCTGGAGGATTAAGGCGAGCGCGCTGCAATTTTCCGAGTTCGATTTGCAAAAGAACATTGTATCGTCAGCAAACAAGAGGTGATTCACTTGGTGACTATTGTGTGCCACACGAATGCCTTCCAAAGAGCCGTTCTCTTGGGATTTACGACATAACCCATATAAAACCTATGTGCACAAGATGAAAAGGTACGGAGAAAGCGGGTCGTCATGTCTTAAGCCTCAGGAAGGGAGGACTTTCCCATGAGGGCCTCCGTTGATCAAGAAAGAGTATGAGACTGAAGTTACACATTCCATAACACAAGAAATCCACATATTGATGGATTTTTGTAAAGAAAATCATTGTTACCACTTTTTACAAAACTTTATAATAGATTTTTTAAACGTTTTTTATTGTTCACATAACTGATGGATTTTTGGTGAAACTCCCACACCGACATCTTGTTATATCTTTATAAAACTATATAAGTCCGAGAATTTTGAACCCTCACGGGGAAACCCCATATATTTAGCAAACACACACCTTAACCACTCGGCTAAAAGAACCCTTTTGGAAACCATTCTAGTATAAACCATATAAATTAGCTTCGAATTTATAAACATTTTTGTAAGTCTTTTAAAACCATATAAAACCATTATTGTTTATGGTATTAACAAATCTTTATAATGGATTTTATAAACATTTTAAATTGATCACATTACTGATCGATTGTTGGTGAAACTTCCACTTAGATTTCTTGTTAAATCTTTATATAACGATATAAATCTTTTTAAAACCGTATCAATCTATATAAACCTTATGGATTTTTGGTGAAACTTCCTCTATACATCTTGTTAAATCTTTAAAAACTCATATAATTTTTTAAAAACCATATAAATCTTTATAAAACCATATAAATCTTGTTAAACCTATATAAATCTCAATAGTATTAACGTATTTATAAGGTCATATAAATTTGCTTATAAAAGTTTACAATTTTGTTAATACTAAAAAGTTTTCATAATTTTGTTAACAATAAATGGAGCCAGATCAAGCATAGGAATTGTAATCAAACCAAAAAAGTATACTCTCTAATGTTGCTACTAGGTGCAGCTCCATCATATTTATGCTCACTTGCCATGGATGATGAATGTTTCTTTTTAAACTTAGCAACTAAATCTTTCGGTTCTTTTAAAAACATCTTGGTTAGCTCCTCAATCACCCATAAAAGGGTTCCATTGTCACAGCTACAATCATTCTCAATTCTTTGAGAAGGATGGAGGAGACATGACTTGACAAGGTGCACGCCTTTGCTTGATTTTACTAGGAAGACTAGCAAAGAAATTCTCTACTGAAGTGGTTATCTCTTCATGTGTTCCTCTCTCAGCAACAAATTCTCTGCAGATTCACAGAAGGACCATATAAGCCCTGCAACATATATCTTTAAGTACGGGCCAACTATATTTAAACCCATACACATTATGATCAATATCAACATCAAGTTCGGAAAATCAGGTTTCTATTGTATAAAAAGTGTAGAAACCAATCATCTTATTTTTTACAAGATTTTGAAAGCCATAAGAGAAAATAATAACAGTAAAGAGTGTAATAAAAAAAATTGGGCACCGGAATGTTGAAAAAACCAAATTCAGTTTAATATAACTAGTTCTCCTAAATTGGAAATCCTAATATTCCAAGCACCGATGAAAGATATTAAGATCCCCAATCCACTAATCATGAATGAAACCTAAAAATCTCCTATTGAGAACTCTTCATTCGCTAGTCAACACTAGTTTCAATACATGAAATGAAGTTTCTCTCAGAGTTTGATTTTGAATATAGGATAAGATTTCGAGTTTGAGGTTTCAAGATATAACATGAGAAGAGTAAAATTGTTTTATCATCTCATTTCAGGGATTCTTACAAAATTCCACATATCGACTTTCACATCCATGGAATACAATTGAGGAGAAATAGAATAAAGGTAGAGATGTGCATACCTGATCATCACCATAATCAGTAGTCTTCGGTTCAACCTCAACGGCTGATTCTGCGAATTTCGGAGCAACGGAGAATGCAGGTCGAGAAGCCGATGCAGTGGAAAGAGAAAGTAACCCAGTCACGGGTTTAGCCAAATTAAGCGAAGGTTTAGAGAGAGAACCAAAAATAGCGCTCGAGCGGCGAGAAGTGACATTAAAATGAGACACAAAAGTAGAACAGTGAGAGATCATCGCTGAGGAAGACGATGAGTAAATCGATCGAGCCTTCATCAACGCAGCCATACATCCATACCTCGTCGGAAATCCAAACAGAAATCCATCCGCCACTGCTAATTCCTCCGTCGTAATCTCTGGGATCTCCAGATCCTTTGGCGGTGGTTTCATGAGTTCACAAAAATCTGGGACTTTTCTCCTCAGTGATATATCTGGGTAATTTTGTCTTTTTTATTATTAGATAGTTGTATTTATGAAAATATCCAGTGTCTAATGGTAGTTTTGAATAGTGTTGTCTCCAAAGTTGTATTTTTGAGATTCTCCCTTTAAATAATATGTGATTATATTTTAGATTAGTTTTTAGATTAGAGTTTGTTGAACTTTCTAGAATTATTAGATTTAATTAAAAAAGGTTTTTAATACATATATTTATTGAAAACATTTTTTATAAATATATTTTTTATAAATGAATTTTGTGAAAACGTTTTTAATAAATATAATTATAAAAAAAAAGTTTTTATAAATATATTTTTGAAAAACGTTTTTGATAAATATTTTTTTTAAAACGTTGTTTATAAATATATTTCTTAAAAACGTTTTTGATAAATATTTATTTTTAAAACGGTTTTTATAAATACATTTTTTAAAACGTTTTTTATATATTCATTTATCAAAAACGTTTTTAGAAATTGTATTTAAAATAAACATTTTTTAAATGTTTTGGTTTTTTAGAAAAATATTTATGATTATTTCTATGTTTTTAAAAATGATCACATTTTTTTTTGTAGGTCTTACGGTGAATTCGATCAAGACCGTCCTGGCGGTTCAAGGCAATTGGGGCAGAGGGGTACTTCCGCAGGTCCGAGCCCGAGTACTGTTCTGCCTTCTTCGACTCCGTCTATTCCAGACACAGAGAGTGTAGCTCAACCGAGGATCATGACCATCGAGGAGCTCGTTCAACAGCCAGGACGAGAATTACTCAAAGTTTTCGATCCGGAACTTCTCATTCCGAGATCTACTTGGCAATAAAATTTTTTTCTTAATTAATGATTTTTTGGTTTGATAACCGATTTTTGATTTGTTTTTTTCATAGGTTTGGAATGTCCATGAATAGCATTAGCAAGTCGGTTCTGAAGATGTTGCACAGCATCCTCGACAAACCGTACAAGAAATTTTCCAATATTCCGTCAGACGAACAAAACATGTGGTTTCGTACGTTTGCGGTAAGTGATCATTTATTTATATTTTTTTATAAATTTTGAGATTTTGTTAAAATCTTTATTTATATTTCTTTTTGTAGCAAGATTTTAATTGGAAGCATACGATCATGAAGACGGTGGAGACGGAATTTTTTTCGGAGGCTATGACGCAATTCTCGCGCAACATGAACGAGTGGAAGAACGCTTGGAGAAAGGGGAAAGATAAGCCAAAAGGCTTCAACACGGATGTGTATACGAACTACATCTTGTATTGGCAAGAGTCGAAGACCGTAACTCTATCTCAGACTAACTCCAAGAACCGGAAGAGTCGCCGATACGGGAAGGGAGAAGCTATCCACAACAACGGGGCAAAGATCTTCAAGAAAACCGAAATCAAAATGGTAAGTATTTTTGCGGTTGCTTTTTTTATAAGAAAACAAATTTTTTTAACGGTTTATCTATTTTGTAGACGGAGGAATACGGCGAAGTTCCCGATCCCATGCAAGTGATGGTGAGGACGCACACCAACAAGAAGATGGGCCGAATTGAAGATGAAGCCGTCAGGGAGATCGTCAAAAAGGTGACAAAGGTGCAAGACGAGATTCTCATCCAGAGATCGCAGGACGGCTTCACCGGATCCAACGAACTCACTCGGGCCGAGATGAACGACCTAGTCCTCGGAGTAAGTAAAAATTATAGATTATTATTTCAACTTAGATAATTATTTGTTAATAAAAAATCTAATATTATTGTATTGTTTTCGTATGAGGTACCCGTTAAAAAGGTCGTCGGCCGGAGTTGGGTAAGCTTGCGACCCAACGAGCATGTTCTTCGGCCGGTTTCTCGATGGATCCCGACATTATCCGGCAAAACGAAGAGCTCAAGAAAAAGGTCACGGCTTTGGAGGGCGAGCTCTCGACTATGGGGGACGAGCTCTCGACTCAGAAAATGAAGAGCGAGAAGATGGCGGATTACTTCAAATCGAAGTTCGATAATTTCCCGACGGATTTATTTTGATTTCGTTTTTTTGTGTGTAATTTTTCAACTTTTAAAAATTATGTTATTTTTTAAGATTTTTAATTATATATTTCATTTTCCATTTTCGTTTTTTAAAATTATTTAATTTAATAAATAAATAATTCTATATTTTATTTTTTAAAATTACAAATTTTTTAATACCGTCGGAAATCCATCGGTATTGTATTTTGTGCTGCTCGTTGCAGTTGGATTTGTCTGGTTTGGCTAGAGACAAAATTTCAGGGCAAGATTCTGTTGTACGTCGTCCACCAAGGCCAGAAATTTATACGACGAGGTAGAACATGAACTCACCAAGTTCTTGAACATCATTATGTATTTGCTGTGAAACTTAACATCTTTATGTTTATTGACGTAGAATTGAGTAAATTGACCCATTGGGTTCAGTATCATAACTCATTACCATTTTTATCATTTCACATGACATAGATTAGCTGCTTACCGCCATTAGTCATTAGCTAGAGCCTCAAAGTTCTTGTTCTGAAAATTCAAGAAGGTTTCCTAAATTTAGGAAGCCTTTCTGAATATTTAGTAAGGGCTTCCTAAATTTAGAAAGCCTTTTTAAATATTTAGTAAGAGCTTCCTAAATCGTTAAAAAACCAGAAGACAATCCATTTTTTTGTTTGTTTTATGTGCTTTTGACTTATATAGATTGCAAACTGAATTAACGCACACATCTCTTTTTCTTATAGGTATAAAAATGACATATTCGTTTCTTACGATGATTGCACTACCTCGGTTGAAGTACAAATTCGGAGAAGAACCGAGGCAGAACGTAGTGATCAACTAAGCTTCAAGTTTCATACATGTTTGTACATAAAGATCCAGACTCTATGATGATAAATGCTATGTAATAATCTTTTACAACAATCTTTTAAATCTATTACAAATCATTCAAACTCTACGAACCAGATAAAGCTCATCAGACTCTTCTTGAATCTTGACACAACAAGACTCAACTGGTTTTTGTTCTCTAAGAAAGATTCCCAGCCCAGCAAAACTGTTATTTTGTTCTCTGATAAAGATTCTCAGTGTTAGGAAGGCTTTACTGAATACTAAGTAATCGTTCCCGAAAATTCTAAAAGTGTTCCTAAATTTAGGACGACTTTAAAATATTTAGGATGAATCTCTTAATATTGAAGAAGACTTTCCTTAAATCGTGGGGACTTAACAACTGAAATTAACAGAGTAACAGTTTGAAGCTAAAAAAAATGTCTTCATGAAACAGAGTAACAGTTTGAAGCTAAAAAACAAAGAAATATGCTTAAAGGGAAAGATTCATAAAAAAATATGCTATATTGGAACTCTACAAGTGCTCTTGTTATGTCATTTGCCACATCTACTACACTTATAATATTTATATTTTATTTATTTATTTAGATTATTATAAGAATAAATAAGTTTTCTACTTTCTTACAAATTAGGTTTTTCTTACAAAGTAGATGACCCATTAGGGTTTTCTTAAGTTTTCTTATAAATAGGTTTTTTTCTTACAAATAAGTTTTCTACGTTTAGCTTTTTCGGCATTTATTGATTTGATTAATGAATTTTTTTAGAGTTTTCTTTTATTACCTTTAGTTTCAATATTCGTTTCGACGATTAAAAAATCTTAAGAAAACTATTTTTTTTAATATTGAAAGACAGCAAAGCTAATATTGTCGACGTTTTCGCTGAATTACATAAATTTTGTCATCACTGTGATTTAAATTGATATATGACATTGTTTCATTTATATACCTCTACACATGAATTCCCGGAGAAAATATTCCAATTGTATATACATGAAGATAAGATGTAACATGTGAGGCAAAAAAAGTGGAATAACATCAACCGTCCAATGAGCCCTATACTAATAATAGGCAAATTTCTTTGTTTCATCTTTTCTCTCTGTCCACCAAATTACCTAAAGTGAATTTAATCTTTGCGAGATCGAAACATATGTAAAAGTAGATTCTGAGTGGTTCTTGATCGATCGAGTCATAGAACCAACAAAAAGCAGTGATAAAGATTAGTTAAAAGTTAAGAAAAAGTTATGACAGTACATGGCAAAGCATCTACCATCAATACATTTTCTGGATTAATTAAATGTGTAATATCCAACACATTAAATAGTTTGGTTGTATGATAAAATTCCAAAGATGTTGATTAATTATAATATATACGTTATTGAGTTGTACGCTTTTTTTTCTTTCATAAACTACTTATATAAGAACTATTGAAAATGATAAGGAACAACCCATATGCATCAGAGAGAAATATAAAAACAATGACGTTTAATTTGTTTTTTGTTGGAACCATATTGAATACTATCTTCTAAAAGTTTCTACTATAAACCTATATGGTATCTAAAAGGAAATGCTCTATCAATGGATATTTTTTCAATTTAGGACCTTTAACTAAAGACTGCGTCACTCATACTTATTAAAAAAAATGGAAGAAGAGTTCTAAAAGTGATTCGCATCAGATCCCAAACAAACTACTGGTTTTGTTTCTATACAAAAGCAATCGTATAATAATAGAGAAATTAGCATTAATAGCCAACAATTTTCTTTATAATTTCATTGATGATATATTAGAATATTTGGCTAGGACATGATATGTATAATATACAATATATATCAAATTACCATTTTCCTTTTCTCCACACAAATACATACATAGAAAGATTGCCTGTACATGGAGGTAGAAATATTCTAATAAATACATATTAGAATATTTGGCTAGGACATGATATGTATAATCTTTCTCTTTTTTCCTTCTTGTAATTTTTTTAAACCCCATCTCATTTTATTTGCTTTGAATCTTGTAATATCTTGGATTCTAGTATATAGTGGTGTATGAGGAGAGTTTAAAAAAATTATAATGGCTACTTATATCACAAAAACTGCACTTATCTTTTTCGTCACTTCTCTAGAGAGTTCCAGAGTTAAACGTGATTGAGATGGAGAAATTTAAGGATGTGTAACCTATCGAAAATTGATTTCCGGTACTGTATGAGTGAGAACAAAACATAAAAAAAAATATTGTGATAGTCTATAAAGATAGTAAACAAGTCTTTCAAACCTTTCGCAATAGCGTACCGGTCATCGGACAAGAATGGACCCAAAAGCCGAAAGAGGACTTAGGGGCACGGACGACATATCTCTTCAATAACATTTATTCAAGCTTGCAATTATAGTGTAAAAATATAGTTTATGGCTTGTATGCGGGTCCCGCTATTTCAAGCAGGGTGGATGATATGGTCTGTAGTAAAAGGTTTGCAGGTGTAGCGGGGAAATTTTGTGGGGAAATACCCATTCATCCCGTGGAGGAACGGATCGGATTTGACCCGATATGTGGGTGAGTAGTGCGATCGCTTCTGGCCCATGATATTCATTTTTTCTTTTATTTTAAAATTTGTTTTTGATCTAGAACTTTAAAAAAAAAAAATTTACAAATCAAGATCAACTTTAACAATTAAGATATATATATTTTTTTTCCATAACCAAATTTCTAAACAAATCTAATAGAAAAGGGTTTTTAAAAATGTAATGTATAGAAAAAAGATTCAAAAACAAAATAAGGGCCCCAGATTGTTTTGAGCCGTCCCTGCATGGCAAACTCGAACCCGATCCCGACAAACATGAATCCGATGAACCAAACGGATGGTACAACCTCGATAAACACAAACCTGAATCAAGTGTATATAGAACATTTATACGATGTTATTTTTTCATAAAGTTAGTTTATTTATATGTCGATGCTGAGTTTTGATATCAACTCTGTTGTGTTAAAATTTAGTTAGTTTTGGCATCAAATCAAAGTTTTAGTTTTAAATCAAAAGTTTTCAAGTTTAGCGCTATAATGATTTTGAGAATGCTCACAATACACAGAACCAATACGATTTGACTAGTTCATAAACTAAAGTTTAAACTATTTTGGGTTGATGTATTCAGTGATTCATCTAACCAATACGTCCGTAATGAGTTGCTGTAAATTATTGACGAGATATCTAATCTATTAAAACAGAGTGCTATTTTGTGTCTAAACAGGAAAAAATGAAAATAAATATATTCTTATCCTGAATAACTTTTAAACTTTAGATTTTTGTGGATAACTATTCCATGTTTCCAAACAGTTGAATTTTGTTCAGTTAAAAATTCATTTAATTAATCTGATTCAATTAAATATTAATTTATTTAATTAATCTCATTATATATATATATATATATTAATTTTAATTCGTAATTATAAAATTTCAGACTATGCCAGAAATTAAATTAAATATTTAAAATTATAAATAAAATCTATTATTTCAAAAATATGTAAATTAATTCTTTCAAAATTAATTTAAATCTTTATTATTATTTTGTTACGAAAATAGTATTAGTTATTTTGAATTTTTGAATTTTGATTATGCCAAATAATTTAATAATCAAAATTTTTTGAATGATACATGTTCAAAACTAACAATTTTCATTGAAAGATAATATTAAATTTTGAATTTAATGTAGATTTTCTGAGATTTCATCAAGAGTTACAAACAAAATAGTCAGAATTAATAACAAAACTAGATTTTACCACGTGCGTCCGCACGAGAATTTTTCTTTAAAACAGGATGGCAAAATTTAGACTGTATAATATAAAAAAACTATTAAAACATAGTGCTATTTTGTGCCCAAACAGGAAAAAATGAAAATAAATCTATTCTTATCATGGATAACTTTTAAACTTTAAATTTTTGTAAATAACTATTCTTGTTTCCAGATAGTTGAATTTTCTTCAATTAAAAATTTATTTAATTAATCTGATTCAATTAAAGATTAATTAATTAATCTAATTATATATATATATATTAATTTAATTCGTAATTATAAAAATTCAGACTATGCCAAGAATTAAATTAAATATTTAAAATTATAAATAAAATCGATTATTTTAAAAATATGTAAATTAAATATTTCAAAAATAATTTAAATTTTTATTATTATATTGTTACAAAAATAGTATTAGTTATTTTGAATATTTGAATTTCGATTATGCCAAAAAATTAAGAATCAAATTTTTTTGAATGATACAGATTTAAAATTAACAATTTTTATTGAAAGATAATATTAAATTTTGAATTTAATGGAGATTTTCTGAGACTTCATCAACAGTTATAAATAAAATAGTCATAATTAATAACAAAATATGTTTACTTTTAAATTTAAATCTTATTAATACAATCAGATTTATAATTGAATATTTTTCAAACTAAAAAATGAATATATTATTAATTAAATTTTCACAACCATAAATTTGATCATGCATATGTTACTAATACAGATTCAATATTTGTTATTTACATATATAAAATGATTAATATTTTAAGAATCACATAATTTTAGAAATTGTTAATTTAGAATTAAATTTGAAATGCAAATCTAATTAATCTTGGTAAGATTGTCCAGATTATGTTAATATTATTTTATATTAATAAAGATTTATTAAAAAAATTATTATCATAAAATCTAAATCAGAAATGGTTAATTCTATTCAAATTTAAAATTAAGAATTCTACCACAAATAAAATTAAAACATATACATTTTTTTTGTCTAAACATGAAAACCTTCATATTAGGCTATTCTTTACTTGGATAACTACTATTCAAGTTGCCAAACAAGTCAATTTAGTACAATATTAATAAAAAAATTATTTTAATTTATATTTAAAAAAAATCCAAAAATTCAAATTTAAATTTAAATTAGTTTGGATTTCCTTAAATATATGTTAGATTAATTATTAAAAATCACAAATCAGTTGTTTCTTTACAAAAATAATAAACTGGATATTAATTTAGCTTTAATTTAAATATTCAAATTTAAATAATATTCTTATAATGACGGACATGATAAACGATATGTTATTGTATATTTTTTTATCATAATCAATTAGCCTAAAATTTTAAATATTTGAAATTAGTAAATATTTATATTATACGGTAATATGAACGGGCGGATTAGAATTATGTTTTTATAATCGCGGTCATTCTCGGATTAATATGAATGGACGAGTTAGAATTATGTTTTTATAATCACGGTCATATTTAATACTAGAAAAACTTAAATTTACAAAAACAAACTATATCTAAACACAAAAATAATTTTTTGTCACTTATTAGAAAAATTATATCTAAATACAAAAAAATTATATTACAAAATTTGGTAAAAAAAAAAAAAAAAATTCTCGTGCGGATGCATGGGGTAGAATGTAGTAGACAT
Source organism: Eutrema japonicum (assembly GCA_030161315.1). Classification (NCBI taxonomy): domain Eukaryota; kingdom Viridiplantae; phylum Streptophyta; class Magnoliopsida; order Brassicales; family Brassicaceae; genus Eutrema; species Eutrema japonicum. Next base: position 16,490,196 of record BSQW01000013.1, read on the forward strand.
TGAAACAGAAGTATTAATTTTCAATTGTCTCAAAATTATAATAACCAATTACCTATTTTATTAATAGTTGGATGCATGTTTCGTTGTCAAACTTATTACAATTCATAATACTTTTATCCATTCAAAAAAAAAAGATTGGACATTTTAGAAATTTTCTACCAAACCATATTAGGCTATTCGTTTTCGTAAGGTTAGATATATACATATATAAGTTTCCCCAAAAAAAAAAGAATATGAGACATTTAGTATCTACGATTATCTCTCCGGCCGGTTTCCCTTCTCCGCATTTCTCACTTTAGTGTATAAGTTCAATAAATTTATTATATTTGGCCAAAAAGATTTTGCTTTTAGATTGCTGTAAACTGATAACCTCGTTTTTGACATCATCGAAATAATTAAGTTTGGCCTTTAATCTTCGCTACATAAATGAAAATTTGAGGTTTTTAAAAATTTGGAAAAAATCAAAACTTATTAAGGATATATAAATAAAGTGATTAGAATTTATATATAGCTTTATAAGTGTACTTAAGGCCAAGTTTAAGCCTTAACCTCTGCGATTAAACAGAGTGACAATGGCTTAAGTCTCCTCCAAAAGGCAAAGTTGACTAACGTTTGTCTCTTAATCTCCTTCTTGCGTATGTATGAGGAGACCAATCATGGATTTTTAATTATAATATTCTTATTTTTTATTTTTTTTGCCAAAGAAAATATAGTAATATAATTTTTTTAAATATACAAAAAACCATTACAAATTAGTCGACTATACATTGTCGGTTTTGAGTGTTTACTTCGCATACATTTTTTTGTTTTAAAAGAAGAGGTAATAGTCATAGATGAGGGTGTTCGATCGCGAAAGGACACAAAATGTGACGTCCAGAAACCCCTAAACATGTAGATTTGACATTAACTATATTTTAAGTTAGTTGAGATTCAGATTCTCTAATTTAATTATTGGAGCAATTGTATATTTGTACGGAAAATTATGTATTAATTAAACAATGCGATTAGTCAGCTTAGGGCCTTCACTACGTCACTGCACAAAAAGGTTATCAACTGTTAGTTAAATGATGATATGTTCGTACAGGCCCTGACTGGAAATATTTTTACATGTGGATATGTATATATGATTTGAAACCTAAAATTCAGAATATTTTAAATTTTATAATGGATTAAAACGGAGATGAGTTAGGTTGAATCGAATCGGAATACAGATTATATGTCAATCTTTAATCATTGCATGAGTGATTACATGCTTTCATTACAAACACACAAAAAAAAACTTATTTCCGACAGAGAAAACAGTCTGGAGGAGTTGATAACACCGTATTTTTACCCATTTTACCGTCTATTTTATAACACTTTAATAAGTGTTTTATCCGGTTTTATATATTTTTATTATGATTTTCGTATATTTGTAGTTTCAAAAAAAATTTCAAGTTACTTAGACAAAAGCATTGCAAATTGAAGAAAAACTAGATTTTCGGCTCAAAGTCAAACCGTCAGAAGTTCAACTGCCAAAGAAGTTCTTCTCACCGTCTGATCCAGACCAATTTTGTAGATATTCAAGAAGGACCAGCTACCTTTCCATTCCAACTGATTTGAGGACGATTCAACGGTTCAATCAAAAGATACCTGAAAATCAAGACGTCCCATTCGACCACTCCCGGAGCAGCTCTACCCGGGCCAAGAGGCAATTCACCGCGGACAGAAGCTCTCCTCCCGCGGCCAAGAGGCAGTTTGCCGCAGGCATAAGCCTTGGACCCGCGGCCAACACATTTCGTCCTGAAGCCCATTTGCAAGCCCGATTCGAATCTCGTTAAGTCCAACTACGGAGAAACCCTAAAGACCGACAAAATTAGAGCAGAATACCTATAAATATGTGATTTTAGAGACCCTATTTCGTGTGCCCTTTTTGAATACCATTTAGTTTATTTTTTGTTCTTAAGTTTTTGTTTTTACTTTCGAGATTTGTAGAGAAGTTTTCTCCCGACTTTGATCTTAAAATCGAGAAGCTCCTTCTTCAATCTTATGTTCTTTATTTAATCATGCTTTTGTTTTCTTTAATTATGTCCGAGTAGTTCTTTTGTTGGGTATATGGATCTCATGAATTTATTTATCATTAGGTTTTTAGATTATGATATCGGTTAAGATTCTTTGTTCTATCCTTATTGTTAATGCATGTTTGCTTAATTAATTACTTTGCAACTGATCCTAGGTATTTTTAGAACCACGAAAGTGCTGGATCGATATGCTTGAACTAGGGTAGGCGAGCAATTCCGCTACAAGATACGAAAGCATACTTGTAGAGGGATTGTGAGCGTTAATGAACTTGTTTGGGTCATCATAATTTTCTGCACGGCCAGAGACGAAAGCTATTCGCCGAGCATATAAATTATAGGTGTGTAGGATGTACGAGAGTAGGCTACATATATTATCGTGTTCCAAGTTTAAGAACCAATAGACGACAAAAATCGCTTTAAAAATCCTAATAAATTGCTTATGATAATCGACCATGATCCCTAGAGAGTTTCCGATTATCCAACATTTTGTTTAATTGTTTACATCTTTGCTTTGCTTACTCGTTTATTTACTTGCTTGGTTTCTTATTTTCTCGCTTAGTTTATTTAATTTCTAGCTACAAAATCGTGACACACCAAAAACCCATTTTTCGTTTTAAACTTCCTTATTAATTCTCTTTTTAAGATCTCACAGAAAAGTTTTTTCTTCCTATGGATTGATACCTAAAATCTTGCAACGCACATATGAGCACTTGCAGACATTAAAATTTACACATTTAAAACTTAAAGTTAGGATAACACATGCATCGCATCAGTAATCCGTTGGAATTAAACTTTACCAGCAGTTTTTCGAAAGATTATTCTGTAGATTCTAAATCATTACAAAATATAAACCGAAATTAATTTTGATTGGTGACTTGAACCTTTGTGATAGAAATTATAGGGTCAGTTATGTCACCAAAAAATAAGACAAATCAATACAAATGAGACAGTAAGGAATTAGTAGTACAAAACAAAAATAACGAACAATACAAATCAGAAAATAGTTGATATAAAAAGTTTACCGTTAGTTTTTTAGTCATAATTTTAAAATGGAAAAAGATGGTAAAAGTATATTTAATAGGAGTATAATTTATTTTAATATTTTTATTAAAATTTAAGAGACCTAATAATCTATTTTTTTTTAAGAATGATATGTGTTTTAGTTTTACTAATCTATTATCGTACTGACATTTTTATTGTACTTTTTTTTTCTCTTCTACATTTCTTACCACTATCTCCAATTACCGCTATAAATTTATTTGTATAGTCAATTGAGCCTTAGTAATTGCATTTATAAAATTATATACATATTTACAGTTGAAAATGAACACATTTTGCGTCGACATCTACACTGCATAAAGTGTCGACATCTACATTGCAAGTTGCAACTTAAATCCTTTTTTTTCATTGGTCCGCGACTCCGCGTAGCTTTCGAGCTTCAACGATTCTTTTTCTTATCAATTTTTTGTTCTTTAACTCATTTTTCTTTCTTTTTCTTTTTTTCGGTCTCTTTCCAAAAAAATAATTTCATTTTCACAAGATATTTACATCAACGAATTTCGATTTTTTTTGTCTTTCTATTAAGTAGTTTTTTTAATAACCATGAGATGATCCAAACTTTTACCACCTAATTAATTCTCTAGGGTGAGTGTTGCTGTCGAGTATACCACTCACCGGATTTTCAAATAAGTCTAAAGTATGACACCATTTCAACTGACCAAATGAGAGTAATTAGATAATTCCGTGTTTGCGGAGAATCAATCTTGTAACTAAGTTAACGGATTAAAATTGTTTAGTTAAAGTGTAGTAAGAATTGTCAAATATTATAGAAATTATATTGGTTGATCAAGAGTTTAGTAAACTTATGTATTCAATAATTAGAGTTCAAATCTTCGATGTATGAATTTTTTGCAAAATTATAGGTATTAATTCTTATAGGTTCTTTAATCTTTAATTAGTCGTATGCTGCAAACAATATTGTTGTCTATTTACAGTTAAATTATTTCATCATAAGCACTCTCAAATCGTCGTTTTTAACTAAAATATCTATTATATAGTTTTGTTCTTTACCCAAAAAGGAAACCAAACAAAAGTTATTCCTACATAAAACAAGTGCTCAATGCACCAAACGGTTTGGTCCAAACCTATTCAATTTTGGCAAGAGAACTACATACGCACTAAACTTATCAATGCATGATGACGATATGTTACTACTAAAACTTGTTCTGTATCTGTTCTATCTACACTGCAACTAGTTTAAAATGTACTTTAGGTAGAGTTTGCTTTGAAACTGTAAAGGCTTTAAGAAAAACAAAAAGGCTCTATAAACTAGTGAACTTAAAACAAACAAACAAAAGGAAATGATTATGGAAGGGTAGATTTCCTTATCTAAACAGCACATGTGAGGGATTTTCACTACAAGAAAACAGCGTTTTAACGACTACAACTGACGACTAAACAATTAGTCGCTAAACGTTGCGACTAATTAGCCACTATTTACCGACTATTTAGCGACTAATACGATTTGGTCGTAATTGAGTCGCTATTTTACGACCAAACAATATAGTCGCTATAGTAGTCGCTATATAACGACTAATATGCGACTACATTTCAGACGGGAAATAATAGTCGCCTAATAGTCGCTAATTTAGCGACTAATATGCGACTTTTTCGGCGGATCGCTGATTTACGACAAAGTTACGACTAATTTGCTGACGGGTAACAGGAGTCGCATAATAGTCGCCATTTGGCGATCAATATATGACTATTTCGGAGGGTCGCATAGCAGTCCATAATTAGTCGTAAAGACCGGTGAAAAACATGTGTTATTCGTTTTGGGGTTGGTGTAACGATTTTATGCGACTACAAGATGTAGTCGCCTTTCAGACGCCGTGTAGTAGCTATTTAGTCGGCATAAATGTCTATATAAGCTCAATTCATCCCATTTCTCCTCCTCATTCGATCTTCAACCCAAAATCAAACATATATCTTCTCCTCATTCTATTTTTCAGTTATATAATGTCTGGAAATTTTAATTATAATAATTTCCGGGAGTGAATGTATAAGAGGTTAGATGAAGAGACGGGAAATTTCTTGGAAGAGTTTAGAACGGGGATGGATGGATTCATGACATTTGCAAATTGCCAGCCTCTATCACAGAGTAATGGCGGTAAGTTTTTCTGCCCTTGTAGTGTTTGCAAGAACGAGAAATTTATCCCGGGGACAAGAATTTGGAATCATCTTTATAGCAGATGATTTATCCCAGATTATTATGTTTGGTATAAGCATGGAGAAGAAGTCAATATGGATTTAGGATCGAGTTATATTGATACGCCATATATAAGTGGGAGTGAAAATGTGGGAAATGTAGTAGAAGATAGATATGTGGATATGGTGAATGATGCATTTTGTCATAACGTGAGTTTTGATAACTATCATTAGGATGGTAGTTATCAGAATGTAGAAGAACCGGTACGTAACCATTCAAAGAAAATTTACGACTTATTAGAAGGTGCAAAGAATCAATTATACGATGGTTGTCGTGAAGGTCACTCGCAATTATCCTTAGCAGCTCGAGTCATGCAAAATAAGGCAGAATATAATATGAGTGAAAAGTTAGTCGATTCGGTTTGCGAAATCTTGACAGACTATTTACCAGAAGGAAACAAGTCAACCGGATCACATTAAGAGACAGAAAAATTGATGCACAATTTAGGCTTCCCATATCATACAATTGATGTTTGTATTAACAATTGTATGATCTTCTGGAAAGATGACGAGAAGGAAGATAAATGTTTGTTTTGTGGTGCACAAAGATGGAAGCCTAAGAACGACCGACGTAGAACCAAAGTACCATACAGTCGTATGTGGTATCTACCTATTGCTGACAGATTGAAGAGAATGTATCAGAGCGAGAAGACTGCAGCGGCAATGAGATGGCATGCCGAGCACCAATCAAAGGAGGGAGAAATGTGTCATCCTTCTGATACGGAAGAGTGGAGATACTTTCAAGATCAAAATCCCCGGTTTGCCGAAGAACCCCGTAACATTTATCTTGGGTTATGTACCGATGGGTTCAATCCATTTGGCATGTCTCGTAATCATTCGCTGTGGCCTGTGATCTTGACTCCATATAATTTACCCCCTAGTATGTGAATGAATACAGAGTATTTATTTCTTACAATTCTGAATTCTGGGCCAAATCATCCGCGAGCTAGTCTCGATATCTTCCTCCGACCTCTTATTGAGGAGCTAAAAGAGTTGTGGTCTAATGGCGTCGATGTATACGATGTGTCGTTGAATCAAAATTTTAATCTAAAAGCAGTGCTTATGTGGATGATAAGCGACTTTCCGGCGTATAGCATGTTATCCGGATGGACAACCCACGGTAAATTGTCTTGTCCAGTTTACATGGAAAATACAAAGTCATTTTATCTACCTAATGGAAGGAAGACGTGTTGGTTTGATTGTCACCGAAGATTTCTTCCTCATGGTCATCCACTAAGGAGGAATAAAAAAAGACTTCCTGAAGAAAAAAGACGCATCGAGAGAGTATCCACCTCAGTATTTGACCGGTGAGCAAGTTTATTGCGAGCGGTTGGCTTGTGTAAATCCATCAAAAACAAAAGACGTCGGTGGAAACGGGCGCGAGAAGAAGAAGTCGGGTTATGGGAAGCAACATAATTGGCACAACGAAAGCATATTCTGGGAGCTACCGTACTGGAGGGACCTCAATCTCCGACATTATCTTGATGTGATGCATATAGAGAAGAATATTTTTGACAACTTCATGAATACTCTTATGAGTGTGAAGGGTAAATCGAAAGATAACATCATGTCAAGATTGGATATTGAACAATTTTGTTCTCGGCCACACTTACATATTGATAGTGAGGGTAAAGCTCCTTTCCCAGCCTACACATTGACAGAAGAAGCCAGAAAAAGTTTACTGGAATGTGTGAAACATGCAGTTAAATTCCCAGATGGTTATTCCTCAGACTTAGCGACTTGTGTTGATATGAACAACCAAAAGTTTTCAGGCATGAAGAGTCATGACTGCCATGTTTTTATGGAGCGGTTACTTCCATTTATCTTTGCAAACCTCCTAGACCGGAATGTCCACCTTGTGTTATCAGGTACTAATTATTTACGACTATTTCTTTAAATAAATATTATCATAGTAATTTATATAGTAACTGCTCCGCAATTTTCACGTATATTGTAGGGGTTGGAGCATTTTTCCGTGACTTATGTTTGAGAACTTTGCATAAAACTCGCGTTCAAATTCTAAAACATAACATAGTTTTGATCCTATGCAATTTGGAAAAGATCAAAAAATTATGCGGTGAGTTTATCTTGTTAATCATTGTCTAGTTTCTGTTATATCCCACACCTTACTAACAACCACAAACTCTTTCAACTATAGGTCATACATGGCTAACAGCAGAAGAAGGCCTTTCCAATATAGAGTTTGAAGATTATAGTTTCCCAGAACTCTACACATTTATGAACGGGTAAGATAAATGTATAACTTAGTTGTAAAACGTTTCCTAAGTAATCTGTATTTTCGGATTACAGTTTGAAGATTATAGTTTCAGATTTGATGTTGAAGATTATAGTTTCAGATTATAGGACAGTAAACTGTACTGAGTTTGATGTTGATTATAGTTTCAGATTATAGGACAGAAAACTGTACTCAGATTAGAGTTTGAAGATTATAGTTTCAGAAGTGAGGTTGAAGATTCTAGTTTCAGATTATAGGATAGAAAATGGTATTGAGTTTGATGTTGATTTGAGTTTGAATATTATAGTTTCAGATTTGATGTTGTTTACTAATTTTGTAAACCTTTAAATGTTTACAGGTACTCATATCCTCTACCAGAAAGTTACAACAATGAACACAAGATTGGATTTAAGCCATTCTAAGACATGATTGTCTTTGTTTTCAGAGTATAAATCTTGCTTCATCTTATCTTGTTCATTGTCTCGGATATTCATATATTTTGGTTGTGGTTGTTGTTGGTCGTGAACTCAAAACTCATTTCGGATATTGTTGTTATTTTAAGTAAATATGTTTTCAAGTAATTATGTTTTCAAGCAAAAAAATTATAATTATGTTTTCAAGTCATTCATTTTTCAATATATCTTATCTAGATCTTAATGAAGTGTTGAGCAAAGTAGACATGAAAACATGAATGATTGCGGTCGGGATTTTACCTTAAGATCTTGTATTGAGCTCTAGATCCACCAGAATGACCACTCTAAGCATCTGTTTGTTCTGGTTGTCGTAGCCGTGAATCCGTGCCTCTTCTCCAACAACAACAAATTGGCCTAACAACAAAAGAACAATAGAATTTCAGAAATAAAACAAAATCATATCAAATATTTGTCCAGATTGATCTATGAACCCACGATTGCGGGCTAGATTTTACCTCTACATATTGATCTATGAAACCACGATTTCAAGCCGATCTCACTTCTTATCTCTTTAAAAAAAAATTTATGTGTAGGTAAAAAGTCTGGATGCGTGAGACAACAAATATCTCAGGTTTAGCCACTAAGTTATGATTACTAAACACAAAAACATAAAAATTTGGGTTGAGGCCCAAACCAATTTCGCAAAAACAGAACCTAATTTCCCACAAAGCCCATGAACCTAACTACGGAACCCTAAGTCAAGCGTTTTTGTTCTTCCCCTTCGTCTTCGATCCCTCTTCCATTCCTCTCTTTCGATTCCCCTTTTGCTATAAACTTCTTCGATTCTGCTTTGATTCCACTTCTTCGACTCCTCTTCTTCGATTCCTCTTCTTCATATATCAGAGAAGATCACACGATGCCTAGAGAGAAGGGCCGTAACGGACAGAAGAGAAAAATTGTTCCCAACGTTTCTCAGAGAACGGAGGGTCAAATCGCTCCGCCTCTTCATCGCGAACACCCAACCATCTACCGCAGCAGTACAATTTCACGCCAGCACCACCTCAACTCCCCGTTCACGATAAACCGTCAACGTCAGCACCAAATTTCCGGAGCTTTCCACCACCACAACAACTTTTCGAGAACTCCATGCCTCAACACCATGGACAAGAACTCCCTGCGACTGCTTCGGCTCCACTGGAGGACGCTCCAGGGTCACCACTTCGTGACTCTCATGGTCAGAGTCATCCTTCTTCTCAAGGACACAGCTGCCATGACAAAACTGCTCCAGTGTTGCCGGATCTCCTTGTGGACACGCTCCGGGCTCTGAATGCTCTGCTTATGGTGCCAGACCGGGATAAGTTCACCACCGTCCTCTCTCCCACACCAACGCCGAACTCGACTTGGTAATTGTATCGCATCTGGTAATGCGATTGTATTGTTCAATTAATCTGACTTGGTAACTGTATCACATCTTGTTCAGTAAATGTGATTGTATTGTTCACCACTGTCCCTTGTTAAGTGTTAGATTATTGTTCTAGCTGATTTGAATCATTATTGTTCTACCTGTTTTGGAAGATTACTGTCTTTTGAAGTCGTCTCTTGCTAAGTGTTACATCCTAGCGGTCTCTTATTTGTATTGTTCTAGCTGTTTCTTAACTGATATATGGTAAGTTTATCGCATCTAAAGGTTGGTTTCTTGGTTTGTTTCTGCTAAGTGTTAGATTATAAGTGTTAGATTCTAGCTAAGTGTTTGATTGTAGGTAAGTGTTAGATTCTGCTAAGTTTTAGATTCTGCTAAGTGTTTGATTCTCAATGTTGGTTTCGTGGTTTGTTTCTGCTAAGTGTTACATTCTAAGTGTTAGATTCTAGCTAAGTGTTGGATTGTAAATGTTTGTTTCTTGGTTTGTTTAATTGGGGGAACAATGCTTCTCTTTCTGTTGCCTTTGCTTATTGGCTTAGCTTCTAGTCATTGTCTTTCTGCTGCTGTTGGTTAATCTTAGGGTCAGTTTGGTGTCTAAATGTAGAAACATGCTTATGGTTTCATGTTTCATGTTTGATTTTATTCTTTCCTTAATTGTCTTGTCAAATCTGTAATGTGTAGTATTGATCACAAGGCATGTAAGAGATATCTCTTACATGCTTCTGTCTTCATGTATCTGGTTTGCAGGTTAATTATGTTTCTGGTTTCATGTTTTCTGGTTTAATGTTTATGGTTTGCAGGTTAATTATGTTTCATATTTCTGGTTTCATGTTTTCTGGTTTAATGTTTCATGTTTGATTGGTTTCATGTTTCTGGATTACATGCTTCTGGTTTGTATTATGTCCTTCTTTATTTCATGTGTGTTTGCAGGTTTACTCGCGACAAGGGATCGAAACTGGTTCGGGCAATTACTAAAGTGTTTACAAACAAATTTGATCCTCCCTACTATATCTTGACATGTGTGCCTCGGGACAGACAAGAAAGATACTTCCTCGAGTTTGCGGTACAGTTTTCTGTCCTATAGCCTTCACATATAGGTTTGCTTGTGATGTTTTCACTAACATCATTCTATTCTCTTTGTATTGTAGAAAACCTACACATGGGATCCCTTGATAACATGGACAGTTCAAGGGTATTTCGAGGAGATCTGTCAACGCTGGCTGAAAGACATGGTTAACACCGCGAGGACTAGTCGAGAGCGACCTAATTGGATCGGCGACACTCTCTGGAAAACGATGACCGACTACTGGGACACTGAAGAAGCAAAGCAAAAGAGTCTCACCTATTCCAATGCTCGTATGTCTGACCGTAAAGGTCTCGGTCCTCACATCCACTTATCAGGGCCAAAGTCGTATCAACAAATCCAACAAGAAATGGTTAGTTACTTTAACTTTTTCTTACTCCTTAACAACTTTAAATTATGTTTCTGGTTTCATGTTTCATGTTTGATTGGTTTCATGTTTATGGTTTACTTGCTATCCTTGCTTATTTTGTAACATTGCAGGAAGAGGAATTGGAAAGACCGGTTAGTCTTGGTGATGTTTTCATTAAGACACATACAAGGCAAGATGGTACATATGTCGATAGGAAGGCGGAGAAAATCGTTCAAACATATGAGTAGAAGGTGCAAGAGAAGTTTTCTGAGCTCGTGACAGAGCCTTCAGAATTTTCGGACGGTGCTTCGCAACCTCGTGCGCTAACAACAGATGAATATACAAGCATCTTTCTTCAGGTAAAGTAACATTTTTAACAGTTCACATTTATAGAGTCTTGGATTTTGTCATTAAGGTTTTTCTCTTACTTTTCACATTCCACTGAGTTGGATTCACGAGGAACTCCTTATGGAGTTGGAAGCCTCAAGAGACTCTTCTCAATGGCAAGCGCAAGCAACCGGGAGACTCTTCAATGTTTGTTGCACTGCAAGAGCAACTGAAGGAAGCTCAACAGAAAATTGAAGAGCAGGCAGCTTATAATGAACGGCGTGATGCTGAGATTGCTGCCCGTGAAGCAGAGCACTCCTGAGCTGCGGCTGAGCAAAAGGACAAGTTAGAGCACTTCTCCTTGGTGGAAAAGTACTGCGACAAACTGATCCGGGGTTTCTAGACTTCTTGGCTTCTCACTCAGCTCCAGCAACAACTGCTTTGCTTCCATCAACCAATCTTCGTCGACCAGATCCAAGTACAACCCCATCTGGTTATACTTCTTAGGTTTTGTGCTTACTTTTTCTGAACCTTGTTACTTATGAACTCATGAATTTGTTATTTTTGTTTATGTTTTGGCATTTGTTATGGAGGTTGAATACTTTAGTTAATATTTTTAATCAAATGTTAGTTTGAATCAAATTTCTTTAATTTTGTAACACAAATTACCATTTGAGAAACAAAACGAACACCAATCTGACACACTATATTCTTAATTTGATTACAATTTTAGTCACTAAACAATAGCCTATTAGTCTCCAAATAGTCGCAGAAGAATAGCTGATTTGTCGCAAAATATTTACATCTTCGAAACTTGATGTTCCAATTAGTCGCCAATTAGTCGTTCATTTAGTCATAGAATGGTCGATAAATAGTAACTAAAATTTACGACTACTTCGTGACTAAAACTATCCGACTGCATCTATACCCATTCCATAGTCGTTAACTAGTCGCAAAGGTAGTCCCCTATTAGTCGCCAAATAGTCGCAGAAGAGTAGCTAATTAGTCGCACAATATTTACATCTTCGAAACTTGGTGTTCCTATTAGTCGCCAAATAGTCATTCCATTAGTCATAGAATAGTCGGTAAATAGTAACTAAAATGTACGACTATTTAGTGACTAAAACTATCCGACTGCATCTAGACCCTTTTAATAGTCGTTACCTAGTCGCAAACGTAGTCGCCGATTAGTCGTAAAGGTTTGCGACTACTTTACGACTATTGAACGGCTACACAATGTTCATGTGGTATAGTCGTAATGTAGCCACCATTTGGCGACTAATTTTACGACTACATACTCTAGCGACTAAATATTAACGACTACATGGTTTAGTCGCATGATAGTCGTAACACACCTTTTAGCGACTAATTGGCGACTACTTCTGCAGTCGCCAAAATACTGTTTTCTTGTAGTGTTTGCCACTAGCTTAATGAAGTTTTAATTTTTTTTATGTGAAAATAACGATCACTAATATTAAAAATACTGTACTTCCTTTGTTTTTAAAAGATTGTTTTTTCAAGTTTTTTTTTGTTCCACAAATATTATTTTCTTAGTTATTTTTATGCACATTTTAGTAATTGATATTAATAAATTGTAAACTTCAAGAAATATTAATTGATACTCCCTCTGTTTTATAAAAATATCATTCTATAATATTTCATATATATTAAAAAAAACTAACAAAAGTTATTTTATTATTTATTAATGTACTAAAGAAATTTCTCTTTCTAATTAATATACTAAATCAATAAGGTTAAAACATAATTTTTTTTTAAAAATGACACTTCTTGCAAAACAAAACCAAAGTTTAAAAAAAATATTTTTGTGAAATGGATGGATTAATATTTAAATTTCTTGAATTATTAATGGCTCGTAGTTATGGAAACATGTTTAGTGAAAATAATAATAATACATTTATAACTAAAATATTAATTATTTTTTTTAATTTGTGTGAAAGCTCTAGAATATCATTCTATTAGAAACATAGGAAGTAATATTTAGGCTGCAAACCCAAATTTCTCTTGGTTGAACTCATGGTCAGCTCCAATTGAAAAATAACATAAAGTGCAAAAATCCACAAAAGGTTCTGTTCAGTCTACATTGAAAGAAGACCTTCACCAACATGCTTTAGTCCGCAAAAGATTGCCTACATTTCAACTTTTAACCGAAAATCAAAGGGAAAAATAAGTGGCTATTTGTTTGGTAAGGTGAAGGTCTTATTGGTAAGTTGAAAAATTAGACGTACGGTCAATAACCAAAGCATCTACTTTGTTTTTTTTAACTTTTCCCCGAAAAAGAAAATAATAGAATTAAGTCACATGCATTTTAAAAAGATATATATATATATACATGATGTCATTTATTTCAACTTTTATTATCAAGTTATTGAAAATAGTTGTCACTTTTTGTGTGAAAAGATGATTTTACCCCTGTTATTGCTGTATTGTGTATCGTATATCTACATCATGTATCGTACACGCCGTACTGCAGATGGATAAAATTGGGTTGAAAAGTAAAATAAATACTATATTTTACTAAAGTTTATAAAAATATTAATTTGGTAATGAAAGTTGAAATAAGTGACATCATATGCAAAAACCCCAATTAATAATTACTAGTATTACAAACTACAATAAAATGTCATTGGAAAAAGTTTAGAATATAAAAACCAAAAATAAAATAAAAAGTTTAGAACACCTTATGTATAATTTCTTTCTAAAAGCAAGCAAACAATAAACATGCGTAAGTAAGTTTGGTCAAAAAAAGTTTTATTTTTATTTTTGTTTCCCTTCTCTTTTTATGTGGTTGTGGGTACAAAGAGCATTGGCTATTGCGGCGTGGGAGTTTTTTTTTTTTTTTTTTTTAGTGTCAACAGTTTTAATACCTATTCCGATTCAATGAACTAGATCGGGGGTATCGAGTTTACATAAGTGAAATCTGATGGGTAGACGCGAGCACCTCGTGCTAACTTGTCTGCCACTGTGTTGCTCGCACGTGGGATGTGAGTAATAGAGAAACAGGTGAATACCTCCTTGCTCCTCTTGAACTCCTCCAAATGTAGTGTAAAAGCCGGCCACTCCTTGGGTGTAGACACCATCTTCACCAACTCTGAGCAGTCCGTTGCAAAGGCTATCGCCGTCTTGTGATTTGCAATCATGCAATGCATCGCCCAGATGAGCGCTTCCAATTCTACGCGCAGCGGGGATAAACTTGTTCGCAGATTACGGGACCCCATAATTACTCCTTCGACTCCCTCCTGAAAGCAGAACCATCCTAAACCAGAATAGTTATCTGTTTCCTTCCACGAACCATCAATATAGCATGTCAGTCCATTATATACATCTTGTTGACCCGTATTATGACCGATTTGTTGGAAAGTTATGTCTGGTTCGCTATACTGTGCCGTTTCCCAAGTTATTGCTTCTGTTTCCGCTATCCGCAGAATCTCTTGTGGATTTCTATCCACATTTGAGAACACCTTGTCGTTCCTTGCCTTCCAAATGTTCCACACAATCCAAGGAAACATTGTATTCCTTTCCTCTTTTGGGAGTCTCCAAAAGAGATGATCAAAATTGGAGAAAACCGATGTCATCGGAAAAACTCTCGGGGCCGATGGAATATGAGAGAGTGCCCATGTTTGTAGCGCTGGTGGGCATTCAAATAGAACATGGTTAATCGTTTCCCCTTCTGCTCCACACCGAGGGCATTGTGTATCACAATTTATTCCTCGAGCGCGTAAATTTGCTGAAACCGAGAGACATCCCGAAATGGTTTGCCAAATGAAATGTCGCAATTTCGGTGGACATGTTAATTTCCATGTATGTTCATGTAATTTCTTTATATCCGGACCGTAGAAGTAACTTCCGCCATTGTCTGGGTTTTGTTGTTCAATCTGGTATCCCGACTTTACCGTATATTTTCCTGTTTTTGTATAGTGCCAACCAAGAGCGTCTGGTCGATATGTGCTTCTAATGGGTATACCGCGAATAATTTGCACATCGGTCGGGTCGATAATTGCATTTAACAACTCCCAATTCCATGTTTGTGTCGCTGGATCAACCAAATGATTGACCCTAATATTGGGGTAATAATTATACCCCTTACATGTTGCTGACCTCGGGGGAGAAGATGGTATCCAATGATCATTCCATACTGGGATGGAGCCACCTGAACCAACTCTTTTAATGAGCCATTTTGTGACCAGAGGTCTAGCCGAAATAATACTCCTCCACCCAATGGACGGGGAGTATGATCTTATAGGATCTAATGGGTCTGTGTTCCGAAAGTAACGACCCTTAAAAACTCGAGCAAATAACGAATCCGGTTTTTCCATTAACCGCCATAGTTGTTTTGCTAGCAATGCCGTGTTAAATTCCTCTATTGTTCGGAAACCAATTCCACCATCTGATTTGCTCCGGCACATCTTCCTCCAAGCTATCCAATGCATCCCTTTTTGGTGTCCGTCGTAACTCCACCAGAAACGCGCTGCCGCACTAGTTAATTTTGCGGTAATTGACTTGGGTAGTCGAAAGCATGACCCTTAAAAACTCGAGCAAATAACAAATCCGGTTTTTCCATTAACCGCCATAGTTGTTTTGCTAGCAATGCCGTGTTAAATTCCTCTATTGTTCGGAAACCAATTCCACCATCTGATTTGCTCCGGCACAACTTCCTCCAAGCTATCCAATGCATCCCTTTTTGGTGTCCGTCGGAACTCCACCAGAAATGCGCTGCCGCACTAGTTAATTTTGCGGTAATTGACTTGGGTAGTCGAAAGCATGACATAACGAAAGTCGGCATAGCCGATGCTACCGATATCAGTAGGACCTCTTTACCCCATTTGGTTAGTAGTCTTGATGTCCATCCATTAACTATGTCATTATGTCTTTCGACGACGAAATTAAAAATCTTGCTCTTTGCTCCTCCGAGACTTTCCAGCAGACCCAGATAAGTACCCACTCCTCCCATATTTTGGATTCCTAACAATTGTTTTATCTCGTCCTGTACCGCATCTTGTATTGTATGTCTGAAAATTAAGGAAGATTTTGAAAATTTAATTTGTTGCCCTGAGACCGACTCGTACTGTTTAAGTATATGTAATATGGTGTGACACTCCTGTACCGTAGCCTTGCAGAAGAACATACTGTCGTCCGCAAAGAGTAAGTGTGAGACTGTTGGGCCTGTCCTCGACACTTTCAACCCCGTAAGTGAATGGTACAAATTAATCTGGTTAATTCTCTTTTTTTTTTTGGTTAACTTCTTGTAGTTATCGTTTTTGTTGGATCGATTTTTTAATAAAGTCAATGGGATTATTAAATTGAATGATTGTGAATGAGAAATAGGTTATTGCATTTATGGAAAATCCTAAGCTTATTTGCTTAGTGGTTAAAAAGTAAAGTATTTTATCTATATTAGGAACCTTTGGAGAATTATACTTCTTTTCTGACTATATATTCATACCTCTAGTCTCATTTATATTACATACAAACATATTTTCACAAGCTTTTCTAAAAACAAAAAAAAACAAAAAAATTTCCAGCAATCTTTCACTTCTTTTCAAGTAAGTGTCTCGAAAGTATATCGTAGTATCTAGTTCGACATATCCGTTATCGAGTGTTTGGGATAACGGATTCAATGGTTTTATCCTGGGACTCATGAATCGAATATTATACTGCTGCATTACGGGAGATTCTTTGAGTTAAGGAAAGAGAGTTCTCTCGCCTCCATTGTTTCGTTTTAATTTCGTTTACATCGTTTTTTAACTCGTATTTCCTTAACGTTTATTTGTATATTCGTGATTAAATCGCTATCCTGTTACTGTGCGAATTTTTGATCCAACAGTTTTCAATACGAATATAATGATGTTTCAAACTAATATGTTAAATTACTAAAAATGTATCTAATTTTAACTAATTTGAATATATTTGGATGACTTAATTGGTTGTACGGTCAATTATTCCAATTTTCGTTAGCTTTTTAGCACTTTTTGAAAGTGTAATAGAAAATAGCACTTTTTAAAACTCGTGTACCGTACATTATCGTACATGCCTCTTATTACTACATCGTGTACCGTCCATTATCGTACACGACGTACTGTTCAGAGGTACTTTTGGGTTGAACAGTAGTAAAAATGATACTTTCTACTAAGGTTTTCAAAAGTGCTAACATGATAATGAAAGTTAAAATAAGTGATCACCCATGCAAAAACCTCTATTTGGATTAGTCATATATTTGAGAGATATTTGCGAAGGACGTCACTTATTTTAAGTTTCATTAGTTTTTTGTCATTTTTTGAAAGTGCTAAAAACATTTGTCACTTTTTTGCGTGAAATGACGATTATACCCCCCCCTGGGAGTCTACATCGTGTACCGTACACACCGTACTGTACATGGGGTAAACTTGTCATAAACAGTAGAAAAAGTGATACATTTTAACAATATTTTCAAAAGTGTTAACATGCTAATAAAACTTAAAATAAGTGACATTTTGCGCAAAACTCCCTATATTTGAACATATTAACTTAAAAAAAAAAAAAAAAAAAAACAGAATTGTTACCCACATCAATGTGGCAGTCACCACTCACCATAGTCAGTGATGAAAGTTATTAACTTCTATGAAACGTTCGAAGCCATTGCCCGCTTTGATATCCGGAGATTTTCAGATTTTGTCATTTATTTTAGGTTTAGTGAGTTTTTATCATTTTTTAAATTTGTTTAGTTTTTTAATATTTTGGTTATTGAACACTTTCAATTTTGTTTGTTTTTGGTATAGTACGGCATGGACGTTTGTGTACGGTATAAGGTAAAGTAATGGGACGGGTAAAATGGTATTTTACATATTTAAGTGTTAAAAATTTAACTAATTTTTAGAAAGTGTTAAAAATTTAACAAAACCTAAAATAAGTGACAAATCATGCAAATATCTCTTGATATCATAAAATGTGCGGTTCGACCACAATGATCACAACTTCTACCATTTAATGGAACAATGGTTTTTGCAAATTGGTTTACGGATTTGGTCACTTTCTTTAACTTTCTAATTTTTTTAGCATTTTTTGAACTTAATTAAGAAAGTATCACTTATTTTATTGTTTATGACAATTTCACCCATGCACAGTATGGCGTGTACGACCTTGTACCGTATATGGAGCTGTAAAGAGAGTGGTAAAATTGTCATTTCGACAAAAACGACAAAAAGAAACATAAGTGACAAAAACTAAGGAAAAGTTGAAAAAGTGACTTTTAATGCAAACTAGATTCTAAACCCGTGCATCCGCACGAGAATTTTTTTTTGTTTATCAAATTTTCTAATATAATGTGTATTTTTTTGTATATTTAATTTTTGTCACATGAGACACATAATTATTTTGGTATTTAAATATAATTTGTTTTTTTCTGATCCATCTTAAATCGGGAGTTCAATATGAAAAGTAACGGGAGTTCATTATGTTGACATAATCTTTTTTTAATCCGCCTTAGAACGGGGGTAAGTTTTAAATTTTGTTTTCTGATGTTTAGTTTTATTCTTTCGACAAAATGTATTTGTGGATGTAAGAGTTTGAGATGTGTTAACAATTTTATTTTTGGTATAAAATATATTATATAGTTTTCTAAAATTTTAATCCACAATGAGGGCATTCGACAATTTTTTATTTGGTTTTGTTTTTATGTTTTCTATTTTGTAAACATGTATGATTCAAAATTAATGATTTTAGCTACCTCAACTTTCAGACCCGTTTTGTTATATATATTTTCAGTTCTATATTTTATTTTAAATATATTTTTAATAAATAAATTATCCATTCGGACTCTTACCCATTGTTTTGTTATTAATTTGCGAATAAAGCATAATCATAAATATTTAACATAATCAACATAAATATCATATCATTTACACCTACAAATCATCATAAATATTTTATATTTAAAATATAATCATTATTTTATTTATGTGAATTATCTTTTTGGTATTAGTAACTAAATGTTATCAAATTTATGGTTGTGCAAATTTAATTAATAATATATTTCTTTTTCAGTTTTGAAAAATATTCAATTATAAATTCGAGTGTATTAATAAGATTTAAATTTAAAAGTAAGCATATTTTGTTATTAATTCAGAATATTTTGTTTGTAACTGTTGATGAAATCTCAGAAAATCTACAATAAATTCAAAACTTAAGATTATCTTTCAATGCAAATTGTTAATTTTGAATCTGTATCATTTTTTTAAATGATTATTAAAATTTTTGGCATAATGTAAATTCAAAAATTCAAAATAAGTAATATTATTTTCGTACCAAAATAATATTGAAAATTTAAATTATTTTGTAATATATAATTTATAATAATCGATTTTATGATAATTTTAAAAATTAATTTAAGTTTTTGCATAATCTGAATTTTCTAATTACGAATTAAAATTAATATATATATAATCGGATTAATTAATTAAATTACTCTTTAATTGAACCAAATATAATTAATAATTAATTTTTTAGATTAACCAAAAATATATGTTTGGCAATATGAATAGTAGTTATCAAAGAAAAGAATAAAAATTATTCATAAAAATAATGGAATTATGTGCATTTTTTCCTGTTTTGTCACAAAATAGCACTCTATTTTAATAGATTAGATAACTCGTTATGCAAAGATTATCATATTTTTAATTTTTTAAAATTTGTTTTTTTAGCATTTTTAGGAAATATGTAGATTTTTAGCATTTTGAAAAAATGTATACACGCGCTTTTCTGATTTTGATCATGTACAATACGGTGAGCACGCGTTATCTATAATAATACATGACAATGAGAGAAAGAGAGTTAAAATGACAATAAAGAAGAAGAAAAACAAAGTGACAAAAAACTTAGAAAAGTAAAAAAAAATGTCTGAATATAAAAATTTAATTTACATTTATATATTACTAAAAATTTACATTTATATATGGTTCATTATTGTAAAATAAAATTACAAAATAAACATAAATGATTTTACTAGAGCTTGATTATATTATTTAATAAAGTAGTAATACGAGTAGCAAGGTGAGCTATATACATCAACACAAATTTTATTTTATTTTATTTTATATTACCAGAGCCAATTCTGGACTAAAATCCAGATGAATTACCTAAATTTACAGAAAATCGAGTATTCTACTATTTAAAGTGACTATATCTATAATAGTCAAACAAAAATTATTATAGAAGTCCGTAAATTGTAGAATTCAAACTCTGGTTTAGACTTACAAAAACATTTTTACCATTCGAACACTGCACTACTAAACATTAGGGCTTGGTTTCTTCACAAATTATTAATATCACATAATCATCATGTAAAAATAACAAATAAATTATCATAAAAGTAATGGCTACTGGTAACACAAGAGAGTTGGGTTCTTTGTGTTCCGAGTTGGACCTTATGTTCCGAATTCAATTTCCATTAGAATAAACGGTTATTTTTTAAATCAAAAACTTAAAAACTGACTCCGAATATTAGAGAAGATTATGGAACGAAAATCCAAAATTTACACGGTTTATAAATAAGGATAAATAAATTATAGATATACATCTTCAACAAAGAACAGCGAGTGCTTTTCAAAATGGAATCTCGTTTTTGTTTTTTTTAAATATTTTTTTTGTCTTTCTTCTGATTTGTGTAGATCATAATTTGGTGTGGCTCGCAGCTTAGCAACAACTTAAGAGGATGTTACTTTGTTTGTGGATGGAGAGTAGGGCCCGACTAGGTCTGGGCATTTTGGGAAGGGTAACCCGTCCCGTACCGTTCCCGTCTCAATTTTCCCGAATTTTTGGGAAAGAAAAATTGTAACTTTCCATTTGGGTCCGAAAATAATACTCAGATAGGTAAGGAAAAGTGTAGGGATGGGAGCGGAATTACCCGAACTTCCCATTGGGTAGTTACAAGAAGTGGAATTTTAGGATTTTTGGACTTTTGGTTAATGGAAAAACAGAATTTTACATATTCTGATTTTAATTCAATCTATTAACAATTTACAAACAAATGGGTCATAAACTTAATAAGCCTATGTAATTGGTATATTATGTAATGATGTTCTTTTAATTAACTATAGAGATCTTGTTTTTAATATAAGCTGTCAAAAGTATGAGTGGTTAACAAACAACAAATTTTAATAACCAAATTACACAAACCCTTATCGTCCCTTTCCCGTCCCTTACCCGATTTAATTTCATTTTGGGTATGTATTGGGTAGTATATTTTTTTCCCGAATTTCCCTTTCCCGTCTCTTACCCGTAATTTTCCGTTCTGTTATTTTATGGGAATAGTTTGGATAGTATTTACAGATTTCCGAACTTCCCATTCCCGTTCCTTACCCGTAATTTCCTGTCCCAATTCCCGAAATGCCCAGGGATAGGCCCGACGCGTCCTCAAACCGTACAATCGCCTTCCAACTTGTCTTTAACCGGCTACCGGTTTCTCAACTCCTCCTCGATTGGGACACCCCATGCACATGTTTTTGGCTTTTAATTATTCTTTCGTATTAGAACCCATGGATATGGTCGGCCCTGAAATTTTGGGGATTCAAGACTAATTTTAAGGTTTTTGTTTTTTGGGGGCCAAAAAAAATAAAAAAATAAAATTTGGGAGCCAAAAAAAAAAATTTAGACCAAAAAAAAAGGGGCCAAGGCCAATGTTTCATCTGACATGATTCAGGACCCGCCCTGCCCATGGATAAATAAAAATGGTTGTTTTATTGTAATTGAAGCATCAAAACGACGTCCTATATTCTTGTCTATACATTTCTTTTTTGGTAATAGCTCCTCTAAATGATTTTGGTCATTATTTGCAAAATCGATAGACACTAAAATTGTAATTATGTTGGGTTATGTATCATAACTAGAATTTAATCCGAATTATAATTAGTGCGTAGTATTTTTTTAAAAATAAATTGTTTTGAAATTTAATAAAAATTGATTTTATTTAAATTTTATAATATGTCTAATTCATGATTATAGATAGAGTTGTCAAACAAAATAATTTGTCTATTTAACCCGTTTTGCAGTGGACTAAAATATTATTCGGATTAACCCGTAAAACCTATAATCTTGAAAACATAACTCTATTATGTTAATGACTCTATTTTTGTGGTTAGTTCACGAACTCTTATAAAAATTAATTTTTTGTGTCTAACTTTTTATAAAATTCAAATAACATATAATAAACTATAGTGAAAAATATATCAAGATTTCGAATATATTTTGTTCTTTGAATATATATATGGATTGATTATTATTTAAAAATATATAACATTTTTAATGCAAAATAAATACTTTCCATATTCTTATCACTAATTGTAAAAGAAAATTATATTATTTCCTATTTCAATTATTTTTTGTTATTTGTAATGACATTTCATGTACTAATTTACAAAACAAAGTTTATTTTCAAAAATGTCTTCTTAAATTATATTATAGAGATTATGTTGGTTTATGTATTATGTATCATGATTTTTTTATATACACATTTACTAAACAATTTATGTGTATTTGACAGTTAACCTGTTAATTTATATGATATCGTTTTTTTTTAAATCATGCGCAAATAGGGGTGTCAATTTTATATTTTATAGTTCTTGTCTATCCATTTTTTAAAATTGTATTACATGATATACATGATAACTATAAATCATACCTGTTAATTTATAGTTATTGTTTTACCATTGTGTTTTTTGGGGTCAATTTTAGCTTTACATTTGGGTATCTATCAAATAACTGAAATAAGTCCTTTATTTTCTCAAAAATAGTATCATATAGACTTTCGTTATTTTTTAATATAGTATATGAATATTTCTCGAGCATTTGGGAAGATTAGGGTTTCTACATCATAATAATTACTTAGCTAACCATAATAATAATAAGAACACGCACATAAACTGTTTTCTCCCAAAAAGGCGATTTACAAACAATTTTCTTCAACCTTCGCTTTCTTCTGTAATCTTTACCGGCCGGCGTCGATTCCGACGTTAGCCGTACTCCTTCTCTTTTCTATTTACTTTAATTTAGATTTTATAATAAAACTACAACAATTTGGGGATATCGAATTGAAAAGTCACGAGACGCTTGTGACAATTTCTCTTCTCCTCCGGAGGAACTTTCGCCGATCCCCACAGTTGTTGTAACCACCCTTCCTCTCCTCCTTGGAGTTTTATTCCGATGTCCATTATGGTGGTGTTACCAGCGTTATATTTCTGAAATCGTTTGGATTTACTATTGGAATAAAATTACCCAATTTGGTCCAAGATTGAAGCGATGGTCTCAACGAATTTTACTACTGATATAAGATGGAATCCACCAATCATATGGACACATGATCAAAAGTTTAAGGCTTGAGATGGTCGATGGTGAAAATGGAGATGAGAGTTTTGTTGTTCGAATCCACGAGCAACACATGGATAAACTAGTTTGAATCTCACAAACTAATCTATACGCAATCACACAAGACTAATGACTCTCTCTAAAGACTTGAAATGATAAAGACATAAACGACACTCGCTTTTGTAAAAGAAAACAAATGTTCTATTAATTAATTTCGAAGTAGTGTGAATATTATAATGTGACTAGAAAGAGCTTATATAGGCTCAGCTACAATGGTCTAAACTCTAAAAATAAAAAACAAATCGCATGAATTAAAAATATAACCGTTGGAGGCTCTATGAATCAAATCGGCCAAATAAGGCAACTCGTGATGAGGCTTGAGTCTTGAAAGTCGAGGCTGGAATATGTGATGCATAAAGACGTCCATATTCATTGAAGAAGCATCCAAAATGCAGAATCAATGATAGGGAAGTAGCCGTTGAAGTGTGAAGGCGTTTGGCTCCGTTTTAGGCATGTTTGGCTCGAACTTGATCCGCCTGATCAAGTGAGGTGTGGTGCACCTTAGGACGTGGTGTACAACTTCTAGATGATCTCCTGGTTTCCAAATACAGTGTTGAGACGAGTCTTGGCAAAGAAAATAAGGACTTTCCTTATTTGGTAGAGAAATGGACCGTTTAAGGTCGTTGCGATCATCCGATGGATCCGGGTCTATCCATGTCAGGTCTTCATGGGTAAAGATACTCCAATGGGTCTTCAGATGGATCTGCTTCTCTCCTGGGATGGGCCGTCCATTGGTAAAGTCAAATAATTTGTTTTTGGGCTTGGACTCTCCCTCGGATGGATTTGCGATCGGTGCGGGTAAAATCTTGGTCGGTAAGACTGATTTTGAAGCAAATTTGAATTTGGCTCGAACCGGTGACTGAGGGACTGGCCCAAAGTCTTCTATGATGTCACTTGGTCGGTGAATGTGCCTTCCCTCAGTGGATATCTTGCTTCGTTTTGCCAATGCAACTCCGGTAAGTATCTCCTCGGCTTCAGATGGCCTCCCCTCAGCTTCAGATGGGCTCGTTGATATTTCTCCGGGACTTGGGCTCGCCATGGGCAGTCTGGTTGGGTAGATGTCCACATCAACTATTCATCATCTTATGGTTTGGGTATGTAATTTGGATTTTCGATCCGGAGATTGGGGAGTTTAGGGTCAACCACTACAAGAAAACACCTGTATTTCCGACGGGTTATACACCGTCGGAAAATCCCGACGGAATTCCGAGGGGAAATCGAGGGAATTCTGAGGGATTATAATTCCACGGAAATCGGTCGGTTTATTCCGACGGATTAACTTTCCTTGGAAATCTGTCAGAATATTCCGACAGATTTCTGAGGGAATATCGACGAACCCATATTCCCTCGGAATTCCGTCGGAATAGTCCTCGTCCAATTTTTGAGGAAAGTTAATCCGTCGGAATAAACCGATTTCCGACCGATATATATATATATATATATATGCTTGTCTTTGTAAATACTTCTCCCCTTGTATACGTTTCTTGCTTTGTTTGTAAACGGATATATACGTTACAGCTGGATTACAATTTTTTACATAGAGTGCGCTTTGTAAACATTCATTGCCTCTTCTTCACATGTCCTTTGTTCCTAGGTTGTTCGAAATTTTAATTCGTGTGTTTCTTGTCTCTGGTATTTTTAAGATTCATCATGTTTATATAGTTGCAGAGAACAAACAAACATTTTTCTATAAATACTCGTCCCCTCATTCACAACAAAGACAAATAAAAACAAAATTATAACACAAATATATAATGTCTTATTTTAGATCGTGGATGGACAAACCTCCGCGTGATTCCGCTACGGGGGAATTGACGGATGAGTTCGCACAAGGTGTGGAGGAGTTCATGAACTTTGCGTCAAACAATAGCATGACATCATAATACGGTAAAATGTATTGTCCTTGTACTAAATGTCGGAATCATAGATTAGTCTCAGTTATGGATGTAAGGAAGCACTTATATAGGAATGGATTTTGCATGTTTACAAGATTTGGTATACCCACGGAGAAACCGATTCAATGGTGCAATATTATGGTAGCACATTTGATAGGTTTGGTAGTACTTCAGGTACTAGATTAGAGGAACCAACACCGGAAATAGATGTAAACGAAGGTTATGCTCAGATGGTGAATGTTGCGTTTCGTGAAAACATAGCATCGTATCATGTTGAGGATGGTAACAGGATATATGAACCAAATTCAGAAGCGCGGAAGTTTTTTGATATGCTAGATGCGTCACAGCAGCCATTATACAGAGTATGTAGAGATGGAATATCGCCTCTTTCAACTGCAAGCAGGTTGATGACTATAAAGACGGATTTCAACTTGGCCGAAGATTGTGTTGATGCGATAGCTGATTTTGTGAGAGATGTCTTACCTGAAGATAATATTTCACCGGCTTCATACTACGAGATTCAGAAGCTTGTAGCTGGTCTTGGATTACCTTATCAAATGATAGATGTGTGCATCGACAACTGTATGATCTACTGGAGAAATGATGAAAACCGGTCGAAGTGTCGTTTTTGTCACAAACCTCGCTATCAAGATACAGGAGGCAGAGTACCTGTTCCACACAAACGGATGTGGTATCTTCCTCTAGCTGATAGGTTGAAGAGGTTATATCAATCCCAGTGCACGGCAGGGCCTATGAGATGGCATGTAGAACATAACTCAGCTGGAGAGATAGCGCATCCTTCAGATGCAGAAGCATGGAAACATTTTCAAGAGATTTATCATAGTTTTGCGTGTGATCCAAGGAACGTATACCTCGGGTTATCTACGGATGGATTCAACCCTTTTGGAAAGCATGGGAGGAAATATTCGTTGTGGCCAGTAATCGTCACACCGTACAATTTACCGCCATCTATGTGCATGAAACGAGATTTTTTTGTTCCTCACGATCCTTGTCCCAGGTCCAGAGCATCCTAAGAGATCGCTTGATATTTTCTCACAGCCATTAATTTATGAGTTGAAAATGTTGTGGAAAAATGGTGTTGAAGCGTTCGATGTTTCCCTGCAACATAATTTTATGATGTGTGCGGTACTTATGTGGACCATAAGTGATCTCCCAGCATACGGTATGCTATCTGGATGGTCGACGCATGGAAGGTTGGCGTGTCCGAATTGTCAAGATAACACTGATGCGTTCCAATTGAAGAACGGACGTAAGACTTCTTGGTTCGATTGTCATCGATGATTTCTACCGCATGATCATCCATATCGTCGGAGCACAACATTGTTTAGAAAGAACAAAAGAGTTTTCGATGGTCCACCTCCTGAGTTAGATGAGAATTATATTATGAATCAGTTCAGAGATTTTGGTGCCGAGAAGACAGTTTCATGCGGGGGTAATTATCCCGTTAACGGTTGTGGTGAGTACCACAATTGGCACAAGAAGAGTATTTTCTGGGATTTGCCATATTGGAAGGACCATTTGCTGCGCCATAATCTAGATGTGATGCACATTAAAAAAAAAATTTCACAACATCATGAACACTGTTCTAAATGTGCAAGGAAAGACGAAAGATAATTTGAAGGCCAGATTGGACTTGCCAGCTATTTGTTCTCGTAAGGAGTTGCATGTAATGGCGAACGGGAAATCACATCTCCCTGTTTTCCGGTTGGATGCGTCTTCAAAGGAGGAGTTCTTCGATTGGATTAAGCACAGTGTCAAATTCCCCGACGGATATGCATCTAACCTTCGTAATTGCGTCGATAGTTCAGAAGGGAAGTTTTCTGGGATGAAGAGTCATGATTGTCATGTTGTCATGCAGTGTCTCCTTCCATTTGCATTTGAATGTCTTCTTCCTATAAACGTCCATGGAGCTATTGCAGGTATACATACATTTACACTATTACGTATGTTGGCATATATATATATATATATATATTTGTGATGATTATACGTAAGTTATTTAATTTTGTATGTCTACTATATATGCATGGATCAATGCTTTCTTCCGGGATCTATGCACGAAATCACTTACATCAGCCGAAATTCGAAATCTAGGGGAAAACATACCGGTTCTCCTTTGCAACCTCGAGAAAATATTTCTTCCTGCCTTTTTTGATGTTATGGAACATCTTCCTATTCATCTCCCTCGAGAAGCAGCACTTGGTGGGCCGGTTCAATACCGATGGATGTACCCTTTTAAGCGGTATATGTTACACCTAAAGAAGAAGGTGAAAAAACTTTCTAGAGTCGAGGGTTCTATTGTCGCACATAGCATTAATGAAGAAACTTCCAACTTTGCTAGCTACTACTTTCCAACGCAAGTCCAAACAAAAAGTAGACGCCTCGCACGTCATGATGATAGAGGGAACATATTTAGTTATCCTGTCTATGTTCCCGATATATTTACTCAGATTGGACGACTAAGTGGAAAAAGCAAGGATCTGCGACTATTAGTGGAGGAGCAAAGGCACTTTCATATGTATATTCTGACAAACTGCGATGACGTTTTAGAATATGAGAGGTACCTAAATGTTATTTTTTATTGGTTAACAAAGTTTACTAGTGTTATTAATTTTCTAATGCATTTGTTCATGCACAGAATGTTCATGACCCAAATACGCGATTGGTATCCAAATTAAACAGAGGATGAGCTTGATGCCGTCAAGCAGAATGACTTTGGTGATTGGTTGAAATATCATGTAAGTGCTAAATGATGATTTATTATTATATAAATAAACTGTATAATAATTTATATATATAAACATTGTGTCGATTATTGTCCACTTGAAATTTTAACAGGTTGGTCAGATGACTGCTCTCGGGAATGAGTTTCCGACCTAGTTAGTTGAGATGGTGAAAGGCCCGACGTTTATTGCACAGTCTTATCCGATGTATTGCACCCGAGGGTATGCTCTTAAGGCTCATCGAGAAGGAAGCTCAAAGACAACTTGTAATTCTGGTATATCAACTCAATCTGGAGAAGTTGTCTACTACAGTGTCCTCCACGAAATATTGGAGGTCCATTATCCGGGGATGCTCGACTTGAGGTGCATTGCGTTCTATTGCGATTGGTATAATCCAGTAGGAGGTCTACGCCAGGACGCATTTGGTGTTACATCTGTCCACTCTCGTAGGCGACTTCAGAAATACGATCCTTTCATTCTTGTTTCACAAGGGGATCAGGTTTCCTACATTCGATACCCCCGGGTTAGGAACAAGCAAGACCCTTGGATTACTGTTACATCGATACACCCAAGGAGAATAGATTATGGTGTGTCAGAGCATGACCCTTTGCAGGAAAACGCAATTGGTAACTTAGGTCCGATCGAGCATTCTCTTGAAGTTGATCTAGTGGTTGATTTCACCATGGACGGGAATTACGAGGTATTTGAGGATTCAGAGGAAGAGATCAGCGAATTTGACGAGTACTCCAATTCAGCTACGTCAGATTATTCATCGGACTCCGAATAATGAATTTTCGACGGATTTCTCCTTTTCAGTTTGAGCCGAGATAATTTTCGGTTTAGCCTGAGGGGGGGGGGGGGGGGGAGGGGTTACGGTTTTAACCGAGGATTCAAAATTCTCTCGGCTAAAACTTAAACTGATTGAATCCGGGGGGATTTACCATTTTAGCCGGGGAGAATTACGGTTTTAGCCGAGGGGGGGTTTCTGGTTTTAGCCGGAGGGATTTACGGTTTTAGCCGGGGGGGGGGGGGGGGGGTTCTGGTTTTAGCCGAGCACTAAAAATTCTCTCGGCTAAAATTGAAAAGGGGGAATCCGTCGGAAATCCCTCGAAATTTCCGATGGCTTCCGCCTGTTCAGTTTTAGCCGAGACAATTTTCGATCCTCGGCTAAAACCGTAAATCCCCCCGGCTAAAACCGTAAATCCCCCGGGTAAAACCGTAAATCCCCCAGCCTGAAACCGTAAATCCCCCTGGCTAAAACCGTAAATTTCGGCGGGATTTCCGACGGATTCTGGCATTTCAGTTTTAGCCGAGAGGATTTTTCGGTTTTAGCCGGAGAGGCGGTTTACGGTTTTAGCCGAAGACCGAAAATTGTCTCGGCTAAAACTGAAAAGGCGGATTCCGTTGGAATTCCCTCGAAAAATTCCGACGGATTACGCCTGTCCAGTTTAAACCGAGAGAATTTTCGATTTTAGCCGGTGGGTTTACGGTTTTAGCTGAGTACCAAAAAATTTCTCGGCTAAAACTGAAACTGATTTAGGGAATAAAACCTCAAATTTGCCAGATTTTGAAGTTGTTATGTCTTCATAGATGTAGAAGTAACAAATATACACTACTTTCTATGAAATGTTTTTAAAAATCATACGTTTTAAACTTTTTAGTGAAAATCCGGAGCAACCCCGTAAATGTCCTTAGGTGTTCTATTTGTTTTTATGAATGCTTGAACTCGTTCATCGATCGATTTTTACAAACTCCCAAATAACTTGTTTTGATTGTTTTCAAAGGTTTTTCTTATTAGTATGTAACACTAATGGTTATTAAACACTAAAACTTATGAAATCTTCATAATATAAACTTTAAACCCTAAACCCATCGGAAATCCCTCGAAAATTTCCGAAGAATTTCCGACGGATCCTTAAATTTTACCCGCGAAATTAAAACGCCAAACGAAAAATAATAAAAATTGAAGTTGTTAATTGAAATGGATTTCCGACGGATTCCCGAGGGAGATAGTCCGTCGGAAATCTTTATAAATATCTTCGACCTTCGATCTTCTCTCTCAATCTCAGCCGACTCCTTAATTCTCTCTTCTTGTTTCCAGTGTTCTTCTCTCCCCCGACTTTCCCTCAAACCCACAAATGTAAGTCGGTTAATATTTTTTTTTTGTTATTGTTAGATTAGGTTGATTTTTGTGGAATTTGTGGAATTAGATTAGGTTGCTAAATTGTTAATTAGATTAGGTTGTTAGATTACGTTGCTTTTTGTGGATTTGTGGTTTTTTGTTGTGGATTATGTTGAATATGTCTTCATATTTTAGATTAGTGTTTGTTGAAATTTTTAGAATTATTAGATTTAATTAAATAACGTTTATATAAAATATATTTATAAAAACAGTTTTTGTAAATATATTTTTTATTTTGTGAAAAACGTTTTTAATACATATAATTTATAAAAAACGTTTTTTATAAATATATTTTTAAAAACGATTTTTATAATTATGTTTTTTAAATCGTTTTTTATAAATATAATTTTTAAAAACATTTTTTATAAATATTGTTTTTTAAACGTTTTTTATATATTTATTTATTAAAATAGTTTTTAGAAATATTTTTTTAATAAACGTTTTTATTAAGTATTTTTTGAAATAAAATGTTTTGGTTTTTTAGAAAATATTTATGATTATTTATATATTTTTAAAATGATCGCGTTTTTATTTTTTGTAGGTCTTTTGGTTGATTTGATCAAGACCGTCCTAGCGGTTCGAGTCCAGAAGCGCGGAGGGGTACTGCAGCAGGTCCTAGCCAGGGTATTGTTCCGGACACAGAGAGTGTAGCTCAACCGACGATCATGACCATCGAGGAGCTCGTTCAATAGCTAGGACGAGAACTACTCAAAGTTCTCGATCCGGAACTCCTCATTCCGAGATCTACTTGGTAATAATTTTTTTTATCTTAATTAATGATTTTTTGGGTTTGTCGTTTTTAATTTGTTTTTTCATAGGTTTGGAATCTCTGGGAATGGCATTAGCAAGTCGATTTTGAAGATGTTGCACAACATCCTCGACAAACCATACCCGAAATTTTCTGATATTCCGTCAGACGAACAAAACATGTGGTTTCATACGTTTGCGGTAAGTAAATCTTTATTTATTTTTTGTAATATATTTTGAGATTTTGTTAACATTTATATTTCTATTTCTTTTTTTTGTAGTAAGGGTTTAATAGGAAGCATACGATCACAAAGACAGTGGAGACGAAATTTTTTTCAGAGGCTAGGACGCAATTCTCGCACCACATGAACTAGTTGAAGAAAGCTTGGAAAGAGGGGAAAGATAAGCCAAAAGGCTTGAACAAGGATGTGTATACGGACTACATCCCGTATTTGCAAGAGCAGAAGACCGTAACTCTATCTCAGACTAACTCCAAGAACCGGAAGAGTCGCCGAAGCGGAAAGGGAGAAGCTATCCACAACAACGGGGCAAAGACCTTCAAGACAACCGAAATCGAAATGGTAAGTATTTTTGCGGTTTTTAGTTCTTTTTTTTTATAAGAAAACGATTATCTTTAACGGTTTTATTTATTTTGTAGACGGAGGAATACGGCGAAGTTCCCGATCATCTGCAAGTGATGGGGAGGACGCACACCAACAAGAAGACGAGCCGAATTGACGATGGAGCCGTCAGGGAGATCGTCGAAAAGGTGACGAATGTGCAAGACGAGATTCTCATCCAGAGATCGCAGGACGGATTCACCGGATCCAACGAAATCACTCGGACCGAAATGAACAACCTAGTCCTCAGAGTAAGTAAAAAATATAGATTATTATTTCAATTTAGATAATTATTTATTAATTAAAATTAAAATTTGTTTTTATTGTTTTCGTATGAGGTACCCGTTAAAAAAGGTCTTCGGCCGGGGTTGGGTAAGCTTGCGACCCAACGTCCATCTTCTTCGGCCGGTTTCTCGATGGATCCAAACCTTATCCGGCAAAACGAAGAGCTCCAGGAGAAGGTCACGGCTTTGGAGGACGAGCTCTCGACTCAGATAACGAAGAGCGACAAGATGAACCAGTGGTTCAAATCGAAGTTCGATGATTTCCCGTTTTGATTTCTTTTTGTGTGTGTAATTTTTCAACTTTCAAAAAAACATTAAAAAATTATGTTATTTTGTAATATTTTTAATTATATAATTAATTTTCCATTTTCGTTTTTAATATTATTTAATTTTATAAATAAAATTATTTAATTTTATAAATAAAATTATTTAATTTAAAAAAATTACAAAATTTTTAAATACCGTCGGAAATCCCTCTGAAATTACCGACGAATTTCCGAGGGATAGAGGATCGATCGATCTAAAAATGTGATCGATCGATCCTAGATCCGTCGGAAATTCGTCAGTAATTTCCGAGGGATTTCCGAGGGATTTTAGATCGATCGATCGCTCGGATTTCCCTCGGAATTCCGTCGGAAGTATTCCGGACGGACTAGTCCTCGGTAATCCCTCGGATTTATCCCCGACGGATTATGCCTCGGAAAGCCATCGGTAAATTCGGCTTATGAATTCCGTCGAAAAATTCTGAGGGATTTCCGACGGATTTTCTTTTCCGACGAGATAGAACCGACATCCAAAATCCGTCGGAAATCCCTCGGAAATAGTCATTTCCGACGGGATACCGACGGATTTGGCTATCCGAAAAGAGCTGTTTTCTTGTAGTAAACGAAGATGATGGTCGGTGAATTTGGTATTTTAGTTTAATTTTTTCGGTGATTTTACTCTATTGGATATGACATTACTATGGAAATAACCAGCAAGGAAAACACCATGGAGGGGACGAGGGTTTGGAGCGATAAATACAACATCTTTGTTGTACGGCGACATTCGTACAGTCGTTGAAAATTGGCAATTTCAAATCTTATTTCTATCGAAAGAATCAGTAAATTGGGTTCTTATTCAAAGAATATTTATAGTTCTTACGTGAGAATGTGTCAATATATATAATAGCTAAAGATGAAAATCGCATCAGATCGAATGCGAATATGAGGAAGGGAAGTGTGGACACTCTCTCGGCGAGTAAAACTTTTCGGAGAAAAAATCGTCAAAATTGACTTTCGTTATTTTATCGCTTTGTATTTTACTATTTTATATATATATTTTATTTAACTTGAATTTTATATAAATAAAGATAGATGTTAAAAAAAAATTATGTTCGAATCTAAAGCATACATAAGACTATATACGTTAGTGTTAATAAGTGATGGTATTCTAGTGGTTAAAAGGTTCACTTTGAATGTTTTTCTTTGGCATAGTTCAAGCTCTTCCACTGTTATTTCAATCATCTTTGACCATCCGTAAATGTTTTTAGCTACTAAAAAAAACGAATTTCTATAGATCTCTAATAATCTGGATTTTTGGTTTAGGATTTCTCTGTCAAAAACAAAATAAAAATTCTCCTTCGGAGTTTCAACTCTATATGCTAAGTAATTATTAAAATACCTACCCTTACGAAGTATGAACGGAGTTTCAACTCTATATGCTAAGTAATATTATCCACCTACTTGAATATATATAACCCGATAGTAAGTCAACAGTCAACTTTTTATTCTTTTTTGTAAAAAAAACATAAAGTCCACAATCAATTTTAATGACTACACGGAAACAAAAATCACTAAATAAACCAAAGATTTTCAATTTAATACGCCGGGATTCCATTGGTAAAATCAAAAAGAAATCGCGTTATTAATTTTTTATATTTCAATTTAAAATTAATATTCGCAAAACAGAGTCTCTCTCATTGCTCTATAAGTACACTACCTCACAACCACGAAATCCAAAACATCATCTCATAAACCAAAAACCACAAATTCAAGATTTGATTATTTCTCATTACAACAACCTTCTTGTTCCTTTTTGTAACCATGAGTCTTCTTACAGATCTCCTTAAACTTGACCTCTCAGACTGCACTGAGAAAATCATCGCTGAATACATATGGTTCGTCTTCTTCCTCTGCTTTTGCCTCTTTGTATACATTCTTAATCCTCTGTTTTTGTTGTTTTATTATTTGGGTTTTCTCTGCATTTTTGTTTTTGTTTTTTGTTTATCTATTTTCCGGAGAACAAAGGCATGGATAAAATACAATTTAAGCTTTCTAATTACATCTTCAATCTCAAAAAGAGTTGTGTTTTGTCGTTTTCTAATTTGGGGTTTCTTTGATTTTTCAAAACAGGGTTGGTGGTTCTGGAATGGACATGAGAAGCAAAGCCAGGGTACTAAATCTTCACTTTAAATTTATGAAAAATCGAATCTTTCACTGATTTTTTTTATATCAAGAATCAAAAGCTGATACCGACTCATATTCTCTAGTTCATATGAATTTTCAATTTGATTAGATAGGATTACAAGTCTGAGTCTCTGTTTTTAACCTGCAGACTCTCCCTGGACCAGTGACCGATCCATCGACACTCCCGAAATGGAATTATGATGGTTCAAGCACTGGCCAAGCTCCTGGTGAAGACAGTGAAGTGATCTTATAGTAAGGCCTCTTTAAAGATTTTCACCAGTCTTATCACTTCCTTTGTTTCTGTTTTATTGTTCTTAATCTTTTTTTGTTTGTTTGTGTTCTTTAGCCCTCAAGCGATTTTCAAAGATCCGTTCCGTAGAGGCAACAACATTCTTGTGAGTTGTTAAACTTGTGGTTTTCTTGGGACATGTTCTATTTTAGAAGTGAGATAAATAACCGTTTTTATCGGTTTGATCAGGTCATGTGTGATGCTTACACTCCTGCGGGCGATCCGATCCCTACGAACAAGAGACATGCTGCAGCTGAGATCTTCAGCAACCCTGATGTTGTAGCTGAAGTGCCCTGGTTAATCCAAAATCCCCTGTTTTTTTGTTAATCTTTTTCAGTTTCTTGCGGTCTTAGATTGCTGATGTGTTTCTCTGTAAATCAGGTACGGGATCGAACAAGAATACACTTTGTTGCAGAAAGATGTGAAGTGGCCTGTTGGATGGCCCATTGGTGGCTTCCCCGGCCCTCAGGTACATTCTGTTTTCACGGGCTTTTCGCACTCTTCTTCGATTCTCTGTTCTCGGGGATCTGATGTTTCTATAAAACCATCTATTGCAGGGACCATACTACTGCAGTGTTGGAGCTGACAAGTCTTTCGGGAGAGACATTGTTGATTCTCACTACAAGGCCTGCTTGTATGCCGGAATCAACATCAGTGGCATCAATGGAGAAGTCATGCCGGGTCAGGTAATCTTCAAAAACCAATAAAGTTCCAATCTTTATATCACTTATGACTCAAAAGTTTCAATCTTTTTGCATAAAGTAGTAATGAACAAATCATTTTATTGAGACAGTGGGAGTTCCAAGTCGGCCCATCAGTTGGTATCTCAGCTTCTGATGAAGTGTGGATCGCTCGTTACATTTTGGAGGTATAGTTAAACCATCCACTCTCAATATTTTTTGATATCTTGATGGAATTTAAAATCATTTACAAGTTTTGGTGGGTTTCAAAAACAGAGGATCACAGAGATTGCTGGTGTGGTTGTATCTTTTGACCCGAAACCAATTCCGGGTGATTGGAACGGAGCAGGTGCTCACACAAATTACAGGTAAAAGGATCATGAAACTTGAGCTTGTTAAGTAGTTGATCTCTGGAAAAAAATCTGAAAAATGGTGAATGTTTTTTTCAGTACTAAATCGATGAGAGAGGAAGGAGGATACGAGGAAATCAAAAAGGCAATCGATAAGCTCGGGCTGAGACACATGGAGCACATTTCAGCTTACGGTGAAGGCAACGAGCGTCGTCTAACCGGACACCATGAAACTGCTGACATCAACACTTTCCTCTGGGTAAAGTTATATGAACATTGCTCTAATTGTAAAGAGTTTATCACGTTATTTTGTATACTGATCTTTTGTGTTTTGAATCTTGTTAAAAGGGTGTTGCGAACCGCGGAGCATCGATCCGAGTAGGACGCGATACCGAGAAAGAAGGGAAAGGATACTTTGAGGATAGGAGGCCAGCTTCAAACATGGACCCTTACATTGTTACTTCCATGATTGCAGAGACTACACTCCTTTGGAACCCTTGAAGAAAGATCCAAAAACAAAATCAACTTGAATTTGCTTCCTCCATTGGGTTTCAAGTTTGTTATTTTCTAAAGTTTATTAAGCAATTGTACCGGTTGATACTGCCGGGGTTTGTGGTTTGTGGTTTGGGGCCTTTCCTTTAATCTCTTTGGGTTTTTGGGTTTGTGGTTAGAGCAAATCAGGATGTGCTCTGTTTATTTGACCTTTATTAAACCCCTTTCCTATTTGTATTAATAACACGATCTGAAAAGGCCTCTTCATGTTTTAATCTTCGAGACTAATCAACAAGTTCACAAATAAAGTTCATTTCCCGTAAAGTTGCTATCGTGAGCCGAAAACCCGCGAGCCAGACCGGCCTGGCTCTAGAAACGTTGGTCAGCGGACTGATCCTTTTTTCATTTTGCAAACTCAGACCTCGCCTGGTCTGGTCTGTTTTGAGTAAATCTGATTCAAATGTCATGTATTTATTATAAGGCATATCCGTTGTATCCATATAATTATATTGTAAGCAAGTATAAAATAGAACCATAGATCATATCTTATTATAAATTTGAAGAACATATCTTTATTCGACAACAGACGGATATAAATGAAATTCCAAATCTTATTATAAATTGCGCATTTGAAAAAAAACTAATGATAGCTTTAAGTTGGCAAGATCTTGAACCTCTGGAAGAAAGTGACAACTCCTCGATCACCTCAAGTTTTTTCTTTGGATAACGCGATGAGGGTCCCCAGACTGTTGCAGTCTTTAAGCAACAAGCATTTCTCAAGATATATTGTTCTGCGATCCATTGAACCTTGTCCACTTGAAAGTTTGAAGACTCCACAACAAACATTGAGGAACATAATTCTCCAAGCACACCCATGGATCCTCACTAAAACTATAATGAGAATGTTCCTGACATTAAACAGAAGAGATTGGATTAAACCATACACTTCAAGTGCATTATTAGACCAAAATAACAGTCACTATAAAAGAAAACCTACATATCTATGCTCGATCTCAAGTTCTAGTAAATTAGGAGAATCTTTAAGCAACCGGATAAGTAAGTTTGACCAGGTTTCTTGACATGAACATAGCTTCATATGTTCAAGCTGGTTGAAAACAATACCCTCACCATATATATCCTGCAAGCAATGAAAATGTAATAACAAGTTATTCAACCTCAAGAAAACCCGGTTTAGTGGTCTAAACTGAGACTAATAGAAAGGAAACATATTACCTTGCTGCCAAATAATGTGATAAGCTCAAATTAATACCCTATAAATACTAAAGCTTTGTCGATTGTAATACTTAGGGGTCGAATCTACAGAGACTCAAGAAATCACACAATAGATTGTATAGATGAAAATTAAGCTAAATGATCAATGGAATTGAAAGCAAATACGTAAATTAAACAAGTTGTGATTCGATTGGGAGAAAGATAGGTTCAGGGTATTTCTCAGGAAATCATTGAATGCAGATAAACTAACAAATCAGTGTTCAGGTTACGCACGGTTCTTGAACTCAAATCACTGAAATATAATTAACCAACTCTCGTTGCGAGAATTATCTAAGTCTAAATCATAGAATTCCAAATCTCTTTGCGAATCCTAAAGTCTAAACTAGCTTTTAGTTCAAGTTTGATTTGTTCACAAAACAACTAAACCAAATCTCTTTGCGAATAGTTATTTTGCTCACCCTAAGTTCTATCAGGTTTCTCAATTGCACTGTCGTGCCTAATCGATTAACCTAAGATCTAAGTTCCAGGTGATTAATCTAGAATTAGCTTTGAGAACAACCTAAGGCGAATAACTAATTCAGATTGTGAACCCTAATTAACTAATCAACCTAGCATTCAAAGAAATCCCTTATGAGAACCCTAAACCTAATAGGAGATCTACTCAGACATGGAGATTAAAACAATAAACATGACTGAATAAATCCTTGAATAAATAATAAAGAAGAGAGTAAAACAAGGGATCGAAATCTTCTCTCGGACGAACAGAGTTTCAGACTTGTCTCCCTCCAAAAGCTCTCTCACAAAAACAAAGTAAAATAAAGTATAGCTCACAAAAGTGGCTAAAAATCCTAATAAATAACATAAGTCACTTTCTGGGGCTTCTTATAAATAATAAAGTCTTCTGGGGCAATTTGCAGTTTCTCAAATCTTCATAAAAGTCGCGATCCTTCTATTTTTTCAACGGGTATCGATCGATACCATATGTGTATCGATCGATACGCATGCATCAAATCGGTGTCTCAGCTACAGGATCTCTGCTTGGCTCCAAAAAGCTCCAAAATTCTTCAATATCTCCAATAATGCTCCAAATGTACCTAAAACCTGAAAAGACTCTAAAATACTCCAAAATACTAGAAAGACTCTATAAAAAAGACTTATATCATGGCTTAAAACGGGTAAAAACCATGATATATCAACTCCCCCAGAATTAGCCTTTGCTTGCCCTCAAGCAAACAGAAAGCTAAACAAGAGAAAGAGGTTTGAAAAACACGGAGACTCACCTGTTCTTGAAACATTGTATTGACCCCTTTTCCTTAGTGCTCCACATATCATGTAACCAGTTCCAAATCTAACTACTATGTACTTCTCCGTAGACATTCGCAACTTCCCAGACTACATAAATTATTTCACAGCATCGTTCAATCAAGCTTATAATCGCCAGTTTCATTGCTGTGATGAATACCAAGAACCTTCTATATTCTTTCCCATAAAATATCATAACAAGGAATCATCCATTTTCACACTTCATGGTATTATTTTCTCTCCCCCAGACTTATTTCTTATCACGTTATCTCGCATATACTTATTAAAGGTAACGCGAGTATTGATGGTGTTTGCCACCGAATCCCCGGTTCTTCCTTCAAAAGTAATCAAAGGTGTAGGCGAATAATGGTATCACATAAAATTTTCCTAACCTCGCTTCCACCTTTGTGTGATCATAACCTCTGAAGTAGAATAATGGGATCGCTGGAAATTTTCCTAACCCTCTACTCAGAAGAAAATCATTTCATCTTTTAATGCATCTTATTTATTAACTTGTAACGGGGGAGAGAAATACCATCACTTTAAACACGTGGGTTCCTTTGTCAGATATGAATGAGGAATCAAGCTCTATGGACATCAATCACATCAATGAAGTGTAAAAATTTTGATCAGGCTTTAAAGAACTTTGCTGGAAACATGGGTGTCTTCTAGTTAACTGGTCAGCCTTTGGAATTTTCATTAGTCGATCTAATACTGATTATGTAACAATGGTCATTTAGAAGTAAGGTCAGAACAATAGAGTCAAGAAAAAGATCACAGTCTCCAACAAGGTTTGACTCAATAAAACAAATTTTGACTCAAAAACGACTGACTCTAAGAAAAATAAACACAATGTCAGCAACTACCTCCTCCAGACTTGAACAACATTGTCTCCAGTGTTATTAAGCCTAAAGAAGGTAAAAGAAATCAAAAGGACTCAGTGGAAAGTGTTAAGGTCGAGAGGTGTTACCATCGTGGTTGGTATCGACCGACACACAACACTGGTATCGATCGATACCAGGCTTGAGTCGAAACAGGTCCTCAAATCAGCGACAATGGGTCAAATGTTACTCCAGATTTTGTGTCAAATGATCCAAGTGTTTATGGTTAGCACTGTTAGATCACTCCAACACAAGTCAGATGCAACAAAAGATCATAGATGCATAGATCCATAAGTCCAAAACAAAAGAAAATGCTGACAGAAAGACTCAAAAGTTCAACAGAAAAAACAAAAGGAAAAAAAAAAGCAAACGTGATAATTAGAGAGAAGGAAAACTAATCATCCTCATCAAAGGTGTCGTCGCCAGCGGTGTGGGATGGGCCAGCCTCCCTCAGTGTGCGCAGTGATCGAGGTGAATGAGGATGAGGTGGAACCATACAGCTGCATCGGGAAATGGCAGTCCACATCATCTGTAGACTCTCGACGACGTATCGCTGAAAATGATCCATCTCCATGTCAGGTGGTGGAGGAAGAGAAAACGCAGGAGCAGCAGCGGGGGTACGCGCATGTTGCGAATATCGTGGTCGACCTCCAGCAAGGTCAAGTGCAGGTGCGTCCGCAGCAGCAGCACGAACACGGCCTCCAGATGAGGCTCGTCCTCGACGACGAGTAAGAGGTGCAGCATGCATGTCTACCGGATTAGGCACGAAAAGCAGCTGAGCAGGATCGTCTCCAATGTCTGTCAGATCAGTGTTGGGGAGCTGAACCAGAAAGTCCCCATCAGAAGTGCTGAAGCACCAACGTCGACCTGGTTTCAGCCACCTCAGGTTCTCCAAGTGCTGCTCGTCCATAAGATCACGTGCAGTCACAATCGAACAGCTCGCGGTGCTGATCCCAAGGTGCTGAAAAATAGGAGTGAGAAGACTGCCCACCGTCTCAGTCTTAACCCGAGTATCGGTCCTGCGGGTCGTGCCACCACGTCCTGTGAAAGGTTTGGCGTTCAGCGAGACCAAGTGGTGCGCGAACACATCACCCAAGTTGACCGCAAGTTCCAACTCAGGCCACTCGTAGGCCTCATCCTCAATGATGTCCCCAATACCTATAGAGAGAACAATAAGCTCAGCCACCCTCATCTTGTTAGGCTCCATCTTGCACAAAAGGGTGTTGCTCAAGATCCTCGCGATGCAGCGCAGAACAGGATGACGCACATCCATCTGAGTAGTGGTCTTGCTATCATAAGCTCTGTGCCCAAAGTGTTGACAGAATGCCTGAATATCGAGGAACTGACGAGGAAACTCACACCTTGCAAAGTCTCTATGGAAACCATAGATGACGCATATCTCCTGAAATGGCAATCGGTAGCGCACACCTCGAATCATGAAAGTCAGAATACCCTGCTGTGCAATCGTGGGGCTGCACCAGTATAATAAACACGATATGTGGCAAGGAGCTGGCGCACTAGATCAGGATAAAGATCGAACTGTCTCGTAGGCATCGTCCCCAAACCGATCTTGCGGATCAATCTGTGGAGCTCCCTGTCAAAACCCAGATGCCTCATAGTGAGCGTGTCGACGAACAGGGTGGGCCGCACATCAACATCCAACCATGCGTTGTAGAACAATGAATCATAATCGTCCCACTCCTCAGAAATAGGCCTGGAGACGCAAACCCTGCTCTCAGAGACCTCCTTATATGTACCCTCAAATTCCCGCGTCAGAGGTATCCTCGCCTTCTCATTCCTCTTAGGTCAAGGAGGCCTACATGCTGTGCCCGGAGATACGTGAGAAGTGGGACCAGAGTGAGGCGGCGATGGTGAAGCAGCAGGAATATCAGGCATTGCGCGTAGACACGCGTATAGAAGATCTGTATCCTCGTCGGAACCATCATATCGCACCCTGTATCGGTTTCCCGCCAAACAGGCTTTCACTATCATTCTGCGCCAAGTGAGACCGTCGAAGATCTTAACGCTTTCGAGCAAACGGAACTCATGCGGAGGATCCTTAGGTTGACTCGAGCTTGTGGCCTCTGTTCGTGTTCTCTTCTTGGGCTGCATCTACATCAGCAACAAAAGACAAACAGCATAAACCCAACATCTCTCTCAAACACAGCAAAAACGGTCAAGGAATATACTGAGCATCGACAGATACCGATCCACAAAAAACGGTATCGATCGATACTCAACAGATTTCGAACTGCACGAAGATCCACAATCCAAAAATTTCAAAAGTCGAAACTAATGGCAATTAAGCGTAAGGCGGGTTCCGACTAGTCCTAGAACAACACAATCAAGTGGTATTCATCCAACAAAATGAGTTCTAAGAACCAAAAATCGAAAACCCAACCGTTGGTCACAGATTGAAAAAGACGAGATTCGTGTTTCATACCATGTAGATCGAGTGAAAGGGTGAGAGAATGAGAAAGAGCACGAAAATCCAACAAGGATTGACCCTTGAAGCACTCAAATCCATGAAGAAACAAAGATTTGGTGATTGTGGGAAGTGTCGGTCGATGGAGGTTAATGAGGAAGAAGGATAAAAACCTTAGGGTTTATAAGGAAACTTACCTGGGTGGTAGTATCGACCGATACCATTTATGGTATCGGTCGATACACTGGAGCCGGTCCAGAATATTTACGTTTAAAATCGGTATCGACTGATACCAAGTGGTGTCGATCGATATTAAGCCTCCGAATCTGATTCACGTGACACAACAAAACACAAAACAAAAACATGGAAAAATAAAAGACTCATATGTACAGACTTACCAGTGGGTTTCCTCCCACTCAGCGCTCGTTTAACGTCATTAGCTTGACTGTACCGCCGTTCAGGCAATGGGTGCATCATCTAGAGGCATTATGTGTCCTTCTGGAATCTCGGTGCTCCTGAAATAGTGTTTCACTCTTTGTCCATTGACAGAGAACTCTTCGCCTGAAGGATTTGTCAAGACAATTGCACCATGTGGTCTAACTTCCTTGACTGTGAAAAGACCTGACCAACGAGAACGCAATTACCAGGAAACATATGCAAACGAGAGTTATACAGAAGTACCTGGTCATTGGGTTCAAAGTGTCTGGTGAGGATCTTTTTGTCGTGATAAGCTTTGGTCCTCTCCTTGTACAACTTTGAGTTTTCATAGGCATTATGCCTAATCTCATATAGCTCATTCAGCTGAATCAATCGCTTCTCAGTAGCAGACTTGATGTCGAAATTCATTAACTTTGTAGCCCAGGCTGCCTTATGCTCGATTTCCACCGGAAGGTGACACGCTTTCCCATATAGCAAGTGAAACGGTGTAGTCCCAAGTGGTGTCTTGAAAGCGGTCCTGTATGCCCAAAGTGCATCATCCAGCCTTGCAGACCAATCATTCCTAGTAGTACCTACAGTCTTTTCCTGAATCTCATTGATCTGCCTGTTGGAAACTTCAACTTGCCCACTAGTCTGAGGATGATAAGGAGTAACTACACGATGATTCACACCATGATTCTTCAGCATCTTCTCGAAGACCTTGTTAATAAAGTGAGAGCCACCATCACTTATAACAATCCGAGGTACTCCAAATCGAGGGAAAATGATACTCTTGAACAGCTGAAGGACCAATGAAGAATCGTTGGTGGGACTAGCAATTGCTTCTACCCACTTAGATACCTAGTCCACAGCAACCAAGATGTACTTGTTTTTGTATGACGAAGGAAAATGATCCATAAAATCGATGCCCCAACAATCAAAAATCTCAACCTCAAGGATGAAATTATGTGGAATCTCGTGTTTCTTACTGATCTTCCCTCTCCTCTGACATGCATCGCATTGCGAAACGAAAGCATGAGCATCCTTAAACATAGTAGGCCACCAGAAGCCTGCTTGAAGAACCTTGGCCACTATCTTGAAAGTAGCAAAGTGTCCAGCATACCCAGATCCATGACAATGAAACAAA
This sequence comes from Eutrema japonicum, assembly GCA_030161315.1. Taxonomy (NCBI): domain Eukaryota; kingdom Viridiplantae; phylum Streptophyta; class Magnoliopsida; order Brassicales; family Brassicaceae; genus Eutrema; species Eutrema japonicum. The sequence goes on from BSQW01000013.1 coordinate 16,533,898, forward strand.
ACATTAGGTACCTCTGATTCAGCAATGCATCTCCTGTAAATACCATCAGAACAGTGCTTGTACAGGTAAGGTTCATCCCAAAAGAATCGCCTTATGTCACGCATAAACTTCTTCCTGTCATATTTCTTGAGGTACGTTGGCTCTGCATCTGCAGCGAGGTAGTTGGCAATGTCGGCGTACCATGGTTGATCAGAATCAGCTGCAGCAACTAGATACGCTTCAGAAGCACCAAGGTGTTCAACGGTCAAAACAAGACTGGAAATCGCAGGGTATCTACCGATACTAGGGGAGTGTCGATTTATACCAAAACCTGCAATTTGTGGGAATTGCAAAGTTTCGGCAAAACCCATTTGAAACTCAGTTTCAATGAAGTAAATGGACTCTTCTGGTAGTTGATCATCAATAGGCACGTCTGCATCGATCCGAATCCTCGAAAGATGGTCAGCAACCCCGTTTTCTATTCCCTTCTTGTCCTTAACCTCGATGTCAAAACCTTGGAGGAAAAGGACCTAACGACAAAGGCGAGGCTTGAGATCCTTATTCTGCATCAGATATTTGAGAGCAACATGATAAGTATGAACAATCACTTTGCTCCCAATCAGGTAGGATCAAAATTTCTCAAAGGAAAAAACAACTGCAAGTAGTTCCTTCTCTGTGGTTCTGTAATTCCTATGAGCATCATCCAATGTCCTGCTGGCATAGTAGATAACGTGCAGCTTCCTATCCTTCCTCTGTCCCAGAACTGATCCAACAGCAAAATCACTAGCGTCGCACATGATCTCAAAAGGCAAAGTCCAATCAGGAGGTTGCACAATAGGAGCACTCACCAAGGCATTTTTAATCTCCTCAAAGGCTGCAAGACACTCAGGTGTGAAGTCGAATTTGATCTCCTTGCATAATAGGGCGGTGAGTGGGCGTGCTAGCTTGGAGAAATCCTTGATGAACCTTATGTAAAACCCAGCATGACCAAGGAAACTTCGAATATCCTTCACAGAAGTCGGTGGTTGGAGGCTTGTCATGACCTGAATTTTGGCTCTGTCAACTTCGATCCCTGCTTCAGAAACCTTATGCCCAAGTACGATGCCATCTTGAACCATAAAATGACTAAAACCTTGTGCTCAATTGAACACTTTTCCGATACTCATCGAAGCAGGCACGACCAGCGAGTTTAATGAAGAGTTGAAGAATTACAAAATTACCCAGAAGTCTTTATTATTTACAAGAAGCCCCAAAACGTGATTTAGGTTATTTAATAGGATTTTACAGTCACTTTCTGAGCGACGCTTATTTTATTCTGGTTTTGTGAGAGAACTTTTGAAGGGAGACAAGTCTGAAACTCTGTTCGCCCGAGAGAAGATTTCGAACCCTCTTGTTACTCTTTCTATTTTATTTGATAATTTATTCAAACATGTTTATTGCTTCAATTTCCATGTTTGAGTAGATCTCTTGTTAGGTTTAGGGTTCTCATAAGGGTTTTCTCTGAATGCTAGGTTGATTAGTTATTAGGATTCACTATCTGAATTAGTTCTTCACCATAGGTTGTTTCCAAAGCTAATTCTAGATTGATCACCTAGGACTTAGATCTTAGGATAATTGATTAGGCACGAGAGTGCGATTAATTACCTGACAGAACCTAGGGTTAGCAAAATAACTATTCGCAAAGAGATTTAGTTTAGTTGTTTTGTGAACAAATCAAACTTGAACTAAAAGCTGGTTTATACTTTGGGATTCACAAAGAGATATGGAATTCTAGGATTTAGACTTAGATAGTTTTCGCAACGAGAGTTGGTTAATTATACCTTAGTGATTTGAGTTCAAGAACCGTGCTAAATCTGAAACCTATTAGTTAGTTTACCTGCATTCATTGATTTCCTGAGAAATATCCTAAACCTATATTTCTCCAATTGAATTTACAATCGTTTTAATTTACGTTCTGTTTTCTATATCATTGATCGCTTAAATTAATTCTCATCTATATAATCTATTGTGTGTCTCTGTGAGTCCTTGTGTTCGACCCCTACTTTACTACAACTACTGCTTAGTACTTTTAGGGTATTAATTTGAGCATATCAAATTTGGCGCCGTTGCCGAGGACTCAATTTACCATTAGATTTTAGTTTGAGAATTTTGACTAAGTTCGTCGGTATCGATCGATACTATCTAGTGTCGGTCGATACTTGTCGTCTTCTTTTTATTGATATCGATCGACACCACCCAGTGTCGGTCGATACTCATCGTATTTTTTTTTATTTACTTACGTGCCTTGCCTAGTATTTTTCAGGTGTATGCATATTCGTGAAACCAGAAGGAACAAGAGCACTCAGCTAGTTGAACTGTCATTGGAGCAGCTAGGACTTGTGGAACGCACAAACATAAGAGCAAAGAAGCCAACAGAGATGAACAACCCAGTGGTTTTGATTTGAGATGAAGCTGGTGCTTACAGAGACCAAGAGGGTCAGTTGTGCAATTCGAGAGGGCAACATCTGGATGGAGAGGGGAACATCATTCCACCTGCTCATGTTGTCGAGGAGATTATCGCTGGGAACGTTGTGGTTAATCGTGGTAGAACGATTGGTGAGTACAACATGCCTGATCAGTTTTATGCCAATCGATCAGCGATTCGTCCTCCTGCTTTTCAGAGGAATGACTTTGAGCTGACACCTGCATACTACACTTTTGTGGGTCAGCACCCTTTTCATGGTCTTTCCAGCAAACATCCCATGGAACATATTGAGAGGTTTGAGAATTTGGTCACTATCATCAAGATCAATGAAGTATCCTATGATTACCATTTTTGAAAGCTCTTCCCATACTCTCTTGGTGGAGACGCAACTTACTGGCTGAAGCAGTTACCTCCTGGATCACTGACTACTTGGGAAGAGACTAAGACTGCCTTCCTGAACAACTTCTATGATGATGCACGATCCGAGGATCTGAGGAACAAGATCTCCCAGTTTTCTCAAGGACCTACTGAGGCGTTCAAGGCTGCTTGGACGAGATTCAGATCATACCAGAGAGATTGTCCACATCACGGGTACTCTGATGTTCAGCTAATGGGTTTCTTCTTCAGAAGGATTGATTGGAGGTATCAGATAGCTTTGTATGCTTCGAGCAATGGGAATTTCAATACCAGGTATCCAGATGAAGCTTATGTGCTTATTGAGAATTTGGCGTCTAGCAATAGCACCAAAAATGCAGACCTTGAGCGAAAGAGACAGAATGGGAACATGGATGGATCGAAGATTTCTGAAGTTCAAGCCAAGCTAGATTTTCTGATCGGGAAGTCGAAGAAGACTGTACACTTTGCTGAGGGAGTCGATAATATTGATGAAGATGAAGTGGAGGATGTTAACTCGTTGGTGGTTCTGATTTTCAGGGTCAGCGATTTGGATACAACAACAACCGAAACTTCAACAACAACACTCAGCAAGGTGGGTACAAGTTTGAGGAAAACCAATCTGGCTTTGGAGCAAAACAATTTACTCAGAAACCACTCCAGAGCAGCGATTTCACTCGCAATTATGGGAACTCTTCGTACCAACCCATCTCTCCAAAGTCCACAGAGAGTAAGATGGAATCCATGTTTGAATAAATTATTCAGGGACAGCAAAACCTGCAAGTGGATCTCAATGGGAAGATTGACCATCTGTACACTGATCTGAATGGGAAAATTGAAGCTCTCAATGTCTCTCAAAAGAAGTTGGAAACTCAGGTTGCTCAGACAGCAGCAGCTGTGAAGAGGCAGGAAGGTTTTCTTCCAGGGAAAACTGAGAATCCAATAGCATACATCAATGCCATCACCTTGATGAGTGGGAAAGAGGTGATTACAGGAGTGAAGAACAGCCCAATTGCAGAGACTTTCGTCGATCATGGTGAAGATGACGACTGGGATTCTGAAAATCCCCGTGTGTCGACCGATACTCCCTTGTATCGATCGATACAAGTCCAGACACCTGCACGAGGGGATCCAAAATCCCGTGTATCGATCGATACACCTTCTGTGTCGGTCGATACTGAGGTGCAGGTCGAGAAGGAAGCAACGATTGTCAAGGAGAGGGTGTACAAACCCATAATACCTTATCCTATGCCTCCTAAGATGACAAAGAAGGAATGGGAGGACGCCAGACGCAAAACTATGCTGGATAAGTTGGTTGTGGAGATTCCTTTTGTTGATGATATATCTGACGTTGAGAATTCGAATACCACCCATGTGTCGACCGATACTCCCTTGTATCGATCGACACACGTCCAAAGTTCTGCTAGGGACGATTACAGAGCAAAAGCATCGATCGACACCACTCCTGTGTCGGTCGATACCAGTTCAGTTCTGAAACGAAATCGGAGTTGAGTGCAGAAAGGGTTTACAAACCTAAGGAGCCATACCCCATGCCGCCCAGACACCTCAGAGATCCCATTTCTCCAAAGCAACTGCTTGGTTTTGAGAAGATGGTACGAAGGATTCTCCACACACTAACTTTTGAAGAAGCTCTAGAGTACCGCCCTCTGCTGAGTCACTTCCAAGATTGCAGAGAAACTCTGGAAGAGATCGAAGTACTCTTTATCAAGGCAATAAGCAAGTCATTACCGCTGAGGCAGTTGACTAAGAGGGAAGACCCAGGAATATTCTCAGTTCCATGCTCTATCTCTGGAGTTGAATTCAAAGAGTCTCTTGTTGACTCGGGGGCTAGCGTCAATGTCATGTCAAGAGCAATTACAGAGAGATTGGGAGCTGATATTCGATCTCCCAAGACATCTATCACATTCGCGAACTCTTCCACATCGATTCCATACGGTACAATCCCTGATTTTATGGTTAAAGTAGGATACTGTCTGGTTCCTACCGATTTTGAGGTTGTGGAGATGAGTGCAAGAACTAGTACGCAGTTGATTCTTGGAAGACCATTCATGGCTATAGCTGGTGCAATTATGGATACACCCAGTAAGAGAATCTCGTTCTCGTACATTGACAAGGAGGTGTACTACAAAGCCATCCCTACTACAGGAACTCCCACACATATCTCTTGCATCACCATTGTTACAGGAGAGACGTTGGTAGTTGATCTTTTGGAAGAGCCTCCTGACGAGCCAACTGTCATAGACCTTCTAGATAGTCCTTCTGTCATCACCAAGAAAGACGTCAAAGCATATAAGGCAAAGAAGAAGGTGAAGAGCAAAGGAGTGAAGGGTGTTGCTTCTATGACTTTAATCCCTCAGAAGTATGATGGGAATTCGATTGAATACAAGGTGAAGTGCAAAGGAACTTCGAAACCATTCTCTAAGTCTAGAGTTCTTCTTACTTCGGAACTGAAAGAGAAATAAAAAGAGGTTATAGAGAGCATGTTGAGTAGAACTCTGAGTCTGCAAGTGTCTAGTTGTAGAACTTGCATAGGAGTGAGTTCTCAACCTCGCTCTACCTGATCACCTGAGCCAGAGTCAAGCTACTGACTTAAAACGAGCGCTTGGTGGGAGGCAACACACTGGTGAGTTTGTATATAAGTCTTTTTCTTTTTCGTTTTGTGTTTTGGTCAGGATAAACAAGGACCGGACACGAAATCGCCTGAGTGTCGATCGATACCCTGTTGGTATCGGTCGATACCCTACGCGATTGAGAAGAGTTCGTTGTATCGACTTAAGCCTGGTATCGATCGATACCAGATCGTGTGTCGGTCGATAATCGATGTTCCAGCACGGTAACTTCTTGTTTTTCACAATTCAATTCTGTTCTTTTGTTTTCTTTTACTGACTTTAGGCTAGATAACACTGGGGACAGTGTTGTTCAAGTCTGGGGGAGGTAGTCGCTGACATTGTTTTTGTTTTTCTTAGAGTTAGTCGTTTTTGAGTCAAAATATGTTTTATTGAGTCAAAACTTTGTTAGAGACTGTGATCTTTTTCTGGAATCTATTGATTTGACCTTGCTTCTAATTGACCATTGTTACAGAATCAGTTCAAGATCGACTAATAAAAAATCCAAAGTCTGACCAGTTAACTAGAAGACACTCATGTTTCCAGCAAAGTTCTTTAAAGCCTGAGCCAAAATTTTACACTTCATCAACGTGGTTAGTATTCATAGAGCTTGATTCCTTATTCATATCCTACAAAGGAACCCATGTGTTTTAAAGTAATAGTATATCTCTCCCCTGTTATAAGTTAGAAACATAAGTGCATGAAAAGATGAGATTATTTTCTCCTGAGTAGAGGGTTAGGAAAATTTCCAGCGATCCCATTATTCTACTTGGTGAGGAATGATCACACAAGGGATTGGAAGCGAGGTTAAGAAAATTTCCTGTGATACCATTATTTGCCTACACCTTTGATACCTTTTTAAGGGAAGAACCGGGGATTCGGTGGTAAACACCATCAATACTCGCGTCTCGAACCTTATTAAGCATATGCAAGAATATAATAAGAAATAAGTCTGGGGGAGAGAAAATGATACCAAAAGTGTGAAAAATGGGTGGTTCCTTATCATGATATTGTATGGGAAAGAATCTGGAAGGTTCTTGATGTTAATCACGGCGTTGAAACTGGCGAGGAAGGCTTGATTGAACGATGCTGTGAAATAATGTGTGTAGTTTGGGAAGCTGAGAATGTCTACAGAGAAATACGTGGTGGTTGGATTTGAAACTGGTTATGTGATATGTGGAGCACTAAGAAGAATGGTCATTGCAATGTTTCAAGAACAGGTGAGTCTCTATGTTTTCAAACCTCTTTCTCTGGTTTAGTTTTCTGTTTTGCTTGAGGGCAAGCAAAGGCTAAGTCTGGGGGAGTTGATATATCATGGTTTTTACCCCTTTTAGGCCATGATATAAGTCCGTTTTATAGAGTTTTTCTATTATTTTGTAGTGTTTTAGAGTCTTTTACAGGTTTTAGCACGTTTGAAGCATAATTGGAGATATTGGAGCTTCCTGGAGCATTTTGGATCAAAGCAGAAGGTCGTGTAGCTGAGTACCCGATTTGAAGCCTCAGTGTCGATCGATACTGCCTAGTATCGGTCGATACTCATCGAAGCAGACACGACCCGCTAGTTTAATGAAAAGTTGAAGAATTGTAAAATTGCCCAGAAATTTTTATTATTTACAAGAAGCCCCAAAACGTGATTTAAGTTATTTAATAGGATTTTACAGCCACTTTCTAAGTGACGCTTATTTTATTCTGGTTTTGTGAGAGAGCTTTTGAAGAGAGACAAGTTTTGAGAGAAGATTTCGAACCCTCTTGTTACTCTTTCTATTTTATTTGATTATTTATTCAAACATGTTTATTGCTTCAATTTCCATGTCTGAGTAGATCTCTTGTTAGGTTTAGGGTTCTCATAAGGGTTTTCTCTGAATGCTAGGTTGATTAGTTATTAGGATTCACTATCTGAATTAGTTCTTCACCATAGGTTGTTTCCAAAGCTAATTCTAGATTGATCACCTAGAACTTAGATCTTAGGATAATTGATTAGGCACGAGAGTGCGATTAATTACCTGACAGAACCTAGGGTGAGCAAAATAACTATTCGCAAAGAGATTTGGTTTAGTTGTTTTGTGAACAAATCAAACTTGAACTAAAAGCTGGTTTAGACTTTAAGATTCGCAAAGAGATTTGAAATTCTAGGATTTAGGCTTAGATAATTCTCGCAACGAGAGTTGGTTAATTATACTTTAGTGATTTGAGTTCTAGAACCGCGCTAAATCTGAATCCTGACTAGTTAGTTTATCTGCATTCATTGATTTCCTGAGAAATACCCTAAACCTATCTTTCTCCAATTGAATTTACAATCGTTTTAATTTACGTTATGTTTTCTATATCATTGATCGCTTAGCTTAATTCTCATCTTTATAATCTATTGTGTGTCTCTGTGAGTCCTTGTGTTCGACCCCTACTTTACTGCAACTACTGCTTAGTACTTTTAGGGTATTAATTTGAGCATATCAGTCCTCAAAATGAATCCTATGCATGCACAGGTCCGGTGATATACTTGAAATGTCATCAAGAGAATAGCCAAGAGCTTTGCGATACTTGCGCAGCTTGCTCAGTAGTAAGGTAATCTATGAGTTGTTCAAAGAAGCATTAATAATCACTGGGTATGTGGAATTAGGACCAAGAAAACCATACCTCAGATTTGCTGGAAGTGGTTTGAGTTCCACCTTAGGAGCTTTCTCCTCATTCCAATCTCCAAGCCCATCAGCTTGCTTAGAACTTTCGACCAACTCTCTTTCTGGTCGCATGGTATTCACCGATACTAGGGGAGTGTCGATCAATACTGGTGGTGCTGTATCAAGCATCTTCGAGTATCCAGCAGCAACATCATCCAAGTGAACCTCTGACTCAGCTGAACAAACCAATGCTCTCTCTAGTGGATCTTCAGGATACCTTTCCAAGAAGTACTCTTTAGCTATGTCGTTGAAGGAATCAACAAAGAAAGTCTGCCCATCGATGGTTGGTCTCTTCATCATCTTCTCCATATTAAAAGTCATGACCAAATCACCAATGTTAAGAGCGATCTTCCCATTCCTGCAATCAATCAAAGCCTCATTTGTTGTTAGGAATGGCCTTCCCAAGATAAGAGGGTCTCTGGGTTCTGCATCATACTCCAGGACAATGAAATTGGTTGGGATTAAATAATTCCCAATCTTAATCGGGACGTCTTCAAGTAATCCCTCTGGAAGTCGAACTGATCGATCAGCAAGTATCAGGGAGATCATTGTGGCCGTAAAATCTGTCATCCCCATCCTTTTAGAAACTGGGTATGGCATGAGGTTCACACTTGAACCAAGGTCGCAAAGAGAACGTTCGAACCTTTCTGTGAAGATTGCACAATCCAACACAAAACTCCCTGGATCTGGTAGCTTCTTTGGGATCCTGTTTGTCAAGATCGCGCTGCACTCATGAGAGATCATCAGAACACCATCCTCAAGGTTCACATTGCTTGATACCATCCTCTTAACATATCTCCTGAAAGCTGGAGAAGTCTTGATAGTATCTATAAAAGGAAGTTCAACAATCAACTTATCCATAATTGCCTTGCATCAAGAGTCTTCTACCTCCTTCTTGGTATTCCCAATAGCCATGGGATAAGGTATCCTCGGTATGTAAACTCTCTCTGCAACCACATCAGGTACTTCCTTCAAAACCTAAGGTGCTGTATCGACAGTAGGACCAGTGTCGATCGATACAGGAGTTGTATCGATCAATACACGGGGCCTTGATTTGTCCCGTGAAAGTATCTTAACCGGTGTCGATCGATGTTGGCTAGTGTCTATCGATACTGGGGCGATTTCAGAATCCTCATCATCAAGATCGATGAGATTTTCTGCAGGTTGGTCAATTTTCACTCCTGGGTTGACCTCTTTTCCATTCCTCAAGGTGATTGCATTGATGTGTGCCCTTGGGTTCTCTCCTTTCCCTGGAAGAAAACCTTCTTGCCTTTTCACAGCCTCTGAAGTCTGAGCAAACTGAGTTTCAAGCTTCTTCTGATGAATGTTAAGAGCTTCGATCTTTCCACTCAGATCATTGTACATGGCATCCATCTTCCCATTGAAATCCGCAGTTAGCTTCTGCTGTCCTTGAACAAGCTGTTCAAACATAGACTCACTCTTGCTATCTGGGGTCTTAGCAGGTATATGTTGATAAGATGAATTCCCATAGTTCCTGGTATACCCATTGCTCTGGAATTGTTTCTGGACAAACTGATTCGATCCTCCTTGCTGAGCGCTGTTGTTGAAGTTTCTGTTGTTATTCTGATATTGATTTCTCTGACCTTGAAAACCAGAGCCGCCAATGTAGTTAAAATCTTACACTTCATCCTCATTGAATACCTCAACATCATCTGCAAAGTGAACAGCCTTCATCGTCTTGCTCATCAACAGATTGTGCATATAATCTAACTTGGCTTGAACCTCAACAATCTGCGAACCTTCCATGCCACCAGCTTGCTTCTTGCACTCCATGTCTGCATTCTTGGTACTATTGCTAGATGCCAAGTTCTCAATCAGCACATAAGCGCCCTTAGGATATCTTGTGTTGAAATTTCCATTGCTCGCAGCATCCAAAGCCATCTGGTACCTCCAATTAATCCCTCTGAAGAAAAGACCCAGCAGCTGAACATTAGTAAACCCATGATGTGGACAATCCCTCTGATATGACCTGAATCTGATCCAAGCAGCCTTAAATGCCTCAGTCGGTCCCTGAAAAAACAGCGAAATCTTATTCCTGAGCTCCTCGGATCGTGCATCATCATAGAAGTTGTTCAGGAATGCATTCTTAGTCTCCTCCCAAGTAGTCAGTGATCCAGCTGGCAACTGCTTCAGCCAATAAGCTGCATCCCCACCAAGAGAGTATGGGAAGAGCTTACAGAAGAGGTAATCATAGGACACTCCATCGCATTTGATGCTTGTAACCAAATCCTCAAACCTCTCAATGTGATCCATAGGGTGCTCATTGGAAAGACCATGAAAAGAGTGCTGACCCACAATAGTGTAGTAAACAGGGTTCAGCTCAAAGTTGTTTCTCTGAAAAGTAGGAGGGCGAATTGCAAATCGATTGGCATAAAACTGATCAGGCCTGTTGTACTCACCAATTATCCTACCGCGACCAGCCACATCATTCCCTGCATTCGCAGCATTCCCTGCGACAATCTTCTCGACAACAGCAGGAGGTGGAATGATGTTCTCCTCTCCATCCAATCGTTGCCATCTCTCATTGTACAATTGACCCTCTTGGTCTCTGTAAGCACCAGCTCCATCTTGAACCAAAACCACTGGATTGTTGTTCATCTCTGCTGGCTTCTTTGCTTTTCTATTTGTGCGTTCCAAAAGCGCTAGCTGCTCGTTTGACAGATTAACTAGCGGAGTGTTCTTGTTCCTCCTAGTTTCACGAATAGGCATGCACCTGAAACACAAAAGTCAAGAACGTAAGTAACACAAAAATTCACGACATGTATCGACCGATACCACTAGGGTGTTGATCGATACTGGTCGAATTTAGTCGAAATTCTCAAGCTAAAATCTAATGGCGAATTGAATCCCCGGCAACGGCGCCAAATTTGATAAGCTCAAATTAATACCCTATAAGTACTAAAGCTTTGTCGATTGTAATACTTAGGGGTCGAATCCACATAGACTCAAGAAATCACACAATAGATTGTATAGATGAAAATTAAGCTAAATGATCAATGGAATTGAAAGCAAATACGTAAATTAAACAAATTGTGATTCGATTGGGAGAAAGATAGGTTCATGGTATTTCTCAGGAAATTATTGAATGCAGAAAAACTAACAAATCAGGGTTCATGTTACGCACTGTTCTTGAACTCAAATCACTGAAATATAATTAACCAACTCTCATTGCGAAAATTATCTAAGTCTAAATCCTAGAATTCAAAATCTCTTTGTGAATCCTAAAGTCTAAACCAGTTTTTAGTTCAAGTTTGATTTGTTCACAAAAAAACTAAACCAAATTTCTTTGCGAATAGTTATTTTGCTCACCCTAAGTTCTATCAGGTTTCTCAATTGCACTGTCGTGCCTAATCGATTAACCTAAGATCTAAGTTCCAGGTGATCAATCTAGAATTAGCTTTGAGAACAACCTAAGGCGAATAACTAATTCAGATTGTGAACCCTAATTAACTAATCAACCTAGCATTCAAAGAAATCCCTTATGAGAACCATAAACCTAACAGGAGATCTACTCAGACATGGAGATTGAAACAATAAACATGACTGAATAAATAATAAAGAAGAGAGTAAAACAAGGGTTCGAAATCTTCTCTCGGACGAACAGAGTTTCAGACTTGTCTCCCTCCAAAAGCTCTCTCACAAAACCAAAGTAAAATAAAGCATAGCTCACCAAAGTGGCTGAAAATCCTAATAAATAACCTAAGTCACGTTCTGGGGCTTCTTGTAAATAATAAAGTCGTCTGGGACAATTTGCAGTTTTTCAAATCTTCATAAAAGTCGCGATCCTTCTGTTTCTTCGACGAGTATTGATCGATACCATAAGTGTATCAATCGATACCATAAGTGTATCAATCGATACTCAGGCATCAAATCAGTGTCTCAGCTACATGATCTCTGCTTGGCTCCAAAAAGCTCCAAAATGCTTCAATATCTCTAATAATGCTCCAAACGTACCTAAAACCTGAAAAGACTCTAAAAGACTCTAAAATACTAGAAAGACTCTATAAAAAAACTTATATCATGGATTAAAACGGGTAAAAACCATGATATATCAAAATGCTAAGCATAATGAAAGCCGCTTGACAGATGTGATTGGTGTAATAAACTTCTTGATAAAATTGTGGATATTGGGGAATTTAGAATCGATATATGCCTCCTCCAGCTTAGGCATGTTTTCAATTTCGATAAAATAGGAGGGAATCTATATATCAGGATCAATATATATATAACCATCACCATCTCTATCAAAATAATCCGTAACTTTGAAATACTCCAAAGAAGGGGTTTTAATCACAAACCCATCAGAATAACATGTAGTATCTATTTTTAGGGTTAGTCTCTGCAAGGAGGAAGATATTAAACACCCTTAATGCTTGCAGATCATCTTCACATTCTTCCACAACTAGATCCTCAAGAACAGGGCAATTAGATAAAAGCCGTTCAAAACATTGTTGAAGATTGTATGCCACAGTCACACGTCGAAGGTACAAAGTTTTCAATGAGGGAAGACAAGCAATACGAGGAACATCCACGAGAATCCTACCTTCCAGTTTCAATGTCACAAGAGATTTGCAAACATACACGCTACTCGGCAGAAATGCATTAGGCTTGTCCTCGTAATACAAAAATAATTAATACTTAGCTTGCGCACACAGCGGAAAACTGCATTTGCAACCTCTGGCATTTGCAACTTCGGGTTGAAATGGTGCAGTATAAAAATTGAGACGTAAGCTCTCTATGACTGGTGCTCTATGTAATGACATATTTCTGTCGATAAAACGTCGCGTCCTCTGGCAGTCCAACAGTACATCAACTCCATCCCTAGGGATAATACTATCATCGTACTCAAGTTTAGGCAACCGCATCCAAAGAAACTCCCATCGCTTCGACAAAACGCTAGTGCTTACAGCGACATTTGGAAGAAACAATAATATATTCAACAGAAGATCATCAGAATTGATCTTTTCCATATCTTATAAAATCTAAGAGCACATAAACACACAGAAAACCAGAAGTGATGAGCCCAAAAAAAAAGATTAAAAGAGATCAAAGCAAGTAGGAATGCTCGAATTATGAAAGGTAGTGGATGAGAGACATAAGTCTTTTCATATATAAAGGAGAACAAGAGAGCTCAAACGTTTTCTTATTTACTTCAAAACTCTTTATTTTGGTCAGAGTTTTATTTAATATCATTCAATGTTATTATTTTTGGGGGAAAAAAGGTAAAAAAAAAAGAAAGGTTCATGTACTTCTTAAAGCCCAAGATTCTGGTATGTAGGGGATGAGCATGTACAACTAATTACTTTTTATATATATATATATATATGGATGGATTACTATAGTAACTTCTATTTCTAGTATTATTATTAGTTTGACATAAATTTATTTTTATTACTAGATTAACCTAATTTTTTCCATATTATCCAACGTGCCCTTATGGCTTTTGTTGAAAAAAAAGTAATTACAAAAATGCAATTACTATTCATTTGTCACGTAGGCAAAAGTTGATTGAACAAGTCTACCGTTTTGATGTTGGTCAACTCAAATTTTGGTCCGTAGATTTGTTTGATGGATGGTAGGTTTGTTTGAAAGTTGGTAGATTTATAAAATTTTGGTAAACTTATTTTTACGATGCGGTAGATATATTTATTTTTGGTAGATATATTGTCAATGATGGTAGATTTGTTTATGAGTTGGTAGACTTTACGATCAACCCATTGACTTTTGACTTTTTTGGTAGATTTATCGACAATGGTGGTAGATTTATATTACAAAACGGTAGACTTATTTATTGTGGTGGTAGATTTAATCAGAATGAATTATTTTTTCGTTACGGTAGATTTTTTGATTTGACGGTAGATTTGTATCGCTAACGGTAGATTTTTATTGGGTTGGTAGATTTATATATAATTGCGGTAGATTTAAAACAGTGTAAAATTTTGGTTACTTCGATTTGTAACGGTGGTAGATTTAATTTTAGTGACAGTAGATTTAAAAAAGTTTGGTAGATTTGTTTGTGATGGTGGTAGATATAAAAACGTCTAACATCTCATTAACTATGGTGGTAGATTTAATATTAATGACGGTAGATTTAAAATTATTTGGTAGGTTTATTTGTAATGGCGGTAGATTTGGTAATTGTTTTGGTATTTACTCAGATAACCTTCATTTAGTAGACTTATTTGTAGTGTTATGGTAGACTTTTTTTACGGTAGATTTATAGACATTGTTTGGTGGTAGACATTTGACTTTTTCCATAATGAAAAATGACGTTTTTGCCCACACTAAAACTCAGATTTACAAAAAAAAATCAGGCACCCAAATATGCTAAGTATGAGAATTTTTTAGTGTTTGATGGTAGATTTATTTAATGATGGTAGATTTATGTTGTTATCCTCCCTTTTGGTTTAATTTTGTGTGATAATTATCTTTTAACTTAGGGTCTCTTGGTTCTTATTTGTGTTTATTCTGGTACATTTAACTCAAATTACAGTAAACCTTGAACATAAAAATGTCAAATCACACTCATCTTGCCTAATATGTGTTTTTTTGTTATATCATTGGGTTGAATCATGTGTTTTTGGTTAAAATCTCACTCACCTTGGTTATACATATTAAGCAAGGTGAAATTAAAGAACATGAATGATAGCAAAAATGGTAGAAAGATGAAATGCTTGACACGTGACTCAGCGTTTTGCAACAATTATAATTTGAAAACAATATCATCATCTAAAATCTACTATGATTTTAAAACAAATAGAACTTTTAACAAAGAAACATAAGGTAGATGTTTTCAAGTCTTACAATGCAACAGAAACATAGAAACATAAGATTATCTTACAAAGCAACATAAACAGGTAGATGTTTTCAAGTCTTAGAAAGCAACAGAAACATAAGATCCTTCAGAAAAACGAATACAAAAGGATCTTAAGCCGCATATTATCAAACATAAACATAAACTAAAGTCTCTTCCTAAATCCCGAAAGTTGCTCCCTCAGCGTATGGATCTCGTGGTCCTTCTTTGCTAAGTTTTCCTTGATCTCATCAATTTCTTGACGCATTCGCTCAACGACCATACACATCTCATAGAAAGATGCAATATGTCCTCTCTACTCATCTAGTCGGAGGTCTACTCTTTCAAACTGCTCTTCGATTGCATGATCCCACCACTGAAATATGTGCTCTCCTCCCGGACCACGCTCTACGTCACTCGCTCGACAATGATAGTATCTTCTTCCTTCATTCCCTGGAGTTTTATCCACCGTGACTGTTGTTTGTTGACCGCACCAACACTTTGAAGGGATAACGTAATTACCGTCATCTCTTGCGAAGAGATGGAGATAGCGTTCCTTGTAACCTTCCTCTGAGGAAGAACTGGACATGTTCTTAGTAGTACCTAGTTGAACATAGTATCCAGAAATCAGAAATCAGAAATCAGAAATATAAACACTAGCTCTTTTTAAATGAGAAATCCAAACAGTCACACCAGAACAAATCTACCATCATCTACAAACAAATCTACCATCATGCACAAACAATTCTAACAAACAAACAAACAAATCTACCATCATTGATTTACAAAGTGTACCATCGTGCACAAACAAATCTACCATAACGTACAAACAAATCTACCATCATTGATTTACAAAGTTCAAATATGATTATAAATCTACCATCAAATAAAATTACAGTTATTACAATAAAATTAGGGTACAAACAGACATATCTAACAAACAAATCTACCATAACGTACAAACAAATCTACCATCATTGATTTACAAAGTTCAAATATGATTATAAATCTACCATCAAATAAAATTACAGTTATTACAATAAAAAGGGTCATGCACACAGACATATCTAACAAACAAATCTACCATAACTGATTTACAAAGTGTATCATCATGCACAAACAAAGCTACCATCATGCACAAACAAATCTACTACCATCATGCACAAAGTTCATAACTACCAAACCACTTTTCGTTTTATAAATAAATCTACCACCAAAGAATTAAGAAATCTACCACCAAATAATTGAGAAATTTAGGATTCATAACCACCTCACCGGAATAATTCTTCAGTCACACCGGAATGAAGACTGGAACCACAGATTAATCACGAACACTGCAAAAAAAAAATTAGGGTTAGGTTTTTTCACTAAAACTGTCGAAATTCCTTTATCTATGCCGAAACATCACCGCGACTCCACCAATCTTCCCTGAAACGGCGGCGGATGACTAGTCGGACGCTCGACTTGCCTCCCCCGCGACTGGCCTCGCCTCGCCTCGCCTTGGGTAGTGAATACTCCAAGAAACTTCACCAAACAAAGGGGGAAAACCAAAACGAAGGAAGAGGATGAAGAATCTTACCGGATTTTGGCCGGAATCGCCGGTCTCACGGTCGGAATCGCTTCAAATTGGACGGGAGACCTAAAGTCGCCGTTGTCGCGCGAGAGACACTTTTTTTCCCGATTGTGTTTTTTTTTCCCCATTAGATAATATAACTTATTTCATTAAAAAAAAATTTCCTAAAAATTAAATAACTTAATGGCAATTCTGTAATATAATAGAACATTTAGATATAATTGACATTAACCAAAAGATTAAGGTTAGTTGAGTTTGGTAGACTTATAGGAGGTTAGTCTAGTAATAAGTGCATATAGTAAGGTTATATGGATGAATTAACTCTATATATATATATATAGTGATATAATGTAAAGATAAACGTGACTCTTAAAGAGAATCACTGCTCTAATTGTCTGC
This sequence comes from Eutrema japonicum, assembly GCA_030161315.1. Lineage (NCBI taxonomy): Eukaryota > Viridiplantae > Streptophyta > Magnoliopsida > Brassicales > Brassicaceae > Eutrema > Eutrema japonicum. The sequence goes on from BSQW01000013.1 coordinate 16,550,822, forward strand.
TCGCAACGAGTGTTATAGATATAAAAAATGAAGCTGAATCTTATTTTCGGGAATTCTTGACATTCAAACCAGAAGACTTTACAGGAATATCAGTTGAGCTCTTAGCGATTTAATTAATTTCAGCTGCTCCCAAGAAGACCAAAGCTGGCTGCTAAGGGAAGTTAATGAAGCGGAGATTAAGGGTGTAATCTTCGCAATACCAAATGATAAATCCCTTGGTCCAGATGGATTTACAAGTGAGTTTTCTAAGGGAGCATGGCCAGTGATTGGAAAAAACTTTACAGTAGCAGTTCAGTCGTTTTTCAGATTCGGGTTTCTCCCTAAAGGTATCAACACCACTATTATGGTTCTTATACCCAAGAAATATGATACAAAACAGATGAAAGATTACATGCTGATATCTTGCTGTAATGTTCTTTACAAAGTGGTTTCTAAGATCCTCGCTAATCGTCTGAAGGTAATTCTCCCAAAGTTTGTTGCACCAAATCAATTCGCGTTTGTCCAAAACAGATTACTGATCGAGAATCTGTTGCTAGCTTCTGAGTTAGTTAAAGACTACCATAAACATGCAATCTCCTCCCGGAATGCTTTAAAGATTGACATCGCCAAAGATTTTGATTCAGTCCAATGGCCGTTCTTAGTGAACACGTTGATGGTTTTAAACATTCTCCCTGCCTTTGTTCATTGGATACACCTATGCGTGTCAACGGCTTCTTTTTCAGTTCAGATAAATGGGGAATTAGCGGGTATTTTTCGAAGCGAAAGGGGGATGCGGCAGAGATGTGCTCTCTCACCTTATATGTTTGTCATTTGCATGAATGTTCTCTCTAAAATTTTAGATAAGGCTGCGGTAGAAAGAAAATTTGGGTACCATCCGCAGTGTAAAAGCATCTTACTGACTCACATATGTTTCGCGGACGATCTCATGGTCTTCACGGACGGAAAATTTAGATCCATGGAAGGGATCATATCTGTCTTTGATGAATTCGGGAAGATTTCGGGTTTGAAAATCAGTCTCAAAAAATCTATTGCTTATCTTGCTAGAGTTACAACGAGAAATATGGAAGAGGTTGTCAATCATTTCCCCTTTGTGGTTGATCATTTACCTGTTCGGTACCTCGGTTTGTCCCTGTTGACAAAGCAAATGACTTTGACAGATTATGCTCCTTTGATAGAGCGAATAAGGTCAAAGATTAGATCATGGCCAACCCAATTTCTCTCATTTGCAGGGAGATTACAATTAATAAGCTATGTTCTCGCAAGTATAACAAACTTTTGGATCTCTGCGTTTTGTCTTCCCCAAGACTGTATCGATGAGATCAATAGCATATGTGCTGCTTTTTTATGGTTGGTCCGGATCTCTCAACCCAAAAAGCAAAAATATCATGTACTGAAGTGTGTCGACCAAAGAGTTAAGGAGGTTTAGGTCTTAATTCGCTGAAAAAAGCAAACACAGTCTGCATTATGAAGCTCATTTGGCGGATCCTCTCGGCCAAATCGTCCTTATGGGTTTCTTGGATCCACTGTTATCTTATCCGACATGGGTTTCTCTGGGCAGTGTGAGACACGGTACTACAACGGGTTCTTGGATTTGGAGAAAAATTCTTAAATATCGAGCGAAGGCAAAATCATTTCACAAGATAAAGATCAAAAGTGGTGAGGCAACTTCTTTATAGTTTGATACTTGGAGTCATCTTGGCTGTCTTTTTGACTTGATTGGTCTGAGAGGTTACATTGACTTTGGGATCTCTGTTCATGACATTGTTGCAATGGTGGCAACAAATCACTGAAGACGCATGCACTGTCTCCCTCTCTTAAACCAAAATGAAGATTTAATTGCTTCTACTCGAGCTCATTTGCGACCAAATGAAGATGATAGACACATGTGGAGGTTTAAAGGAGTTTTTAAACCGAAATTCTTGACAAAATCTACTTGGAACCATATCAGACCTCCGCATTCTATACAACAATGGAGTCGGGGTGTGTGGTTTTCGAATGCTACTCCGAAGTACGCATTCATGACTTTGCTTGCAGTGCATGACCGCTTATCTACCGGAGAACGCACCCTTTGCTGGTAACAAAATGTATCTACCGTGTGTGTCTTATGCCGAGATCCCATGGAAACACATAACCATCTCTTTTTTGCTTGTAGATATTCTGCTGAGATTTGGTATACCATCGCCCAAGGCGTCCTCCATACTTTGTTCACGACGGATTGGAATTCCATTATTCAGCTCATCTCTAACTCCAACCAGGATCGAATGACATTGTTTGTTACCAGATATCTGTTTCAAGCAACCGTTCACGCGATTTTGCGAGAAAGAAACCAACGGAAGCATGGTGATCAACCATCAACAATGCAGTGTCTCATCAAACTTCTCGACAAGATAATGAGGAATCGCCTAAGTTCTATCCAAAGACGTGGAGACAAGCGCTTTGCGGAGGGATTGGTGTTTTGGTTTGCCTCGAGGAACACAAGTTGAAGAATCACCTATGCTCTTTACCCGTTCAAACCTTCTCTACTCTCAAAATCCATTTCTAATCTTAACAAACTGATGCATTTTATTGTAAAATCATTTTTTTGGGTTGAATAAATTTTACGTTCTTTTAAAAAATAAAATAAAGAGATTTCAAAGGTTGTTTAATTATTTATTTATTTTGGTCAATTTGTTTGTATTCAATTATATTTAATTTCTTTTTCTATATCTTTTGTGAAGTAAAATAATAATAATAAGAAGATTAAGTTCATTTACTTAGACATTACATTGATTAGTTTACCTTCTTAAAGTCACGGATAAGATCAAGCGGGACCAAGTTACCTCCGTATTAAGGCTTTGATTGATTTGAGACATGATATTTGACTCACGGGACTAGTTGAATCCTCAGAATCTGAGATATTTCATATTTTTAATTATATTTAATCAAAAACCACAACTATTCTCATAACATCATCCACTGAAAAAATAATTTAATAATAAAAAAACAAAAACATCATCCACTTCAATCTGAGGGAAATGGCTAGAGAAGAGCAAAGACGCAGATGGAGCCTTCAAGGCAAGACCGCACTTGTCACTGGTGGAACCAAAGGCATCGGGTTCGTAATCACTCTTCTCTCTCCATACATCATGAAAGCTGTGAAAAGTCAGACTTCATTCAACTCACGACTTGGGCCAGCAGTTGGGCTTAGTACAAGCTTTAGTGTCAAGTTGGGCCCAAATAAATTTATAGGGTTTCTTTGTTATAAATACAACTGTTTAACAATAGGAATATATAATCCAGACTCCAGAGATTCCGAGCGCCTTAGAGGCGGCTCGTAAAGCTAGAGAGATAATATGAGTTTCTCTGGGGAATCTAGTTATGTTCTTTGTTCTTTATTGTTTGTTGGGTGTGAGAGAGATCTATATTGTGAACCACATCGGAGGTGTTTTCCGATTGATTCTTTATAGTGGATGTTGTGGATCCAGGATCCACCCCAGACGTAGCGGTAAGAGGCCGTGAACTGGGTGAACAATTCTCGTGTTCGTTAATTTATGTATCGAAGATAGATTGGGACAAAGAGGATTTGAGTTTAAATCCTAACAAGTGGTATCAGAGCGTCAGGCTCTTCGATTCACAGATTTGACAGGAACAACGAGCTCTCATAAGAAAAAAAAACAGTTTTGAAAGAATTGGTGTGTTGAAGTTTCTAAGGGAAGCAAAAGGTTTCAAGGTTTTGAAGCTTCTGGGCACATAGAGATTCTAGCGTTGAGAATCTTCTTGAAAAAAAAATCAGAGAGAGTTTTCTTCTCCGATTCAGGTTTCAATTTGAAGAGAAGAGGAGAGGCTGATTTTGAGGTTCACAAAATCATAGGCGGATGTGAATCGGATCTTGTTGGCGTGTGCGGAATCGACGGGAATAGTTGATTGAAGAAACAAGGAAGCGCGGGTTACAACATCAGAAGAAGACGCCGGAGGAGCCGTGATGATTTCCGGAGGAAATCATGTTTCGTCTTCTTCGCCGTAGAAGAGATTCACAGTGGAGAAGCTTTCCGGTGAAAGAGCTTCAGATCCAGAGGGCGGAGGCGGTGCTTTGTTTTGGTGACGAGGAAGCCGACGAGAATCTCGAGCTTCTGTGTGGCGAGGAATCGCCGGGAAATTGCAGAGTGGTCGTCGGAGAAGGAGATGGCAGCGGTTACAGGTTGAGAGTCACCGGAGGAATCTATCGACGACCAGAGAAGAGAGAAAGGGATTCGCGGTAGGAAGAGAAGGGTCACAGAGGTTTGGCGACCAAGCAGTCACCGGGAAACGCCGGTGGGAATTGCCATGACAGAGCGCCGCCGCAGAAGATCGTCGAGGAAGTCGATGGAAAGGAGAAGCTAGGGTTTTTTTTGTTTTCTGGTTTTGGGCCCTAGTTGGGCCAGAACAGAAAAATTTTTCTTGGGCCAGGATGGAGCTTCTATTGGGCCCGAGAAGAAAAAAAATTAGGCCTTTGAGGAAAAAGTTAATTGGCCCGAAAAACAGAAAAGAAAAAAAGCAAAAATTTTAGTTGGGCCATATCATCTTTTGGGCATGTCCGAATATTTTGAAGTTTTTTTGGGAAGAAAATTTTAATGGGCCATAGATTAAAACAAGCTCAGTTTTAATCAAAAGGAAATAATCTAAATTGCAGAAGAAAATCGTGCAAGGAGAATAGACATGAGCTCAAGGGACAAAATATCACAGAGGAGACAAAAAAGTGCAACAAGTTAGAGATTGGTTTAAAGTGGAGTTATCTCCGGTATCTGATGGGTTATTGGTTCAAATTAAGATCAGGGAATCAGAATTGCATCGTCAATCTCAAGGGTCAAACCGTGGAATCACAAGGTACATTTGTGATGTTTTGATTGGTTGTTTCTGGTTGCTCAGGGTCTGCAAAATTCAGGGAATTGAAGTCTTGGGAGAACACAAGAGATGGTGTTCAGGGTTCAAAATTTGCCGTTGGAAGAGAATTCATGGGACTGAGGGACGCCTTAGAAGTTTGAATTTTCTGTGTGTTATTGGCTATTTGAGGATTAAGAAAAGGTTTCTGGATTCAGTTCAAGGAGAGTTGCAGATGAGTATGGAACAAGATCAAGGAATCTGTTGGGATCAAAGACAGATTGTTAAGGTTTGATGAGTTTTGGTTTGCCGGGTTAGTCTCAAGTTGATGGATAGAGATCCAGGAGCAGATGGAGATGTCTACAGGTTCAAGCATAATCATATTGCAACCGGGGTTACAAGGAAAGCTTTAGAACTTTGTTGCTTGATGATGGTGAAGACATCTGGATATCAGTTGCATGTTTTAGCAATTGAAGAGGGATCCAAGAAAGGATCAGAATGCAGATGGAAAAAGCTGCATTGGGAAAGGAGAACAAGCAGAGTTCTTGTATACCTATTTGCATCTTAGAGAAGTCTGGTGGATGAATCTTTTGCAGGGAGCTCAAGTGAAGATTCATGTTGATTTCTAAGGGAAAAGATGCTAGTGTCAAGATATGTGGATTTGCATACAGGTGATGTGATGCAGGGTATGTTTACAGCAAGGAAGCGGCTTCAAGGGTTCTAGAGATGAAGTGCTAAGGGCTGTAACATGGTGTCTCGGGTACTTCACAAGGATGTGGACGTGAGACAGGTTTACCAAACAGTTCGAGTCTGTTGGTTGGATGGTTCTGCTGGTGCAGAAAGGTTCTGAACAAAATGTTGAGCAAAGATATTTGTATCGAGAGTCTTCTTAGCCGGGTGGAGTTAGGAGGAGGGTTCTGCAGACAATAGCAGCGGTGCAAAGTGATGTTCAAAGAGGTGTTCAGGTTCAGTGATGTCTTGGTAAGTCAGAGATGGTTTTAGGGGAATGAAGCATAAATGACTTAGAGGTTTTCTGCAGTTGATTCAAGAGGAATTGGTTTGTCAGCAAGGTTCTGTAATGCATGATGCATGAACATGGTTGTGTCGAAAGTCTATTCAGCAGTATGGTTGGATGGCGTGTTCTGTTAGGAGTAACAGCGGTACAACAAGAGTTCAAGGCTGATATGTTTTGTCAGAGAAAGTGTTGAATCAGGGATTGTTTCAGGTTTGAAGCATGTATGATTCAGGGTTAGCTGCTTACAGTTCAAGGAGTGTTTGATTAAGCTAAATGTACAGGAGAAGAATCAAATAACACCAAAGTGAATCAAGTTGTAGAAGGACAAGTTTACATGAAGATCAAAGTGCCAAATCTAGAGCCATGAGTCAAAGGTTCAAAGGGCAATTCACAAGGAGATTTCAAGATGGGATCAAGGTGGAGATTCTAGAAGAAGCAAACAGGAAGAAAGACAAAGGAACAAAGATTTGTGGAAGAGTCGAGAGCTGTCTGAATCTGAAGGTGGAGATTGTGAGAAGTCATACTTCATTCAACTCACGACTTGGGCCAGCAGTTGGGCTTAGTACAAGCCTTAGTGTCAAGTTGGGCCCAAGTAAGTTTATAGGGTTTCTTTGTTATAAATACAAGTGTTTAACAATAGGAATATATAATCCAGACTCCAGGGATTCCGAGCGCCTTAGAGGCGGCTCATAAAGCTAGAGAGAGAATAGGAGTTTCTATGGGGAATCTAGTTATGTTCTTTGTTCTTTCTTGTTTGTTGGGTGTGAGAGAGATCTATATTGTGAACCACATCGGAGGTGTTTTCCGATTGATTCTTTATAGTGGATGTTGTGGATCCAGGATCCACCCCAGACGTAGCGGTAAGAGACCGTGAACTGGGTGAACAATTCTCGTGTTCGTTAATTTGTGTATCGAAGATAGATTGGGACAAAGAGGATTTGAGTTTAAATCCTAACAAAAGCACTAGTGACTAGATTCTTTTAAATATATGTTGTTGATTTTTGAAACTTTTTAGGCATGCAATAGTAGAGGAACTTGCAGAATTTGGGGCAATAATACATACGTGTGCTCGAGACGAATCTCAGCTCAACGAGTGTTTAAGTGAATGGAAAAAGAAAGGGTTTCAAGTCACTGGTTCAGTCTGTGACGCATCGTCCTGGACCGAAAGAGAGAAGCTTATGCAAACCGTGTCCTCGTTGTTTGATTCCAAGCTCAGTATCCTCGTAATTACTCTCCATACCATATCATTTGATTTGTCTAGCTAGTGTTGTTCAAGAAAACACTTTTTTGGCTGATTCGTGTCTCGGGTTGTATATTCTTGATATTAGATAAACAATGTTGGCGCAATCCGGTCAAAGCCAACAACAGAATATACGGCAGAGGATTTCTCGTTCCATATTTCGACCAATTTGGAATCTGCGTACCATTTTAGCCAGCTTGCACATCCTCTGCTCAAGGCTTCAGGATGTGGGAACATCGTGTTTATATCCTCTATTTCTGTGGTCGTGTCGGTTGGCGTCAGCTCCATCTACTCTGCCACAAAAGGTACATTCTGATATTTCACTCAAGAAGAAACCAAAACCACCTCTCTGTGAGTGTAGTTGGAACAGCTCATATAGTAGAGCATAATAGTAAACAACATAAACAGTATGCTCTTGTATACCAATCACTTAAATTTGTATAATTAATAGTTAAGTGATTTATATTTTTTATCATTAATTTGCATAATTTTAGTTGTTTTTGTTATTGAAAAAATAATTTATAATTATGAATAGACATATACTCCGTAAAACGCCTAGTATAATATATGGATAATGTACATATACATATATAATAAATGGTTTCTAATCACATGTTCGTGTGTGTATACATAGGGGCGATGAATCAGCTAGCAAAGAATTTGGCATGCGAGTGGGCGAGTGACGGCATAAGGGCTAATGCTGTGCCTCCTGCACTCATTGAAACTCCCCTAGCTGAAGCTGTGAGAACCTACTATTCCTCGAAGATCTCTCTTTATTTTGATGATCTTTTGACTTTCTAAGCATGTGATGATTATCTCTAGGCGTTTGATGATGAGTTCAAGAAGGAGGTGATATCAAGAGAGCCCTTGGGGCGCTTAGGGAAACCGGAGGATGTAGCATCGTTGGTGGCATTTCTTTGTATGCCTGCAGCTTCTTATATAACGGGTCAGACCATTTGCGTCGATGGAGGTCTCACTGTGAATGGCTTCTCGTATCAGCCACAAGTTTAAACGCAATCACCAAAATAGATACAATTTCAAGTTCAGTAATAAATTTAAATGTTTACAGTAGATTTAGATATCGTATTGACTTGTTTATTAGATTCCACATACAAAGGTATTTATACAAAAGGTTTGACTTAATCGATAGACTCTAATCCTTATCACAATAGGAATCAAACTAGACTTTATAGTTATCTCAACAACTTGATAATTATCCTCAATAATCCCCCTCAGGTTGGAGCCTGAAGATTTTGAACGCCTAACTTGGACACTAAATTCTGAAATGGAACACGTCCAAGAGCTTTTTATCAAAATGTCAGAAATTTGCGTGTTTGTACGAATGTGTTCAGTTTCAATAATTCCATCTTGAACAGCATCACGAACTGCATGACAATCAGTTTCTATGTGTTAGGTCTGTTCATGGAAGACTGAATTTGTGACAATATGAATAGATGCCTTACTATCACAGAATAAGAATAATCGTGTGGGAGAACTGGTCAACACCAAATTCTTTTACCAAGCAACAAACCCATTTCACCTCACGAAGTGCAGCTGTCATAGACATGTTACACATGTACTCGGCCTCGGATGAGGAATGAGAAACAGTCTTCTGCTTTTTAGACTTTCCAGAAATAGGTGAACCACCAAGCATAAACACAGACACACTAAGATATCGTCGTGTCAAGGGATTAGATGCCCAATCAGCATCACAATAAACTGTTAGCGTAAGTTCATAATCAGATTTGAGCAAAATGTCTTGACTCGAGGATCCCTTTAAGAATCGTACCACCCAAAGAGCAGCAAGCCAACGTGCTTCTGTAGGTTATTGCATAAACTGAGATAAAACATGGACTGAATAACACAATTCTGGGCGAGTATTCAAGAGGTAGATTTGGCATCCAACAAGACGCCTATATTTTGCCAGATCATCAAGAAGAGGGCCATCCGGGATTGCAGGTTGGTGATTTTGCTCAAGCGGTGAAGGAGCTGGTCGGGATCCGAGATTATCCAACACATATTTGCGTTGTGACAAGAAAATTTTATTTCGTACTGCGGCTTACTTCAATGCCGAGAAAGTATTTTAATCTTCCCAAGTCCTTCATGGCAAAACAACGTCCCAAGTATTCCTTGAACTTCTGAAGCATGTAAGCATCATTACCACAAATGAGGAGATCATCTAACATATACAAAAACACGAAGCTCAATATTCTTGCAAGAGTAAGAGAAGAGCTTATGAGACAACAAGTGGTCAACATCTTAACCGAACATCAAACCGGCGAAGAAACCAAACTTGAGTCAATTGACCAATTCATTTTGTTTTAGCTTTTATTAATTCAGCAAATAACTAAGTCATACTTTGTTTCCTAGAATATAGGAGCTGAGTAACACACTTTCTTTTCACGTTGTATGTTTCAAGGGATCCATGATCCCACATTTGCTTCTTGTACCTTTTGCTATTTAAATCAATGAAAACAACAAAAAGAGGTAGTCTTAACTACCCAGAAAATATTTGTGTTGTTAGTTTGTTCATTAAACAAATTCTCTTAGCTTTGAAGAAGGACCGATATTAGCAATTTGTTGCTAACAATTGGTATCAGAGCGGTTCGTGTGTTCTCGTTAACGACATTCCCCGTGAATCAACGCTCAACAAGAACTCAAGGATTTCAAGAATCCATGGAGCTCTACAACGAGATCTATGGAGCCCCAATCTTCGATGTTTACTTTGACGACAAAGAGCCAATCTACAACGTCTATGTCGATGATCAATCCACCATGGATTCCATCGATTATAGAGATCCAATCTTTGATGTTTATGACAATGAAGAGCCTTCAATGGCGGTTCTTCATGTAGCCATGAAGGAGGAGTTTGTTGCTCTTCGAGGTGAGCTACACGAAGAGGTGAAGAAGAAGCAAAACCGGTTGGCCAAAAGGATCGAGGAGATAGCCACAGTGGAGATTCCAACGGAATCTCTAACTTCATCATTCAAAGAATTCATCGACGTGTCTCATGTTGTAGCCATTATCACACGGCTTTGGATACGAAGTGTCACTCACAAACCATATTGGCTCGTTAATTCTGCTCAGACGCATCCAATCCAAAACCATGAACCACTAACCACAAAATCAATGAAGCTCGGCGAATTAGAAGAACAAGTTCCGGGTAAACCACCACCATTACGTGATAAGAGCTCTCTCTTCCTCTTCTCCGTTTTGTCTCTGGCCGTGCAGGGGAGGTGTGAGCCACACCTCACCACCGTCTCCGTTCATCGCTTCCGAGCAGCCGCCTTACACTAGAGATGATACCACTGTTGTCCGAGATCCACCGCTACACGGCCGAGGAGACGCGTTCTAGGGCAGACCTAAGAGGTTGCTTACATCGCAAGCAACCACGGTATCTTCTCCTCTCGTGTCCACTGTCGATGCTAGCTGGTCCGCCACCACCGTTGGCCTACCAAAGTGGCACAACATAAGCTTGAATCAACATAAACGATTTTTTTTTTGGAATATGTATAAGAAAGACGACGAAAGATGGATGATAAGAACAAATTTTTTTTTTTTTAAGGAAGAATGGTGAAAAACGAACGATGGAAAAACTAATGATGAATGATAGCTTGATAGATCTCGATGATCGTTGATTCCGAAGAATGACCGTTCGTCGAGGGTTCTTGATAATCGTTGATTCACAAAGAATACCGATAACAAGGAAGATGAAAAATATGATGTTTTTGATACCACAAAGTGGTCCGGATCAAAAACGTGCTCTGATACCAATTGTTAGCTATGAAGCTAATTATGGTCCCTCCTGAAAGCAAAATAGAATTGTTTCTAAGAACAATTGAGATACGTTTTTTTCTTTCTTAATTTTTTCTTTTTTCATTTAACATTGCACAAAGCTTAAATAAAAAACTAAAAGATTGGAGGTTCTAACTACTACATGAAACACATCCCCCTAATTAAGGAAACCATACCTACTACTTTAATAAAAGTAATACACGTTATAAAAACCAACCCACCACAATTTACTTGTCTTCGGTGATGGACACGTCATCTTCCTCACTTTGTATCTCATCAAGAGCGAATAATCTTCGTATGATTGAACAAAACCAAATAGAAGTAAAGAATCAGATAATTTCTTGAACCAACGGCGAGGAGCTTGTTTAAGCACGTATAACGACTTTTTGAGACGACAAACTTTGTCAGGATGTGAATGAAGAAATCCTGGAGGAAGCTTCATATAAACTTCTTCGGTAAGACCACCATGAAGAAAGGCTTTGTGAGCGTCCATTTGATAAACTTTCCATTGATTAGATACAACAAGACGTAGAAGCAATCGAACATTGCTCATTTTAACAACAGGAGCAAAATTGTCATCATAATGTTCACTTTCAATATGATGATTCCCTTGGACAACGAGACGAACCTTGTATCATTCTATAGTGCCGTCTTCATTGTATTTGATGCTGAAAACCTATTGGCTGCCAATCACTTCTTTACCCGGAGGAAGTGTAACTATATCCCATATATGATTAGCTTCATAAGAAACCACCTCTATTGACAGTGGCGAAGCTAAAACTTTTTCTTAATAGGGACATAATTTTTTTTTAATGAAAAATTATAGTTTATAAATTACCAAAAAAAAACCTAGTAATCGATGTTCACCCATAGCCTGAAACATTTTTATCACGGTTTCATTTGTTACATCTTCAAATATTTTTTTCTGATAAAACAAATGAGACAATCACTTAGAAATTGATCACCGATGTGATTCTGTAATACTGTCTTGACAATCTTCATTCCTGAAAAACATCTCTCGACGGTTGCGGTAGCTACATGCAAACTCAAAGTTAACTTCAAAAACATATAAACCAAAGGATGATAAATATGTTTCTTGGTTTCTACTATCACTCCTGCTAGGTCTCCAATATTTCTCAAACCATCAAATTTTTCATCTTCTCGTACATTATCAAAATAAATGTCAAGTTGCTGCTCAAGAGATATGCACTCCACACGACTAAAATCATCAGGATAAAATTCAGCCAATCTCAACAACTTTTTTTTTTTATCAAACTCACGGAATGAATTACTAGGATTTAAACCTGATGTGCAAAAGAGTAATTCAGAGTTTACCTCGTTGAAGCGGTAATTAAACTCTTGAAGCTGCATTGCTGCACTTCCTTCGGTCCTAGCTCTCTTCTTCGTGGAAGATGTCGTCTTCGACGACAAAAGAAGAACAAATTAGTTAGTTTTTTTTTAAAGGTTTTCTAAAATAGAAATAAATTTAACTAATACATAATTGAGATTATAGATTATTTATTAGTGTATTTAAGTTGAGCTTAAACTTAATATGAGCCCAAGTTTGAGTTTGAAATAAACTGGAGTCAATTGTTTTTTTTTAATGTGGTCATTATAATTTTTTTTACATAAAAAGCAAAAAAAATTCAAAATTAGGTGGGGTCAGCTGACTCCTCTCCCAACATACTGCTTCCGCCCCTGTCTATTGACATTGCATTATTCCAAAATTTAATTCGCACAACATCCCTAAAGTTCTTTGGCTCAGTTGTAGTGATGATTTCCACCAAGTAAGCTCGATGTCCTAGAGAAAACTGAGCATCCTAAATAAAATCAGATAAAGGAGTAAATTACATTGAACCGGTGACGAGGACGAAGATGTGTAATGGGGAGGAACGTGATGATTAGTCGGGTCGCTGGTAGTATTGTACGATACGAAATCCTTTAACAAGACGGACTTGGTCTTTTCGCGATGTCCTCTGCCCAGAGTTTTAGCTGGAACAGGTTCTGTTTCAACGGGAGACTCGGTCTCTGTTCCAACAAGGACAGATTCAACAGGAACAATTTCAACCTCTGTTGCAAGAGGAGCTGGAACAGGAGGCGGCATAATCACCTCTGTCGGAGCTGGAGACGAAGAATCAACAGTACTTCCCCTACGACTATTGTGATTATCCAATCATCAACGCAATCCACAGAATCAACTTGAGTTGATACATTCTCTAGAAAAACAACACCACATGAAACCAGCAATTCATTACGCTCATAAACCTTCCATCCTTTTTTTTAGCAAATGGGTAACCAACAAAAACACACAAGCAACTTCGGTCAACGGATTTCGACCGTATTTAGTTTTTTTTTTGAATTTAATTAATTTAAAATAGAAATATTAAACGAAATTTAATTATAAATATAGAAATAATTATTCAAAAACATGAAAATCATTTAAAAAAAATATATATAGAAATTAAAATTGTTTCGAAAATGACGTAGTCTACTTCGTTGGCGGGGTTCGCGACGGTGGGTTCTGAATTTGTTGCAGAAAATGTTGCATCATAATTTCTTTGAAGAAAGCCACCTCCTCATGTGTCTCGGTATTATGCATTGCTATCTCGGCATTTTGTTTCGAAAGTTCCGCATATTGAAGATCCTTTTCTATAACAACCCTGATCAGGTTCTCTATCTTCTCAAGATGCTTGGGATGTTGGGGTTGGTAGAAAGCGGAAGTAACCTCACCACGTTCTGCCAATATTTCCAAACCGAAATGGCGGTCTTTGCGAATGAGAGTTTTTTGCGGATGCGGAAAAATAATTAAAAATATAAAAAATAAAGATAAATAACCAAAAGTAAATAATTAAAACAGAAAACTTACTGGGATGACCAAATCATTGATCTCTTCCCGAGGCAAGTCATTTGACGACATCGAGCTATCTTGAGATAGTTGCATCAATTTCTCGAGCGTCTTGTTCTTGACATTGTTGATAAGGTCTTGAATTTATCTGGTGGTCTTGTTGGTTTGTATCCTCCACATGGTTGATGGAGGATGTTTTTGTCTAAGCTTCCTAGAAACCAAAAAGTTCAAGCAACTAATCCTACCTAAGATTTACAATTTATAAAGCTCTAAGTGGCCGCAAGTGCACGGTTATGTCAATATAGTACTTAGGGGTCGATCCCATGAGGAATAGATATTGCGCACTAAAGATGCGAAGAACAAACTAATTGTTGGGGTCAGATTTTATCCGTTCGAGATTAACAGTTGGACAACAGGGCATGCCGACCCGAGAAGGCAAGAAAGGCCCGAGCCGAGGTCAAAAGCAGTGACCCTTCCGAACAAAGGAATGTCTCACTTCGGGAAGTGGATCTTAAGCAAAGCAGAGACGAGCCGAGGTCAAAGACAGTGATCTTCTCGGACAAACCAAGACAAGCCGGCTCGCCCAAAAAGAATGGTTGAATCCATCTGATTACGAGTGGGCCGAGATGAACGGTTGTGGGATGAATCATTCACAAAATTTTGCGGCCAAACTAAAGGCCCATATCGTCGATTACCTTAGCCTTAGTCGGTGGCCGCACAAGGCAAAGGGAAATATTCCTTTTCTCCGAGATTCTCGCTTACGAACTTGTATAAGTAGCCTTCATAATCATATTGTAAAAGGATCATACAAAACTCCTACCACTAGCTCTTAGCAACAAAACTCTGTACTCATACGCTTATAAAACAACCATCTTTGGATCTCTTACTGCGTTTTCATCTCAGAAATTTTTGTTCCCTTAAAAGTCTCTTACAAGAATCGATTGTGTGGATTTCGGCCCACACAGTTTGGCGCCGTCTGTGGGGACATAGAAGCTTTCTTACTCGCGAAAAATACCAAGAACGAGATCGAAAGATATGGCCGGAAATCAGCAGAGAACCGGCAATGAAGTCAACAACAACATGGGAGACACAACTAGAAGAACAGTCGATTTCAGCGGCACTCCCATAAAATTCACGGAGATAACCTCGGCGTCCTTAGTCTAATTGAAGAGCATGATCACCTCGCTGCTAAAGAAGACGGAGGAGCATGACAAGCTGAACAAAATCCTATCAGAAAAACTCAAGACGCTGATTTCGGGAGGTCGGTTCAATGACTGACCAACTGAAAACCCCGACTCGGACATGCCTCAAAGAGATCTCACAAGAAGACTCGGCCTTATACCGACGATCCTCGACTTCTCCACACCCGGAACCGCTTTGGCCAACGGAGGATCTCCATCATTACACTCATCTAGAGAAGCGACGCCTGCATCACCAAGAACGCTCTCACCCGATCCGCCTCGATTGAATCTTAGAATGGAGCAGCAAACCCCCGAGCCCACATGGTCTCACCTCAAAATAATCAAAAACGCCAATGATGAAACAATCCGAGACAAGGAAAACAACGCCTCGGGATGCATCATACCAGGCGGACCCACCTCGGCAATAGAGAAGGTAAGATCCGTAGGGGATGTCCCTTGCTCAAACCAACCCAGCTCTGACCCGAACATTCTACATTACTATGCGTCCACGACGACCTCGGTAGGGAGGATCCCACCACCATACCAGCCTGGAAGTGTGACACCAGCGGTAGCTAAACCACTCTCATCCGATCCACCACAATCGAACCTCGGAATCGAACAACAGGCACCCGCAGCCATAGGAACTCACCTCGGAGCAACGATCGAAACTATCAGGAACAGGGCGACCCGAACTAGAAGAACCAACACCTCGGACGGGGTCATGAACGGCAAACTCACCTCGGCGCGGAAGAACTTCCACCTTCTGTAAACGCGATCATTTATCATACTTTTTAAGTTATCAATTTATGTTGCATTTGCACACATCATTCTCGTCTGTTGATGGCCACAACAATGAGTTCATACATCCCCTTTGGATCCTAACCCCCATCCTATATTGATCACGGTTCTCTTACAATCGACCATGGATTAAAGCGCCCTATATAAATTAAAGGCATGTATATCCAGACCAGAGGAAGGAAAATATATACCTCGACCAAACCAATCACAATTTCACTATCGAAACAGGAACATAAGTCGAATTTACATCGCAAGCCCTAAAACCGAAGCGAAATCTAAACCAAGTCATTAATCGCTTTATAGCACACTGGTCTTTAATATCTCGACATATAGTACTAAGAGGATCATGCCACTTTGTACGAAATTCAAAATACGTTTTGAAACTTCGCCTACTCTAAACGGCTCGGAAACTAAACCCTACGAAAACAATTACGCCTCTTTCCTGTTAACCAATCGATTAAAGCCTCGGCGAAAGAAAAAACTACACAACATATCAATGGATAAAGCCGTCCAAGCACATGTTCAAAAAGCATATTCAAAACCAAGCAAAAGAAAAACGATCACTTAGCGTCTTACAACAAAAAAGGGGAAAGAAAAAAAAACTATACGCCTCGGGTCATCCCTGCGCCATCCTCGGCGGTAAGATCAGCAGAAGTCTGGACGGGTTCATTGAAGAAATAGAAGCCGAAATTTTGTTTGGTGACATATTGGTTGTGGTAACTTTTCAATGGTTCTTCGATGAGATCATGAACCTAAGAGATGAGGATTTAATTCTCATACTTAGGGGTCATTGCAAATAATATTGAAATAACAAACCTTATTTTATATCTAAGATGATTGTCTTACACATAGTCATTTTTTTCTTCATTATAGTCGTCTTTCTCAATCCATAGGTGAATTATTTATTGTGTCGTTCTTTTATTATTATTTTTATTCCATCAGAGCATAACTTTGATCAAGAAGATAATTAAGTAGGCAAAATCAATACAACTTACATAAAAATTCAGAAAATGAATAACAAGTAGAACAACTCAAAATAAAGAACTCCTACATTAATCTATGGCAATTTCAATCCGAATATGAAAATATATTTGTTTCCATCCTTTTTGCACTATCTATTACATGCAATCGTGTGGAAAGTTTTTATGGACATTTGGCAAAACTTTAGATGCTAATGTAGATTATAGCCTTAGAATCAAGTAACTTCAACTTTTATAAGTAACATATATATTTTTTTATAGATAATAAATCATTTTTGTAATAAAAATGGTGATAAAATTATTTCATCATATTAAACAAAGTATTTTCTAAACGTGTGCGTATACACACATGTAAAGAGATTTTACGATTATATTTATTCTCAGTTATTTATATAATTGAGACCACTCTTTTAAATTAAGAATTTTTCCTAATTTAATATCATGTTGGTATTTCGTTGTTAATGGAAATTTTATACACAATTTTATTATTTTTTATTAATCATATTAGAATTTAGAGACTTTTTAAATTTTAAATGTTGATGTGGACCAATAAATTTGATTGTTTAAAAGCTGATGTGGACACCCTTCAAGGCATATAGCATCAACTTTTTAATTATAACTAGGTTTTACACCCACGCTATGCGTGGGTATTGATTTTAATACTATTTTGATAAAAATCATATGCAAGCAGTTATATTTATTGAGATATTATTGTATGTATAATGGTGATTGTAATAATATATATTAAAATATTATAGTTTTAATCTCAGTAATTATATACAGCTTGTGAGGTTTCAACGGTCTTATTTTGAATCTATATATGTCCCGTTTGAAAAACGTATTATATGGTCGAACATTTATAAGTTAGTATATCAAAGTCAACTAAAAGTGTAATTAAGTAATTAAATGATATTTTAATAACCATAGTATTGACCCGAAGATAAAATAGTATACATCACTTCTTTAAATCAAGAAAATAAGTTTTTTAATCATTTTCAGTTTCATCTTAGTTATATATGTTTTCTATGCAAACAACAAAAAAGTCATAAAGTTATTCTCTTTCCTTACCTAATTTAACCAATCCAAATTTCTGATTTAGGGCTTGAATGTGTAGAGCGGGAAGGGCGTCTCAGCTACGTGACAAAATAATTGTCACCATTCATGAACTTTGTGCAGGTGCGGTACATGACAAAAATTGAATTAAAAATAAAATAAAAAATAAAAGAAAAAGCAGGTGCGGTATGTTTTGTGCATGAAACGCACATGGGTAGAAGGTTTGTAGGTAGGTGTGTTTTATTAACTGTTCAAAGTTGACTAATTTTTATTTTATTTGTTACAAATAATACACAAAATTGGACAATATATAAACACATACTCGATGAATCATATGACTTCAGTTACAAAAATCTCTTCGTGAGAAAAAAAAGTTACAAATCTCTTACAATTTTTTTCTACTCTTCCACGAGTTGATAAAAAAAACTCTTCCACGATTTTTCTTACAAGACAAGAGGTAAATGTTTCTTTTATCCAATTTGAATTATTAAGTAAATATTTATTTACTATAACTTTACATATGAAACGTAATGAATTCAATATTTTCTTGAGATAATATAATAGGAATCTTGATTTTAAATATGTGAATTGTTTAGTTAAGTGTAACAAAATTAATTTATCTTACATTTAGATATTATAATTTTAAATTAATTCCAAAAAATAGTGGTATGTAAAAACTATGTCGAAATCTTGATTTAGTGTTAATTTTTTTAGCATTATTCATTAATGTATTTTCAAACATGTAATGAATAGCATTATTGTTTTGTGCCTTTTAATTTATATTTTGTACTTACATTTTTATTAGATTTTAGCAATAACAAAATATTTTATAAAATCATCAATTTAACACTAAATTTAATAACACTAGATTAAAGATCTTAGATAACTTTTTATAAATCTATAAACTAATAACACCAAATTTCTAAAGAGTTTCAAAAAATCTCAATTGAATGATATTTAAAAAGTTTGAACTGATAAAGTAAATTAATAGTCGTTTATTTAGTACTATCTTTATATGAAAAGCAACTAATTCAGATAAATGCAGATATGTCGTCTATGCGTCAGTCGAACATAAATTTTTCTGGACAAAGAGACACAAATGCTCCCAATGAGACAACAGTAAGAGTAAGTATTTTTTCGGTTTTTATAGAAAATTTCATAGTAGTTATATTTTATAGAAGAAGATAAAACTAACTCTACAAATTTTAAAATTTTTTAGAGCATGGCAAGGTTTAGATGGACTAGCGAACAAGAAAAACCATTGATTGAATTGTACGATCATGCAATTTCCATGAATAATTACACTCTTGAAGATCCTACTGCCCTTGGTAGAGAGTACATGGTTGAAAAATTCAACCTTGCATTTAATATGAATATAATTTACGGGTTTTTCAAAAACAAACTCGATGACTTCAAAAAATCGTACAAGAGGTGGAAGTTTCTGATGAATTCTATCGGTATTTCGGTTGATCGTGAGACATCCATGATTTATGCATCAGATGAGTGGTGGGATGGTCATGAGTCGGTAATAAATCACAACCTTTCTAATTATATATATATATATATATATATATATTTATTTATATATATAATTTTGAAATTTAAAAAAAAAATATATATATGTGTGTGTGTGTGTGTGTTTTATAGGGATGCAAAATAGCAAAATCGTTTAACCGACAAACGCCACAGTTTTGGGATGTGATGGTACGATGTCTTGCATTACACGATGTTTATTTGCAGCATCAACAGTCATCCCGACAAAGAAGAGAAGAGATAATGAATGAGGGACATGCGTATGATGATATCCATGGTTACAACTGCTAGAAGCAATGACTGGTGTTTCACGGAACAACGTAGATGTGCCAAAACAGTTGGGCTCAATCCAATCATTCGGGAGTCCACATTCAGCAGGTCTATCATCTGGTAGTCCATCTTCCAACAGTAGCAATTCACGATGGGGCACACCACCAACTGCTCAACAATGAGGCACACCACCAACTACTCAACAATGGGGCACATAACTAACTGCTCAACAATGGGACACGCAACCAACTGCTCAACAATGGGGTACATCTCAACAATGGGGCACACCACCAACTGCTCAACAATGGAGCACACCACCAACTATTCAACAATGGGGCACACCACCAACTGCTCAACAATGGGGCCTATCACCAACTGGTCCATTATGGGGCACACCACCAAATTTTCAATAAGGTGGCTCATCTGGAACGACTCCAACAAATGTTCAATATGGGTTTTCACTTGGAGATCAAGTAGAAAGCATGAGGAATACTCAACAAGAAGATTCAGATGGTACAGCCGTAGGAACTTCACCGAACGTTCAACAAGCATCATCACCCGGTCTCAGACATATTTCACAAACGAGCAGACGAGGAGGTCTATTCAATATATGGGGACCCTTGCAAGGATAACAAAGTGACTCTGGAGAATAAGATTAGTTTGTGATGGTCGTGTTTTATCATTGTGTTATGAAATATTTATGTTTTTATTAGCCTATTTCTGCATTTTTGTGTAATTGGTTAATGTAACTTTATATATAGCTAATGACTTATTTTATCTTTTTAATTAATTTTCAGGCTTTTCGTATATGTCATTTGCGATCACAGGACATCCGCAATCTAAGTTACGAGGAGAGAATTGAATTGTGGAATTTTGAAAATGAACAATTCAAGGAGTTAATAATTCAACCAACTTTGAGTTACTATGATCGATATTTTCAAAGAGCATCAGTCCAAACTGATGGTTGGTTGGGATGGAGGAATATTTGGCATCAACTACAACAAGATGATGCTGCTTGTCTTTAATTATTACGAATGTCACTTCCATGTTTCACAACATTGTGTAATATGCTACAAACGAATTACGGTCTACAACCAACATTAAATATAAGCATTGAAGAAAGTGTGGCTATGTTTCTACGGATATGTGGACATAATATTAAAGTTCAAAGAGATGTTGGTTTGAGATTTGGACGAAATCAGGAAACTGTGAAGAGAAAATTTAGCGAAGTTCTTGGGGCGACTGAATTACTTGCATGTGATTATATTAGAACTCCAACAAGACAAGAACTACAAATGAATTCCTGAAAGACTTCAAGTAGATCGAAGATATTGGCCATATTTTAGTGGATTCGTTGGAGCTATGGATGGTACTCATGTATGCGTAAAAGTGAAGCCCGAGTTAATGGGAATGTATTGGAATCGACACGATAATGCATCTTTGAACATCATGAAAATATGTGATTTGAATATGTTATTCACATATATTTGGAATGGAGCACCAAGATCATGTCACGACACAGCCGTTCTCACAATGGCACAACAAAGTGATTCTGAGTTCCCTTTGCATCCGTCTGAGAAGTATTATGTCGTTGATTCTGGCTATCCTAACAAACAAGGTTTTTTGGCTCCTTATAGATCATCATGAAACAGAGTTGTGAGGTAATATGTCGCAGTTTTACTCTGACCCTCCTCCAAGGAATAAAGAAGAATAATTTAATCGATGTCATGCGTCTTTACGTTATATTATCGAGAGAACTTTTGGAGTATGGAAAAAGAAGTGGAGGATTGTTTGTGAATTCCCAAGATATAATATTCACATACAAAAGAGAGTGGTAATGGCTACAATGGGATTACATAATTTTATCAAAATTTTAAATTTCTCAGATGCAGATTTTGCGGAAGTAATGACAGAGACCAGAATGGAGAACACGATTTAAGTGATATGGAAGCAGCAGAGATAGCTGATGGAGAACATATGACGCAAATAAGGGATAATATTGCAAATATGTTATGGGAAAATCAAATTAATAGATAGTAATTTTAATTTATAATTTTATTAGTATTATTAATCCATTTTTAAAAAAATATTTATCTAAAATATAATTCACGCATCGCTTTTTATATTTTCACTATTGAAACGTTTGTACCACACCGCATGTTATTTTTTTCACCATTCATATATTGTCCCGCACCGCTTGTTACACACTAACCGCACTTGTCCCGCATGATGCATTTCTTCCAACCGCACCGCACTAAAACTGCACCGCACCTCCTAAATCGCTTGTCCCGCACCGCTCAAACCGCTGTCACCATTCGAAGCCTTAATCTACTAAATTGAAAAAACTAATAAACACAACTCTTGCTTTCACATTCATGACAACTTTAATTTTGAAACTAAGACAATAGATGAATATGAAATGAATTTTGAAACTAATTTGAAATCATTAAAGTTCGACAATTTTTTGTTAGTTTTATCTTGAAGATGTAAAGACCGGACTTTTGTTTGATAACATATTGGTTGTGGTAACTTTTAAATGATTTTTCAATGATTGTATCTTGCTTCTTCCAATCAGAGTGAATAAGTTTTTTTCATCATATTCATTTTCATTCTCGTTATATTTGTTTTCTATTAAAACAACAAAAAAAAGTCAAAAATTATTTTCCTTCCTTAACTATTTTAATTAATACAAAAATTTTAATTTAATCTACAAATCAAAAAGCAATGTAATAAACACCAATTTTGCTCTCATATCTATGAAAAAATCAATTTTGAAACCAAAACAATATATGAATATGATATGAACTTTGAAACAAAGTTATAATAACAAAAAACCGACAAAGTAAATATTGTTTTTATAAATTTTACATTGGAAAGATAAAAGCAGAAATTTTGTCTGGTGACATATTAGTTGTGTTAACTTTTCGATGGTTTTTTAATGAGATCAAAAACCTAAGAGATGAGAATTTAATTCTCATACTTATGGATCATTACAAATAATATTGAAGTAATAAACATTATATTATATCTGAGAATATTAGTTTACACATAGTCATGTTTCCTTCATTATAGCCATCTTTCTCAATCCATGGGTGAATTCTTTCTCATGCTGTTCTTTTGTTTTTTTTTTTATAATTCCATCAGAGCATAGCTTTGATCAAGAAGACAATTAAGTAGGCAAAATCAATACCCTTAGAAGCATATATCATCAACTTTTATTAATAATATATTTTATTTTGACATATAATTTCCTTTTTCTTTTTTGTTTGATAAGCTTTTTATATTGATTTTCCATAAAATTAGCATAAATATCAAGTTAATTTCCTTTTAAATTATTTTTTCTTTTGTCAATTTAGCCTTTTAATATTTATTTCCATTTTAAAAGACACGATTTTTTGGCGTATAATTTCTTTTACCTTTTTTGCTTGTTAAACTTTTTATGTTGATTTTTCATAGAGTTAACATAAATATCAAATTAATTTTCTTTTAAATAAGTTTTTCTTATGTTAATTTAGATTTTTTGATATTTATTTCCATTTTAAGAGACACGATTTTTGGCGTATAATTTCCTTTTTCATTTTTTGCTTGTTAAACTTTTTATGTTGATTTTTCATAGAGTTAACATAGATATCAAATTAATTTTCTTTTAAATAATTTTTTCTTTTGTTAATTTAAATATTTTTATATTTATTTCCATTTTAAGAGACGATTTGTTTTGGAATTTTTGATATTATATAAGATTTAATTAAAATGATGATTTGACATATTTTAATTAGTCATTTAAAATTCTATGTGAACATCCTTAGATGCATATATCATTAATTTTTATTAGTGTAAGATTTTATTTTGACATATCATTTTCTTCTTTTTTTGTTAAACTTTTTATGTTGATTTTCCATAGAGTTAACATATATATCAAGTTAATTTCCTTTTAAATGATTTTTCCTTTTGTTCATTTAGCTCTTTTGATTTTTGATTTTTTTTTTTTTAATTTAACTATTTTGATATTTATTTCCATTTTAAGAGACATAATTTTTTGGAATTCTTAACATTATTTAAAATTTAATTAAAATGCTGATTTGACATATTTTAACTGGTCGTTTAAAATCCTATGTGGACGTTTTTAGAGGCCTATAGCGTCAACTTTTATTAGTAATAGATATTTTATTTTAATATATGTTTTTTGGTTAAGCTTTTTATGTTGATTTTCCATAGAGTTAGCATAAATATCAAGTTAATTTACTTTAAAATAATTTTTACTTTTGTCAATTTAGCCCTTTTTATATTTATTTCTATTTTTGATTTTTTTCTTTTGTTAATATAGCAATTTTGATAATTATTTTCATTTTAAGAGACACGATTTTTTGAAATTCTTGACATTATCTAAAAATTAATTAAAATGCTAATTTGCCATATTTTAACTGATAGTTTAAAATCCTATGTTGACGCCCTTAGAGGCCTATAATATCAACATTTATTAGTAATAATATATTTTATTTTGACATATAATTTCATTTTTTTGTTAAACTTTTTATGTTGATTTTCCATAGAGTTAGTATAGATATCAAGTTAATTTCTTTTTAAATGGTTTCTTCTTTTGTTCATTTAGCTCTTTTGATATTTATTTCCATTTTAGATTTTTTGTTGTTGTTGTTAATTTAGATATTTTCATATCTATTTCTATTTTAAAAGACATTATTGTTTTGGAATTATTGACATTATATAAAATTTAATTAAAATACGATTTGACATATTTTAATTGATAGTTTAAAATCCTATGTGGACGCCCTTAGAGGCATATAGCATCAACTTTTATTAATAATAGATTTATCGTTTTATCATCAAGCAATATCAACTTAAAATTTTAATGTTCAAAGAAATTCGAATTCAAAAAACTTACGTAGACAATTATTAGTGGTTGTTTAAAATTGTATGTGAACATTTAATTATTGGTCAAAAACAAATTAATAAGCACAACTCTTTCTATAAGATTCATGACCAATTTAATTTTAATCAAGACAATAGATGAATATGGAATGAATTTAATAGAATAGAAAACTAAAACATGATTTACGTATTTTTTTAAAAACTCATTGTTTTGAGTAATTTCCATTATTTATCGTTTTTGACGTTTTTTTTTTTTTATATTTGGCAAGTATAAATTTATTCTAAACGCTGATGTGGACCAATAAAATCAAGTGTTTAAAATCCTATGTAAAAACTTTAGAGGCCTATAACATCAATTTTTATTAGTAATAACTAGGTTTTGCACCCACGCTACGAGTCGGTATTGCTTTTAATACTATTTTGATAATAATCATATGCGAGCAATTATATTTATTGAGTTATTATTTTATGTATAATGGTGATTGTAATAATATATATTAAAAATATTACAGTTTTTATCTCAATAATTATATATAGCTTGTGAGGTTTCAACTGTCTTGTTTTGAATCTATATGTAACATCCCGATTTCTTGTATATGCGGAGAGACTTATAAGAATTGATTTGGCTACCTATGTCACCAAAGTGCACTTACCTTTTCCGATCACTTGCCCGAAAGAACTCCAGAGTTAAGCGTGCTTGGGCTGGAGTAGTCTAAGGATGGGTGACCTTCCGGGAAGTGATTCGCGGTAGCGTGTGAGTGAGGACAAAACACGGGGAAATGTCACGTGGTGATTGCAGGGTCAGTAAACAAGTATTACAAGCCTCCCGGACTAACGCACCGGCCGTCGGACAAGGGTGGGGCCCACGGGCCGGGAGATGTCGTTGGGGCCCACAGGTAGGGGCGGTCGGGGCGTTATAAGTGGTATCAGAGCCGAACCCAAACACGTGTGTGAAGTCAGGTGGGCTCACACCGTCTAGGGTGACGATCCTGGTGCGCAACGAGGACGTTGCGCTCTATGAGTGGGGGTGATTGTAACATCCCGATTTCTTGTATATGCGGAGAGACTTATAAGAATTGATTTGGCTACCTATGTCACCAAAGTGCACTTACCTTTTCCGATCACTTGCCCGAAAGAACTCCAGAGTTAAGCGTGCTTGGGCTGGAGTAGTCTAAGGATGGGTGACCTTCCGGGAAGTGATTCGCGGTAGCGTGTGAGTGAGGACAAAACACGGGGAAAGGTCACGTGGTGATTGCAGGGTCAGTAAACAAGTCTTACGAGCCTCCCGGACTAACGCACCGGCCGTCGGACGAGGGTGGAGCCCACAGGCCGGGAGATGTTGTTGGGGCCCACAGGTAGGGGCGGTCGGGGCGTTATACTATATATGTTTCGTTTGAAAAACGTATTATATGGTCGAATATTTATAAGTTAGTATATCAAATTCAACTAAAAGTGTAACAAAGTAATCAAATACTATTTTAATAATCATATTATTGACACGAAGATACAATATTATACATCTCTTCTTTAAATCAAGAAAATAAGTTTTTTAAATTATTTTCAGTTTCATGTTCGTTATAATATGTTTTCTACGCAAACAACAAAAAGTTATAAAGTTATTCTCCTTCCTTAGTTAATTTAACCAATACAAATTTCTGATTTAATCTAGTAAATTGAAAAAACCTAAAAAACACAACTCTTGCTTTCACATTCATGACACGTTTAATTTTGAAACTAAGACAATAAATGAATATGAAATGAATTTTGAAACTAATTTAAAATCACAAAAGATCGACAATGTTTTGTTAGTTTTATCTTGAAGATGTAAAGACCGAACTTTTGTCTGGTAACATATTGGTGGTGGTAACTTTTAAATGATTTTTCAATGATTGTACCTTATTTCTTCCAATCAGAGTGAATAAGTTTTTTTTCATCATTTTCATTTCCATTCTCGTTATATATGTTTTCTATAAAAACAAAAAAGCAAAAAAAGTCAAAACATATTTTCATTCCTTAACTATTTTAATCAATACAGAATTTTAATTTAATCTACAAATCGAAAAACAATGTAATAAACACAACTATTGCTCCATATCTATGAAAAAATCAATTTGGAAACCAAAACAATATATGAATATGATATGAACTTTGAAACAAAGTTATAATAACAAAAAACGACAAAGTAAATATATTTTTTTGTAAATTTTACATTGGAGAGACAGAAGCAAAAATTCTGTCTGGTGACATATTGGTTGTGGTAAATTTTCAATGGTTATTCGATGAGGATTTAATTCTCATACTTAGGGGTCATTGCAAATAATATTGAAGTAACTAACATTATATTATATATGAGCAGAGTGGTTTACACATAGTCATGTTTTCTTCATTATAGTCGTCTTTCTCAATCCATTCTTTTCTTTTTTTATTCCATCATAGTATAGCTTTGATCAAAAAGACAATTAAGTAGACAAAATCAACACCCTTAGAGGCATATAGCATCAACTTTTATTAGTAATAGATTTTCTTTTGACATATAATTTCCTTTTTCTTTTTTTGTTTGTTCAGGTTTTTATGTTGATTTTCCGTTGAGTTAGCATAAATATCAAGTTAATTTCTTTTTAAATGATTTTTTGGGGTCAATTTAGCTCTTTTGATATTTATTTCTATTTTTATTATTGTTTTTTTGTTAATTTAGCTCTTTTGATATTTATTTTCATTTTAAGAGACACGATTTTTTGGCATATAATTGTTTTTTCTTTTTTTGTTTGTTAAGCTTTTTATGTTGATTTTCCTTAGAGTTATCATAGATATCAAATTAATTTTCTTTTAAATGATTTTTTTTGCTTTTGTTAATTTAGCTCTTTTGATATTTATTTCAGTTTAAGAGACTCGACTTTTTTGGCATATAAGTCCCTTTTTCTTTTTTGGTTTGTTAAACTTTTTATGTTGATTTTTCATAGAGTTATGATAGATATCAAATTAATTTTCTTTTAAATGATTTTTTTCCTTTTGTTAATTTGGATTTTTTGATATTTAAATACATTTTAAAAGACTATTTTTTGAATTTTTGACATTATTTAAGATTTAATTAAAATGTTGATTTGACATATTTTATTTTTATTATTATAAGATTTTATTTTGACATATAATTTTTTTCTTTTTTGTTAAGTTTTTATGTTGATTTTCATAGTGTTAACATAGACATCAAATTAATTTTTTTTTAAATGATTTTTTCTTTTGTTAATTTAGCTCTTTTGAGATTTGTTTTCATTTTGATTTTTGTTTTTTTTGTTAATTTAGTTCTTTTGATATTTATTTCCATTTTAAGAGACACGATTTTTTGGAATCTTGACATTATTTAAATTTTAATTAAAATGATGATTTGACATATTTTAAGTGGTCGTTTAAAATCCTATGTGGACGCTCTTAGAGGTTTATAGCATCAACTTTTATTAGTAAATAATTGATTAATTTATATATATATATATATATATAGTGACTAATGTAAAGATAAACGATGACTCTTTGAAGAGATTTATTTACAACTTAATATTTTGGTCAAATTTGTTGTTTGTATTCAATTTTATTGAATTCCTTCAATAACTTTCTTTTATTTTCTTGGGAAAAAAATAATAAGAAGATTATGTTAATTTACTCATGTTATTTCATAGACATCACTGATTAGTTTTTTTTTTATTTTTTATTTGGATTATCAGGAGGTTCTGGGTCGAAGCCTATAATCCCCAGGCCCAAAATCAAATCATGTAATATTAGTTCTGTCCCAAGAGTCACTAGATCATGTGAACTTTACGCTTTGTCTAAGATATTTTTTTAGTCGAGCTAATGACACTTGGTATCTTTGATTAGTTTACCTTAACTTTAGATAAAAACGAACGAGATTAAGTTCATCTTCTCATGTTATTTCCTAGACATTTTGAAGGACGAAAAATTCGCACAATAACAGGATATCGATTTAATCACGAATATATAAATAAACATTAAGGAAAGACAAGTTAAAAAACGATGTAAAAACGACGAAATTAAAACGAAACAATGGAGGCGAGAGAACTCTATTTCCCTAACTCAAAGAATCTCCCGTAGTACGATGGTATTATATTCGATTCATGAGTCCCATGATACAAGTATTGAAACCTTTATCGCGAACACTCGATAACGGATCTGTCGAACTTAATACTACGATACTCTCGAAATAAAAAACTTACTCTTAGCGATGGGAAATCGAAGGAACTTTTTTTTTTTCAAGTGTGTTTTCTGTGTGTAATCTTATGCCTTTCTCTCAAGAGAAGCGATCCTATATATAGGAGAAAAGAGGAGGTTTAATTCCACAACTTGCTTAGCAAGCACCTTGCTTAGCAAGCACCTTGCTTAGCAAGCTTAGCCTTGTTTAGCAAGTTTAGCCTTGCTTATCAAGCTTAATTAGCCTTGATCACCAAGTTTAGCCTTGGTTGACAAGTTTAGTCATGAGCCCAATGGTCCATTTCAATTCACACTTACACATTTTTTATAAAGCCCACAAGCTTTTTAAATAATTATTCTAACAATCCCCCACATGAATAGAAATGACTCTAAACATATGAAGACTGAACATACTAGACTTCACTAGACAGACTTGACTAGGCTAGACTTGACTCGACTAGACTAGACAGATTTTTTGAGAGTATACGAAAATGTAACTGTATCTGAGAGGTAGCATTTTCAGCTTTGAACCAATCATTTTTAATATCTGTCGGGTTTATTCGGCCATGAGGTGAACATGATGTCTTGAACCACCCGGATTTTGATGTAGACCGAGACAACATATATCGCACAGCGACATTTTCTCGTAGAACTGTGTTCTCTATTGTGTTCATTTTGGCCTTGAACATTCCTGATTTTTCGTGAGTGAACTTGGAGAATATAGCCTCTCTTTCGTTCTCCTAGAAACGACCCTCATTTCACACTCACTAGGTGATCTGCCATCAACTTGCTTTCAGAAGTATCCTGTCATACTCCAATATTACAAAGTTATGGAATCATTAAAAGCCAACGCTTATCCTCAATACTCACATGTAGCACTGTTTTATCATCCTAAGAACTGGGCAGAGACATAGTCTCACAGTGCTAAATTTTGAATCAACTCAACTTCGTTTTCCCTTTGAACCAAGATCTTGGGATCTCCAGTCACATAGGTGGGGTGTCCGTCAAACGTCATCTTTGTCTATAGGCTTTAAACCCATTCTTTTTGGTGATTTTAGAATTTGATCTCGTGGCAAACTTTTGGTGAACTGATCCGCTAAGTTATCAGCCGACTTGATGTAATATATCGTAAGTACACCATTTGAGATCAATTGTCTAATGGTCTTATGTCTTCTTCTTATATGATGAGATTTACCATTATATAGGTTACTCAGTGCCTAAGAGATAGCCGACTGTCTAGCACAGTGTACACGCAAAGCTGGCACTGGTTTTTCCCACATCGAGACATCTTCCAGAAAGTTCTGAAGCCATTTTGCTTCATCTACAGCTTCATCTAAAGCTATGAACTCAGATTCCATGGTCGATCTAGTGAACATAGTTTGTTTGGAAGATTTCCAAGACACTGCTGCACCACAAAGCGTAAAGACATATCGACTCGTGGATTTTGAGTTTTTGGAGTCGAAAATCCAGTTGGCGTCACTGTATCCTTCCAAAACTGCTGGGTCTTTACCATAGTGCATCCAATAATATGACGTACATAGTCCAATACTCTTGTTATGGCTTTCTAGTGTTTATGTCATGGATTACTAGTGTAGCGACTCAGTACATTAATTGCGTGCGCTAAATCGGGTATAGTACAATTCGTTAAGTACATCAAACTTCCGATTACACGTGCATACTCCACTTGTGACACTGCTTCACCCAAATATTTTGTCAGGTGAAGACTAGGGTATATGTGAGTTTTTGCAATCCCACTTGAGTAGATTTTGAATCTATCAAGTATCTTTTCAGCATAATTAGCATGAGACAAGATTATTCATTCGGAAGTTCTAGTGATCTTAATCCCTAGAATGACATCCGCTAATCCCATGTTTTTCATATCAAACTTGCTACTTAGCATGTTCTTAGTTTGACTGATCATGTTTTTATTGCTACCAATAATGACCATGTCATCAACGTACAAACATAGCAAAACGTATCCGTGCAGAGTACTTTTGATGTATATGCACTTATCACATTCATTAATGCTGAAACCATTTGACATCATTATGTTGTCAAAATTTTCATGCCATTGTTTTGGATCTTGTTTAGGTCCATACAATGACTTCACAAGTCGACAGACTTTGTGTTCTTGTCCTGGGATAACAAACCCTTCAGGTTGTTTCATATAAATCTCTTCTTCTAAATCACCATTTAGAAAGACAGTTTTCACATCCATTTCATGGATTTCTAGGTCTCTTAATGCTGCAATTCCGATCAACAATCGAATTGAAGTTATTCTCGTTACCGAGAATATGTGTCAAAGAAATCTAGGCCTTCTTTTTGTTGGAATTCTTTCACCACAAGCCTAGCCTTGTACTTATCGATTGAGCCATCGGTTTTCAACTTTGTTTTGAAAATCTATTTACACCCTAGGGCTTTGAACCCTTGTGGTAGATCGGTTATCTCATATGTATTGTTTTGCATAATGGATTTGATCTCACTATTAACGGCTTCCTTCCAAAAAGGAGCGTCTGATGTAGACATGACTTCAATGAAATTTCTCGGTTCATTCTCTAAAAGAAAGATCATTAAGAAATCTTCACCATAAGATTTTTCCTTACGAGATCTTTTGCTACGTCTAGGTTCATCTTCAACCTCTTCTGCATCATCTAAAAATATGCCAGAAGTGCTCGCCTCATTTACATAGGTAATTGCATCTCTTTCTTCACGAGTTCGTTTCAGATTTTTATCTTTACACGGAAACACGTGCTCAAAGAAAGAATCATTCCTTGATTCCATGGTTGTATTAACATGGATATCCGGTACGTCTGATTTATGAACCAAAAACCGATACGCACTACTATTGTGTGCATATCCGATGAAAATACAATCCACCGTCTTAGGTCCAATTGTGACATTTTTAGGAGGTGACACTGGAACGTTTTCCAGGCACCCCCACACTTTCAGGTATTTGTACATATGTACTTTACCACTCCAAAAGTTAATATGGCGTCTTGCCAATGACTTTATATGGTAAGTATAGCTTCCCCACATTTCTTGAGATAACTCAGAATCATGAATCTTTGCATTCATCATCTCACTAAGAGTTCATAATTTTTGTTCCGCAACTCCATTAGATTCAAGTGAATAAAGAGCAGTTTTTACGACGAATAATGCCATGTTCTCTAAAGAACGCATTTCATTCTCATCAAACTCGCCACCTTTATCACGTATAACTATTTACATAGTTTTCTCAAGTTGGTTTAAAAATTCTATCTTGTATGCTTTGAATTTTTCAAAATCATATTCTTGCTTCTTAGCAAGTACACACGTCTATCACAATAGATATCATTGTGGTAACAACGTAATGCCACCATTCAATTTGGTTATTCCCAACCATATTGACTTTAGAAACTACACTACGTAGGTCAATTTTAGTTAGATTGGTCTGGGATATCCCAATGTCTATGCGTGGTCAATCTTGAGCTTCACTTGGCCACAAGCTTCAATTTTGGACGAGCCGGTGTTACCCATTAACAGCCGCTCCTCACCCTTGCATTTTTAATAAGTGCTAAACATGCCTCTATCAATGCATAGGTGAGTGGTGGCACATGTATTGTACCACTAATCTTTCGGGTTGTCCTTAATCGTGTTGATCTCTGTGACCATAGTGCACAAGTCATCTTAAGTCAGATTGGCCATAGCCTTCCCTTTCTCTTTGCGGTTGTCAATTAATCTTGCTACGACTTGCGCTAGCTTTATGACTAACCTTGTCACGCATGTGACACTTTTCCAAGAATTTCATTGCACCATTTCGCTTCATAAAGCTAATAGAAGCTTTCATGAAATTTTCCCTTCTCCCCTTGTCCTTGTGAACAAACAACATTAGCAGTGTGCTCACACTGAACACCATCTGCCTTGCGGTTTCGAAACTCGATCCGCATCTTGACTATCAAGTCTTCAAGGGAAATTGCATTCCGCTTGTGCTTGAGATAGCTTTTGAAGTCCACCCAACTTGGGGGAAGTTTCTCAATAAAGCAGTTCACTGTGAAACTATCACTGATAAACATGCCTTCATCAGCTATCTTATGTGTTAGCAATTGCAGCGCTTCCACTTGTTTCGTGATGGGTTTTGAATCCACCATTTCAAAGTTTAGAAATTTCGCAATTGCGAATTTCTTACAGCATGCGTCTTTAGACTTATACTTCTTCTCTAAGGCAACCAAAAATTCCTTTGAAGTGTTGACCGTACCGTAAACAACGTACAACGGGTCTATAAGGCGACTTAGAATCAAGCATTTGCATAGAGAATCTCTTTGGTGCTGTTCTCGGTATTGCTCATTCCGCGAAGACAAAATAAACACAACCTCTAATCAATAATTATTTAATTTGACAAAGAATTAAATCACAAGAGTTTCGATACGGAATTAAATCACAATTTAGAACCTGCTATCGAACTAATTAGAACCGCTAAAAGCGCGTTCTGAATTGAACATCTTTAGAGCTTTCTGATTTGAACCTCCTCAGAGCGTTATGATTCGAACCTCCACAGAGCGTTCGTCAAAGCGTTTAAGGAAACGCATTTGATAATCGTTTCAGAGAAAACGATTTGCTAGTTTAAGCGTTCGCAAACGTTAAACAATTGGCGATTGTCGAAGCGTTTTACAGCGTTCGCAAACCAAATGAGCGTTTATTAATCGCAATTAATAACGTTTGTAAAAGACGTTAAATTAAAACTGCTTCCACTACACGTTTGAGAGTCGCTAGATTAGCGTTTGATAACGTTTGAGTGTCACAAGCGGTAGAACATCTTTTTATAAAATCGTTAAATAAAAAATTGCTTCTACTACACTTTTGAGAGTCGCTAGATTAGCGTTTGATAACGTTTGAGTATCATAAGCAGTAGAAGAATCGTTTTTTAAAAACATTGTTTGAAAACGTTTATTTACTCGCGATTAAAATCTGTTTGATGTTTATAAAACAGAAAACGGATTTCTTGGAGTTAAGATTGTGGGACCAAAAATTTCCACAATAACATGATAGCGATTTAATCACGAATATATAAATAAACGTTAAGGAAAGACAAGTTAAAAAACGATGTAAAAACGACGAAATTAAAACGAAACAATGGAGGCGAGAGAACTCTCTTTCCTTAACTCAAAAAATCTCCCGTAGTGCGACGGTATTATATTCGATTCATGAGTCCCAGGATACAACCATTGAAACCGTTATCGCGAACACTCGATCACGGATCTGTCGAACTTAATACTACGATACTCTCGAAATAAAAGATTTACTCTTAGCGATGGGAAATCGAATAATATCGGATGCATTTCTCTCAAGAAAGGCGATCATATATATAGGAGAAGAGAGGAGGTTTATTTCCACAACTTGCTTAGCAAGCTTAGCCTTGTTTAGCAAGCTTAGCCTTGCTTATCAAGCTTAGCCTTGATCACCAAGTTTAGCCTTGGTTGACAAGTTTAGTCATGAGCCCAATGACCTATTTCAATTCACACTTACACATTTTTTATAAAACCCACAAACTTTTTAAATAATTGTTCCAACACATTTCATTGATTAGTGTGCCTTCTTCAAGTCACGGACAAGAACAAGCGGGTACAAGTCAGTCCAAGTCAGTCCAAGTTACCTTCTGGCTCAATGTCCCACGAACAATATTGACTATTGATGCATGCGTTCGTATTAAGGCTTTGATTGAGACATATGTGATATGAGTCATATGACTGATCACGGGACGAGTTGGATACATAAAATCAGAGATATTTCATATTTGCGGTATAGACCACAACTATTTCATATTTGTGGCCTTCCATATTTTTACTTATATTTAATCAAAAACCACAACTATTCTCATAACATCAGCATCCACCTCAATCCGAGGGAAATGGCTGGAGAAGAGCAAAGACGCAGATGGAGCCTTCAAGGCAAGACCGCACTTGTCACCGGTGGAACCAAAGGCACCGGGTTCGTAATCACTCTTCTCTCTCCATTCATCTTGAAATCACTAGTGACTAGACTATGTTGTTGATTCTTGAAACTTTCTAGGCATGCAATAGTGGAGGAACTTGCAGAATTTGGGGCAATAATACATACGTGTGCTCGAGACGAATCTCAGCTCAACGAGTGTTTAAGTGAATGGAAAAAGAAAGGGTTTCAAGTCACTGGTTCAGTCTGTGACGCATCGTCCTGGACCGAGAGAGAGAGGCTTATGCAAACAGTGTCCTCGTTGTTTGATGCCAAGCGCAGTATCCTCGTAATTTATCTTCATACCATATCATTTGATTTGTCTAGTGTTGTTCAAGAAAACACTTTTTTGGCTGATTCATGGCTCGGGTTGTATATTCTTGATATTAGATTAACAATGTTGGTGCAATCCGGTCAAAGCCAACAACAGAACATACGGCAGAGGATTTCTCGTTCCATATTTCTACCAATTTGGAATCTGCGTACCATTTTAGCCAGCTTGCACATCATCTGCTCAAAGCTTCAGGATGTGGGAACATCGTGTTCATATCCTCTGTTGCTAGGGTCGTGTCGTTTGGCATCAGCTCCATCTACTGTGCCACAAAAGGTAAATACTGATATCTCACTCAAGAAAAAACCAAAACTACTCATATAGTAGAGCATAGTAGTAATTAGTAAACAACATTAACAGTAATAATTCGGTTAATTATACAAATTTAGGTGATTGGTATAACTTGAGTGATTAGAAACCATTTATTATCTATATGCATTATCTATATATTATATTTAAAAGCATTGTATATGTCTTTTCATAGATAAAGTATATTTATTAATCTGTTATTTAACTATAAAATTATTTTTAAATAAAAACAATTAAAATATTGCTAATTAATAGTAAAAAAAAGTTTCAGTTAAAATTATGATTCAAATATATTTGAAAAAAAAATATTATCCACAAACAAATTGAATATAAAGTTAATTTTTTTAAAGATATTTGCTCTAGGACAAATTGAATACGAAAGCATAGAAGAAAAAAAAAAGCATTTTTAATTTCCAAATGTTATCCTCTATGCAATATTTTTAAAAGTTGATTTATTTCAATTGGAGCAGAATATGACTTAGACCTAGATTGTTTAAAAAAAAAATCGTTTATGTTTACATCAGAAATTATTTTTTTCTTTTTGAAATATAAATACTTCAGTAATTTCATATAATATTTTTGCAAAGTGCCTCACCTATCACTCCCTAAAACCTGATTTGATCTCTCATTTATAGCAACAAAAAAAAAAGAGTAAGAAAACAAAATGGTTGCTGTGAACCCAGCTTTTTTTTTATATTAAAATGTAAAATCTATTGCTTGTCAAAAACGAATGTTATTAAAAGTTTTGCTTAAAATGCTTAAGATTATGGATTCATTAAAACCAATATACACTAAATATAAATATTAAGGAAAACGTAAACAAACAATCAAGGCCTTAACACACATGTTATTTTGTGAATACACAGCGGCGATGAATCAGATAGCAAGGAATTTGGCATGCGAGTGGGCGAGTGACGGCATAAGGGCTAATGCTGTGGCTCCTGCAGTCATTAAAACTCCTTTGATTGAAGCTGTGAGATCCTATTATTCCTTGAAGATCTCTTTTTATTTTGACGATCTTTTAACTTTATATGCATGTCATGATAATTATCTCTAGGCGTTTGATGATGAGTTCAAGAAGGAGATGATATCAAGAGAGCCCTTGGGGCGCTTAGGGAAACCGGAGGAGGTAGCATCGTTGGTGGCATTTCTTTGTATGCCTGCAGCTTCTTATATAACGGGTCAGACCATTTGCGTCGATGGAGGTTTCACTGTGAATGGATTCTCGTATCAGCCACAAGTTTAAACCCAATCACCAAATTAAATACAATTTCAAAGTTTAGTAATAAATTTGAATGCTATAGACTTTGTAGGCTCAATATGATTACTTGGAGCCTATATGTGCTTTTCGTTAGCATCTTTCGTAGGAGTGTCAAAATGGGTCATGGGTCGATTCAATTTGGCTCATGATCCATAACCTTAAAGAATCATTTTTATTTTATTTTAATGGGTTGATGGGTCAAATGGGTCATGAATCAAATGGGTCATAAGTTAAATACGTCAATTTGTAATGGTCATAGGTGACCCGTTGGACCCAATAACTTCATTTAATCATCAACTAATCATCATCATCATGACATCATAACAATATGTCATAACATATTTTTTTTTTCTCAAAAAACCAACAATCTATCATTTTTTGCCAAAACAAGTCCATTATTATTTCTTCAAAATTTACAATTCCACGAGTTTCCCGCCTAAAACACTTTACCGTTATTTTCCTACCAAAAACATGATTTTCTGTCAAAAATGCGGTTTCCACAACTTTTCCGCAAAAATGTAAATCCGTCATTTTCCCGTAAAAAAACTTTATTCCACATTTTTCCGCTAAAACATGATTTCATATTTTCCCGCCAAAAACACGATTTCACATTTTCCCGCCAAAAACGCTATTTCACATTTTCCCGCCAAAAACATGATTTCACATTTTCCCGCCAAAATCGTGATTTCACATTTTTCCGCAAAAACATGATTTCACATTTTCCCGCCAAAACGTAATTCCACATTTTTCCGCCAAAAACAGGATTCCACGTTTTCCCGCCAAAAACAAAAAATGCAATTCTGCGTTTTCCCGTCAAAAACGCAATTCCGCGTTTTTCCGTCAAAAATATGATTCTGTATTGTCCCGCCAAAAACGCGATTTAAAGCTTTCCCGCCAAAAAACGCGATTTCACTTTTTCCCGCCAAAAACACGATTCCGCGTTTTTCTGCCAAAAATGCAATTCCGTAAATTCTCGCCAAAAACGCGATTCCGTGTTTTTCGCCCAAAAACGTGATTTCACGTTTTCCCGCCAAAAACGTTATCCCGCGTTTTTCCGCCAAAACGTTATTCTGTATTTCTACGCCAAAAACGTAATTTTACATTTTCCATCAAAGACATAGTTCAACGAATTCATGACAAATTCACGATAATTAAAGAAAATTTGTTGATTAGTAATAAAAGTACATTATAATATTATTCACCATTTTTAATTTTCTCATTTCAAAATTATTATTGATATTTATTTAAATAAAAAATTTTGATTCATGAATCATCCATTTGATTAATGATTTATGAAATTAGATGTATCATGGGGACCCATAACCCATTACCTATGACCCATTTACACTCAACCCATTAAGATTATAGATGACCCATTTGACCTAATCTTTGGGTAAGTCACTCATTTGTGTAGTCAGACTTAATTTTTCTACCTGCTCCTCAAGGTTTTGCGATCAACAACGTGAGTGCATAAACAACCAAGAGAGAGTTTTAATATAAAAAAATGGTAATATATATATTTTAGAAAGTATATTTTAGAAAGAGTTTGAGGCATAAACTGCGACCCCCAATTCAATGAAAGCTAGAGGGGAATTTGCATAAATCTTAATTGGTTAAAAAGATTATGAGTGATTTTAGAAAATGAGTATTTTTTTCAAATTGATATAAACTTTTTCGGTGTTTTCAGCTAAAAAAATTATTCAAATACTTCAATAGCAATTCAATGTATTTCTTTTAAATAATAATATATTAGGATATTTAGTTTAGTGGTTCGTGATAGTATTGTCGCCATCGTAGAAAAAGATGCTAGAATAGAGTACATGAGAGAATAGCGAACATAAATAATATATTTATTTCTCTTAATCTGATATGTACAAGGCACTACAAATATATATATACAAAATGTTTATTTTTCTTAATCTGATTTGTACAAGGCACTACAAATATACATATATATATATATATATATATACAAAATATAAAATTAGTTGTTGTAGATCTCTAAATGATAAGAGCTGCATGAAATAGAGAGAAGAATATACAAATTCGTCCAAGAAGAAAGAGGAGCTGATGTAGTTAATTTTAGGCAGCATAATAAATGCAAAACATTATTCCAGCAGAGTTGTGAACATTACTCCAACATAGTTGTGTTCGGCAGAGTTGTGAACTTAGCAGACTTATGAATTCAACAGACTTCAACGGTTATATTTCAATATTCCCCCTCAAAATTGGCTGGTGAAGATCAACTAAGTCAATCTTGCCTTGAATGTGGTTGCAAACCTTTGAGTTTGCTGCTTTGATGAAGATGTCCACAAGTTGATCAGAACTTTTTGTGTAGGTCGGATATATGATTCCAAGTTCCACATTCTCACGAATGTGATGGCAATCGATTTCAATGCGCTTGGTGCGTTCATGAAAAACAGAGTTGGAGGAGATATGAATAGCATCTTGTTTGTCACAATGCATGATGATAGGCTGAAGGGTTTTGATTCCAAGATCCAAGAGCCACACCTTAAGCCAAATGAGCTCATCCGTAGTGTCCGCCATAGATCGGTATTCGGCTTCAGTGCATGACCTTGACACCATATTTTGCTTCTTGCTTCTCCAAGTGACAAAATTTCCACCAACAAAAGTGCAGTAGCCTCTAGTTGATTTCGTATCCGTCTTGTCTCCATCCCAATCAGCATCACAGTAGCCCACGATCTCTGTGTGATTGTTCTTCTGCATACAAATGCCCTTGCCCGGAGTTCCCTTTAGTACTTGAGGATCCTTTCCACCATGTTCCATTGATGAATGGTTGGAGCTTGCATATGTTGGATGACCTGGTTCACATCAAAACATAAATCATAACGAGTAATTGTAAGATAAACGAGTTTACCCACAATTCATTGGTATTGTCTGATGTTGCTGTAGAGTTCCCCATCAGGTTCCCCCTCACGATAGTCTTTGTACTTCTCTTTAATATAAGTCTTTGTTGGTTTAGATCCAAGCTTTCATGTTTCACTAAGAATATCAAGGGTGTACTTTATTTGGGATAAGAATAGTCCTTCCAGAGAACGACATACTTCTATGCCAAGAAAGTACTTTAGTTCACCCAAATCTTTAATATCAAAGGCAGATTAAAGAAAGGATTTTGTGTGTTGAATTCCTTCCTTATCATTACCAGAAATGATGATATCATCAACATAGATAAGGACAACGACAATACATGTTTCCCCCTGAATTGTGAAAAGCGAATGATCAACTTCCGACCTTTTAAATATGTTTCCAAGAAGTGTCTTACCTAGCTTGTGATATCAAGCTTTTGGTGATTGCTTTAGGCCGTAAATAGCCTTCTCCAGCTTGAAAACTTTTCCTTTTTCACCTTCAATTCTAGGAGGTGGCAGCATATAAACTTCTTCTTCAAGTTCTCCTTAGAGGAACACATTATTGATATCCATCTGCCATAAATCCCAAGAGAGGTTAGTGGCAAGGGAAATAGCAACGAGTGTAAATGTGTATTTGTAGTGTTTTCCATATGTTTGAGTGTAGCTTTTAGCAACAAGACGAGCTTTATGCCTCTCTATTTCACCATTTTGTGGTACTTAATCGTGAAGACCCATTTGGATCCGACCGGTTTCTTATCTTTAGGAATATCCACCACATTCCAAGTGTGGTCCCTCTTCATAGCTCCATGTTCCTCATTCATAGCCTCTGTCCAAAATTCACTATTCCTCGCTTCTTCATAAGTCTGAGGCCCAATATCCTAGTTAATTTTGTTAAGAAAAGCTTGATGATCAGTAGGCAGATGAGATAAAGAACAATAAGCTTGAATATGATGAGAGATAGCAGAATTATAGCAAAACCGCTTATTGATCAAGTTGGAAGGATCTTTCTTTAGTCTGGTGCTTCTTCTAAGAGGAAGAGGAAAGTCATCTCCATGAATGGATGTCTCCATGGTTTGATCATCATCATTTGTATCAGATTTCTCAGCAAGATTGTCACCATTGTCTTCTTAAGTTTCAGAATCTTTCGAAGAGTCTTGGGAAAGAACTTCATTTTGGTTTTGGCTTTCATTATGATCAGTCACCACCTCTTTTTCTCCATCTTCTGATTCAACATGTTCAGTTTCCACCTCTGTTTCACCATTTTCAAGTTCCTCTTCAGATTGTAATGCATGAGATGGCTGAACCGCGTATGTTCTGTATTCTTTGGGCAAGTTGAGGTTTTCAAGGAGAAACTTAAGGTTGGTAACAAGATTAGAGTGGGAGGATGTCAAGTCTTTTAGATTTTTCATATCCTTTTCTTCATAAAAACCTTTCTCTTCATTAAATTTGACATCTCAGGAGACAAAGGTTCTTCTTTTTCTTGATTGTAGCATTTGTAGCCTTTTTGAGTTGTAGAGTACCCAATAAAGATGCATTTGATGCTTTTTGGTTGAAGCTTGTTTCTCTTGCCAGCTGGAATATGCACATAGAAAACACAACCAAAAACTTTTAGAAAATCAACGGATAGTTTAATGTTGCTTGTGTATTCATCACAATTGTCAGTTCGCAAGGTTTTAAACTTAGCGTTGAATTGAGTTGAGACATAGCTGTGAAAATTAGAAAAAGTTTCAAAGACACGGCCCTTAGAGGGTAAGAGAGTTAGCCAAGTGTACTTAGATTTTTCATCAATAAAAGTAACAAAGTATTTGTACTGATCTCTTATTGCACAAGGAGTAGTCCACACATCAGAATGAATGAGATCAAATCACTTTTTATAAATAGTAGAAGAGTTTGAAAATACAGTTTTGCAATGCTTTCCTAGGATAGCTTCACACTTATCATTCTCAAAAGACACACTAGGAAGTAGAATCTTAAGAGCTTGAGTATCATGATGTCCAAATCTAGCATGCCACATTGAATTATCAACAAAACAGAAGTAGGATTCAGATCTTCAAGAACATATATTGTTGATCCTTCTCCAATCATCTTACCAGACTTAATATCCTGAAACCAAAGATCATTAAAGCTGAATATAGCCAAGCAATCAAGATATTTTGTTGCTTTTTGGACATACAAAAGATTAGAAGTGAATTCAGGCATATTGAATGCTTTAGAGTCCTTGTTAAACAATTTTAGATTTGCAATTCTTTTAACTGGCATCTTATGACCATTTGCAATAATCACATTTCCATTTGCAAGTTTAACGTTATCAATATAATTTGCATCACTGAGCATATGATGAGATGCACTTGAATCAACAATAAGAGGTTTATAAGGTTTGAGGGTTAGTAAGGCAGTACCTGTTGGGCCCAAATTTCGCGCTCAAAGCCCATAACGAATAAACAGGCTAGACAAAGAAG
Organism: Eutrema japonicum; assembly: GCA_030161315.1. Lineage (NCBI taxonomy): Eukaryota > Viridiplantae > Streptophyta > Magnoliopsida > Brassicales > Brassicaceae > Eutrema > Eutrema japonicum. The sequence goes on from BSQW01000013.1 coordinate 16,592,643, forward strand.
GCTCGACCCACGGAAATGTCTCACGGGAAATTTTACGAGCTGAAGTAAGCAAGGCGCGAGATATAACAAATCAACAAGCTGGAAGAACCAAGCACGAGGAAAAGAAGCGAGTTCGTAGGAAGATATGAGCATGCACTCGGCCAATTCAAAACATGGTCAAAAAAATTTACTCCGTATTAAAGACAAAAGATTACAAATTCAATTATATAGTTAATGTGTATAATAATTATGCATGTACGTTTTCAGCTATTATAAGATTGAAACACCAGCCACATTGTAAAGGACCGAATTCTTGGCAAACAAAGCAATATACAACTTTTCACTCAAAATCTTCTAAGTTATTTTCAGGAACATACAACCTGCACGCTGAGAATTGAGGTTGTGAGATTCTGCTCTCAAAATTGGGGGCCGTCAGTGAGGAGGAGCAAAACAATTTCCTTCTCGTAACCTACGAAACTGATCATTTGAAAGAGGATAATGTCGGGCACAACAAGCGCAGCAGCCACTGCTACATTCAGAGTTACAAATACCTCCATTCCACCATCCCAGCTCGACACCATCGCTCCGGTAAGTTCGGATGGGTCAACAAACGTTCTCATTAACACATCGGGAGAGAATGTCATGACTGGGACCAACGAAAATGTTGATCCTTCGGGACCTGCAGTCTTAAACCATCCGACTCCAGATCAAATAGCTGAGATCCGGAACCTGATATCGGTTCTCATAGAACATAATCGCCTAATGGCAACTCGCCAAGACGACCTCGAAAGAGCGGCTCGGACAGGCGCTATCGGGCAGTTTGCCCTCCCATCTGGGACACAATCCCCGTTTGCACCGGGAGAAGGAGGGCTAATGTTTACACCTCCACCAGTAACGAGTCTAAACTTTTCCGATATCGATGCCTCGACCAGCAGAATGGTCGGCTCAGCAACCAACTCGCGGTTCAGCTCAATAATATCGGACCCTGTATTCACTCTTTCCACGATCCAGACCGCAGAAGGAGGGATTTCATCAATTGCGACCTTCACAGGAGTAGGACGGATCTCAGACTGATTAGCCGGTCAGGATCGTCCTGTGAACGCTAATGAAGTTGAAACTCGAGACAATCCCGAGGTCGAAACGCGACCTGAAAATGAGGTCAGAAACCGTGCCCAGCACGCTGAAGGGTCCCTGCTCTTATCCCCGGGCAACAACAAGAATGGTCTGGGACCCAGCGTCTCACATGGTTTTAAATCAATTTATAAATACTATGAAGAAACCAGTGCCGAGTTTCAGCGGATGAGATCGCAGGTCCATGCAGCTCTGAGCTCAGCACCTGAAATAGATCGGGTGATTGTTGAAGTCAATCAAACCCCGTTCACCTCATGGATTGCAACCCCCCAGCTCGGTGATGTCGGAAACATCTGATTCCCCCAGTATAACGGAGAAACCGACCCCAAGGCATTTATGAGAAGTTTCAAATTAGTCTTCTCAAGGGTGCGACTACTCGGGAGCGACCTCGAGTCAGCACGCTGTTGTTTCTTTGCCAAAAATCTAACGGATTCGGCCCTGGAATGATTCACCTCCCTGAAGCCGAATTCGATCACCCAGCTTCAGGCAGCATTCTTGAAGCAATATTCGGTACTTATCCAGATCGAGACCTCGGAGGCCGATCTATGGATACTTACTCAAAAGCCATATGACTCTTTGCGGAAGTACATTGACAGTTTTAAGGCCGTTAAGGCAAAAATTGCCGATCTACATAACCCAACAGCCTTGAAAGCCCTTCAAAACGGACTGCTAAAAACCTCAAAATTCTTTGAGGAGCTCACAGTCTGGGAGCCGGTATCGCTAGATGATGCGCTACACCGTGCATCGCGCTAGATTATTCTCGAGGAGGTAGGTGCAGCTCAATCGAAGTAGCAGGCACCCGCAATCTTGGGTAAGCAAGCTCAGACGACAAACTCCCAAAGACCTAAAACATTTGGGAAGAAATACTCCCAAGACCAAAGACAAGGTCAGGGGTTGCATTCGTACTCAATAAGAAGCCCACCTCATAACAGATTCGCAAGTGGTGTGATTTTCATAAAATCAACGGTCATTCGACTAAGGAGTGCTACAAGGTGAAGAAGCAGCTCGCTACGAAATTCGCAGCAGGAGAGCTGGGCAATGTCGAGCTGGAGAAACCCCCTCCAAGGAAGAACTACTATCCAACTCGAGATGACGAAAGGCGAGATCGCCCATCTAAGGATGATCGAAAGCGAGAACGCTCATCCGAGGATGCAACGAGGCGAGATCCCCCTAAGGATAAGGAGACGGATATACCTCCTCCCAACGTGAAGAAAAGAATTAATTTCATTCATGGAGGATTCCAGTTGTGTCGCAACTCCGTGAATTCGATCAAGACACATCAACGGAGGGTAACACTGACATACGCGACATAATTCCATTCAAGGGACCTGACACGCAAATATCGTTATGGGAGAGCGAGGCCATTGAACTAGATTCTCCTCATGATGATGCTTTCCTAATCATGCTGGAAGTGGGTGGATGCGAGCTCACCAAGATGCTCGTGGACACCTTGAGTTCCGTAGAACTCATCCTCCTAAGTGTTATTAGGGAAATGGGCATACCAGATCACAAAATCGAAGGGGGATAAGATGATGTTAACCGGTTTTTCCGGGAAAACAACGTTATCCCTCGGAACAATAAGACTCCGTGTAATAGCAGCTGGAGTAAGGAGGATGGTAGAATTCACAGTGATAGATATGCCGGCCCCATTCAATGCCATCCTGGGCAGAACGTGGATACATTCGATGAGAGTTGTATCCTCAACTCACCATCAATGTATAAAATTCCCTACCCAGCATGGAATCGCAACAGTGAAGTGGAGTAAAAAGGCATCCAGAGTATGATATATGTGAGGTTTCCAGATAGCAAAGGAAACCACATTATAGCAATTACAGCGTGAGGATGAGCTCGCAGATCGCCTGGCCAGATAGAAGAGTGGCCCAGGCTCCATCGGACCTCGCAAGAACTTTTCCAAAAAAGTCATGGTCAACGAGTCTCATCCTAATAAGAAGGTAGGAATTGGATCTGACCTCTCCAGGGGGTCAAAAAGACCAATTAATAGACTTCCTTAAAGAAAATATCGGTTCATTTGCATGGACAACATCCAATATGCCTGGTATCGATCTAATCATCATCTCACATGAGCTAAATGTAGACCCAAATCACAAGCCAGTGCGCCAAAAGCGTCGAAAATTTGGACCTGACAAGACCGAGGCTGTTAATAGCGAGGTCACCAGGTTGCTAAGTGTTGGATTCATCAAGGAGGTCAAATATCCCGACTGGCTAGCAAACCCAGTCGTGGTAAAAAAGAAAAATGGTACATGGCGAGTGTGTGTGGATTTTACGGATCTGAATAAATCATGTCCTAAGGATAGTTTCCCACTACCTCACATTGACCGGTTAGTGGAAGCTACCGCAGGGCACCAGCTCCTCAGCTTCATGGATGCGTTTTCGGGATATAATCAAATAAAAATGAACCCTGAAGACCAAGATAAGACATCCTTCATCACAGAATAAGGAACGTACTGTTATAAAGTAATGCCATTAGGCCTCAAAAACGCAGAAGCGACCTACCAAAGACTTATGAACAAGATGTTTGCCAGCCTCCTGGGCAAGTCAATGGAGGTCTACATTGATGATATGTTGGTTAAATCTTTGAAAGAAGAAGACCACATAAGTCAACTAGGGGAATGTTTCGACTTACTGAATAAGTATGGGATGAAACTAAATCCCTCAAAGTGTACCTTTGGGGTTGCCTCGGGTGAATTCCTAGGTTACATAGTAACCCAAAGAGGAATAGAAGAAAACCCCAAACAAATCAGCGCGTTCTTTGAAATGCAACATCCGAGATCGGCAAAAGAGGTGCAGAGACTGACAGGCTACATTGCTGCTCTAAACCGGTTTATTTCCAGGTCAAGTGATAAATGTCTCCCCTTTTATCAATTGTTAAAAGGGAACAAAAAAAATCATTTGGGATGATAAGTGTGGGGAAGCCTTTAAGCAACTAAAAGCATACCTCTATGAAACCCCCATTCTTTCAAAACCATTTGAGGGAGAACCCCTCTACCTGTACGTAGCAATCTCTAAGGCCGCGGTAAGTGGCGTCCTCGTAAGAGAGGAGCGAGCTGAGCAAAGAACGATCTACTACGTAAGCAAGTCCCTGGTGGACGCCGAAACCAGGTACCCACGAATGGAAAAATTGGCCTTGGCAATAGTAGTGTCAGCTCGCATGCTCAGGCCATACTTCCAGTCACACTCTATCATAGTGATTGTGAGAGCAGAATCTCACAACCTCAATTCTCAGCTTGCAGGTTGTATGTTCTTGAGAACGACTTAGAAAATTTAGAGAAAAAGTTTGTATATGGCTTTGTTTGCCAAGAATTCGGTGCTTACATTGTAGCTGATATTCGAAACTTATACAAGCTCCAAAAAATGTAACCGCTTGGTCATAATTATACGTATTAAATACAGACTTAAATTTGTAATCTAAGTTTTTATTGCTGAGCTTGATCCTGAGGTTTTGAGTTAATATGTTTGACTTCCAAGACGGGACTTCCTACTCCCAGCGACCTCGCCTTTTCTTGCGTGCTCGGTTTCATCCAGCTTGTAGGCCTGTTCTGCCAGATCTTACTGTGAGCTGGGCCTTCTTCATTAGATCTGTTTATTCAAGCTGGACCTAGAGCGTGAGATTTGGGCCCAACAGTTGCCCCCAAGGATCTTTATTGTCTTGTCAATAAAGATGTGGTGCTGCGATCTCGGGTTTTGATTGATCTCCTGGTTGATGCAATCTCACAATCTCGGATCCTTGACTGATTTTTTGGTTGATACGATCTCACAATATCGGATCCTTGATTTATTTCATGCTTGCACGGACCCCGAGTTTGCAGGGATCCTACAGTAAATACATTTTTTTTTTTGAAATGAAGTGAGTGGGCGAGTGGGTGACATGTATAAATGAACGGTTCTTGCTGTTTCAACTTTCCACGTCGCCTCAACTTCCCACTTGCCAAGGTAATGATGTCTTCTCTTTCTTCCTTTTTTATATTATTTCCATTCCTTATCGCCTTTAGTTAAGCAATCTTTTTCCTTTTTTCACTTTTAACCGAGATACCTCTGTGAAAAGTGTTTCTTCCATTGTAATCGGTTCATTTCCCTCCTTCTCCCTCGATTTCTATACTTTTCTGCGATGGCCTCTCCCTCTCAGCTGGGTGCTTCTCTCCCCCTCGCTGATCATTTCGATTCTCACTCGAGGAGTACAATTTCATCCGCCGAGCTCGCAAATATTTCCTCTTTATGCGGAATTGATATAGGCGATCTCCTTATCCCGTCGGCTGATTGTTCTATGGAAAGTCCTCCGGAGGGTTACGCGTGTGGTTATACCGCGTTCTTCCTGAGATGCCGCCTCACCTTTCCCATCCAGGCGGCTATTTCCGACATTATCGGTGACCTCGGGCTCGCCCTTCCTCAACTTATGCCCAGTGCGATGAGAATCCTTGTCGCACTCTGGGTGTGTTCGAGGGCATCTGCGGTGATATTTGACACCGAGGTTTTCTGCCAGCTCTTTAATGTCAAGGCGAACTCGCATCTTCGCGGAACTTACTATTTCCCGGCGAAGGTTAATCGATCCATTTTTAAATTCAATGTGAGGGATGATAAATGGTGGGAACAGTGGTTCTTTTTCAGAATTTCCAGGCCATCCGGTGAGGGGGAGTCAATACTCCGGCATTCCTGGGCTCAGATTACTGGTTAGCGTGAACCCTAGGGAGCCGGCTTGAGTATTCATCTTTGTTTACTTTGTTCTGATTTAACTTTTCCTTTTTGCAGAATCCATCGATTCTTCAAAAACGGTGACAGCTGAGGTTCAACATATCGTCAATCTTATCAAGGAGGAGAGCTCTGACTGGAAGCGTTTCTCCCTCGATAGGATTCAACAGGCTCGTGAACGCCGAAATCCCGGGCTATCTGTTGCAGCTGCTCTCCTGCTCATAGGTTTATATGCATATATATTTATGTTTTGATTTTCGGATAGTGAGTTTTTCCTCATTTAGATTGTCCTCGTTGGACTTCGCAGATTCTCGATCTCCCTCTCCCCCGCCTCAAGTTCAAGTTCCGGCCCCGGATCTATCTATTATTCCGAGACTCGAGGCTGTTGCTAAAGATTTAGCTCGCGTTGAGGTTGATCCTCCGGCTGGTTCTCAGGTGCCGGACACTGACCTTGCTACCTCCCAGATTGATCTGACTCGCAGCGACAGCTCTTCCGAGTCCAACAAAATGGTTCCTAAGAAGCCTCAACGCCTTTCATACATGGAGAGGATGCGACTGCGTCCTGCCCCGATGCCAGCTGGTGCTCTTGACAAAAAGGTCCAGGAGGCCCTTGGCAAATCTGCCCGTGCTGAGACCTCGCAGCATGAAGATCCCAAAAAGGACGATCATCATGAGTCCGCGACTGATCATGGCGATGGTGGCAACTTGCCAATGGGTGGTGATGATGAAGCTGCTCAACAAGATATGGGAGCTAAGAGCTCTCATAAGTCAATCTCCAGGGTGTCTTCTACGGATCCCAGCCATTCTACGGAGCATCAATCTCGTTTTAAGCGATCTCGTGGCGATGGGTTTGAAGACAAGGAAACATCAAGGAGGCGCGTGGCACCTCGTTCTCAGGGTGGTGGAGGCAGTTCTTTGAATGCCTTTAGGTTCGATTTTGATGGTCCTGAAGCAATCGTTGAGAACTGCTCCCAGCTTACGAATCTTTTTAGGCGTGTTAGGCCTTCCTCCTGCTTCTTGCCATCCCTTAGGAACATGAAGAATCCTGAGAGCTATATCCAGTTCGCGAATGCGATGGGTCAGGTAGCTTCGGCTATCCTTATTTTTATTTTTATTGCTTTGTTTCTTCTTTGCTGAATTTTCGAGCATTCTGCTGGTTAACTCATTTGAGCAGGATCTTCGTTCTGCTACCCAGCCCGAGGAGGTGGAGAGGGCAGCTATGACCAGTGCCGACCTCATTTCTGAACGGGATGAGCTGGTGAGGATAATTACTCGAAATGAAGAGAAGATGGCTGAGATCACCCTTTTGGAAAGTCAGGTTAAGGACCAAGCTGTTTTGGCCAAGAGATGGGAAGATTCTGCTCGGGAGGCTCAAGCTCGGGTTTCTATGCTGGAGAAATTAGGTGAGGAATTGAAGGTGGATCTCCGCGTTGCCGAAGGGCTAGCTGGGACTGCTGAGTTTGGCTTGCGCTCAGCCAGTGAGAGTATAGTAGGCTTAAGAGTCCAGATTAAGAAGGTTACAGAGGATTCGAAGAAGCTTGCCAAGAGGCAGAAAGAGATGGTGAAGAAAGCTGAAAAGGCTGCGAGGAGGGAGATATCAAAACAATATCGCACCATTCTTTTGGGGATAAAGGATAAATGGGAGAAGAAGAAAATCGAGGTCGACACCGAGACTCAGATTATGGAGTGTAAATCCAACATCCTTCTTCTTGATGATATTATCAACAAGACCATCAACGATTTTGAGGCTGAAAAAAGGGTATTCAGGTTGAGAATCTGAGGTTGGACGCGGAGCTTGCCATCGTTCATGTATCAGATTTTTCTCTGGGTAAACTTGACATTCCACAGGTATCTGATGATTCGGTTAAGCTGCATGCTGGGCCGAGTGCACAATTAAGTGATCAGCCGGACTTTGGTTCTCAGGAGCTTAGGAAGGAGTTCCCACTGCCCTTGGATCAACATGCCCCAGAGGATAAACCAGCTGAACCTGCCTGCTAAAGACTCCTTTACTCTTTTCATCCTTTGTTGTTCATCGAACTTGTTGCCTGGGGAGGCTTTTAAACCCGTTTCTGTTTGTTGTTGAACTTGTTATGCCTTGATGGGCTTTTTGGTTTGAACTTATGCTCCTTTGAGGAGGCTTTAATTATTTTGATTTTTCTTTAAAAGATCTTCTTTTTGAGTGCTTTTTGCCATTTAGAGGCTGATTTTTATATCGGAGGCAGTTTTTTTAACCAAAGATCCAGGTCGTTTAGAGACCTTGCTTCCAGGTCGTTTAGAGACCATGAGAGCTGACCAGGCGATTTTATGACGCAAGGTCGAAACCGTTTAGAGGCGGGCATGCAACCTGAACAGTTTAGACGTGGATGTTGTTGTCATTTAGAGACTGAGGAGGTTGTGACCTTGCAATTTAGACGCAAAGTCGAGTCATGCTAGCTGGTAGCATGCTCTAGCTCGTAAGGCTGTTCATTGATGGGTAAAGCTTTTAGCTTGTAAAGTAGGAGTTCGAGTCGCCAAGCTGCATTTAACAGGTTTGATGGGAGAGAGATTTTTTTATTTTAATAGATGTAACCTTGTGGGGTTGCATACATACCCTAAGGAGGGATCAAGCCTTCCGTAGTTCGATTTTTACAAGTGCCTTTTTAATGATAGTACTTCTTTAAATTCATGGCATTCCATGAGCTCCTCTCGGGTGTGTTATCGTGCACCCTGACGAGCTTGTATACGCCGTTCTTTACTATCTCGGAAATTTGGTATGGACCTTCCTAGTTGGTGCCCAATTTTCTAGCATTCCTTTCTCTTGATGTTTCGTAGGTTTTTCGTAGGACGAGCTCGCCGACTTGAAATCTTCGATGTTTGACCTTTGAATTGTAGTAGCGTGATGCTGCGTGCTGATAGTTTTGAAGATTGACGAGTGCTCTATCTCGACGCTCATCGATGACATCGAGAAGCATTTCGTTATTTAGTTCCTCGTTCACGGGACACATATCTACTCTCATGATGGGAACTGCGACCTCGGCGGGGACCACGGCCTCAATTCCATAAGCCAAGGAGAATGATGTTTCTGAGGTTGCTTTGCAAGGTGAGGTCCGACAGGCCCATAGTACTCCAGGGAGCTCGTCGGACCATTTTTGCTTTTTAGCATCCAGTCGTTTTTTTAGATTGCTCAATATTAGCTTATTTGCTGCCTCGGCCTGCCCGTTGCCCCGAGGGTAACGTGGAGTCGAGGTTGTTAGCCGTATTCCGTGATCTCCGCAGAACTCGAGGAACTGATTTGAGATGAACTGTGAACCGTTATCGGTTACAATCTCATACGGGACTCCGTGTCGGCAGACAACGTTTTGCCATACGAATTCCTGTACATGGTTTGCTTTAATTTGCTGGAAAGCTCCAGCCTCTATCCATTTGGTGAAGTAGTCAGTGAGGACGAGTAGGAAGCGACACCTCCTTTTTCCTGAGGTTACCATGGGTCCTACTATATCCATAGACCACCTCATAAAGGGGTATGGAGATGAGATAGAAGATAAGCTTTAAGTAGGCTGATGCAATGTGGGAGCACGCCGTTGGCATTTATCGCATGCTTTAGAATGTTGTTCGCAATCAGCGACCAAGGTGGGCCAAAAGTATCCTTGCATTTTGATCCTGATGGTTAATGCCCTTCCTCCTGAATGGCTGCCACACGAGCCTCTGTGTACTTCTGATAATATCGTAACAGCTTCGAACCTGGGGACGCATGCTAGGTAGGGGCCGTTCATACTTCTCTTGTAAAGGCGAGGGCTGATTATACAATATCTTGAAGCTATGGTTTTGAGCTTGCGAGCTTCCCACTTGCTGGGGGGATCCTCTCCCCCCCCCCCTCATTGTATTATATAATTACTACTCGCCAGTCAGCTCTTGCAATCATTTTTTCGCGAAGGGTAATATGCCTGGCGTAACGCGGGGCCTGCTCCGGGTCCTCAGCTTATCCTATTTCGGGAGGGAGGTCGTCCATTATTGGGGCTAGTACTATGTCCAACTCCATATTATCATTGTCTATTTCCATTAAATCCTTGATTTCTTTATCGATTTTAATGCTTGGTTTTTCAATTCCTTCCACCAGAATCACTCTTTTTACAAATGGATTTGAGGTTGATGCCAGAGCTGCCAGTGCGTATGCGATCGTGTTTTCACCTCGCGGTATTCGCGTCAGGCTGAAGACTTCGAATCGCTTGACTAGCTCGTCGACTATTGCTAGATAGGATTCCATCCTGCTATCTCTGGCTTCGTATTCTCCATGAAACTGACTTGTAATGAGCTGGGAATCGCTGAACACGTTTAGGTTGCGTATTCCTATTCCTGCTGCGAGTTGGAGACCTGCTATTAAAGCCTCGTACTCGGCTTCGTTATTCGATGCCGAGAATCCGAGTCTGAAGGACTGTTCCACGATCTCATTTGTTGGAGATACTAGGTGGAGTCCAACACCTGCCCCCTGTTTTGAGGAGGCTCCAATGACGTAAAGCTGCCAGGTTTCAGAGCTTGTTTCGGTCACCTGGTTATTAGATGTAAGCTAGATGATGAAATCAGCTAACACATGTGCTTTGGCGCTAGTCCGAGGTCGATATTCGATATCGTATTCGCTTAGCTTGATGTCCCATTTGGCTAGCTTGCCGTACTGGCTGGGGCTGTGCAATACTGTGCGTAGTGGTTGTGTCATCATTACTATGATAGGATGTGACTGAAAATACGGCATGAGTTTGCGAGCTGAGATTACTACTGCCAAAGCCAGTTTTTCCATTCGTGGATACCTGGTTTCAGCGTCCACTAGGGATTTGCTCACGTAGTAGATTGGTTTCTCCTCAGCTCGTTCCTCTCTTATGAGGATGCCATTTATTGCGGCCTCGGAGATCGCCACGTATAGGTAAAGCGGCTCTCCCTCGATTGGTTTTGACATAATGGGGGGCTCGGAGAGGTACGCCTTTAGCTGCTTAAAAGCTTCCCCGCACTTGTCATCCCAGATGAACTTTTTGTTTCCTTTTAGCATTTGGTAAAAAGGGAGGCATTTATCAGTCGACCTGGAAATAAATCGATTTAGTGCAGCAATGCGGCTTGTCAGCCTTTGCACCTCCTTTACCGAGCTCGGAGGTTGCATTTCCAAGAATGTGCTGATTTGTTTGAGATTTGCTTCTATTCCTCTTTGAGTTACTATGTAACCTAGGAACTCACCTAAAGAAACCCCGAAAGTGCACTTTTAGAGGTTCAGTTTCATCACATACTTGTTTAGTAAGGTGAAAAATTCCTCCAGCTGACTTATGTGGTTTCCCTCTTTCAAAGATTTAACTAGCATGTCGTCAATGTAGACCTCCATTGACTTACCCAGGAGGCTGGAAAACATCATGTTCATAAGTCTTTGGTAGGTTGCTCCCGTGTTTTTAAGGCCAAATGGCATCACTTTATAACAGTACGTTCCTCGTTCTGTTATGAAGGATGTCTTATCTTGGTCCTCAGGGTTCATTTGTATTTGATTATACCCTGAGAACGCATCCATAAAGGTGAGGAGCTGGTGCCCTGCGGTAGCTTCCACCAGCTGGTCGATGTGAGGCAGTGGGAAGCTATCCTTAGGACATGTTTTGTTCAGATCTGTGAAATCCGCACACACTCTCCAGGTGCCATTTTTCTTCTTCACTACGACTGGATTCGCTAGCCAATCGAGATATTTCACCTCCTTGATGAATCCAACGCTTAGCAACCTGGTGACCTCGCTGTTACCAGCTTCGGTCTTATCAGGTCCGAATTTCCTACGCTTTTGTCATACTTGTTTGTGATTCGGATCCACATTGAGCTCGTGCGAGATAATGCTTAGATCGATTACGGGCATATCAGCTGTTGTCCATGCGAATGAGTCAGAATTTTCTTTGAGGAATGTTATTAGTTGATCCTTTTGAGCCTTGGAGAGCTCGGACCCAATTCCTTCCTTCTGGTCAGGATGAGACTCGTTTACCACAACTTTCTCGATAAAGTCTTTGCGATGTCCGATGAAGCCTGGACCACTCTTCTTTTTGGTCATACGATATGCGAGCTCATCCTTACGTTGTAGTTGATATATGGCGCTTTCCTTTGCTATCTGGAAGCCTGCCATGTAACACATTCTGGATTCCTTTTGACTCCCCTTAACTGTTGCCATTCCATGCTGGGTAAGGAATTTTATGCATTGATGGTAGGTTGAAGATACAGATTTCATTGAATGTATCCAGGTTCTTCCCAGGATGGCATTGAACGGGGTTGGCCTATCTATCACCGTGAATTCGACCATTCTTCTTACTCCGGCTGCTATTACAGGGAGTCTTATTGTTCCGAGAGATAATGTGGTTTCCCTAGAGAAGCCGGTTAACACCATCTTATTCTCCTCGATTTCGTGATCCGGTATATCCATTTCCCTAAGAACACTTAGGAGGATGAGTTCTACAGAACTCCCTATGTCCACGAGCATCATAGTGAGCTCGTATTCACCCGCTTCTAGCATGATTAGGAGAGCATCATCATGTGGGGAATCTAGCTCGATGGCCTCACTTTCCTAGAACGAGATTTGTGTGTCAGGTCCCTTGACCGGGGTCTTGTCCCGTACGTCGGTATTCACCCTCCGTTGATGTTTCTTAATCGAATTCACGGAGTTGCGACACAGCTGGGATCCTCCGTGAATAAAGTTAATTCTTTTCTTCGTGCTGGGGGGAGGTCGGTCTGTCTCATTGTCTTTGGGGGGATCTCGCCTCGTCGCATCCTCGACTGAGCGTTCTCGCTTACGATCGTCCTCAGATGGGCGATCTCGCCTTTCATCGTCTCGAGCCGGGTAATAGTTCTTCCTCGGAGGAGGTTTCTCCAGTTCGATTTTACCCAGCTCTCCTGCTGCGAATTTGGCGGCGAGCTGCTTCTTCACCTCATGGCACTCCTCGGTCGAATGACCTTTGATTTTATGAAAATCACACCACTTGCTGGGATCGTAAGGCTTGAATCTGTTATGAGGTGGGTTTCTTACTGAGTACGAATGTATCCCCTGATTTTTCTTTGATCTTGGGACTCTTTTTTTCCTGGACTTTTTAGGTCCTTGGGAGTTGGTCATCTGAGCTGGCTTAGTCGAGGTTGTGGGTGCGTGATGCTTTGTTGGAGCTGCACTTGCTTCTTCGAGAATAATCGAGCGTGAAGCTCGGTGCAGCGCGTCATCTAGCAACACGGGTTCCTGAACTGTGAGCTCCTCATAGAATTTTGAGGTTTTTAACAATCCATTTTGAAGGGCTTTAAGGGCCGTTGAGTTATGTAGATCGTCGATTTTTGCCTTTACGGTTTTAAAACTGTCGATGTACTTCCGCAACGAGTCACCTGGCTTTTGAGTAAGTACCCATAGATCGGCCTCCGAGGTCTCGATCTGGATAACTACCGAATATTGCTTCAAGAATGCAGCTTGAAGTTGTCAATTGAGTTTGGTTTCAGGGAGGTGAACCAATCCAGGGCCGAATCTGTTAGATTTTCGGCGAAGAAACGGCAGCGTGCTGATTTGAGGTCGCCCCCGAGTAGTCGCACCCTCGAAAAGGCAAATTTGAAACTTCTCATAAATGCCTTAGGGTTGGTTTCTCTGTTATATTTGGGAAATCGGATATTCCCGACATCGCCGAGCTGGGGGCTTGCAATCCGTGAGGTGAATGGGGTCTGATTGGCTTCATCAATCACCATGTCTATCTCATGTGCTGAGCTTTAGAGCGGCATGGACATGCGATCTCATCCGCGGAAGTTCGGCACTAGTTTCTTCATAATATTTCTTGATCGATTCAAATCCATGTTAGCGGCCGAGTCCCATATTGTTTTCGTTATCGCCTGGGAGGCGGAGCAGGAATTCTCCAGCGGGCTTGGTATGGTTGCTGATTCCATTCTCAGGTCGCACTTCGATCTCGGGATTATCCCGAGGCTCGATTTCGTTGGCGTTCCCAGAGCGATCTTGACCGATTAGTAGGGTTGAGGTCGGATCCACTCCCGGGAGGGTCGCAATTGGCGTAGTTCATCCTTCCGTGATCTGGATCGTGGAATGACTGAATATGGGGTCCGATATCATCGAACTGAACCGTGAGGTGGTGGCTGAGACAACCATTCTGCTGGTCGAAGCATTGATATCGGAAAAGTTCAGCCTCGTCACCGGTGGAGGCGGGAATAACAATCCTTCCTGCCCAGAGGCAAAAAGGGATTGTGTCCCAGGTGGGAGGGCAAACCGCCCGATGGCGCCTACCCGAGCCGTTCTTTCGAGGTCATCTTGGCGAGCTGCCATTAGGCGATTCTGTTCTATGAGAAACGATATCAAATTCTGGATCTCAGCTATTTGATTCGGAGCCGGCTGGTTTAAGGCTGCATGTCCCGAAGGATCAGCAGTGTCGTTGATCCTAGTCGTGATACTCGCTCCCGAGGTGGTAATGAGAACGTTTGTTGTTCCATCCACGTTTGCCGGAGCGATGTCGTCAGGCTGGGTTAGTGGGATGGAGGTATCTATAACTCCAGATGAAGTGGTGACTGTGGCATTTGTCGTGTCCACCATTACCTTCTTTCGAGAGATCGGTTTCGTAGGTTATAAGGAGGAAATTGTTTTGCTACTCCCCTCCGACGGCGCCAAATTGTGAGAGCAGAATCTCACAACCTCAATTCTCAGCTTGCAGGTTGTATGTTCTTGAGAACGACTTTGAAAATTTAGAGAAAAAGTTTGTATATTGCTTTGTTTGCCTAGAATTCGGTGATTACATTGTATCTGATATTCGAAACTTATACATGCTCCAAAAAATGGAACTGCTTGGTCCTAATTATACGTATTAAATACAGACTTAAATTTGTAATCTAAGTTTTTATTGCTGAACTTGATCTTGGGATTTTGAGTTAATATGTTTGACTGCTGAGACGCGACTTCCTGTTCCCAGTGACCTCGCCTTTTCCTGCGTGCTCGGTTTCATCCAGCTTGTAGGCCTGTTCTACCAGATTTTACTGTGAGCTGGGCCTTCTTCATTAGATCTGTTTATTCAAGCTGGGCCTAGAGCGTGAGATTTAGGCCAAACAGTGATGACAACACAGCCATTGCGAATAGTGCTACATAGTCCCAGCCAATCCGGTAGGCTAGCCAAGTGGGCTATTGAGTTGAGTGAGTATGATATTGAGTATCGACCTCGAACTAGCGCCAAGGCGCAAGTATTAGCAGACTTTGTCATCGAACTTGCAGTTAGCAGCGAGATGACTGAGTCAAGCTCTGGAACCTGGCTACTCTACGTGGACGGAGCTTCCTCGAAACAGGGTGCAGGCGTCAGAATCCACCTTGTATCCCCGACCAACGAGGTTGTAGAACAGTCTTTCAGGCTCGGTTTCTCAACATCAAATAACGAAGCCGAGTACGAGGCTTTAATAGCAGGTCTCCGACTCGCAGTTGGAATAGGAATACGCAACTTGAGTGAATACAGCAATTCTCAGCTCATTACAAGTCAGTTCCTTGGAGAATATGAAGCTAGGGATAGCAGAATGGAATCCTATCTAGCTATAGTCCACGAGCTAGTCAAGCGGTTCGAAGTCTTCAGCCTGACGCGGATCCCGCGAGGTGACAACACTATCGCGGACGCATTGGCAGCTCTCGCCTCGACCAGTAGAAGGAATCGAAAAACCTAGCATTAACATCGAAAAAGATGTTGAAGATTTAATGGAAATCGATGTCGACAATATGGAGCTGGATGTATTGGTGGCCCCAATAGAGGATGACCCTCCTCCTAGAATAGGGGAAGCTGATGACTCGGACCAAGCTCCGCTTGACGCCAGGCATGATTCCCTCCACGAAAAATGGTTGCGATAACTGATTGGCGAGCAGCGATTATACAATACATTGAGGGGGTGAGCCCCCCCCCCCCCCCCCCTAGCAAGTGGGAAGCCTGTAAACTCAAAACCATAGCTTCAAGATATTGTAAAATCGATTCTCGCCTCTAAAAACGAAGCATGAGTGGCCCCTACATGGTGTGTGTCCACGGAATCAAAAATTTCACAATTATGCTGTAAGTTCACGGGGGCTCATGTGGCAGTCATTCAGGAGAAAGGGCGTTAGCCATCATAATCAAGAGACAAGGGTATTTTTGGCCCACCCTGGTAGCTGTTGCGAAGAACACTCTAAAGCATGCGACAAATGCCAACGGCATGCTCTCACATTACATCAGCCTATTGAACATTTGTCTTCCATCTCATCTCCATACCCTTTATGAGGTGGTCTATGGACATAGTATGACCTCTGGTAACCTCGGGAAAAAGGAGGTGTCGCTTCATGCTCGTTCTTACTGACTACTTCGATAAATGGATAGAAGCAGGGGCTTTCCAACAGATTAAAGCAAACCACGTGGAAGAATTCATATGGCAAAATATAGTTTGCCGGCACGGAGTCCCATATGAAATCGTAACCGATAACGGTTCACAATTCATTTCAAATCGGTTCCTCAAATTCTGTGAAGACCACAAAATCAGGCTGACAACTTCGACTCCACGTTACCCTCAGGGCAACGGATAGGCCGAGGCAGCAAACAAACTGATATTGAGTAATCTCAAAAAACGATTGGACGCTAAAGAGGAAAAATGGTCTGACGAACTCCCATGAGTGCTATGGGCCTGTCGGACCTCACCTCGTAAAGCAACCTCAGAAACACCATTCTCCTTGGCTTATGGGATTGAGGCCATGGTCCCTACCGAGGTCGCAGTTCCCAGCTTAAGGGTAGATATATTCCCCATAAATGAGGAACTAAATAACCAAATTCTTCTCGACCAGCTCGATGTTATCGACGAGCGTCGAGATCGAGCACTCGTCAATCTTCAAAATTACCAACACGCATCAGCGCGTTATTATAATTCAAAGGTCAAACAACGATGATTTCGAGTAGGCGAGCTCGTCCTACGAAAAGTATATGAAATTACTAAGGAAATGAATGCTAGAAAACTGGGCACCAACTGGGAAGGTCCATACCGGATCTCCGAGATAGTAAAGAACGGCGTGTACATGCTTGTCAGGGCGCACGACAACACACCTGAACATAACTCGTGGAACGCTATGAACCTGAAGAAATATTACCATTAAAACAAAATACATCTGTAAAGTCGAACTACGAAAGGCTTGATTCGTCCTTAGGGTACGTAGGCAACCTCACAAGGGTACAACTATTGAAATAAAAAAATCTTCTCTTAAGCCTGCTAAAAGTAGCCTGAAATTTCTCAACTTCTATCTACAAGCTAAAAGCTTTACTTCATAAATGAACAACCTTACGAGCTAGAGCATGCTACCAGCTAGCATGACTCGACTTTGCGTCTAAATTGCAAGGTCACAATCTTTCTAGTCTGTAAATGACAACAACCTTTACGTCTAAACTGTTTAGGTTGCATGCCTGCCTCTACACGGCTTCGACCTTGCGTCTTAAAGTCGCCTGGTCAGCTCCCGAGGTCTCTAAACGACCTGGGAACAAGGTCTATGAACGGCCCGGATCTTTGGTTGAAAGACTACCTTTGATCCATTGAAAAATTTCAGCCTCTAAATGTCGGAAATAATAAGTAATTCTAAAAGCGAAAGATTCTTAAAAAAAGTGAAATTAAAGCCTGCATGAAAGGAGCATAAGTTCAACATGAAAAAGGACCCCCTCGGGCATTAAAAGTCCAACAACAAATGGGTTTAAAGGCCTCCCCATGCACCAAGTTAAAAAGACAAAAAGATTGAAAACAAGAAAGTCTCTAGCTGGTAGGGTCAACCGGCTTACTTGCTGAGACAGGCTGGTCCGTTGGCAATGGGAAATCCCCCCTAAGCTCCTGAGAACCAAGGTCCAGTTGATCACTTAGTTGTTGAACGCTCGGCCCAACAGGTAAAGTAACCGAATCATCGGATACCTGCGGAAGATCGAGTTTACCCAAGGAAAGATCAGATACCTGGACGATGGCGAGCTCTGGATCCAACCTCAGTTTCTAAGCTTCAATACCCTTCTTCTCAGCCTCAAAGTCATTGGTAGTCTGATTAATAGTTTCATCGAGAAGAATGATATTGGACTTACACTCCATGATCTAGGTCTCGGTGTCAACCTCGATCTTCTTCTTCTCAAATTTATCCTTTATACTCAGCAGGATGGCGTGGTACTGCTTGGACATCTCCCTCCTCGCTGCCTTCTTCACCATATCCTTTTGCTTCTTGGCAAGCTTCTTTGAGTCCTCCTTAACTTTCTCAACCTGGACCCTAAGACCGAATATACTCTCGCTGGCAGAGCGTAGGCCATCCTCAGCAGTTCCAGCACGACCCTCAGCAACCCGGAGGTCCACCCTCAAATCTTCAATGGATTTCTCCAGCACAGAGATCTGATCTTGAAGGGTGTCGGCGCGAGCTTGAGCTTCCCGAGTAGATTCCTCCCATTTCTTGGCCAAATCGGCATGATCCTTAACTTGGCTCTCCAGGAGGGCGATGTTAGCCACCCCTCCTCGCTCTGCGTGAGCCTTGCCACCAGCTCATCTCGCTCGGCGACCAGGTCTTAGCCGTCCTCTCGACTTCCTCAGGCAGAGTGATAGAGCGGAGATCTTGCTCGAATAAGTTAACCAGCTCATTCGCAGCAGAGATAACCTGGAAATAAATTCAAAAACAAAATCAGCAAGGAAATAAAAAAAAGAAGGGAATTGAAGCTACCTGGCCCACCGCGCTAGCGAACCTGGTGTAGCCTTCATGTTTCTTCATATTTCTAAGGGACTGCAAAAAACAGGAAGAAAGCCTAACACGCCTGAAAGGATTTGCAAGCTAAGAACTGTTCTCAATGATCGCCTCACGACCGTCAAAATCGAACCTGAAAGTGTTCAGAGAATTGCTTCCACCACCCTGCGAGCGAGGTACCACATGTCTCCTAGTTACCTCCTCACCCTCAAATCCGTCACCACAAGAGCGCTTAAGGCGAGACTGGTGCTCGGTAGAGTGACTAGGCTCCTTAGAAGGAACCCTGGAGGACGACCTTTGGGAGTTCCCAGCTCGTGTATCACGCTGAGCAACTTTAATCTCACCCTCCATAGGAAGATCACCATCATCACCACGGTCAGCATCGGACTCACGGTAATCCTCCTTTTTGGAGTCCTCGCGACGCGAGGTGTCAGCATGGGCATATTTACCAAGAGCCTCCTTGACCTTCATGTTAAAAGCACCAGCCGACGTCGGAACAGGGCGCAGCCGCATCCTCTCCCTGTAAGAAAGACGCTCCGGTTTCCTAGGGGGGACCATCTTATTGGATTCGGTGGAGCTGTCGTCATGAACCAAATGAACGGTAGGAGCAGTATCCTACAGTTGGGATTTAAACGGAGAGCTACCCACAACGAGAGCCAAATCCTTAGCAACGGCTTCAAGTTTTGGAATAAGAGATGGGGCTGGAGTCGAAGTTTGAGCGTGCGTGAGGACCTGGGCTTGAGTCGAGGGAGATGAAGGACCTCCGAAGCCAAATGACGTTAAAAAAATCTAGGATCTCTTTCGTTTTTTAAAAATAAAAAGGGAGAAAAGGAAAGAGGGGATACAAACCTGCAAGCTGGAGAGCAGCCACAACGGACAGTCCGGAAGCTGGACGATCGCGAGCCTACAGAATCCAAGCAAGAGTAAACTGTTTCCAATCAGAGTTCTCTTCCCTGAGAAGATCGATGAGCTGCCGAACCTCAACCATCACGGTCTTCGCGAAATCAATAGATTCTGCAAAAGGAAAGTCAAATCAGAACAAGAGAGAAAGCAATTGAGAAATTCCTGAGAAGGGTGCGCGAGCCAGCTTCTTAGGGTTCATGCTAACAGGTAATTTGAGTCCAGGAGTGCCGAACTATCGACTCGCCCTCAATAGACTTCCCGGAGATTCTGAAATAAAACCATTGCTCCCACCATTTATCCTCCCTTGCATTGAACCTAAAGACAGATCGATTAACCTTTGTCGGGAAATAATAAGTTCCTCAAAAATTCGAGTTCGCCTTGACATTAAAGAGCTGGGGGAATTCCTTTGTGTTAAATATAACTCCAGTTTCTTTAGATCTCACCCAGAGTGCGACTAATTTTCTCATCGCGATGGGCAGGAGCTGGGAAAGGCGAGCCCGAGATCGCCGATAGTGTCAGAGATGGCCGCCGGGATAGGAAAGGTGAGGCGGCACTTCATGAAAAAACGGCATAGCCACAGGCGTAACCCTCCGGAGGACTTTCCGGAGAATCACCATCCGAAGAAACAAGAAAATCGCAGAAATCGAGTCCGCATAAAGAAGAGATATTTTTGAGCTACTCAGGCGAGACCGTGCTCTCCGAGTGAGGCCCGAATTGATCGGACATATTGGTTGAGACATTCGGTTGTGAGGAGGAGGCCATGATTGAAAAAATTTGGAAGGAGCGAATTTGTCGGAGTTAACAAGGGAAGAACTTTTTGCAAAAAAAGATAAGTAGTAAAAGATAAACAAGAAAGATGACTCAGTTAAAAATAAGAAAGAGAAAAAGGAGTAAAGAGTACATCATTACCTTGGGAAGTGGGAAGTTGAGGCGACGTGGGAAGCTGAAGCAGCTCGAACCATTCATTTATACCAACCGCCCACTCGCTCTGTACTTTCCTTAAAAATCGCACGCTTAAGACAAGATCCTTGCAATTTCGGCATTGAGCAGGCGAAAGACCAATCAGCTACCGAGATTGCATTAATTAGAAGACCAATCAGGACCCGAGATTGCAGGATCGTATCCTCAACGATAAATTAGTAAGGATGCTGGGGGGTAACTGTTGGGCCCAAATTCCGCGCTCCATACCCAGAACGAATAAACATGCTAGACAAAGAAGGCTCGGCCCACGGAAAGCTCTCACGAGAACTCTTACAAGCTGAAGTAAGCGAGGTCGCGAGATAGAACAAATCAACAAGCTGGAAGAACCAAGCACGAGGAAAAGAAGCGAGTTCGTAGGAAGATAGGAGCATGCACTCGGCCAATTCAAAACATGGTCAAACAAATTTACTCCGTATTAAAGATAAAATATTACAAATTCAATTATATAGTTAATGTGTATAATAACTAGGCAGTTACGTTTTCAGCTATTATAAGTTTGAAACACCAGCCACATTGTAAAGGACTGAATTCTTGGCAAACAAAGCAATATACAACTTTTTACTCAAAATCTTCTTAGTTATTTTCAGGAACATATAACCTGCACTCTGAGAATTGAGGTTGTGAGATTCTACTCTCACAGTACCGGTTTCTTTCAAGGAAGCAATGCTCTTGATGAGAGATTCAAGATCAGATTTCCTTACCAGTTCATCTTCAATAGCAGATGCATACATTGCTTTACCAACATCTCTCACCTTTGATGGCCTTAGATGTGGATGAAGAACCCATAACTTGTTCTTTGTGTGACCCTTTCTCTTGCAGTGATCACATACATACTTGTTGCGATCACCTATTTGATAAGCACCTTGGTTTGCAAGAGCTAGGGAGCTTGTCTGATATGAGGATATGACGGATGAGATCATTGAATGAACTATTGAGAGTGAAAAGAAGTCCAACAACTTGATATTGTTCACGTCTTTCATTGAGGACCACTGAATCTGTTGCTGGAGGACGAAATGTCTCCAATTTTGCCCAGTGAGCTCTAAAATCACCAAAGTATTGTTTGAAAGATTTCTCCACTTGCTGGAGAGCATCCAACGCGTTTTTGACTTCAAAGATGCGACTGATGTTTGAAACATTTCCATATACCCCTTTAAAAGTGTCCCATAGATCCTTTGCTGATTCAGAATATGAGTAAGCATCTAAGATTTAATGCTCAAGAGAACTTTGGAGAATAGAGAGCACCATTTGATCTTCCTGAAACCATTTATAATCTTCAAGGCTTGTAGTTTTGACGATGGTTGAATTTGACTTTTCATCTTCCACTACGTTTTCGCCTTTGTATTGGTTCCTTATAGACTCGGTTTGGATGCATGTTGACAGAATATGGAAACAATATCTCGCCATCTCCTCTAATTGCTCCTACAATTAATATTAGATATTCTTACCGTTGTATAGAGATCTCTCTTCCTCTGTATATATTCTCAATACTCTGCATCAATAATACTTACTCAATTACCATAGATTCATCATGGTATCAGAGCAAAATAGGTTTTAACCTATTTTTCTTACCTCTCTTCCGCCGCCCCTTATTATTCTTCTACTTTTGTGTCTTTTTCTCCTTACTCGAGATCTCTCTTCATTGACTATTCTGCAATTCATCTTTCTCTTTTACCTATCATTATCATGGCCTCTGACTCCACTGCTGAACGCACATCTGTGTTCAACACACAGGATCCACAGAGCACGTTATTGTCTGTTAACATGTCCAGCGTTATCAAGCAACCAAATCAAAATTATCTCATGTGGTGTCGCCAAGTCCGTGCGTTGCTCGAGGGTCATGAACTCAACAGTTCATTGATGGCTCTCCCGATGATCCCGCTCTGACAATGGTAGTTAATGCCGTCTCGACTCCAAATCCGTGATACCCTCCTTGGAGACGTCAAGATCGTCTTCTGTATAGTGCCATCATTGGTACGATCTCGTAATCGGTTCAGTCCTTAGTCTCCACATCAACTACAACATAAGAACTTTGGGACAGCCTTGCTAAAGCGTTTGGTAATCCTACTTGCGGGCACATCCGCCAGCTCCGATTTCATATCAGGACGTGCGTCAAAGGGACGAAATCGATCAGCGAATACCTTCGCATGATCAAAGCCAAATCTGACGATCTTGCACTCCTTGGCAAGCCTATGGATCCAGAAGACCTTACAAAAGACATCCTTGCTGGGCTCAGCGAAGATTACAAGCCCGAGATTGACGCCATTCATGGCCGAGACAACCCGATCTCTTTCACCGAGTTGTATGAACGCCTGGTGAATCGCGAATCTATGCTTCTTTGCAACGACCCTTCCTCCGTTGTTCCTGTGGTGGCTAATGCCACTAATACTAATTCGCATCAGCAGCATCAATCAACACACTACAATCCAAACTGAAACACCACCTCTTCTTCTCCGGCTCGTGTCTACGGTCACAACAACACTAACTAGCCTCGTTTTACAAAACCATATCAAGGAAGGTGTCAAGTGTGTGGTGTGCAAGGCCCTGAATTTCGCATGATCCGAGGATCGTCCTCTGCTCCACCGTGGCAGCAACAGTCTTCGCAACAACCGTCCAGCTTTCAGCCATGGCAGCAACCACCCGCTTACCCATCATAGCAGCCTCGTGCTAATGCCGCTATGCTATTCGACTCTTCTACATGGCTTGTTGACTCGAGTGCCTCACATCACATGACATCTGATTTGGGAAACCTCTCCGTTCACAATCCGTATGGTGGTGGTGGTGATGATGTGCTTCTTGGTGATGGCTCGGCATTACCAATTACGCACTCTAGTTCTTTTTTCTTTCCCTCTTATACACGTCCTTTTCACTTAAATAATGTTTTATGTGTACCCTCTCTTGATAAAAATCTCATCTCTGTTTTTCAACTATGTAAGACTAATGGTGTTGCTGTCACCTTTACTCCTACGTATTTTCAGGTTCGGGATTTACATATGGGGGCTCTTCGTCTGGAAGGCAAGCCTAAAGATGGTACTTATGAGTGGCCCAAATCGTCATCCTCCAAACTACCATCTCTCGCCTTTGCCCCCACTGTTAAAGCCAGTTTATCCGATTGACATTCTCGTTTAGGACACCCTGCTTTATCTATTCTTCAAAAACTCGTTTCTCAATTTCATTTACCTGTTTCCTCAAATGTTTTGATGGCTCATCCTGCTTGCTCTATTAATAAAATGCATAAGTTGCCTTTTTCAAAATCTACGCTCTCGTCTTCTCAACCTCGTGATATTGTATTTTCTGATGTTTGGACATCACCAATGATTTCTATTGATGGTTTTAAGTACTACGTTATTTTTGTTGATAACATTACTCGATACGTTATTTTTATGTATCCTTTGAAACAAAAATCTCAAGTTTCCAATGTTTTTACGACGTTCAAAAATTTGGTTGAAAATAAATTTTAATCCAAGTTCAGAGCTCTCTATACTGATAATAGGGGTGAATACATTGGTCTTCGACCATTCCTCTCGAGTCACCGTATTTCACATATGACCAGCCCACCTCACACGCCTGAGCATAATGGTATTGCTGAGCGACGTCATCGACATATCGTTGAGACGGGCTTAGCGCTTCTGTCTCATGCTTCTATGCCGAAGTCTTATTGGACTTATGCTTTTGGTCGGCTGTTTACCTTATTAACCGTATGCCAACACTGACTCTTGATTTTAAAAACCCTTTTCAAAGCTTATATAGTCATGCTCCGAATTATCAAAAATTACGTGTTTTCAGGTGTTTGTGCTTTCCATGGCTACAACCCTATGCATCTCATAAATTAGATGCTCGATCGACACCATGTGTTTTTCTTGGGTACTCCATCTCACAAAGCGCCTATTTTTGTCTTGATATGGCTACTTCTCGGATTTATACATCTCGACATGTCATTTTTCACGAAACTGTTTTTCCCTTCTCAAATAGAAATCTCTGATATCTCAGATAATCCGGAACTATAACCTTCTTCTTATCCGTTAGTCACCGTCATCCCGCAGCCCACTCATCGAGTGCCTCCTGTCGCTGCAATGCCTTCTTTGGAACATAGTTCCCCAGTTTTAACACCCTTGATTCAGTCTTCTTCTGTTTCAAGTTCTGAATCTTCACATTCTCCACCGTCACTTCTTCCATCGGTGGATCCCTCGCCTACTCCATCTCCACCGCCAGCACTGGCTCCGATTCAGCCTCCACCACCAGAACCGGCTCCGCCTCCCCCTACAGCACCAACACGAATAAGCAACCGTACCCGGAAACTGGTTCAGAAGCTTAATATCCATACCACCATTTCACAAGCCTCTGAAATCATCTCGAAAACAGTCGCTGAAGCTCTAAAAAGTCCTCATTAGCGTCAAGCCATGAGTGATGAGATCAATTCGCATATACGAAATCATACATGGGATCTTGTTTGTTCAACTAATGCCTCTAATATTGTTGGTTGCAGGTGGGTTTTTATGATCAAATGACTACCCGATGGGACTACTGACAGATATAAGGCTCGGCTAGTTGCTAAAGGCTACAATCAAAGGCCTGGCATTGACTACCACGACACATTTAGTCCGGTCGTAAAGCCTGCCACCATCCGTATAGTGCTTAGCACAGCCGTGTCACGAGATTGGTCTATGCGACAACTTGATGTCAACAATGCCTTTCTCCAAAGTCATCTTCGAGACGAGGTGTATATGATCCAACCGCCTGGTTTTCAATACAAAGACAATCCTCAAGCGATCTGCAAACTCCACAAAGAAATCTACGGCCTTAAACAAGCACCGCGAGCTTGGTACAACGAGTTGCGCACATTTCTACTCCAATCCGGGTTCACGAACTCCGTTGCGGATGCCTCCTTGTTCATCTATAAGCAGAACGATATCCTCCTCTACATGCTTGTTTATGTGGATGACAACATCCTCACGGGCAACAGCCCATCTCATATTTCTTGGTTTAACAGCCCATCTCATATTTCTTGGTTTATTGATTCCCTTTCCAAACGTTTTTCCCTTAAAGATTTGGGTGATCTATCTTATTATTTAGGTATTGAAGTAACTTGTACCAAAAATGGAGTACATTTAATCCAACGTCGTTATATTGCAGATTTGCTACACAAGGCAAACATGACGGATGCTAAACATGTGTCAACGCCAATTGATGCAATATCATCGCTCACACTACTCTCGGGAACCGCCTTGGACGATGCAATAGAGTATCGTACAATTGTGGGAAGTCTTCAATATATATCCCTCACTAGGACATACATATCATTCTCCGTAAACAAATTATCTCAATATATGCATCGTCCAACCATTGAGCATTGGTCAGCCATCAAACGTATTCTTCGCTACCTCTCTGGCACTATGTCTCACGGCATCTATCTACAGGCCACCAACAAACCAGATCTTCATGCCTTCACGGATGCAGATTGGGCCGGCAATAAAGACGACTTTACCTCCACAAGTGCATATATTGTATATCTTGGAAGCCACCCCATTGCTTGGTCTTCAAAGAAACAAACCGGCGTTGCTCGTTCTTCATCCGAGGCCGAATACCGCTCATTAGCCGCTACCACTTCTGAAATATGTTGGATTTTATCCCTTCTCTCGGAACAGGGCATCAATGTCACCGCCAAACCTGTCATTTACTGTGATAACATTGGTGCTACATACTTGGCAGCAAACCCTGTTTTTCATTTTCGGATGAAGCATTTGGATTACCACTTTGTACGCCAATTTGTTCAATCCGAACAGCTGCGAGTAACTCACGTCACTTCTGCCGATCAGTTAGCCGATGCTCTCACGAAGCCACTCTCCCGTGCACGCTTCCAAACTCTCTCCGTCAAGATCGGACTCTCTTCTGGCCGTCCGTCCGTCTTGAGGGGGTGTGACAGAATATGGAAACATTATCTCGCCATCTCCTCTAATTGCTCCTACAGTTAATATTAGATATTCTTACCGTTGTATAGAGATCTTTCTTCCTCTGTATATATTCTCAATACTCTGCATCAATAATACTTACTCAATTACCATAGATTCATCACATGTGATGTGGTTCCATAGACCACGACTGTATAGAGCAGTTATAGTGGTTCTAGACCAAAGTAAATAGTTATCTCCTTTGAGAATAACAAGGATAGTTATTTGTTTTGAGTTTTTCATGCTCATATATGAAAGATAAGAGAATGAAACGGAAAAAACATGATTAAGAATGAGAATAGCGGATCTAGAGCTCTAATACCATGTAGAAAAAGATGCAGAAGAGTAGAATAGAGAAGAGAGTATATGAGAGAATAGTGAGAATAAAGAACAGAAAATTCTGTTTATTTCTCTTAATCTGATATGTACAAGAGACTACAAATAATAGAGAGATACAAAAGATAAAAACTAGCGGTTGTAGACCTATAAATGATAGGAGTTCCATGAAGGAGAGAAAAAGAAGACACAAATTCGTCCAAAGAGAGAGAGGAGCTGATGTAGTTAATTATGGGCGGCAGAATAAATACATAACATTATTCCAGCAGAATTGTGAACATGACTCCGACAGAGTTGTGAACTTAGCAGACTTGTGAATTCAGCACACTTCAATATCTATATTTCAACAGCCATCACCCGAGTTTAAACTCGCATTTTGTATGTTTTTTTGGAATAATGACACATTTATGTTGAGTTGTGGAATCTAATCACACAGACTCGCTGTGTGAACCATTAGAAGACCACTATATTTTCTGACTGTTTTTCAGTGTGCTCACCTAGAGAATTGCGAATTAGGGTCAATCTGGACTTGCATTGATAAAACACATGTAATTAGGAGTTGGGTGTTATAATTGTTGAACGAGTAATGAGGTTACGAGCCGACGAGGTAAGTATTTGATAAAGTAACCAAGTAGTACATACTGAGATAGTAAATCGTGAGCATGTTTATTTTAGTCGTGTCTATGTTTGCTTGTTCTTACATGTGATCTTACCATGCACCGAGTTCTGTACTCACAACTCTTAGATCTTGTTGGTGAGCTGATTCGAGACCAATCTTAGAGGCTGGGTTCTTAGAAGACAAAAGGGTTTGGAAAATCAGATAGGATATGAGATTAGTGATGCTCGAATCTCTTTTTGAATTTCCTCAAATTTAATGGCTTTGTTATATATACTTCGCTTGAAGACTCATTATTCTTTTGATTTCAAAGCTTGTTTCTGTTTCGGTTTAAGTATTGCCATTGATTTTGTCCTCGGGGCATTTGTATTAGAAAATGAATATGTTTAAATTTAAGGGTTTTAGACAACTTGTTGGAAAAGGTTTTAAGTGTGACTTAAAGAAAAGTTGTGATGGAGAATGTGATGCTTGAAGCTCTTGTTTAGGTTGTCCAAAAGTTCTCAAAAATCGATTTGCAACTTCTCTCCCTATTAATATTACTGTAAGTGCATCGCAAAAGAAATAGTATTCATCTTCTACCCTCTTCAACATATGTTTATTATATAATTTTATAAAAACGTACACGTCAGGAGGCGATTGAATAAGCGATTATGGCTTCGCTTCTTTGACACACGTAAGGTGGCTCCGCCGGAGATGCCGACGCCGGTGGTGGAGGCCACTCCTCCGCAGGGAAACGCAGACAACATCAGTATCAATCCATCACAACACCAACATGAGAAATCATGGGTAAACATCGTCAAAAATAAGCAGAGTTTAACAACTCATGAGGTTCAAGTCACCATGGTCGAGGGAGAAGCTCTGGTGGAGATTCCAGATGATATCATCAAAGGCACTGTTCCGTTATGGGACGATCTGTTAGTCGGAAGATTTCTCTCAACCGCACCTCATGTAGCAAAGATTCATGTCATCGTGAATAAAATATGGCCGCTTGGAGACAAGTCCATCAAAATTGACGTGTTCGTAGTTAACGGAACAACAATCAAATTCAGAATAAGAGACTCAGGAGTTAGACAAAGGGTTTTGAGAAGAGGTATGTGGAACATCGCAGATGTGCCCATGGTCGTTTCAAAGTGGTCTCCGATTCCGGATGCGGAAGAGGAACCCGAAATAAAAACAATTCCGATGTGGATAAAGCTTAAAAATGTCCCTCATAAGATGTTTTCATGGGAAGGACTTAGTTTCATCGCAAGTGCAGCTGGGAAACCAAAGCGACTTCACCCTGAAAATGAGCTCTGTTCGAGTTTCGAGGAAGCAAAAATCTTCATTGAAGCCGATATGACAAAGGAACTTCCAAAACGATACAGATTCAAATCGAAGTTGGGGGTTGATGCAGATGTGGAATTCGTTTACCCCTGGCTATCGATGAGATGCTCTAGGTGCTCAAAATGGGGACACTTGGAAAATGTATGTGTTGTTAAAAATGGAGACAACAACAGAGCAGTAGAGCATCAGATGATAGGGGAAGAGATAACAGAGGAAGCTGCAGAAATTGGAGGTTCTCAAGAGGTGATTGCAGAAATCTAAAAAGAAGTGTCTACCGGGGAAGAGAATTCGCAGAGCGAGGCTCTATAAAAATCAGAAGAGATCAGATTACCTGAACTTGATTTGGCTATGGAGTCTCGGGAAGAGGAAGAGGACGGTGTTTGGTCAAAGGTATCGCCGGGGAAGATAGAAAGATCCGAAGGAAAAGCATTTATAAGTGAAAATACTATATCATCACCATCGCGTTTTGCGATCCTCAACCAGGAAAGCCGTGAAGGAGATGAAGAGGAGAAGGAGGAAGGAGAGATAAAACTGATAGAAACAGAGGAAACCGGAAACGACCAAAGTGTGGAGCAGAGTGTTCGAGTATCTATTCGTTCAACGAAAGGCATTAATAAGAAAATATCTAATTCTCTCACCTTGCACAAGCAGGAGAAAATCCCAACTGTGTCAGGTAGAAGGACACTCCCTAAACATAAATAAGTATGTCGGGCTTCTTGTGGAATGTTCGAGGGCTAAATAAATCAACTAAACATTATGTGGTAAGAAATTGGGTGCAAGGAGGAAGGTTCGAGTTTGGATGTGTTCTGGAGACAAGGGTGAAGGAGACAATACTTCAGAGAGTTTATGATTCAATTTTCAAACATTGGTCAATTCTAACGAACTATGAGTTCAATAGACAAGGCAGAATCTGGGTGGTGTGGAAGAATGATGTTCGACTCACTCCATTTTTTAAGAGTGGTCAACTAGTAACGTGCTCAGTAAAATTAGAAGGCAAAGATGAGGAATTTTTTTGCTTGTTTATATATGCGTCTAATTTTAGTGAGGAGAGGAAGGAGTTATGGAGAGATTTGAAGGACCATTAAAATTCTCCGATAATTCGAAACAGGCCGTGGATTATTCAAGGAGATTTTAACGAAATATTGGATATGGAGGAGCACTCTAATTCGGCGAGTTCTCCAATAACTAGGGGAATGAGAGATCTCCAGGAGATGGTACGATATTGTTCGCTTGTGGATATGGCTTCTCAGGGACCCTTATTCACATGGTGTAATAAGAGAGATGATGGATTAATTTCCAAGAAGCTGGATCGAGTTTTGGTCATTGATAAGTGGCTACAAGCTTTTCCTCAATCATATAATGTCTTTGAAGCATGTGGTTGTTCAGATCATCTTCGATGTAGAATCAACCTGGATGTGGTGATGGAACGGGTAAGAAAGCCCTTTAAATTTGTGAACGTGGTGGCTGAGATGAAAGAGTTTGAGCCGATGGTTAGTAATTTCTGGAATGGAACGGAGATGATTTCTATGTCTACATCATCCTTGTTTCGATTCTCAAAGAAACTCAAGTCTTTGAAACCACATATCAGGCTTCTTTCTAAGGAGAAGTTGGGTAATCTATCGTAAAAAGCAAAGGAGGTTTATGCATCTCTATGCGAGAAACAAGAGTTGAATCTAGCTAATCCGTCAACGACAACGATGGAGGCTGAAAACGTGGCATACCAAAGGTGGGATCTGGTCTCGGGTTTGGAGGAGAAATTCCTGAAACAGAGATCCAAACTGCACTGGTTGAAGGTTGGCGATCAGGATAATAAAACGTATCATAGAGCAGTAACTTCGAGGGCAGCTCAAAACACGATTCGTGAGATCCAGTGTGTGGATGGACGGGTGGTTGTTCACCAAGAGGAAATTAAACAAGAGGCTGAGAAGCATTTCAGAGATTTCTTACAACATCAACCAGAAGATTTTGAAGGGATTTCAGTGGAAAGACTTCAAAATATTCTTCCCTTTCGGGTTTCAGAAGCTGAATCATGTAAACTCACTCAAACTGTATCGGCGGAGGAGATTAAGAAAGTACTCTTCGCAATGCCAAACGATAAATCCCCAGGACCAGATGGGTACAGATCAGAATTCTATAAAGCGGTATGGCACATCGTCGGAGAGGAATTTACTATAGCTGTCCAATCTTTTTTCGAAAAGGGCTTCCTACCGAAGGGGATAAATTCGACTATTCTAGCTCTTTTTCCGAAAAAACAGGAGCGATAGAGATAAAAGACTACCGGCCCATCTCTTGTTGTAATGTCATCTACAAGGTCATCTCCAATATTATTGCAAACTGGTTAAAGGGTATTCTGCCTCAGTTCATATCAGCGAATCAATCGGCATTTGTAGCAGACAGGTTATTAATCGAGAATGTGTTACTTGCAACAGAGCTGGTTCGGGATTATCATAAGGATGGGATATCTGACAGATATGCAATCAAAATAGACATATCAAAGGCATTCGACTCAGTTCAATGGACCTTTTTTATCAACACACTCACGGCTTTGAATTTTCCTTCGAAATTCATACATTGGATCTCTCTCTGCGTGACAACAGCGTCTTTCTCAGTCCAAGTAAACAGTGAGCTTGCGGGGTTCTTTCGAAGCGAAAGGGGTCTCCGTCAAGGCTGCTCTTTATCTCCGTATCTCTTTGTGATAAGTATGGATGTTCTCTCAAAGCTTCTTGATCTAGCGGCCAGTCATAGATAATTTGGATACCATCCTCGCTGTAAGAATCTCGGCCTTACTCACCTCGGTTTTGCTGATGACCTTATGGTGTTAACAGATGGAAAACCGCGATCGATTGAAGGAATTGTCAAGATATTTGACGAATTTGCAAATATCTTGGGACTAAATATTAGTATGGAGAAATCTACGATGTATCTTGCTGGACTTACAGAGAGAGCACGGAAGGATATCACAACGCGTTTCCCTTTTGAATCTGGAAAGTTGCCGGTTCGTTACTTAGGCCTACCCTTATTAACGAAGAGAATGTCATCAAACGACTATCTTCCACTGCTGGAACAAATAAGAAAACGAATAAGCTCTTGGACTGCTCGGTTCTTGTCCAGGACGCCTACAGTTGATTCTCTCTGTTCTGATGAGCATATCCAATTTCTGACTCTCGGCATTTCAGCTTCCGAGCGAGTGCCTTTGAGAAATCGAGAAACTTTGCTCGGCTTTCTTATGGTCAGGACCAGACCTAAATCCTCGGAGAGCAAAGATAGCGTGGGAGGTTGTGAGTAAACGGAAAGAAGAAGGAGGATTGGGATTACGACCGTTGAAGGAATATAACGTCGTGTGTTGCCTTAAACTGATTTGGAGAATTCTCTCTTCTCATGAATCGTTATGGGTACAATGGATACAGCAAAATGTCATCAAAAAGGAGATATTCTGGTCGATCAAATCTACCACGAGTCTAGGGTCCTGGATGTGGAAAAAGATCATGAAACATCGGAATGTTGCAAAAGATCTCTATACGAAAGAGCTTGGAAATGGGAAATCAACTTCATTCTGGTATGATAAATGGTCCAATTTGGGATGTCTTTTCGATTTAATAGGTGAGAGAGGAGCGATTGACATGGGCATACCATTGAATGCAATGGTGGATTATACATGGAGTAATCGGAGAAGACGACGACACCGCTCTGAAACTCTGAACACAATAGAAAACTCATTGGAAGAGAAAAAACGAGGCAGGGATATGATGAGAGAGGATGTTGTGCTATGGAAATCGAAACTAGATAAGTTCTCACCAAAATTCGATGCAAATAAAACTTGGATGCTAATTCGCACGACTCACAATCTTGTGGATTGGCACAAAGGAGTCTGGTTTACCCATGCTACACCGAAATATGCCTTCTTCACATGGTTAGCGATTCATAATCGCCTCGCTACGGGAGATCGTATGCTACACTGGAATGTTGGAGTTAATCCTGGTTGTGTACTATGCCAAGAGCCGATGGAAACGAGATCGCATCTTTTTTTCACCTGCGAATACGCGAAGACAGTATGGTCGAAACTGAGTCGTGGTCTCTTTGGCACAAACTTCTCCATAGATTGGGATTCTCTTCTCAATATTATGAAGGATGCGAGTACATGGCAAACAAAAGGGTTTGTAATACGGTATGTATTCTAGATTACCATTCATAGCATTTGGAAAGAGAGAAACAGTCGAAAGCATAGGGAAACACCATTACCAGCGCAACGTCTTATTAGGATCATTGACAAGCAGGTGAGGAACAGGCTGTTATCGATTAGAGCCAATGGAGACCACCATCTCGATGATAGTTTAGAACTTTGGTTCCCCACAAGAAGCTAAGCTAGCTATCTATCTAAAAATCAAAATTTCAGCTTGATGTAACATTTGTTGTACAAACGTTTTTTTGGTTGAATAAATTTTACATTCTTCCAACAAAAAAAAAAATAGATATCTAGGGATTACTCCACGTAGACCAAATGCTACACTACAATTCTTCGAGAGTAAAGTAAACATAATACAATTATGGTTTTGTTGCTCTTTGTTTATAAAGAAGTAAATAAAACTAAATAAAAATGGATTAAAAATATGAATTAAAGATATCAGGCCTTAGGGCAATTCGCATGGAACATGAAATATAGATATGATAATTGGACAATGAAAGCATTAAGCGACGTTCTTGAACTCAAACAAGTGAAATGGGTTAACCTTTTCCTAAAATATTAATCGTATGCTTAGATCTATGAATACTAACTCCCAGATTTGTGCAGATCTGATCTCATCTCCGTCTCGTAAGTAAGGATCGGTCGGTCGAGAGAAATGGATCGGTCGATCGGCGCCTAGACCGATCGATCGGTGTGTGGATCGATTGATCTTTTTGATCTCAGGGAAATTCGCAAACTTCTTCGGGTGTGTGGATTGATCGATTGCAGTGGATCGATGGATCGCAGAGGAGCGATTGATCAGTCGGCGTCGGGATTGATAGATCTATTTCGTCTTTGGTAATTCGTGATTTTGCACTTTTAGGGGATCGATCGATCGATTGGAATGGATACTATTCATTTTTGCCCATTTTCATCTATTTTGCTCTGAAAACTCCAAACTTCGTCCTGAAACGTCTTTTGACTTTAAATGACAGGAAAACCTAAAAACCTTAATAAAAACATGAAACCTTGTGAAACTCGGGTTATAATACGTTAAAAGCGCAACACATCATCCGTTCTATTGGAACTTGGCCCACGCTTGTTAAAGCTAGTTACTAACTACCTTACTAAGAGATCACTTTCAAAGAACAACCTAGTTTATAGAAAACCGGTTTGGTTATGCAAAATACCACCATCAATAACTTTAAATGACGGGAAAAACCTAAAAAACTTAATAAAAACATGAAACCTTGTGAAACTCGGGTTATAATACGTTAAAAACGCAACACATCATTCGTTATGTTGGAACTTGGCCCACGCTTGTTAAAGCTAGTTACTAACTATGTTACTAAGAGACCACTTTCAAATAACAACCTAGTTTATAGAAAACCGGTTTGGTTATCCAAAATACCACCATCAATAACTTGCATCATCCCCCCCCCCCTACCTTATGGAATTTGGGGACAAGCCAGATGGTCTTGGCATTTAATTGCTTCAAAAAACTATTTAATTGCTATAACAACATCTATCGCCACAATAAGCCAAGTTGACTTAAAGCATTTTATTGGATAGTCATCAGGGCCTAAAGCTTTGTTCTTTGAGGATAAGACATTGCGCGTTACTCTTTCTTAAAGGATAAATTTACAGAATAGATCAACATATAATCTTTACAAAATGAATCTCTATATTATTGTTTAAGGAAACATTTTAAAAAATAAACTTTATTTTGTAAATTATTACATATTATGCTATTACAAATAACAAAAGATAATTAAAATAGGAAAATATAAAATTATTGAAGAGAATACGGAAAGTATTTGTTTTCTATTAAAGAGTTTATTTATTATTTAATTTCTTAATTTTTATTATATTAAAATATTCTATATTTTAAAATAATAATCAATACATATTAGGGGTGGGACGGATCGGATATCCGAAAATTTTTGGGATTTATTACATATACATTCAAAAAATAAATCTATTCAAGATATTGTAATATTTTTTACTATAATACATTATATTTTATTTGAATATATAAATAAAAAGTTGATAAATATTATACTACTTTTATAAAAAGTTAGACACGAGAAAATTAGTTTTTTTAAAAGTCCGTAGACTGACCACAAAAATCATAGTCATATTTTCAAGATTATAGGTTTTTGCAAGTTAACTGTAATAATATTTTTGTCAATTATAAAACGATTTAAATAGACAAGTTAGTCCGCTTTAACAGTTCTATCTATAATCATTAGTTATACATATTATAAAATTTAGATAAAAACAATTTTTCTTAAATTTAAAAACAATTTTGATAAAAAAATTATTCTCTCTATAGATAGCGCTGACGTTTTTTTTTTTTCCAAATGAAAAGAGGTTAATACAAGATCTACCTATGAGCAATGATCCTTGGTAAAAAAGAGCAAAAAACTAGGAGCAAAACAGAGTTATACATGGCCAAAAATTCTGAGCAGAAGCACCACTAATGGAGCCAAAGAACCATAAGATTTCTGAATCTCTTCAGATGTCTTCGGGCCATGATCGTGTTGATTATTTGCCGATCAATATCTTTAAAGAGATTAAGCGGTGGAACAATAACCTGAATATGAACCAGATTGTTTTTTTGCCTCCAAATATTGTAGACCATTGTTTGGGCCACCAACTTTCGAAGAAGTGGAGGTGACCTATCATTTATCACAGTTGTCCAAGCCATCAAATCAGCCCAGCAAGAGAGAGACATCGAGTTTGACAGAGTTTCAAATCACATCACTAAAACCACAAGAAAGCATAAAATGATCCAAATCACATCACTAAACCACATCAAATTCTTGTATGTTGTATCAATGTATCCCTTGTAAATTTTGTTTTTCTTGTTTTTTTTGTAACAACCACTTTTCCAATTTTGATTCATGTTGAAAAGATTCTAGTTTAGTATTCATAACAAAGTTCCATGCTTTATTGAGATATTAATTTTACGAAATAAATATACCTAGAGTGGACCGATGGCGATACGTAGGATATGCACTATGTACATCCAATTCCAACTAACACACAATAAAATTGGAATAATTTAGATTGCCGTATCCATTGGTGGGCCCTAAAGCAAGACCAACATACCTACTTTTTCTCATTTTTATTTATGATTTCCTAAATATATTCATCAATTATTTTTCTTCGCTTTTTCCTTTGCCACTATTAACATTTATCCCCCAAATTTCACATATTCTAATTCCACAAAAACCATTATCACAATGCTCCCATTCGCCAACTACTACATTTCTTCACCATCCATGTCGGAGAAAAATACTAGCAACAACAGGAGGAGGAAGAAAAAACGTCCGATGACAGGTTACGGCGGCAGCGGAGGTGATGATTTGGCGGTGGTGAAGGCAGCGGCGTGGGCTTGGTATCAAAGGAAAGAAGGCAAACCAATCATGAGAGAGTTTGATCTAACAAGAGCACCAAGAACACCTCGACCATCACGGTACAAGATCGAAGCCACCAAGAACATGATCCTCTCCGAGAATAAGGTTTTGGCTAAAAATAGGGTTTCTAAGTCTTCGCTTTGGTACACAAATTACCCTTTACGAAGAGATCAAGAAACGCAATACTCTCGTCTTCTAGACACTTACGAGATCAAGAACAACTCCAAGAGGCTTAATATTGATGATTCTAGACTATCCGTGAGTTTGAGTAGTGTTTTTCGGCTCAAGGACGATAATCATCATAATCATAATCATGATTATGGTTGTGATGATCATGGTTTGTTGCAAAAGAGAATTGGTTATGAAAATAATACTACTAGTAGTAGTAGTAGGAACAAGAGTGATAATGGCTTCAAAAAAGTGAGCAAAAGAAATTTGTGGAAGGGAATGATTGTGATGGGTCCAGGGTCGACGGTTTGTGGGAGAAGCGACGACGTGGATTTACGAGCTTCTCAGGCCAGCCGGAGAACGGTTAAGGTTGCGGCGGCGGCCGAGGCTCTGGTCAGGTCGGCGGCAAGTGGTAAAACTCAAAGTGGTCGTCGCCAACTTTAGTGGTTCTTGGGTTGTTGAACTTTGAAGACTTTTGAGGCTGGAAAGGGATTTTTTTCTTTTGAACATTTTTTTTTGTTTTAAATTTAAAATTTCTTAATTTTCAGTTTGTGATTTTCTACCAGTTTGAGTAAATATGTACATCTTTAGGGGAAAATGACAGAAAGAAAAGATTGAATTTGTTCTAGCTAAGTGCCATTTTTAACTATTCTTTGTTCCCTTACATCATATATTAAGAACTAATTTCAAATTTTAAACTTCTTACAGCAATATTTAATTTCTATTATCAGATAATTTTTTATATTAAGTAAAATAGATTTCGAAATTATTAATACAGTGTTAATAAAAAACATAAAACGAAATTATTTAAACATTTCTAAACATTTCCATATAAATGAGTGAAAACAATAAAAGTATCATAAACATGCAATAAAATGAAATTAATGAGCACTTCATAAACATTGAACACCAATTATGTGTATTATCACTTATCAAAAAATATACACTTGTGAAATAACATGATATTTCCTTGAATGATCATTTTTAACCATCTATCTTTATTTATATATAAAATCGAAGATTACATGAAAAATACAAAGATAATGAAATACAAAGTTTTGAAAACCAACAAAAGAAAAGAAATAAATATGACGATCCTTTTTGGATAAAGTCTTACTCGTTCTTATACTCACATTCGATCTGATGCGATTTTCATCTTTGGTTATCAACATAACCAATTTAAACACTATTTTCTCATGTTGTATTACATCGGTCAATTGCCAATATTTAGATATAAAGATGTTCTTCGGTTAAGAATACCATGTATTGATTATTCCGAAATAATAAAGTTTGGTATTGCCAATTTTCAACGATTGTACGAATATCGCCATACATCAATGATGATACATCTTTGACTCCGAACCATCGTCTCTTCCATGGTGGTTTCCATAGTAGTTCTTTCCAAAATAGAGCGGTTAAGAGACCATCCCATAAAACGCTAGAAACCATATCTGATAGAGAGAGAGAGCACTGAAAATCACCGGAGAAATCCTTGAATGATCATTTTTTAATAACTAGGTTATTCACGCTCTATCACATAATTGTTTTATATGTTTTTTACATAAGATCAATTGTATCAGTAGATTTTTTTTAAAAAAATGGGTTGAATCAAACTAACACTTCAAGAAAACACAGTCATTTCCGATAACTATTGATCCGTCGGAATTTCCGGACCAATTTCCAACGATTTTAGGGTCATCGGAAATCCGTATGGAATTTCTGACGGATTAATGCTCGACGGAAAAATGGTCTGAAATTCCCGACGAATTACCGAGGGTTGGCTTTTCGTCGGAAAATTCCGACCGATTTTCTACGGTAATATATCTTTTGAAGTAGCCGTTATTTAGCCGTTTGAAATTTTAAAATCCGTCAGAAATCCGTCGAAAAGCCGCTGAAAATCCACTATAAATATTTCTATCTCCTCATTCACAACGTAAACACAGCAAAAACTTACAAAATGTCTTTCTCAAACCCTTATGATTATTTTCAATCGTGGATGGACAAACGTCCGCATGATCCTGCGACGGGGGGAAATTGACGGATGAGTTCGCACAAGGTGTTGAGGAGTCCATGAACTTTGTGTCAAACAACAGCATAATATTAGAATAGGGTAAAATGTATTGTCCTTGTACTAAATTTCGGAATCATAAATTAGTCTTTGTTAGGAAAGTATGGAATCACTTATATAGGACTGGATTTATGCATGGTTACAAGATTTGGTATACCCATAGAGAAATTGATTCAATGGTGCAATATTATGATAGCACTTCGGATAGGTTTTGTAGTACTTTGGATAGGTTAGAGGAACCACACCGGAAGTAGATGTAAACGTAGGTATTGTTCAGATGGTGAATGATAAGTTTCTTGAAAATATTACAACGTATCATGTTGAGAATGGTAACAGAATAAAGGAACCAAATTTAGAAGCCCAAAAGTTTTTTGATATGCTAGATGCGTCTAAGCAGCCATTATACAAATGATGTAGAGATGGAATATCGCCTATATCAGCTGCAAGCAGGTTGATGACTATAAAGACGGATTTCACCTTAGCTGAGGATTGTGTCGATGTGATAGCTGATTTTGTTAGAGATATTTTACCTAAAGATAATATATCATCGGTTTCATACTACAAGATTCATAAGCTTGTAGCTGGTTTTGGATTACCGTATCAGATGATAGATGTGTGCATCGACAACTGTATGATCTACTAGCGAAAGGACAAAAACCCGGTCGAAGTGTCATTTTTGTCACAAACCTCGGTATCGTGAAACAAAATGCAGAGTACCTTTTCCACATAAACAAATGTGGTAGTTACCGGTAACGGATAGATTGAAGAGGTTATATCAATCTGATCGTACGGCATGGCCTATGAGATGGCATGTAGAACATAACTCAAATGGAGAGATTGCGCATCCCTCAGATACAGAAGCATGGAAATATTTTTATCAAGTGGTGTATCCTCGTTTTGCGTGTGAGCCAAGGAGCATATATATTGGGTTATCTAC
This sequence comes from Eutrema japonicum, assembly GCA_030161315.1. Taxonomy (NCBI): domain Eukaryota; kingdom Viridiplantae; phylum Streptophyta; class Magnoliopsida; order Brassicales; family Brassicaceae; genus Eutrema; species Eutrema japonicum. The sequence continues at coordinate 16,632,012 of BSQW01000013.1, forward strand.
GAATGGATTTAACCCTTTTGGAAATCACGTGAGGCAATATTTATTGTGGCCAGTAATAGTCACACATTATAATTTACCGCCAAATTTGTGCATGAAAAGAGAGTTTTTGTTCCTCACGATCCTTGTCCCCGGTCCAGAGCATCCTAAGAGATCCCTTGTTATTTTCTTGCAACCATTAATTTATGAGTTGAGAATGTTATGGGAAAATGGTGTTGAAGCGTTCGATATTTTCCTCCAATATAATTTTATTTTGTGTGATGTACTTATGTGGACCATAAGTGATTTCCCAGCATACGGTATTCTATCTTGATGGTCGACGCATGAAAGGTTGGTGTGTCCTTATTGTCAAGATAACATTGATGGGTTCCAATTGAAGCACGGACGAAAGACCTCTTGGTTCGATTGTCCTCGAAGTTTTCTACCGCATGAACATCCATATCGTCGGAGTACAACATTGTTTAGAAAGAACAAAAAAGTTTTTGATGGTCCACCTCCTGATTTAGATGACAATTATATGATGACTCAGTTGAGAGATTTTGGTGTTAGAGGACAGTTTCATACGGGGGTAATGGGCATTATCTGATTGACGGTTGTGGCGAGTACCACAATTGGCACAAGAAGAGTATTTTTGGGATTTACCATATTGGAAAGACCATATGTAGCAGCATAATCTGGATGTGATGCACATTGAGAAGAACGTTTTCGACAACATCATGAACATTGTTCTAAATGTGCAAGGGAAGAAGAAAGATAATTTGAAGCCAGATTGGACTTGCCAGATATTTGTTCCGGTAAGAACTTGCATGTAATGGCGAATGAGAAATCATTGGCCCCCGTTTTCCGGTTGGATGCGATTTCAAAAGAGGAGTTCTTCGAGTGGATTAAGCATAGTATCAAATTTATAGACGAATACGCATCTAGTTCGTAATTGCGTTGATAGTGCAGAAGGGAAGTTTTCTGAGATGAAGAGTCATGATTATCATGTTGTCATCCAACGCCTCCTTCCATTTGCATTTGACGGTCTTTTTCCTAGAAACGTCCATGAAGCTATTGCAAGTACATTTACACTATTATATATATTACCATATATATTTTCATGTGTCACTATACGTTATTTAGTTTTTTAATTTTGTCTAATATGCAGGGATCAATGCTTTCTTCTGGGATCTATGCATGAGATCACTTACATCAGACGGTATCCGAAATTTGGAGAAAAAGATACTGGATCTCCTTTGCAACCTCGAGAAAATATTTCCTCTTGTATTTTTCGATGTTATGGAACATCTTTCTATTCATCTCCCTTGAGAAGCAACACTTACTGGGCCGGTTCATTACCGATGGATGTATCTTTTTGAGCGGTATATGTTCCACCTAAAGAAGAAGGTGAAAAATCTTGCTAGAGTCGAGAGTTCTATTGTCGCGCAGAGCATTAATGAAGAAAGCACCAACTTTGCCGGCATCTACTTCCATCGTAAGTCCAAACAAAAAGTCATGATGATGGAGTGGAAAGACCTAGTTATCCGGTCTATGTCCCCAATATATTTGCACAGATTGGACGACTTAGGCAAGGATCGACGACTATCAGAGGAGGAGCGAAGTTACTTGCATATTTATATTTTGACAAAATGCGACGACGTTCTGGAATATGAGAGGTACCCAGCTCATTATAAAAAATTTCTAATGCACATGATATACATCGCCCAAATACGCGAGTGGTATCCAAATTACACAGAGTATGAGCTTGTTGTCCTCAAGCAGAATGAGTTTACAACTTGGTTCAAATATTACGTAAGTGTTAAACGATGCTTAATTATATAATTAAATTTTACTTCCTTATATAAAACATTTTGTTGATTATTGTCAACAAATTGTACATGTTGTTGAGATGACTGCTAGAGGGGTATCGTTTCCGACGTGGTTAGTTGAGATGGTGAAAGGGCTTACGTTAATTACAAAGTCTTATCCGATGTATTGCATCCTAGGGTATGCTTTTAAGGCTCATCGGGAATGAATCTCAAAGACAACTTGTAATTCTGGTATATCGTCTCAATCTGGAGAAATTGTCTACTACGGTATCCTCCGCAAAATATTGGAAGTCCCCTAACTGGGAATGATCGACTTGAGGTGCATTACGTTCTTCTGCGATTTGTATGATCCAGTGGAATGTCTACGTCAGGACGAATTCGGTGTTACATCTGCCCACTCTCGAAAGCGACTTCAGAAATACGATCCATTCATTCTTGCTTCACAAGCGGATCAGGTTTCCTATATTTGATATCCCCGGGTTTAGGAACAAGCAAGACCCTTGGATTACAGTTACATCGATACACCGAAGCGGAAGGGTTTATGGTGTTTCCGAGCACGACCCTTTGCAGGAAAAATGGAATTGGTAATTTAGGTGATATCGAACATTCTCTTGAAGTTGACTTTGCGTTGATTCACCGTGGACGGAGATTACGAGGTATTTCAGGATTCTGAGGAAGAGATTGGCGAATTTGACGAGGATTCCGATTCAGCTACTTCATATTAATCATGGAACTCGGAGTAATTTTATAATAAATTTTATATATCCATGTGTATTTTGAATGTTATAAAAAATTAAAACAAACATGGGAATTTTTATATATCCATGTATGTTTTGAAGAATTGTTTTTTCAATTTTCATGTTTTGAAGAATTCTTTTTCACTTTTCATGTATACATTACCAGCGTATAAATTATGAATCCTCCAGAAATCCCTCGGGAGTTTCCGAAGGATTACACAAAATCCGTCGGAAATTTTCGAGGGATTTTTGACGGATTTTAAATATTTTCAAGAACAACTTCCAAACACGTGCTAAATATGAACTTGGACATGTGATTTAATTGGTCCGTTGGGAATCCGTCGATAATTCCCAATGGATTTCGACGGCATTCCAACCATTTAGGGTATAAAAACCTCAAATTTTACAATTTTGAAATGTTTTGTTCTTGAGAAAGGTAGAAGTTACATATTTGAATTGTTTCGTGTTAAATGTTTTTAAGAATCAAATATTTGGTAGTTATTAATCGAAACTCTAAACAAACACATAAGTGTACTTATATGTTATATGTGTTTTTATGAAAGCTTGAAATCGTTGTTAGATCGATTGTTACAAAATCCGTAATAACTTCTTCTTTTTTTGAAATATTTTTCTTATTAGTATGTAACATTAATGGGTATTAAACCCTAATTTGTATGAAATCTTCAAATAATATACCCTATACATTAATGCCGTCAGAAATCTGTCTATATTTTCGACGGATTTTCGACGAATTTTGATATTTTCGCAGTTTACAGCCGAAAATGCCAAGTGTAAAACCTAAATGATTTATTATTTCCGACGGATGTCCAAGATGCCTCGGAAATCCGTGGAAAATTTTAAATCACTAATGTTCAATCCCTCGGAAATCTATCATGTTGAGTAATGAGGAATCATGCAATATATTCGATCCGACGGATCAAAAAAATTCCTAGGAATTTAAACCGCCAAACAAAAATGGATCAAAATTATTAGGCGGTTTATTTTTCGATTTCCGATGGATTCCCGAGGGAATGGGTCCGTTGAAAACCTTTATAAATTTATATCGGACAATTCTTTTTCTTCTCTCAATTTCTTATTTCTTCCCCATCTCTCGCCACCGATTCTTCTTCCAATTTTTTAGTTTCTTCTCTCTTCGTTGATCCCCGCCGCCATCACTCACCCACCGCCGCTGGATCTTGCGCCGATCCCTCGTCGCCGCCGGAGCTCTCATTCCAACGTTCTCGTCTTATTCTCCCTTGGATTATTTAAGTCTTCTTTCCCTTAATATTTTTTGTATTGTTAGTTGGAATTAGGTTGTTAGATTGTAATAGTTTTGTGGTTAGATAGTTGGAATTAGGTTGAATTTGTGATTAGGTTTTAGATTTTAGATTAGATTTTACTGAATTTGTTATTAGATTTTAGGTGATAATAAATTTTAGGTGAAATAATTAAAAAATGTTTTTATATTTATATTTTGTTGAATTTTTGATTATATTTATAAATAGAATTTTATAAAACATTTTTGTAAATTTTTTTTATATAAATGTTATCTATAAATCTATTTTATAAATATTTTTAATTAATTCAGTTTTTCTGTATTTTTGTAGGTCATACGGTAATTTCCAATCCGGACGTGGTGGTGGTTCGGTTTGACACAGGAGCACTTCCGCTACTCTGAATCCAAGTCTGAGTCCGAATTTTGCGCAAACTGTTCTGGACACTCACAATGATGCTCCTCGTCCGCTCATTACCGTTGAGGAGCTATTCCAACAACCGCGATCACGATAATTATTGAAAGTTTTTGATCCGAAGCTCCGTTTTCCGGTATCTACGTGGTAAAATTTAATTTTTCTTTCTATGTAAATTTTTTTTTTTTCTTTTTTAAGATTCTTAATCATCGTTTGCTTGTTTTTATAGGTTTGGAATATTCGGGAATGGCTTTAGCAAGTCCATTTTGAAGATGTTGCACTCCATCCTCGACAAACTATACAAGAGATTTTCAAAAATTCCGGCAGACGAAAAAGTTATTTGGTTTCGAACGTTTGTGGTAAGTTTTTATTTATTTATTTATTTTTTATATTTTGAGATTTCTTTAACATCTTTAAATCAATTTTTTGTAGCAAGAATTTAATTGGAGGTCTACCGACACGACAACGGTGGAGAATGCGTTTCAAAAAGAGGCGGCCATGCAATTCTCCCGCAATATGCGCGAGTGGAAGAAGCGTTTTAGACAGGGGAAAGATAAGCCAAAAAAGCTTGAATGTGTCAGTTTGGAAGAACTTCATCCCGTACTGGGAAGCCCCCTACACCGAATCTATTTTAGTGACTAACTCAGGAAATCGGAAGAACCCGCAAAATGGGAAGGGAATGTATATCTACAACAATGGGTCGACCAGCTTCAAAAGTACATAAAGTCAAATGGTAATATATTTTTTGGTGTTTTTAGCTCTTTTCAATTTTTTTTAATATATATTTTTAATAACTAACGATTTCACTTATTTTCGAAATGCATGAAGACGGCTCACCTGGATTTGATGTAGAGGGTGCACACCAACAAAAATACCTAACAGATTCAAGATGGTGTCATCAGTGAGATCATCGAAAACGTGAAGAAGACGAAGGAAGACATCTTGACCCAGAGATCGCAGGATGGCTCCACTAATTCCAACGACCTCTTTCGGGTCGAAATCAACCGTCTGGTGCTGGAGGTAATCATTTAACTATAGATTATCATTTAACTTTAGATAATTATATGTTATGTTTTTATTGTTTTTGTAGGAGATACCAATTAAAAAAGGCTGTCGGCCAGGGTTGGGTAAGGTTACGCGCAGCGACTGCGAAACTTCTTCAACGGGTTTCGTGTACGATGATGAAGACATGATCCGACAAAACGAAAACCTCAAGGGGAAAGTAACAGCTTTGGAGGACGAGCCCACCGCTGAGAAAGTAAAGAGACCGTTCATGGCGAATTTCATGAACTCGAAGTTCCCGGATTTCCCGCCATATTTAATATGCTTTTGTAATTTTGCTACAATTTCCAAAATTTCAAAAACCTTTAATAATTATTTAAGTTTATAAAATTTTTAAATATTATTTAATTTTTCATTTTCGTTTTTTTAGAATTATTTAATAAATAAATTAAATTAATATATTTTTCTATAAAATCAATTATTTTTTATTCCTCGGAAATCCGTCGGAAATTATTCCCTCGGAAATTAGTCAGAAATATTTCTCTTGGAAATTCGTTTTTTTATTCCTCGGAAATTAGTCGGAATATTTCCCTCGAAAATCAGTCGGGAATATTTCTCTCGGGAATCCGTCGAGAATATTTCCCTCGGGAATCGGTCTGGAATGTTTCCCTCGAAAATCCTTTAGGAATTTTTCTCTCGGATATACGTCAGGAATATTCCGGACGGATGACAGGACCTCGGAAAAAACATCGGACATTTTGGCCCTCGGAAATCCGTCGGGATATTCCAAATGAATATATGGTCTTCGGAAGTCTGTTGGTATTTTGTCCCTCGGGAATCCGTCGGAAATTCCCGAAAAATTCCTGACGGATTTCGATTTCTGACGAGATAGTCCTGACGACTCAATTCATCGGAAATCGGTCTGGAATGTTTGTTTCTATCGGATTTTTGATGGTTTCATACGGATTTTCGAAGGGTTTGATTTTCTCCAAACCCTTCTTATAATAACTATGCTTATTTCATTTTCTTTCCTTCACCTAATCATGTCTATATTATCTCCATGATATGACAATGTATCATATGTCATATTTGGCCATATACTTTCCTTCTCTTTTGGTGTATCTAGCCGTTGTCGCTCAGCCTCCAATTTCAGAATTCTGCCTTTTTGCCTCAATTCATTTGCATCGTGCAAGTCTATTATCAAATACTGCCAGCATTACTGCTCCTTCACCTTTTATACTTAACCACTGCTTACACTACTAATAAAATGAGACCTATCTGTTGTAAAAAATATATGGAGATCTACCTCAAATAGGATGTAGCACAATTCAGATACATTCTGAATGCTAGAAATTGATATGTCAAGCTGAAAATATGCAGTTTACTAAAACTCCCAAATTAACAACTAAAAAAAATTAAAGTTATCTATATATAGCTTAAAATCTATAGTCAATTCAAATAAGCAGATTATAGATTATGATTATAATTACATTATACTATGATTAGAGTATATATAATGTCATTTTCGTATATATATTGTCATTTCAATTTTAGTAATAACTTTTTAATACTATAAACAAAATACATATGCTTTACAAAAATGGCCTTCTTATATGGTGATGTTACATAGAAAAATATTCTTCTTAAAGAGGATCCATGATTCAATATAAAATCGTAAATAATCATGTAATAGCAATATTTACATAACTTATGTTATTTGGTGCATGTCACCAAATGATTACAATATTTGGTGTAGTTACATATACATTTTTAAAATTGGGATGTGTAACCATGTAATAACAATACTTCGTGTAGCTAACAATCATCTTTCCTATTCTTAATTGTTTTTGTTTCCTGACTAACTTCAGTGATACATCTATTGGATTTTCCCATTAACATGTTTGATCATGAACGGAAGAACCTGAGGCCACTTGACCGACCTTACCTGTATACTTTGGACTAGTTGTACAATTTGACAAATATCTATCAGAATGTATTTTGTTCTGTTTTATGGATGCGTGCATGATAAACATATTGGAAACCAGTATTTCAAAAGGTCAATTCAATCTCCACATATTTCGTTTTAACCTTTAAATCTCCAACTATCTTATTCTTCGTTTAATAACTTGTCTCCAAGTAGGAGGATTTTGTTCTCCATTTGACATGTGCCTTCGGTTATGAAGTTATTATGAACTTGCTAATATTTCAATGGTTGAACAACATGTAAATTTCTAACATAATTGTTGAGGTTAAAATCTCGATCCAGTAAATTGGGTCCAATATAAATCTGTGGTAAAAAGATTCGATGAAATAAAAAAAAACCAAGCGAGGTCAAATGAGTAAACGAAGTGGCGGACCGAGCTGAAAGGCCCATCGGAGTGAACATCTTTAGTCAAAGGGGATTAAATGCAGAACCGTTAGTCAACCCCGCCGAGACCAAAGACTCGTTCAAACCGGTGAATTAAATCGCTTAAACGTAACGGCCAGAGCTTCAGATTTACAGACCATTCATGGCGAATAAGACGGAGTAAACGGAGACGTTAAACACGATCTCTGAGTATAAAACAAGGACAAGAGCAAGGAGCATGGGGACCAGAATCCTACTCTCGGCACCATGATACACGACTTTTTAGTCTATAGGAGGTATCAATAACTCCAATACATGTAATATGAAGGTTATCAATCCATAAAGGGATTTATCCTAATCACTAAGAATGCAAGGTGCTTATAGTATGTTAAGCTAAACGAGTGTGTTGTGATTAAGTAACCAAATTAAGGCAAATAAACGATGCAATAACTAAACGAGATGTAATTCAAATAACAAAAGCGGAACTAGAGATGAGGTTATTGATATAAGGTGATCCAAATCCAATTAGTGATGTTCATTCACTCAAGAAGCTAATTCCTAGGCAAAAGATCTCTAATCTTGATTAGTTCTCTTTTAAGCAACTAATCACTATATTAATTATCAAGTCCATTAGCAAATCATCATTTGTGGGTTAACAACTAGTAAGCATTAAGAATCATAACAAGATCGACCAAAGATATGCCCTAAACAACTAATGTCTTAGGATTGGAGCACAAATCTCTTGTCTAGTTCATCAAGGCATTTCATCAAACACTTAGTGTTCATGAAATGCCCTATGATCCAGATCCACTCTTTCAAGCTGAATCTAGCATTAGGGACACTAGACAATAAGGAATATAAGATAATCTAACCCTAAACACCACTAATCAAACCTTGGATCACCTTAATCTACCATATCTCAAGATCCTAAGAACTACTCATTAATCATCATGGGTTCAACAAATCCAATGAAAGAAGAGTTAAAACTCATGATCAAGATGATTGGATGATTAGAAAGTAGAAGGTAGATGGATTCAATCAAGAAAACAATACTCAAATTGCATAAATCAAAAGGATCAATCTCTTACAAATCACTCTTAGAGAGAGTTTTTGCTTAAGAAAAGACTTAGCCCATCAAAATTAGGTTTTTGGGCATAAATAGTGAATAGTAACGAACCGGATCGACCCGGGCCAAACCGGGTACCGACCCGAAATAGATGGATAAAAAGTTCTGGTCGGCCAATACCGAGGTCACTCGTCGGTACAACACCTCGGTATTGAGCCTGAGTTTGTGCACCGACGAGGGGTACCGAGCAGTGACATCGGTATTGAGGGGGAGATGCTTGATGTTTCTTCGATGGATACCGAGGTCACTCCTCGGTATCGTTGCTCGGTATTAAGGGATTTTTCCCCCGGGTTTCCTCCGAGAGCAGCACCGATCAGTTGCACCGAGCAGTGACCTCGGTACAATCCCCTGAAGCTTCGATACCGACGTCACTCCTCGGTGTTGCACGTCGGTACTGGGGCTGCCATCCTCCGTCTTCTATACCGATCAGTTGCACTGAGCAGTGACCTTAGTGCAATCCTTCTGCCTTCAATACCGACGAGAGATACCGACCAGTGACGTCGGTACAGTCTCTGTCGTCTCTCCTCGGGTCTCGAATCTCCTCCGAAGCACTTGAAATATGATCCAAAACATGCAAGGACTCTCTAGGACTAAATGTGGACACATTAGACTCCTAAAATGATTAAAATGCTAAAGAGATAACATGAACTATATGCAAATGACTCGAAACCTAAGTGAAACGGATGCTAGAATGATGCAAAATATGATGATATCAATTCCCCCAAACTTACTTCTTTGCTTGTCCTCAAGCAAAAGCATCAGTAAAAGAGTTCAAGTCCAAGTGCAAAATCTAAGGTACGATCAAACATGTCTACTCAAAAGGGGCTAGCCATGTCCATCCTTACATGAATCAAGCTTAAGCCTCAACCTACACAAGCCTTCCTATCATCCAATCCTTTGACATTCAATTAGCGGTTTCTAGTGGATCATGTTCATGCAATGCAAATAAACTCATTTGGCTAAGGATACGGTTTTGAGACAAAGATGATCTCAATGCATGAGGCGGTTTCCGAACAAGGGATCTCTCATTGAAGGAATTGACCTTGGCAAAATGCTAAGGGTGAAAAGCAATCGATGCATACAAGGCTAGACTTCCATCTACCCAATGTCCCAACGCAAATTCGACACTAATTCTAAACCCACAAGGAACCAATCCTAGCTACCCTTCTCAAGGCCTTTTTGCCTTCTTATTCCACATCTCTTCCTCGTCTTTCTTTTTCCATAAGCATTTAGGGGGTTTCTTCTTCAACCAATGGTTTGGCTTTCTTCACTTTTCTTGGCCTAGCTCCTCTTTTAGATTCTTTAGTCTCTCTCATTTTTCTTCATGACTTGCCTTAGCCATTTTGGCTTATTTTCTTTCTTTTCACAACTAGAGACTATCTTTTCAACACTTTAGAGCTAAACCACATATATTATTGCCAACCATTACAACCTTATTGCTTCCCCTAGTCATCCTTCTGAATCTCTTCCTTTTTTCCACTTTTCCAATCCCAAAATCTTTATTTTCCTTCTTTTTCATCCATTCCCCTCGTCATAAATACCATCCTATCTAACTTCGCCTAATCTAGCTCATGATGCGCGAGCTAGTTCTACATGAATCCTTTCCTTGTCGCTCTAGACCCAACACTTTTTGCTAAATCCATTCAAAAATAAGGCCTCACAACGCTCACTAAACATGTACGCTTGAAAGAAGGTCGGGTTCAAGGTGGGATGAACCATTCCAAAGATGGGAATTGGCTACTTGGGCCAACAAGAGTGGTAAAAAGGAATAAGATGACCCAAGTATGCATGCGGAATCCATGAGTTTATTATGCAATGTATGAACACGACAATTAATGTGTAAAAGTTAAGGTTCTCACTTAGATAGGATTGGATTCAAATCGAAACTTGCTTCGGCTAAGACCTAAGTAATTACACATAAAATCCAAACATGGTTCGACCTTGATTTCGCACACAAGATCTAGAGCATAGGACTTAAACTCTTAAAGCGACATTTCACACGGAGGAATCATTCTAGCTCATAATGCTCATGCAATGCATTATCTACGTGCTATGCATCTAGACTCAATCCTACATGAAGTGCAAATGCGTCATAAATGACTTCTTTTTGTCTTTTCATTTTCAAAATGTTTTTCAAATTTGTTTGGTTTTTCTATGCCTTAGATGTATGCATGAGACTCAAGATGCAAATTGAAAATAAGACAACGCAAATGTTATTAGATACCGGTCCCTCCCCCAAACTTAAATCACACCGTCTCGGTGTGAAATAAGCCTGAGGAAAGGACCAAAAATAAGAGAAAACTAGACAATGCAAGACTTAAAAGAAAAATATATATATAAGAATTTTGGATTCGTACCTAGAAGCTTTGAGATAGGGACGAATACCCCATTGAGTAAGATGGATTACTTGAGACGGGAGACGGGGATCGCATCGCTCTCCTCTTTGTTGCTTTATCCGGTCGGGCCGTGGGTTGGCTAGTACTCATGACCAATGCCCAATCCTCTCCTCGAGGCACGAGGTTTGTGTCCATGACAACATCCCCTCTTTCACCGGCCCTTGATGAACTCGCTCCGCAACCTCCGTCCTTGAGCTCATTGATGGTTCGTCCCATGGCTTTAACTGTCTTCTTCAAAGACTTGATCGTCTTGACCATCTTCTTCATGTTTTTGTTATGCCACTTGCACATGCGTTGGAGGAGACGAGTTTGGTGGTGAGCATGTCTTGTGGCCGCGTTAGTGATAGCCCCATCATAAGGGTCAAAGTGGTAGCGCTCACTACCGTACACGGTCTTGGGTAACGACTCATTTGGCACCTCCTCGTCGAGATCAAGAGATTCATCGGTAGCGGTTCTCCGTTGTGCTCTCTTGCGGAACGCTTGCAAAGGCGGATCGACGGTGGAGTTGTAGAGGTACTCTTGGGGAGGAATAAATATGACGTTCCTCGGATCATGGAAGTTGGTGTGCGCGGGATTAGGCAAGAGGACTTGTGCCACAGATGTCTCGGTGAGTTGGAGGTTGTAAGCCATCTTGCCTTCGATATATCCCTTGAAGAACTTAGTCTTTGAAAGGTAGGCCGCATCCAAAGATTTCCACTCATTGGCACTAACCGACACCTTGATGCCCTTTGCCAAGAGAATAGGCGTTATGATCCATCCGATGCAAATCGCGGCCTTCTTTGACTCTGTCTTCCAAGCCCAATTCTGGTAAGCGAACAAGTGTCTCACCAAGAGTGTTGCGAGACAAGAAAGTCTCTCCGGCCCCTCGAACGCTTTACCATTGCGGAGAATGGGGAAAATGGGCTTTAGACCAAGCCCCAACAACTCCATCTCCTCTGTAGTAACCGTGTCAATCTCCACCTTGTGGTAGAAATTGTGGACCAATGCCTTGTGCGCGTAGCGAATAGCCGGGTGCCGTATGCTTGCACTCTTAGAGGCGCCGGCCTCAAATTCCCCAGAGGCAATCGTTGCCCAAAGATTTCGGAGCTCGAGTCGCAGATAATCAAAGTATTGCCCGCCGTAGTTGTAACATCCCGGTTTCTTGTATATGCGGAGAGGCTTATAAGAATTGATTTGGCTACCTATGTCACCAAAGTGCACTTATCTTTTCGGGAACTTGTCCAGAGAGAACTCCAGAGTTAAGGGTGCTTAAGCTGGAGCAATTTAAGGATGGGTGACCTACCGGGAAGTGATTCGCGGTATCTTGTGAGTGAGGACAAAACACGGGGAAAGATCACGTGGTGATTGCAGGGTCAGTAAACAAGTATTACAAGCCTCCCGGACTAACGCACCGGCCGTCGGACGAGGGTGGGGCCCACGGGCCGGGAGATGTCGTTGGGGCCCACAGGTAGGGGCGGTCGGGGCGTTATAAGTGGTATCAGAGCCGAACCCAAACACGTGTGTGAAGTCAGGTGGGCTCACACCGTCTAGGGTGACGATCCTGGTGCGCAACGAGGACGTTGCGCTCTGTGAGTGGGGGTGATTGTAACATCCCGGTTTCTTGTATATGCGGAGAGGCTTATAAGAATTGATTTGGCTACCTATGTCACCAAAGTGAACTTATCTTTTCGGGAACTTGTCCAGAGAGAACTCCAGAGTTAAGGGTGCTTGAGCTGGAGCAGTCTAAGGATGGGTGACCTTCCGGGAAGTGATTCGCGGTAGCGTGTGAGTGAGGACAAAACACGGGGAAAGGTCACGTGGTGATTGCAGGGTCAGTAAACAAGTATTACAAGCCTCCCGGACTAACGCACCGGCCGTCGGACGAGGGTGGGGCCCACGGGCCGGGAGATGTCGTTGGGGCCCACAGGTAGGGGCGGTCGGGGCGTTATAGTAGTTACCTTCTTCCCTAAACCCGAATATCTCGCAAAGCTCGCGGAAAGTGATGGTGTAGGTAGTGCCCATGAGCCCGAACTTTAAAATCCCAAACCCGCAATTTGCATCTTCCGTGTCGTAGAACTTAGCTCGAAGGGTGGCTAGGAACTTGCTGGAGAGTGCCTTGAAAGCTTCATGCTTCATGCTCATGAACTTCCTTAGCCCCATATTCTCAAAAAGAGTCCACACTTCGTCATTTATCCCCATCTTGTCCATCATCTCCGCATCGACAAATTTGCCTTGCTCGAACTTCATTTGGCAAAATTTGTCGAAGTAATCTTGCTCGCTTGGCTTTGTCTGTTGCGCCACTGGGATTTCTCCACTTGAGCTCTCACTCTCGAGCTCTTCTTCGATTTCTTCGACTCTCTTGCCCTTTCCCTTTGCCGTTTTCTTGGCTTTAGAGCTCGTAGCCGCGGTTTTAGCCCTTGCCTTGGTACTACCTTTGGCAATCCCTTTTTCCTTTTCCGCGGCCGTAGCTTGGGCAATTCTTTTCCCTTTTCCAACTGTCGAAACCTTGGTTCGTGCCCGTGTCGATGGAGCGCCTTTGTCAGACATTGTACCTACAAATATCTTCGACACAATTTGTGAGGATAGGTATAATTTCTTATCAAATCAACAAAGGTTCACCAAAAGATGAGCTAAGAGCAATGAACCAAGGTGACAATTCACACATATCAAGCAAATTATCCCAATTCACAATCCCTAATTCTCAAAAATTCAACTTCTCAAATTTTCATCAAACCATCAACAATTTGCACATAAATCATCAAGTTCAAGCATAGAAAAACCATCCCCAAGGTATTTGTACAAGTGAAAAGCAATATCAAACCATATTCAAGCAATATTTCTTCAAGAACAAAACTATGGTTTTCGAAAATTTAATTGAATAATACCTTGGGGGATTGGAGTTAAATGCTTGGAATGATGATAAATCCAAAAAGAGCAGTGAAAATCGAGACTATGGGGCTTGGAATTGTGAAATTTGGTTGAGAAAAGAGGGAGATGTGATGAAATTTTGCCTTGAATCGCGAAAATAGGTTGAAAAATGGGGCTAATGTCGCGTGGAAGAAGAAGAAGAATAAGACTTACCTGAGTCAGGTTGGATTTTACCTGGGTGGGTACCGAGAATTTTTTTAAAAAAATAGCCAATACCGAGGTCACTCATCGGTATTGTACCTCGGTATTGACAGATTTTTAAAAAACATTTCGTTGAATAACGACGTCACTCCTCGGCATTGGTCATCGGTATTGACATACCGAGGTCACTCCTCGGTGCAACACATCGGTGTTAAGGAGTTTTTCCTCCTGTTTCCATACCGACGTGTTGTACAGATCTGTGACATCGGTATTGGCCCCTCGGTGTTGGGCATCGGTACTACCATACCGAGGTCACTCCTCGGTGCTGGTCATCGGTATGGACATACCGAGGTCACTCCTCGGTACCACACATCGGTGTTAAGGAGTTTTTCCTCCTGTTTTCATACCGACGTGTTGTACCGATCTGTGATGTCGGTATTGGTCCCTCGGCAAGTCCATACCGACGTCACTCGTCGGTATCTTTCCTCGGTATTCGCCCTTGACCTTGGAACCCCTATGCACACTTAACAAAAAAATCAAAAAAGATCTAGCAAAGATAGAAAAAGAGATAAACAAAAAGGAAATATATACAATGATAAGCTTGGGGCGTCTCCCAAGAGAACTTTATTTAACGTCACTAAGTTCGACGTTTGTTACCGTTCTCAAGCTAGAGGGACATCATCGAGAGGGATCGAGCCTCCCTTTTCGACGATTTGATTTGCTCGGTAAAGTTTGAGCCTTTGGCCATTTGAAATGAAATCTTGGCCCTCCTTGTTAACAAGTACCACGACTCCATATGACCTTACTTCCTTAACCTCAAACGGACCCGACCACCTCGAATTAAGCTTCCCGGGAAAAAGCTTCAACTGGGAGTTGAACAATAGCACCAAGTCTCCAACCTTGAAGTCCTTACGCAAGATCTTCTTCTCATGGAAGGCTTTGGTCCGTTCCTTGTAGATCCTCGAACTCTCATAGGTTTCAAGCCTAGTCTCCTCTAATTCTTGAAGTTGAATTAACCTCCTCTCTTGTGCGGTATTGATGTCAAAATTAACAAGCTTCACCGCCCACAAGGCTTTGTACTCCAATTCAACCGGTAGATGGCATGACTTCCCATAGAGCAAGTTGAATGGTGTAGTCCCTATAGGCGTCTTAAAAGCAGTCCGGTATGCCCATAAAGCATCATCCAACTTGTTGGCCCAATCCTTTCTTGAACTCCCAACCGTCTTTTCTAGTATGGCTTTGATTTATCGGTTGGATACTTCTACTTGGCCACTCGTTTGAGGATGGTAGGGTGTTGCTACCTTATGCCTCACACCATACTTCTTAAGTAGACTCTCAAATACTTTATTGATGAAATGACTACCCCCATCACTAATGACCACCCTTGGAACTCTGAACCTTAGGAAGATTACTGACTTGAACAGTTTTAGAACGACCTTAGCATCGTTTCTCGGGCTTCCAATGGCTTCCACCCATTTAGAGACGTAATCAACCGCCGCCATTTTGTATTGGTTACAATAAGATGACAGGAAAGGTCCCATAAAATTGATGCCCCATACGTCAAACATCTCCACCACAAGGATTGGGTTTTTGGGCATCTCATCTCTCCTCCCAATGTTCCCTTTCCTTTGGCACGCATCACATGTGGAGGCAAAGAGATGCGCATCCTTAAATAATGAAGGCCACCAAAAACCGGATTACAAGACCTTTGTAGCGGTTTTGAAGGATGCATGATGCCCACCATAGCTTGACCCGTGACAATGGAGTAGGATCCCTTGGACTTCTTCTTCCGCCACGTATTTCCTATACAAACCATCCGAGCACAACTTGTATAAGTAGGGCTCGTCCCAATAGTATCTCATCACGTCATAGAAGAACTTCTTCTTCTTATACCCATCCAAAGGCGGTTCATAACCGCACACTAAGTAGTTCACTAGGTCTGCAAACCACGGTAGTTTCTCATCTTGTAACCCATTGACACTCTCTAGTCCTCGCACGGCTTCGACCCCTTTCTTCAAGACACCAACGACCATGAGACTCTCCTCGGGGAGCTTATCATCAATTGGGACAAGGTCTTCAATCCTCATTCTAGACAAGTGATATGCGACCCCATTCTCTATCCCCTTCTTTTCAACTATCTCCAAGTCAAGCTCTTTTAGAAGCAAGATCCAACGAAGTATCCTTGGCTTTGTGTCTTTCTTCACATGAATGTATCTTAAGGCCGCATGATCGGTGTAGACAATCACCTTTGACCCCACAATATAGGACCTAAATTTCTCCATTGCAAACACTACGGCTAGCAACTCTTTTTCCGTTGTGGCATACCGGCCTCGAGTGTCATCTAAGGTCCTACTTGCATAGTAGATGACATTGCTCTTCTTGTTCTTCCTTTGACCCAAGACCGCTCCAACCGCGTAGTCACTAGCATCACACATGATCTCGAAAGGAATATCCCAATCCGGAGCTTGTACGATGGGAGCACTAACCAACTCCTTCTTGATTTCTAGGAACGCTACCATACATTCCTCATCAAACACGAACTCGACCTCCTTGCAAAGTAGCCTTGTGAGAGGCCTCGTGATTTTTGAGAAGTCTTTGATTAACCTTCGGTAGAACCCCGCATGACCCAATAAAGACCGGATGTCCTTGACCGACTTAGGCGGCTCCAAGCTAACCATCACCTCAATCTTGGCCTTGTCTACCTCAATCCCTTTCTCCGAGATCTTGTGCCCAAGCACGATTCCTTCTCGCACCATGAAGTGGCATTTTTCCCAATTTAGCACCAAGTTTTCTTCTTCGCACCGTTGCAAGACCCTACAAAGGTTAGCCAAGCAAACACAAAAGAAGATCCATATACGGAGAAGTCGTCCCTAAATACTTCTACCATATCTTCTATAAGGTCAGAGAAAATGGACATCATGCAACGTTGGAATATTGCGGGAGCATTGCACAACCCAAATGGCATTCTTCGATACGCGAAGGTGCCATAAGGGCACGTGAAGGTCGTTTTCTCTTGGTCATTCGGGTGTATGGGAATTTGAAAGAAACCCAAATAATCGTCTAGAAAGCAATAAAATGGATGATTAGCTAGACGTTCAAGCATTTGGTCTATGAAAGGTAACGGAAAGTGATCCTTACGAGTAGATGAATTTAACTTCCTATAGTCAATGCACATTCTATGCCCGGTTATTGTCCTAGTCGGTATCATTTCATCCTTCTCATTTTTAACTACCGTAATCCCCCCTTTCTTAGGCACACAATGAACCGGTGAGACCCAAATACTATCCGATATTGGGTAGATAATGCCCGCGTCTAAGAGGTTAAGAATCTCTCTCTTTACAACATCTTTCAAATTAGGATTCAACATTCTTTGATGTTCAATAGAGGTCCTTGATTCATCCTCTAGATGGATTCTATGTGTGCACAAACTAGGGGAAATACCCTTGATATCATCCAAAGAATAGCCAATGGCTTTCCTATATTTCCTAAGTTCAACAAGAAGGGAGGATAGTTCGTTCTCATCTAGACTCTCATTCACAATAACCGGGTAAGACTCGTTGGGACCTAAGAACGCATACCTTAGTCCCGCGGGAAGTTGCTTGAGGTCCACCTTTGGGGATTTGAGTTCGCTCCAATCGTCCTCCTCAAGACTAGGCTTACCCTTGCTAGTCTCTTCAACGGCTAGAACAAACTCCTCTTGAACCGTGCCAACCCTTAAACCATCTTGAACCTCGGTACTACGAACACCCAACTCAACAAATGGCGTATCCTTTTCAACCGGCTTGTGAAAATCCATGAGTAGCTCATACCCTTGACTCTATTTGCTCAACAACCCATGATCACCACGCTCCTTAGTCAAAACCACTTCCAAACCGTCTTCTACTCTCATTTCCTCAAGCAATTTGTCGGCTAGTTCATCCATGGTCTCTATGTAGAAGCATTGGCCATCTATCGAACTAAAGGACTTCTCTTTTACCCAAGTGAAGGTCTATTTTGCCTTTCCTCACATCGATTATCGCCCCCGCGGTTGCTAGGAATGGCCTACCAAAGATAAGAGGGTCTTTTGGTTCTTCATCCATCTCAAGTACCACGAAATCCGTGGGGACAATGAAATCCTTCACCACGATAGGAAGATCCTCAAGAAAACCAATAGGAACCCTCACGCTCCTATCCGCCAATATTAGGGAGATGTTGCATGCCTTGTAGCGTGTGAATCCTAGTCTCTTGGCTACCGAGAACGGCATGATGCTTACACTCGCTCCAAGATCACACAAACAATGGTTGAAAACTAGAGGACCAAGTGCACAAGGTAGAGTAAATGATCCCGGATCTCCTAGCTTCTTTGGCACCATTTTATTTTGTATTATGGCACTACACTCGTGAGTTAAGATGACCATAGACTCCATTTCCTTAGCCCTCTCATTCACGACATCTTTCAAGAATTTGGCATATTGAGGGACAACCAATAAGGCATCAACCAAAGGCATTGTGAGTTTTACCTTCTCCATTTGCCTATCAAAGATGGCTTTATACTTGTCCATAAGTTGTTTCTTGAACCACCCGGTAAAAGGTAGATTAGGAACGTATGGCTTAGGGACAAACACATTCTTCTTCGATTTCTCTTGAGCAACAACAACCCTAGGCTTGACCTTCTCTACTTCTTCAACTTTGTCTTGCTCTCTCACTACCTCATCTTCAACCAACTTGTCATCTTCTTGAAGTTCCATCCCCCAACTTTGCTTCTCAATGTCCTCATTGAGAGTAGAAGAAGCTTCTCTTGGAGGCAAAACCGTGCCACTTCTCAAGGTGATGGCGCTTACATACTCCTTAGGATTAGCTTTGGATTTGCCCGGGAGTTGACATTGTGGTCGTGAAGAAGAAACAACACCTTTTTTCTCCATGTGTTTTACCTTGGAGTTCAAAGCCTCAATCTTTGTGTTGAGGTCGTTGTAAGAGCAATCCACCCGCGTATTGATCTTCGCTTGTCCCTTGAGTAATTGTTGGAACATAGAGCTCAAATCAAGCTCTTGCGGTTTAGACGTAGTTGCTTGAACTTGAGGCACAAACCCTTGTTGTTAGCCTTGAAAATCGGGTGGAGCTTTGGGTTGAAATCCACTTTGGTTCCCTTGGAATTGGTTCCTTGGGACAAAACCTTGTTGGTTGGTATTATAACCTTGGCCTTGAGGTTGGAATTGCTTTTTTGGGGCTCCTTGAGCTTTATTAGGTTGCGGAGGGTAGACTTGGTCTTGTGGGTTCTCCACATTTGTGTTCCGGTAAGAGAAGTTGGGGTGGTTCCTATAGTTTTGGTTGAACCCTTGTCTTTGGTAGTTCCCTTGGTCTTGGTAGTTCCCTTGATTCCCCACGTAGTCCACCTCCTCTTGAGTGTTCATGTCCACGTTCTCCTCTTGATAACAACCTTGGTTCTCATCATAAGCATCCACAAAGTTGACCGTGTTTTGAGAAGACACTAGGAGTTTATCAATCAAATTGGCTTGCTTGTCCAATTTTTCATTAAGCGCTTTCATGTCCTTGGCCCGCTTGTTCTCATCAAAGTCACTTGTCGTCCTTGTGGCGCGGTCATAATCGTCGCCATAGGTCCCGTCACTTTGGGCCAAGTTCTCCACTAGTTCCATGGCTTCGTCTACATCTTTGGCTAAGAAGTTCCCATTAGAGGTCGTGTCTAAGAGCATCCTTATCTTGGATAGAGCACCGCGATAGAGGGTACTCAAAAGAGAGGCATTGGAGAAGCCATGATACGGGCATTGAGAGGTGTAGCTTCTAAACCGTTCCCAAGCTTCATTTAAGGATTCGTTTCCACGTTGTGTGAACCCCAAGATTTTGTTCCTCAACTTGGCGGTCCTTGAAGGAGAAAAGAACTTTGCAAGGAAAGCTCGCTTGCAATCGTCCCAAGACGTGATTGAACCTTGAGGAAGACTCTTTTCCCAATGATGAGCTTTGTCTCCGAGAGAGAATGGGAATAGTCTTAGCTTAAACCCGTCTTCCGAAACACCGTTCATCTTGGTTAACCCACATATCCTATCAAATTGATCGATATGATCCAATGGATCCTCCATAGATAAACCATGGAATTTGTTACTTTGAACCATGTTGATCAATCCCGGCTTCACCTCGAAGTTGTTGTTATCAACCGGGTATCCCTTGACGGTTTTGATGGGCATTGGCGGCATCACCCGCACCGACCACGTTTTGAGCCCTTGGGGGATGGTTAGGGCCTCTCATTGGCCGGCCGGGTGGATGTGGGGCGTTTTGGGCGCGGCCTCCTTGTGTGTGGTGGTTTCCATTACCATCTTGTGCGGGGTGGTTTCCATTACCACCTTGTGCGGGGTGGTTTCCATTACCACCTTGTTGATGATGTGGTAGGTTGTTCACATTGTCTTGAATGTCCCCAAGTGGAACGTTTTCATAGTGATCCATGTTGTCTCACGCGTGCTTCCCTTGTTCTAACCCCTCGGTATGAGCGATTTATGTCGTCTCTTGGTTCAACTAGATTTCCGTTGCCTCGAGATCGCGTATGCATGCACCTATAGGTCGAGAGAGAGAGCAATGGAAAGCAAACAAGATTAGTAACTTTGTACCAAATAAAGCTTAATCTCACAAAGAGCCTAAATCTCAATGTTAAAACAAATCCCATAATGGCAACGGCGCCAAATTGATACACGACTTTTTAGTCTATAGGAGGTATCAATAACTCCAACGTGTAGTATGAAGGGTATCAATCCATAGAGGAATTTATCCTAATCACTAAGAATGCAAGGTGCTTATAGTAGTTAAGCTAAACAAGTGTGTTGTGATTAAGTAACCAAATTAAGGCAAATAAACGATGCAATAACTAAACGAGATGTAATTCAAATAACAAAAGCGGAACTAGAGATGAGGTTATTGATATAAGGTGATCCAAATCCAATTAGTGATGTTCATTCACTCAAGAAGCTAATTCCTAGGCAAAAGATCTCTAATCTTGATTAGTTCTCTTTCAAGCAACTAATCACTATGTTAATTATCAAGTCCATTAGCAAATCATCATTTGTGAGTTGACAACTAGCAAGCATTAAGAATCATAACAAGATCGACCAAAGATATGCCCTAAACAACTAATGTCTTAGGCTAAGAGCATAAATCTCTTGTCTATTTCATCAAGGCATTTCATCAAACACTTGGTGTTCATGAAATGCTCTATGATCTAGATCCACTCTTTCAAGCTGAATCTAGCATTAGGGACACTAGACAAGAAGGAATATAAGATAATCTAACCCTAAACACCACTAATCAAACCTTGGATCACCTTAATCTACCTTATCTCAAGATCCTAAGAACTACTCACTAATCATCATGGGTTCAACAAATCCAATGAAAGAAGAGTTAAAACTCATGATCAAGATGATTGGATGATTAGAAAGTAGAAGGTAGATGGATTCAATCAAGAAAACAATACTCAAATTGCATAAATCAAAAGGATCAATCTCTTACAAATCACTCTTAGAGAGGGTTTTTGCTTAAGAAAAGACTTAGCCCATCAAAATTAGGTTTTTGGGCATAAATAGTGAATAGTAACGAACCGGGTCGACCCGGGACAAACCGGGTACCGACCCGGTTTAGATGGATAAAAAGTTCTGGTCGGCCAATACAGAGGTCACTCGTCGGTACAACACCTCGGTATTGAGCCTGGGTTTGTGCACCGACGAGGGGTACCGAGCAGTGACATCGGTATTTAGGGGAGATGCTTGATGTTTCTTCGATGGATACCGAAGTCACTCCTCGGTATCGTTGCTCGGTATTAAGGGATTTTCCCCCCCGGGTTTCCTCCGAGAGCAGCACCGATCAGTTGCACCGAGCAGTGACCTCGGTACAATCCCCTGAAGCTTCGATACCGACGTCACTCTTCGGTGTTGCACGTCGGTACTGGGGCTGCCATCCTCCGTATTCTATACCGATCAGTTGCACCGAGCAGTGACCTTGGTGCAATCCTTCTACCTTCAATATTGATATACTCATATATTGCATGTTTTAGCATGCATCTCACTTAGAGTTTTGTGTCATTTACATGCATAATCATGGTTTTGTCTTGTATTCAGGTCTCATTTAGAGATTATGACATATTGCATTAGGTCTAATGAGTTCTTGCATGTTTTGGAGTACTTCTAGGTGATTGGAGGCAATTTGGGCATATTTGGAGAGTTGGACCAAAGTAGAGTGCAAGGTCCATCCAATACACCGGAAATATGTGGCTAGACTCAGACCCTCCGATAGGAATCAGCTTGGACAACCTTCATGAAAGCTGTAGAGGAGTGAGTTAGCTAGCCAGTGGAATTGGAATCAGGGGATTTAGACTTGTGGTTTATAAGATATGGCCGTTTTACAGACGATATGTCCGTCTGGCCGAGGCAGTTTATTCAATACCGATGTGTGGCGGAGATCCTCCTATATGAATCAGCTTGGATGACCTTCATGAAAGCTGTAGAGGAGTTAGTTAGCTAGCTATTGGAATTGGAATCAGGGGATTTGGACTTGTGGTTTAGAAGATATGGCCGTTTTACCGAAGACATGTCCGTCTGGCTGAGGCAGTTTATTCAACACCGATGTGTGACATCGGTATTGAAGCCTCAGGGGAACACACCGATGTCACACATCGGTGTAACAGCTCGGTATTTCCTCTCTGAAGTGACCAGGAGCAAAAAAAACCTTAGCACTGAGGTCCAACACCGATGTGTGACCTCGGTGTTGGACATCTCTCACCCGAACCAGCCGAGCTCGTCCGAAGTGTCTCAAAGATGTGGCTATACGGGGACATCACAATACGATTAATCTTCAACTGCCTTCATGGAAGTTGTAGAGGAGTGAATAAGCGTTATACAGGAGTTTGAATCGGATTATTTGGACGTATGGATAGGGAGATAAGACGGATTTACTGAAGGTATGTCCGTCTGGCCGAGAGAAGACGACATCGTCCAAAGTATCTCAAAGATGTGGCTGGATGGGGACCTTACAATCCGATTCAGCTTCAACTGCCTTCATAGAGGTTGTAGCGGAGTGTATTAGCTTTATACAGGAGTTTGAATCGGCTTATTTGATGTATGGATAGGGATATAAGACGGATTTACTAAAGGTATATCCGTCTGGCCGAGAGAAGATGAGACCGTCCAAATAACCGGCAAAACGAAGGCCTTCCGTTATGATTCAACTCAAACGGTCTTCATAAGAGTTGAAGAGAGACGAGTTAGCTGTCTACGAGAGTTGGATTTGGGTCATTCGGATGTCAGGTTCAGGAGTTATGACCGATTCACTGAAGACGTATCCAAGTTTCGGCCAGGTCAATACCCGGTTTGTCCCGGGTTGACCCGGGTTCGACCCAACTCAGCAAACACCTTTTTATATTTTAGAGATCTGATTTTTAGATCTATCTAATTTTTTTATGCTTTTTATCTTTTTCTCTCAAGAACAAAAACCTCTCTTTTTAGGGTTTTTGGGATTTTTCCCAATGATCTTTTGATTTATGAAAGTTTGAGTTTAAATCTTGTGTTCTTTCTCTAATCTTTCATCTTCCCAATCTCTAATCATGATAAACATCACCTCTTTCACAAGATTTGGTGTGTTCTTCATGATTAGTGAGTAATCTTTTAGGATTTGAGGATTTGGTAGATTTATGGTGATTTGATGGATGATTAATGATCTCTAGGATTAGATTATATGATTTCCTTTCTTAATTAGTGGTTTTAAAGCTAGATCTAACTTGAGAAATTGGATCTAGATCATAAGGCATTTCATGCACACAAGGTGTTCGATGAAATGCCTTGATGAACTAATCAAGAGATATTCATTTCTAGCATAAGAGATTAGTTGTCTAGAGTGATTATTTGGTTGATCTTGAATGTTTAGACTTAAATCTTGCTAATTAGTGATTCACAAATGAGAATTTGATTTTGGATTAGTGATTAGCAAAGTAATTAATGCCTTGAGAGAGGATTAGTTAAGATATATTAGTGATCTTTGCCTAGGGATTAGTCTTCATTAAGAATTGGACATCATTAATTAGCCATTGGATTGCCTTATCTCAATTATCTTATCCTTGAATTCGCCTCTTGTCATTGTTTTATTCACCGTTTAGCGTCTTTAGCTCTTGTCACTTGTTTTTAAATTGATTGGCTTATTAGATTAAAGTCAAACCCACCTTGTTAGCTTGAATTAAAGAGTGTCTTGCATTCTTGTTGCATTGAACTAGACCCTAGATTGGATTGACACCTAAAATACTACAATGACATGAGTATTTATGATTAATTCCTAAATAGGATAAAATCCTATTTATCAAATACCGACGAGAAATACTGACCAGTGACGTCGGTACAGTCTCTGTCGTCTCTCCTCGGGTCTCGAATCTCCTCCGAAGCACCTGAAATACGATCCAAAACATGCAAGGACTCTCTAGGACTAAATGCGGACACATTAAACTCCTAAAATGATTAAAATTCTAAAGAGATAACATGAACTATATGCAAATGACTCGAAACCTAAGTGAAACGGATGCTAGAATGATGCAAAATATGATGATATCACACCACTCTCAACTACAACTTAGTTCTAGACTCAAACACTTGTCTTTTCTTTGTTCTTGTTCTTGTTCTTGTTCTTGTTCTTGTAAATCGCTCTTGAGAATCGAAATACTAAACCAGTTTACTCCGCAAAAACTTTGTCCAAATCGCTCTCATATAATGTATGTTCTCATCGAGCAACAAATTCTCTGTTTATAGCTCGATACTCCCTAGGTCTTTCTTTTCTTAAAGATAAGCCAAAATCCTCCGTTTATTCATATTTACAAATTTTGACCGTTGTATTTTCACTTACAACAATAATACATTAAGGTCTAGGGCTACTTAAAGTAAATTAAATTTTACGTCCAAGGTTTTGAAGGGCATCTAATACAACACATTAGAGAATTAAGAATCTACAAAATCTGAATTATATAATTGTCGAGAAAAAATCGCATTTCTAATAACAAAAATCTTCATGCTTAAAGACAAGATACTGAACAAAGAACAAACAGAGATTAATTCTCTGTCTTGGCGACGAACACTGGAGGTTGAATTTGCCGACTAACACCGATAGAGAGGTGATGGTTGGCGACAAACACGACGGAATAAACATTTTATCTATAAAGATTTAACGTAACCACTATCCTAATATAGAAATATAAACATTATTTTCTTATAAATAAAACCATTTACTATAATTGATTTCATTTATTTACATTACAAATGTTTTGTTTCGACTTGGAAATGGAGAACGGATTAGACAGAATGATAAATATAATTAGCCTCATAGAAAATGGCTCTTACTATCAGATCTTGAAGAACGGTTATTAAAACAAAATCGAAGTTGCATTGGTTGGAAGTAGGGGATGGAAACAATCGCTTTTACCATTGAGCTGTAAAAGCTAGGGAAGTGAGGAATGCAATTCGTGAGAAAGAAAAATCTGATGGGAGGAACGTGAACACTCAAGAGGAAACAAAAAAATTTGAAGCTGGAAGTTTTTTTCATGATTTCTTAGCTTATGAACCTGAGAATAATACGGGATTTAGTCATGAGGACTTACATGACCTTTTGGGGTTCCAGTGTGATGAAGCAAATACGGAAATGCTGAGCAGAATGGTTACGGAGGATGAAGTGAAGAATGTTTTGTTTGCTATGGCATAATAAGTCCCCAGGACCTGATAGATACACATGCGAATTCTTCAAAGCGGCATGGCCGGTGTGGGAAGAGATTTTGTAGTTGGCATTAGATCTTTTTTTTTATAAAAGATTTCTACCGAATGGCATAAAAAAAAACTATTCTTGCTCTTATTTCCAAGAAAGAGGAGGCAAAGATGATGAAAGATTATAGGCCAATCTCTTGATGCAACGTGCTATACAAGGTGATTTCCAAGATTATTGCGAATAGATTAAAAAATGTCCTTCTGAAATTTATCTCATCTAATCAATCAGCATTTGTCAAGGATCGTCTATAGATGGAAAATGTTTTTTTTTTGGCGTCGGAACTTGTGAAGAGCTATCACAAGGAAATAGTCTCTGCACGCTGTGCGATGAAAATAGATATTGCCAAGGCTTTTGACTCTGTTCAGTGGCCTTTCCTTCTGTCCACATTGCATTCGTTGAATATACCAGAAAAATTCATTCATTGGATTGGATTTTGTATCACAACAGCGTCTTTCTCGGTCCAAGTAAATGGCGAGCTCGCAAGGTTTTTTAGAAGTGCAAGGGGATTAAGGCAAGGATGTGCTCTATCCCCATATATCTTTGTGGTATGCATGAATGTACTCTCGAAGATGCTGGATAAAGTAGCGGTGAAAAATAAATTTGGATATCATCCGTATTGCCACTCATCTCTGTTTTCCCGATGATTTGCTGATTTTTTCAGATGGAAAGAAACGATCTATAGAAAGAATACTTAGGGTATTCAAAGAGTTTGCTGGGGTATCTGGATTGGGTATAAGTATGGAGATATCTACGTTGTACATGGCATGTGTTACATAAGCTCTAAGGGACGAGATTCTTGAGGAATTTCCTTTTTATACAGGTACTCTACCAGTACGTTATTTGGGACTTCAACTTCTAACTATGAGGATGACAGTTCATGATTACATGTCAGTATTGGAGAAAATTAGATCTGGAATCAGTTGCTGGACAGCGAGATGTTTATCGTTTGCAGGAAGACTCCAATTAATTGCTTCTGTAATACACCGCTTGACGAACTTCTGGATGTCTACTTTTCGATTACCGAAAGCATGTATCGAAGAAATTGATAAACTATGTGCGGCTTTGTTTTTTGTCGGGACAAGAACTAAACCCACGAAAGGTGAAAATAGCTTGGCGAGACGTATGCAAGCCAAACGAGGAGGGTGGTCTAAGTTTGAGATCACTCACGGTTGTAAACAAATTAATCTCTCTCAAGTTAATATGGCATATCCTGTCATCTTCATCATCTTTGTGGGTTGATTGGATTCACATGTATTTAATCCGGAAGGGATCCTTATGGTCAGTAAAAGAAAGCTCATCTCTTGGTTCATGGATGTGGAAAAGGTTACTCAAGTACCGAGATCTTGCAGCCTCTCTAACGAAAGTCGAAGTCCATAGTGGAAGCTCAACGTCATTCTGGTATGACGATTAGTCTCCGCTGGGAAAGCTCATAGTTCTTACGGGTACTCGAGGATGTATAGACTTGGGAATAAACATTCACTCGTCCGTAGAAAAGATGCTCAACACTCATCGAAGACTTTGACACAGATTGGAGATTTGGAATGCAATTGAAGACACTATTCATGCTCAAAAACAACATGGCAGCTCAGAAGTAGTTGATGTGGTTCTTTGGCGACACCAAGGGGATAAATTCAAGCCCACGTTTAGTTCTAAACAAACATGGAATCAGATTCGCGTGGCACAACTAGTTTATGAATGGTACAAGGGCGTTTGGTTCTCTTATGCAACGCCCAAGTAATCATTCATTACTTGGCTTGCAATGCACAATAGACTCTCCACAGGAGATAGAGCTCTAACTTGGAACATTGGAGCATATGGATCTTGTGTCTTTTGTGACAATATGGAAACTAGAAGTCATGTGTTTTTTAGCTGCAAGTATTCAGAGGAAATTTGGAGAGGGCTCACCCGAAAATTGTTGGATGGGAAGTACACATCGGACTGGCAACATCTCATTGTGCTCCTCACGGATACAGCCTTCGAACTGATCAAGCTCTTTCTCCTCAGATACGCTTTTCAAGCCGCAATACATTCGCTTTGGAGGGAGAGAAATGGAAGACGCCATGGTGAACCCCACACATTAGCAAGACACCTACTCCTTTGCCCCGACAAGCAAGTCCGCAATCGACTAACCTCAATCTGACGATTAGGCGATGCAAGAAATGAAGATGGAATGCAAATTTGGTTTGGGTCTAGATAAAATTTTCTTATTTTAGTTTGATTCTTTTATTAAAATTTCAAAAAACTCTAAAGAAGTAGCATTCATTGTAACAAAGGTGTTTTGGTTGAATAAATTTTACATTCAATTCAAAAATAATATATATATATATATATATATATATATATAATTAGCCTCTGCTTTTTACGTAATTATAATTTGGGAGAATTACTAGACTAACCTTAGAAGATGGGTTAACTAATAGACTCAATAAATTATCTCAAAATGACTAAACTAACATAGCATACCGGAAATACCCTCCTGACATTTGGTAACAAAAACGTAATTACAAAATTGTATTTACTTTTGATTTGCCACGTATGTAAAAGTTGGTTTTATTTACAGAAAAACACACGCACTAAAAATGAAAGTATAAGGATCTTTGATGGTAAACTTGTTTGATTTTGGTCAACTCAGAATTTGGAGCGTAGATTTGTTTGTTGGATGGTATATTTGTTTGATGGATGGTAGATTTGTTAAAATTTGGTAGACATATTTTTACAACTCGGTAGATATGTTTCAAGGCGATATAGATATATTGTCTTTGATGGTAGATTTGTTTATAGGTTGGTAGACTTTACGACCTACCCGTTAACTTTGAGTAAATGTTTGACTTTTAGGTAGATTTATTGCCAATAGTGGTTGATTAACCTTACAAATTGTAGACTTATTTCTTTTGGTTACGGTAAATTTATTCGTAATAGCGGTAGATATAAAACCGTGTAACATCTCGGTCACTTCGTTTTCTTAACGGTGGTAGATTTAATATTAGTCACGGTAGATTCAATATAAATCGGTAGATTTATTCATAATAGCAGTAAATATAAAACCGTCTAACAGCTCGGTCATATCATTTTATAATGGTGCTAGATTTAATCTTAGTCATAGTATGTTTAAAATTATTTGGTAGATTTAGTAAATCTTTTTGTATTTATTCAAATAACTTTCAGTTAGTAGACTTATATGCAGTTGGTAGACTTATATGCAGTTGGTTGATTTATCATATTCACGTTGTAATAGACTTTTAATGACAGTATATTTATTTACATTGTTTGGCGGTAGACTTTTGACTTTTTCATAATAAAAAATGACGTGTTTGCCCTACACTAAAACTCAGAACTGCAAAAAAATTAGGCACCCAATTTTGCTAAATATGAGAATTTTTTTGTGTTTGATGGTAGATATATTGTAATAATGGTAGATTTATTTTGTCAAATAATTTATTTTTTCCGAGATTAACATTTTATTTTATCTTAAATTACAATATCTGTCAACGAATATGCAATTGTCAAATACTACAGTGTCAACCACATATTGAAATTGTATTAGTGCTTTTATCTACATCCAACCATACATTAGAATATCTGGATATTTACATAGCGATCAATGAAAAAGCATCTTGCAAATACGATAATTAACCGATGGAACATGGTATTAGTTCGATTGCCCATTATTTAGATCATATTTTCAATTATATCACGTGTTGTACGTCATCTCATTCTTCAATTGTCTTTAAAACCCTAATTTCAATCTTCTTGGGTATCTTTAGTCTTTACAGTGAATTTTTATTCTCTCTGGTGATAACTCCAACCGCTCAAATCACCATCGTTGCGCGAATCCTTTTACTTCTTAAACATTAGTTTTTCTGTGCCACATAATGAACAAAGGAGGAAGAAAACGATAAGGTGTTTCTTAGGGCGTAAGCAACGGTGTAAAGAGTTCTGTTTTAGAGTTTTGGTGAGAAGAGGAGATATTCGCCAGATATGAAGAAACTACATTTCTTGGGTTTAGAATAACGTCAGACTTCCGACTGGACACCAAGAATTGAATGTCGTATCTGGCGAAACAAATGGAATCGCATAATACCAAAACAAAACAAGGGAAAACGGCCAATTTTCCCATGAAATATGCGGTTCCTGATTATTCATACACGGAGTATCGTTCAATGCCAAAAACATCTTGAACTACTTATAATTTTGAATTTCCTACATGAACTTTTGAAAATTGGCCAATTCCACCAAAACCGTAAACGGTGTTTGATTTCCGTTATCGGAATCTGACGTGGCTGACACGTGGCTTAATGGTTTGGTCTGGTTTGCGATTAAACCAAAATTTTGGTGGAATTGGCCAATTTTCGAAAGTTAATGTAGGAAATTCAAAATTATAAGTAGTTCATGTAGGAAATTCAAAAAAAAAAAAAAAATTGCTGAGACCAAAACGACGTATGTGCGAGCTGGGAATCGAACTCGGGTCTGCACCATGGTAGGATAATAATCTACCACTAGACCAATGGTGCTTAGTTTTACATTCAAACACATAACTATATATATACGAAATATCCCACAATCTGCAAAAACAACAAAATATCCCACAATCTACAATGAAGCACCATTGGTCTAGTGGTAGAATATTACCCTGTCATGGTGTAGACCCGAGTTCGATTCCTGGCTGGTGCACATTTTAATTGTCGTTTTGGTCTCAGCAATTAAAAAAAATTGAATTTCCTACATGAATTACTTATAATTTTGAATTTCCTACATAAACTTTTGAAAATTGGCCAATTCCACCAACATTTTGGTTTAATCGCATACCAGACCAAACCATTAAGCCACGTTTCAGCCACGTCAGATTCCGTTAACGGAAACCAAACACCGTTTACGGTTTTGGTGGAATTAGCCAATTATCAAAACACTACAAGAAAACAGGCAATTTGCAACGATTTTTTGCGACGATTTTATTTCGTTGCAAATTTACATCGTTTTTGCGACGAATTGACGACGATTATAAAAGACGTCGTAAAATCGTCGCACACTTGGGACGAAAATATTCGTTGTAAAATCGTCGCGAATTAGCGACGATTAAACATCGATTACCGACGACATTACGACGATACTCACAATCGTCGTAAAATCGTTGTAACTTAGCGACGATTTAACGAGGTTTTTATAAATCGTTGCAATTTCGTCGTAAAATTACCCACGAATTAGCAATGATTATTATAAGTTGAACTTTACATCGATTTCCCAACGATAAATAAGTTAGGTGAGCACGTTTTAAACCCACGGTGTTCGGTTAGGTAAACAAGTTTAATATCGTTGTAAAGTCGATGTAAACATTTTTACATTCGTTGTAAAATCGAAGTGAAATCGATGTAAAATCGTAGGTAATTCGATGGTAATGAAAATAAAAATCTATATATAGTGGCTAACTTCATAATCAAAATTTCATATTCAAAAACAAAATTTACTTCTTTCTGACCAACAAAAAATGTCAATATACGAAATTAGAAGATGGATGTATAATCGTCTTGATTCAGAGGGATCGCTAACAAAGGAGTTCAGTGATGGGGTGGAGGGATTCATGCATCAGGCAGGAAGTATACATAATACGATTATCAGTGGTAAGATGTACTGTCCTTGTGCCAGATGCTTGAATAGGAAATTTATCATTATCTCGAAGGTGTGGTCGCATATATTAAATAGAGGGTTTATGCCGCATTACTATATATGGTATTATCATGGAGAGGGTCATGGGGGAAATGCAGCTAGTAGTAGTAGCAATTATCAAGCATCGAATTTTGATGAGTCAAATAATTTTAATCAATTTAATGAGCATGCGGAGCAGCATGGTGAAGATAATGATAGGATTCATGACATGGTTACGGATGCATTTCATGAAACCGTAAGTACATTTGCACATGATCATCATGATGATGAGGAACCCAATCTAGATGCAAAAAAATTTTATGATATGCTAGATGCTGCAAATCAGCCACTCTACGATGGATGTAGAGAAGGACATTCTAAATTGTCGTTGGCGGCTAGGATGATGACTATTAAAACTGATCATAACTTAGCTGAGGTTTGCATGGATGATTGGGCTGATTTGATTAAAGAGTATTTGCCAGAGGACAATTTAGCAGCTGAAACTTACTATGAGATACAGAAGCTGGTTTATAGTCTTGGGTTGCCTTCTGAGATGATAGATGTCTGTGTTGACAATTGCATGCTTTTTTGGAAAGATGATGATAAGTTGCTGGAATGTCGATTTTGCCATAAGCCAAGATATAAGCCGCAAGGTACTGGTCGGAGTAAGGTACCGTTCCAGCGGATGTGGTACCTTCCTATAACTGATAGATTAAAAAGAATGTATCAGTCTGAGAGGACTGCTGCATCGATGAGATGGCATGCAGATCATTTGCAAACAGATGAGGAGGTTACTCATCCTTCAGATGCAAAAGCGTGGAAACACTTTAAGACGGTACATCCAGACTTTGCTAGAGAGAAACGTAATGTGTATCTTGGTCTTTGCACAGATGGATTTAGTCCATTTGGTATGTCAGGTAGGCAATATTCTTTATGGCCAGTAATCCTAACGCCTTACAACCTTCCCCCAGATATGTGCATGCAAAGGGAATTTTTATTCTTGAGTATTTTAGTACCAGGTCCGAAGCATCCGAAGCGTTCCCTTGATGTGTTTTTGCAGCCTCTGATACAGGAATTGGAGCAGTTGTGGTATACCGGGGTTCGGACATATGATTTTGCAAGGAAAAAAAATTTTACAATGCGTGCGGTGCTTATGTGGACAATAAGCGACTTCCCTGCGTACGGGATGTTATCAGGTTGGACTACGCATGGGCGATTGTCTTGTCCATATTGTCTCAATCGGACAGATGCGTTTCAATTGAAACATGGTCGGAAAACAAGTTGGTTTGATTGTCACCGCCGATTTCTACCGATTCATCATGCATATCGAAGAAATAAGCGGTTGTTTAGAAAGAACAAAACTGTTCGTGTTCCTCCTCCTGTTTATATTTCCGGGGAAGATCTAGAAGCAGAAATTGATCATTATGGTGCATTGGAAACAGTCAATCGTGGTGGAAATTGGCACACTCCAGCTAATATGCCGGATGGATATGGGGAGCATCACAATTGGCATAAGAAAAGCATATTCTGGAAGCTTCCGTATTGGAAGGATCATTTGCTTAGACACAATTTGGATGTCATGCACATTGAGAAAAACTTTTTTGATAACATCATGCATACATTGTTAAACGTGCGTGGAAGGACTAAAGACAGCGGTAAGTCAAGGTTAGACTTGCCTGATCTTTGTTGTCGGAATGAGTTACATATTACAAGCAATGGGAAAGCACCTGTCCCCATATTTCGAGTCGGTGCGGAAGAAAAGTCAGCTTTGTTCAAATGGGCGACATCTGATGTGAAGTTCCCGGACGGGTACGTATCTAATTTAGCTAAATGTGTTGAGAATGGCCAAAAGTTTTCCGGGATGAAGAGTCATGACTGTCACGTCTTTATGCAACGACTACTTCCTTTTGCATTTGCTGAACTTCTACCAGGAAATGTACACGAAGCAATTGCAGGCATTGGAGGGTTTTTTCGGGATCTTTGTACCCGTACTTTGTCAGAAGATGTTATTGCACAACTTGATGCTAGTATTCCTATTTTGTTGTGCAACATGGAGAAAATATTTCCCCCAGCCTTTTTTGATGTTATGGAACATCTACCTATTCATCTACCTCACGAAGCAGAACTTGGGGGACCTGTGCAGTATCGATGGATGTACCCATTCGAGCGATTCATGGGACATTTGAAGCGGAAGGCTAAAAATCTAGCCAAAGTTGAAGGCTCAATAGTAGCAGGAAGTTTAACAGAAGAAACTTCTCACTTCACGGGGTACTATTTTGGCTCGAAGGTTCGCACACGGAAAAGGGCAGCACGGCGATATGATGATGGAGGTGTAGGCCGAACATATGCTAATGAAGGTGTCCCAGATATCTTTTCTTCAATCGGCCGATTATGTGGAAGAGTGAAGTCAGTTTGGTTTGCCAATGAAAAAGACCATCATAGTGCACAAACCTATATCCTCTTAAATTGCGAAGAAGTTAGTCAATTTGAGACGTAAGTGTATAAACATACGTCTTATATATATAGCTAAATTATATATATGCTAGCTTTATACCAATTACAAATACTTTTGTATGTAGTGAATTTGTTAGACAAGTCCGAGAAGTCATTGAAGGAATCTCAGACGATGAAATCAACAAGCGTAAAGATCAACATTTTGCCCCGTGGTTGAAGACGCAAGTACGTAACATTTTAAGTAATATTACTAACTTGGACAAATAACCTAATACATATTTTGATTATTTTGTAACTAAATTAATTAATGATATAGGTCGAGTATGGGGATACCGCATATCCACTATGGTTCCATGAGTTAATAAAAGGCCCCATATCGAAGATAACGAGTGCACCCATGTATTGCACACGCGGATATATCTTTCATACATTCAAATACGGCAATCAAAGAGCTACTGCCAACTACGGGGTATGTGTGCGGGGCGAAATAGATTTTTATGGAGTGTTGCAAGACATAATTGAAGTTGAGTACCCTGGTTGCTTAGGTTTGAAATGCGTTCTGTTCAAATGCGACTGGTTCGATCCAACAGTTGATCGAGGCGTCCGTAAAAATAAATTTGGGGCAGTAGATGTCAACCAATCACGACGTTACAATAAGTATGAGCCATTTATCCTAGCATCACAAGCAGAACAAGTCAGCTTTGTTCCATATCCGCGAGTTCGTACCACCCGTATCTCATGGTTATCAGTTATAAAAGTTTCTCCGAGGGGTCGAATTGTGGGGGTTGATGAGGAACTACCAATGCAGCAAGATCATTGCTCTGATATGCCAGAACTAAATGAGAGCAATGAAGACATCCTTTTGATAGATCCTCAAAACAGGGAAGTTGAATATCTCCCAGACGATACAGAGGAAGAAGATGAGGAAGATGAGTTCGAAGAAAGTGATGAACCAGATGATCAAGAAACGGATGTGTACTACTCTTCGTCCGAAAATGAATCAGAGTGACCGCGCTAGCTAGTAATTATTGTGAATTTAATGTATTAATATAATATTGTGATCGAGTAGTTATTGTGAAATTTAAGTCATATTATTTATTTCTATGAAATCCCTTAAACCCCAAACTAGATTTCATCTCCGATCTCCACTCATTTTCCGCCGGTGCGGGGATTAATAAATTACGAGACATATGTGTCTATGTGTCATGTAATTTATTAATTGCCCCAACAACGGTGGGAAATGAGTGGAGATCGGAAATGGGATTTAGTTTGGGGTTTAAGGGATTTCAAAGAAATCGTCGCTAATTCGTCGCTAATTGTGATAGTCACTAATTCGATCCAAATTCGCGACGATTTGGCAACGAATATTGAAGAATCGTGGCTAAATCGTCGCTAACTCCGAAGGTTGCAAATTCGATGCTACTTTACGACGATTTGGCGACGATCTGTCATAAACCCTAAACCCTAAACCCTTTGCCCTAAACCCTAAACCCTAACGTATTACCATCTCATTGTATTATGCATCTTTCAAAGAAATTGATCGTGACTTTAGAGAATTGTCCGGAAATGAAAACTCGGCGAATCACAATAATTTCCACAAACTGAATCATTGTATCTAACATATACGCAAACTATATGTTTTACTTATTTTTCAATATCGATGAACTTATTGATAATTTCATGAATTTGGATTTACGGTAAACATGTCAAGTTGTTTTTGGAACGTTGCAATCGACGTTACAATTTCGTACCTATACCCTAAACCCTAAAACCGATTTTACAACTATCCTCACTAATTCGATCCAAATTCGCAACGATTTGGCAACGAATATTGAAGAATCGTGGCTAAATCGTCGCTAACTCCGAAGGTTGCAAATTCGATGCTACTTTACGACGATTTGGCGACGATCTGTCATAAACCCTAAACCCTTTGCCCTAAACCCTAAACCCTAACGTATTACCATCTCATTGTATTATGCATCTTTCAAAGAAATTGATCGTGACTTTAGAGAATTGTCCGGAAATGAAAACTCGGCGAATCACAATAATTTCCACAAACTGAATCATTGTATCTAACATATACGCAAACTATATGTTTTACTTATTTTTCAATATCGATGAACTTATTGATAATTTCATGAATTTGGATTTACGGTAAACATGTCAAGTTGTTTTTGGAACGTTGCAATCGACGTTACAATTTCGTACCTATACCCTAAACCCTAAAACCGATTTTACAACTATCCTCACTAATTCGATCCAAATTCGCAACGATTTGGCAACGAATATTGAAGAATCGTGGCTAAATCGTCGCTAACTCCGAAGGTTGCAAATTCGATGCTACTTTGCGACGATGTAAATTCGTTGTAATATTTCGTTGCAAATCCGTTGGTAATTTCTAAAAAATTTCTATAAATACCTTTCACACCTTCATTGCAAACTCAAAAAATAAATTCATATCCACTTTTCTTTAAGTTTTTATGTTGATCATTGTATACCTGCTTGTCTGATGCTCTGGCCAATAAATAATTCTGTAAGATCTTGTTTTCAAGTAAAGACAGTCTTCAACTATCATAGGTGAATGATTCATAGAATTGGACATCTATGTAAATCCTTCATAATATAAGGATATGTCCAATTCTATGTATCTTTCACTTATGGTGGTTGGTCTTTATGAATATAGAAAACTTGATTCCCAGAATTATTTGTTAGCCGGAACATCAGAAGCAGGTAAACAACTTTCAACTCCTAAACCCAAAATGACATTACGTTACAATTTCGTACCTAAACCCTAAATCCTAAAACCGATTTTTCAAAGAAATCGTCACAAAATCGATCCAAATTAGCGACGATTTGGCAACGAATATTGACAAATCGTGGCTAAATCGTCGCAAACTCCGAATGTTGCAAATTCGATGCTACTTTGCGACGATTTGGCGACGAACTGGCAAAAAAATATACCGAGTGTCGGTCAATATAGCGCGTGTCGGTCAATTAAACTCCCGCGTGTTTGAATGTCACAAAATCGTTGCAAAATTAGCGACGAATTAGCTACGGTTAATTTGCCTCGATATAGCCACGATTCGTCGCGCAATCGTCGCTGATTAGCGACGATTTCGCGACGACAAGTAATCTTATATATACACGCGAATTCCTTGCCAATTCGCTTACCAACAAATCAAAAGAAAAACTGATCATAATTTCCTTCCGAATTCTTTGCGAAAAAAGGTAAATTTTTTTTTTTTTATGTTTTTAATTAATTAGTATAGATAAAAATGAAATAATTTAGGCCGGTAGAAACGGAATCAAATTAGGAAAAATAGCAGACTGCCCGGATGTTTATAGATAGTAATGTTTTTTCATTTTTATGCAGATGGGCCAGCGTCGTGCACATTACGCTCAGTTTTTGAGAGATATTGGTGATTCTACGGGTCCCGGGTTGCCTCCGTCTTCTGAGGCTACAGAGACGGATTTCGTCCCTGTGACGCAACCTCCGCCGCCTCCACAACCACCTCAGATTCCGCAATCTGGAGGACATGCCCCGGCCCCGTATGCACACATGACGGTTCATGATTTGCTTGCACAGCCGGGGCGTCATAGGCTTAAAAGATTAGATCCGGATCATACTGACGGGTCGGAATGGTAATATATATAAATATTTATTTTTTACATTTATTATTACATATTTATATTTATTTCTAACAATTCAAAATTTTACAATTTTTTGTTTCAGGTTTGGAGTTGAATCCAAAGTTGGACGCACCGTTTCCGACATCATCAAGTCTTATTTTGTCGAGCCGCATACCAATTTTTCCCAGCTTCCTCAACACGTCAAGGACACATGGTTCAAGATGTTTGCGGTACGTATGGAAATTTTTTTTTTTTTCTCTTAATTATTTTAATTATATTTAAATATATATTTAATTTTATTTTATAAAATGTGTAATTATTTTTGTTTCTCGTGCAGCAAAAATATCATTGGGATATTTCTATTCATGAGGAGGTTAAAACTTTATTTCTCGAGAGGGTAAAGTTTCGTATCCAAGGCGTGGTTGGAGAGTGGAAGAAAGCATGGAAGAAAGATGGCGATGAAGCAAAGCCCCTCTACATGGATAAAGCCGTTTGGGACGGCTTGGTGCGGTATTGGCTGGAACCGAAGTCCATCATCATTGCTGAGAAGTGTTCGGCTTCCCGCAACACCGTTGATTCGGACGGGCGACTCAAGGCTCTGCCTCATACAGCTGGGCAAACACCTTTTGCGGGTGTTCGTCTACATATGGTAATTAAATTTATTTAAATTAATTTATTTAATTTACGTTGCCAATAACATAGTTTTTTTCTTTAGGCCGCCGAAGAAGGAGGTGTACTCCCTCCGTTGACCAGGGTTTTTGAACGGACGCACCGGAAGAAGGATGGTTCCTTTGTTTCCGAGACTGCCGAGCACATCTTCAATGAGGTGACTTCCAGAGTCACCGATCGAGAGACACAACTCTCTCAACAGCTCTCTCCCGGTGGTTCGTCGGTCATGTCTGGAGGATTGACCACACCGGATATTGACCGGATCTTCGAGCAGGTATATATATAGAATAGTTACTCTTTATTAATTTTTAGTTTTTGATTTTTTAAAAATTTCTAAATGAAAAATTTAAATATAGGTTGCCCCTAAGAGAAAGGGGAAGGTTGTCGGGATGGGATCTATTCGAGATGTCTCGGCTGCTTCTTCATATGCTCCGCGACGCCGATTGCCAGAAGATGATCCAGTCATGTTACGTGCCACGATTACGAGTCTTCAGGAGCGGGTTGAGACCGAGGCTACTCGGTCTCAGGCATATCAGGCGAAGATTGCGAGTCTTCAGCAGCAGTTTGAACTGGATGCTACGCAGAATGACGAACTCTTCGACATCTTGGCAACAGGGAACCCAACAATGCAGGCTATGCTACGGGAAAAGCGAAGACTCCGAGCAGAGAGAGATGCAGCGGCAGCGGCAGAGGCAGAGGCAGCGGCAGGCACATCCGGTTCGTCGAGACGTCCCGAAGACGATGTCAATCTCGACGATTACGATATAGTTATTTAGATTTAGGATTTCGAATTCTAATTTTGGTTTTTTTTTTTTTGTAACAGATTATTATATTTTCTTTTTAATAAAATTATATTATATAATATTTTTAAAATTTTTATTTTATAATTTCGAAATTAATAAAATTTTAAAATTAATAATAATAAAAATCATATATAGAATAGTCGGTGATTCGATGGTAATCCGTTGCTAAATAATCGTTATAAAATCGTGGCTATTTACAACGATTATACGACGATTTATTAGCAACGATATTGCGACGATTATTTAGCCACGATTTTAGGACGATTTATTAGCAACGATGTTGCGACGATTATTTAGCCACGATTTTACGACGATTACTTTGCAACGAATTAATGACGATTATTTAGCCCCGATTTTACGACGATTTCTTTGCAACGAATTAACGACGATAATTTTTTCCAACGATTTTACAATGACAGATTTTCCTTCGAATTAGCAACGATTTTACGACGTATTCATATTCGTCGTAATTTCAATGTAACATTTACGACGATTTTACGACGAACATTTAGCGACGATTTAGCGACGAAGTGTTTTCCCTCGTACTTTTGCGACGAATTTACGACGATTTGTTGTTTGCGACGATCAGTTAACAACGATATCATTTTCGTCGCAAATTCGATGCAAACCCTCTTTTGCAACGATTTTACAACGATATCGTTCGTTGCAAATTGCCTGTTTTCTTGTAGTGAAAGTTCATGTAGGAAATTCAAAATTATAAGTAGTTCAAGATGTTTTTGGCATTGAACGATACTTCGTGTATGAATAATCAAGAGCCGCATAGTTCATGGGGGAATCGGCCGTTTTCCCTTTGTTGTGTACAAAACAAGTATACATCTATTCTCTTTTTTTATACCGGACTACTCCGAAACTAATCAACCACCAATGAAAAATTGTCTTGCAAAGAATCAAGATACTAGTCTACCATCATTTGAAAAAACAAGTCTACGACCATTCTCTTTTTTTGAAGGACTAACATAAAAAAAATCTACCACCAAAAACAAATTCACGACGAACCAAGAAAAATGAAAGCCATATTCGGACTCAAACCACTTCGTAAAGGAGTCAAAATTACATCAAACTACAAAATGTCCAACTCAAAATATCCAAAAACACAAGACAAACAAAATCGAACTGTCCAACTCATCAAAGAACTTTCGTACTCATCAAAGCTTGTTCGCCGGTGCTTCCACTTAGTATCCGATGGTGGTTCATTTGGCAGGATCTTCTCCACCGCTGAACCAAATTACCATTAAAACGAAATTAGATTGAAACAAGAAGAGATGAGATTTTAACCTTTAACCTCCAAAGCAATAACCTCCAAAGCTATAACCAACAAGATTATGCAGCTTAGACAGAGAGTGAAACAACAAAAACCACATGATTATGCAGCTTAGACGAGTTTTTTATGTTCGTGTTGGCCGAGATTATGTAGCTTAGACATCAGATCTAAAGAACACTTAACACTGAATCGCCGGAAAAATAGTAGACTGAAGGCTGCTCGACACAACGCCACCACCGCAACCGCATATCTCCGAATAGAAGTGGACTTTGAGAATAGCATATCTCCAATAAAAATCCAAAACCTACAAAATCAGAAAAAACCAGATCTACAAAAGACTTGATGCCAAAATCCCGAAAATACCAAGGATCTGTCACCAAGAATCTATGCTTATGCTAACCAGAAGCACAACCAAGGCAATCGGCAAACATAGCATGAAAAATCAAAATAGAGAAGATGTAACAGCCCAATTTTGGCCCAAGAAAAAAAAGCCCAGCAAGAAAAGGCCCAACAGAAAAACCCTAGTTTAATTCCCTATATAAGTGAGTCTTTAGAAGAAGGGGAAGGTATTTTGCAAACAGAAAACCCTAGCCGTCAACCGAGACCGGAGCCCCGCCGCCGTCGAGCCTCTCCACCGCCGCCGACCGCGACCGCTTCGAGGAGGAGCCGCCGCGAAGTTGCTCCTAGCTGCCGCCTTCCTGATTCCTTTGCTTCGAATCACCATTAATTCAGATCTGAGCCGTGCCATCCTTTTTCCAGAACCCTAACATCCAAATCTCTAAGGTGAGGATTAGATCTAGGCTTCTCTCTATGTTCTCTTGTCTTCTTCTGGTATGTCGA
The DNA here is from genome assembly GCA_030161315.1 of Eutrema japonicum. Taxonomy (NCBI): domain Eukaryota; kingdom Viridiplantae; phylum Streptophyta; class Magnoliopsida; order Brassicales; family Brassicaceae; genus Eutrema; species Eutrema japonicum. The sequence goes on from BSQW01000013.1 coordinate 16,673,245, forward strand.
GTCTAAGTATACTCCGGTATACTACGTGCTACGAAGTACGGGCACGTTTATGTGATGCATCATGTTGGATCTATACTTTTGAATGAATATGGACTAGGAAATCATTAGAGGAAGAACCGGCACACTTGATTGATAAGCATGTGGATTGATTAATGTTTGTAAAGTAGCTAGATGGTGTGAAAGCACTCTGAGGTATTCGTCACAGCGTGGGGGGCGCTCGTGGTACGAAATGTTTGCGGGAACTGACGAGGGTCTTATGCCAAGGCACCGGAACCATTTGTGTGATTGAACCAGTGGGGTGTTTACTTGTTGTCATAACTCATTTGTTTGTTGGGACCGCACCATAACCGCTGCGACCGGGGAGGTGAGGTGTGTACCTTGGCACTGGAAGCATCGTCATTAGAGGCGCGGACGCGCCTCAGGAGTCTGTGTGACCCGAAAACCTGTGAGCTATTGGCTCGATATATATATCTTTATTGTGGTACCCCTTTGGTAGTTGTGTGGGCGCTTCTAGAGCGTGATGTATGATTGCTTGGTTATATTTACTCTCAATATGTTGGTCGACTATGAGTTAGTGTGGGGTTGAGTTTAGGTTTAGTTCTTGCTGAGTAATCCCAATTACTCACCCATCTCTCTTCTTGTAGGTGATGATGATTATTATGTTGATGATGTTGATGATATTGAGTATGTGGAACTGGATGAGTAATCCCGATGTGGTGCGACGTTTTGGGAGTTTGGAAGTTCTCCTTTGGGTTTTATTTGGCATTTCAGTTATTTCATTTAAAGACAATTGTTCGCTATTTGCTTCGGTTTATTTACGATTTAAGTTGGATTTGTAAGATTACTTGGGATTAAATGAAGGATATTATTTAGGAATTAAATTGGCCAAGAGCAGGTCATTACAAGTGGTATCAGAGCGGGTTTCGAGAGTAGGATAATTCTAGGTTATTGGGGATGGAAAAAATCGGATTTCAACGTTTTCAAAATGTGGATTTTTCAAAGTTATAAAACCACCACCTAGATGAGCCTCCAGTTATTATTGTTGTATATCTTGCAGGGAGATAAGTCTTTACGGGACCGGACTGACTCACTTGCTATCGTTTTTGGTACAGATGCCACCAAAGAACGCCAGAAATGTGATGACCAGATCCGCAGCTCGTTGTGAAGCTCAGAGAGAGCAAGATAACACAGCTGACGGGAGTGTGAATGAGAATCAGAATGACCAGTACCGGGAGGAAGTGAACCAACCGGAAGGAAACCGAGTTGGGGAGCCTGACCCAGTACCAGTTGCGGCCCATGTTGTAGTGTTGGAGGATTTGCGCCGATACCAAGGAAGGTACGGTGAGTGGAGGAATGAACTGAACCCACAAGTGAATGTTCAAGAACGACAATTGCCGCCCCCACCGCCTGAGCGAGTCAATGTGCCAGGATTGACTTACTACGAGGTGATTAGACTCATGAAGGACATGGGGACAGATTCATTTGGTGGAAAGTCTGACCCGATCTCTGTAGATAATTGGAAGAAGAGGCTTGAACGGAATTTTGAGTCGATAAGGTGCCCGGGGGTGTACCGAAGGGAGCTGGCTATTCAGTACCTTAAGGACGAGGCGCTGATTTGGTGGGACGGTGTGATAGAAAGGATCCGCGGACACTATGAGCTGACTTGGGATGACTTCAAGGACGAGTTCTCTCGAGAGTATTTCCCACCGAAAGCCATGGACCAAATGGAGAGTGCTTTTGAGGACCTTCGTCAGGATAACCGTACTGTGAGGGAGTACAAGGAGGAATTCAACCGTTTGAGGAGGTTTACCAGGAAGCATTTCACTGAAGCTGACTTGATCCGTCAGTTCATGAAGGGGCTGAGGTTAGAGCTAAAGAACCGTTGTTCAATTCAGAAGTATCCTAGTATGGTGGAGCTGGTGGAGACAGCCGCTAGTCAGGAGATTGGACTTGAGGAGGAGCTAAGAAAGGCTAAGAACGCTCAAGTTCGTGAATCCCGGGGGCAGGAGGCAACCAAGGGGACATGGGATGACATGACTGCGGTAAGGACTACCGACCTTGTTCAGATGTGCACTCGTTGTGGTAGGAGACATACAGGGTCGTGCGGTATGGCCAGGTGTCATGGGTGCGGAAGAACTGGTCACCTCCTTAAAGATTGTCGTGCAGATGCAAGCGAACGCAAATGCCACCGTTGCGGGATGGGCACTACGCAAAAGACTGCCGAGCGGTCGTGGCAATTCAGCAGCAAGGGATATTACCGCTACCGCCAGCTAAGAGGCAAGCAGTGGCACCTCATGTGTTCGCAATTGGAGATCCCGAAGGAGCCGCACCGATCGCAGGTAAGTAATCCCTTAGTAGTGTATGGTCGTGAAGTTGTGAAATTTGTGTGCGAAATGGAAATTGTATATTTAGTCATAAGTATAAATCGTGTAGGAGCGGTTTCGGTAGGAGGCATGAAAGCTTACACTCTGTTCAACACCGGTGCTATGCATATTTTTGTGAGCCTGAGGTTGACTAAGTGTTGGACCTTCACTAGAAAGTTCACCCCAAAGTCAAAAGCAATTGAGACTGCCAGGACTTAGCAGGTGAGGTCTATCCGTCTGCATGAAAACGTGCCTATTAAGTTGGAAGGGACAGAGCTGCCGTGGACCTCAGTGGAGATGGAGTTGAACCACTATGACGTTATCCTTGGAATGGATTGGTTAACGCATTACCAAGCTGTTTTGGATTGCCGACGGACGCGTGTTTACATTACACGGCCGGAAGGACGTCTAGTTTTTCAGGGAGTGAAAACCGACACCGGCGTGCCAATAATCTCAATGATTCACGCAGTGGAGCTGGTGGAGAAAGGATGTGAGGCGTACTTGGCTACAATATCTATGACCGGGGAAGGAATGACACAAAGGTTGGAAGACATACATGTGGCTACCGAATACGTGGACGTATTTGTACCATTGACATGACCACCACCGACGCGGGGAGATGATATCACTATCGAACTAGAACCAGGGACGGCCCCTGTTTCGAAAACTCCATACCGCCTAGCACCCGCGGAAATGGCAGAATTAAAGAAACAGTTGGAGGACCTTACGGACAAAGGATTCATCTGACCGAGCAGTTCACCGTGGGGAGCACCGGTGCTGTTTGTGAAAAAGAAAGACGGAAGCTTTCGTCTGTGCATCGATTACCGGGGGTTGAATAAGGTGACGATTAAGAACAAGTACCCGTTGCCACGAATCGACTAGTTGTTGTACCAACTGCAAGGAGCTTCGTGGTTCTCTAAGATCGATCTAGCATCAGGATACCACCAGATTCGGATAGCGGAAGAGGACATTAGGAAGACAGCATTCCGAACGCGTTATGGACATTACGAGTTCATGGTAATGCCGTTTGGTCTGACGAACGCACCTAGCGCTTTTATTTAATGAATGATCTTTTTTCGCGAGCATTTTGATAAATGTGTGATCGTATTCATTGACGACATTTTGGTCTACTCGAGGAGCGAGTGGGAGCATGACTGGCACCTGCGAATAATACTCCAAAAGCTAAGAGAGCACCGACTTTTTGCTAAGCTGAGTAAATGTAGCTTTTGACAGAGAGAGATAGGATTTCTTGGCCATGTCGTTTCGGAAGCAGGAGTGGCAGTGGATCCCAAAAAGATAACCGCCGTGACGAAATGGCATATTCCTAAGAATGTTACCGAAGTCCGTAGCTTTCTAGGTTTAGCCGCCTACTACCGCAGATTTTTACCAGACTTTGCCAGACTCTCGAGGCCTTTGACAAGGTTAATTGGGAAGGATGTAGAATTCGAGTGGAGAGAAGCCCGTACTAAGAGTTTTGAGGAGTTGAAGAAGCGACTAACTCAAATACCGGTGTTGGTTATACCAAGGACAGGTATACCATATGACGTGTACACCGATGCCTCTGGGACAGGGTTGGGATGTGTGCTTATGCAGGAAGAGAAGGTCATAGCATAAGCATCTAGGCAACTATGGACCCATGAGACGAACTACCCCACTCATGATTTGGAATTAGGAGCAGTGGTTTTTGCTCTTAAGATTTGGCGTGCTTACTTGTACGAGGAGAAAGTGAATATCTTTACTGATCATCAAAGTCTAAAGCATATCTTCACCCAAGGCAACCTAAACCTAAGGCAGCGAAGATGGATGGAGTTTCTAGCGGACTACGACTTGAACATTACTTACCATCCTGGCAAGGCTAACCAGGTAGCCGACGCGTTGAGTAGGCGCATAAATGATATAGTGGAAGTCAAGGGGGTACAAGAGTTGATAGCGACTTTAGCCAATTTAAGGTTGGGTGTGACACAGATAGATGAAAATACCACGGGACTAGAAGCATTGGACAATGCTGATTTACTTTGGAAGATCCGACAAGCTCAAGGGAAGGACCCAACCTTAAAAGAGCTAGTCGACAACCAAGTGGTTGGGTACCACGTTGCCGACAATGGGGCATACCTGTATAGGAACCGGGTATGTGTACCTAATGATGAGACGTTACGGAAGGAAGTGCTGAGTCAAGCTCATCAGTCGCGATTTTCGATTCATCCTGGAAGCACTAAAATGTACCAAAACATGAGGAGATACTACCATTGGGGCGGAATGAAGCGAGACATTGCTAAATAGGTGGCGCAATGCGCGACGTGTCAACAAGTGAAAGCAGAACATATGGTGCCCATCGGGTTACTCTAGAACTTGCCATTAACAGAATGGAAATGGGACATGGTGACTATGGACTTGGTAACGGGATTACCTATGACCCTAGATAAGAAGAACGCGATTTGGGTAATCGTGGATCAGCTTACTAAGTCAGCTCACTTTGTGCCAATAAGGAAGACAGATGGAGCGGAACAGTTGGCACAAAAGTACTTGGACGTAATTGTGAGGCTGCACGGAGTGCCGGTGAGTATTGTATCAGACAGAGACCCGAAGTTTACATCTAGTTTTTGGCAAGCCTTTCAGAAAAAGATGGGAACGAAGGTACATTTGAGTACGGCATACCATCCTCAGACGGACGGTCAATCGGAAAGGACGATTCGAACCCTAGAGGATATGCTGAGAGCATGAGTTCTGGATTGAGCTGGAAACTGGGAAAAATTCCGACCCTTAGCAGAGTTCACATACAACAACAGTTACCACGCTAGTATCGGTATGGCTCCATACGAAGCCCTATACGGAAGACCGTTTCGTACACCCCTCTGTTGGACAGAAGTGGGCGAAAGGAAGGGCCTGGAACAGGAACTGGTAAAGGAAGCGAACGAGCAAGTGGAATTGCTTAAGATAAGGCTAAAAGAAGCCCATGACCGCCAAAAGAGTTATGCAGACAAGCGACGGACTGACTTAGCGTTTGCAGTAGGAGAAGATGTGTACTTAAAACTGAGAGCATTTAGGGGAAATGTTAAGCACCGGAAGCTGAAGAATCTTAAGTCAAGATACATGGGACTGTATCCTATCATCGAGAAAATCAGAGAAGTGGCCTATCGACTAGAGCTACCGCCAGAGTTGTCAGAACTCCACGACGTGTTCCACATATCACTCCTAAGGAAGGTAATAAGAGAGCCATAGGTCATTTTGTCTCAACCTCCGAGTGACTTGGGTACGAATTTATCGGTTATGAGTACGCCAATAGAAATACTAGAATGTCTGGAGATGGAAATCCATGGTTAGGGAACAAAGTGTGTTAAGGTATGTTTGGAAAGAAATGGTATCCGCGAGGAAACGTGGGAGCCGGAACAGCAAATGCGAGAGGATTACCTCGAGCTCTTTAAGGACAAGCATAGAGCTAAAGTGGTAGGGGAGAATTCGGGGACGAATTCCTTTCAAGAGGGGGAGAGTTGTAACAGCCCAATTTTGGCCCAAGAAGAAAAAGCCCAGCAAGAAAAGGCCCAACATAAAAACCCTAGTTTAATTCCCTATATAAGTGAGTCTTTAGAAGAAGGGGAATGTATTTTGCAAACAGAAAACCCTAGCTGTCAACCGAGACCGGAGCCCCGCCGCCGTCGAGCCTCTCCACCGCCGCCGACCGCCACCGCTTCGAGGAGGAGCCACCGCGAAGTTGCTCCTAGCCGCCGCCTTCTTGATTCCTTTGCTTCGAGTCACCATTAATTCAGATCTGAGCCGTGCCATCCTTTTTCCAGAACCCTAACATCCAGATCTCTAAGGTGAAGATTAGATCTAGGCTTCTCTCTATGTTCTCTTGTCTTCTTCTGGTATGTCGAGTCTAAGTATACTCCGGTATGCTATGTGCTACGAAGTACGGGCACGTTTATGTGATGCATCATGTTGGATCTATACTTTTGAATGAATATGGACTAGGAAATCATTAGAGGAAGAACCGGCACACTTGATTGATAAGCTTGTGGATTGATTAATGTTTGTAAAGTAGCTAGATGGTGTGAAAGCACTATGAGGTATTCGTCACAGCGTGGGGGGGGGGGGGGGGGCTCGTGGTACGAACTGTTTGCGGGAACTGACGAGGGTCTTATGCCAAGGCATCGGAACCATTTGTGTGATGGAACCGGTGGGGTGTTTACTTGTTGTCAGAACTCATTTGTTTGTTGGGACCGGTGGGGTCTATGCACCTTTGCACCATAACCGCTGCGACCGGGGAGGTGAGGTGTGTACCTTGGCACTGAAAGCATCGTCATTAGAGGCTCGGACGTGCCTCAGGAGTCTGTGTGACCCGAAAACATGTGAGCTATTGGCTCGATATATATATCTTTATTGTGGTACCCCTTTGGTAGTTGTGTGGGCGCTTCTAGAGCGTGATGTATGATTGTTTGGTTATATTTACTCTCAATATGTTGGTTGACTATGAGTTAGTGTGGGGTTGAGTTTAGGTTTAGTTCTCGCTGAGTAATCCCAATTACTCACCCCCTCTCTCTTCCTGTAGGTGATGATGATTATTATGTTGATGTTGTTGATGCTGTTGATGATATTGAGTATGTGGAACTGGATGAGTAATCCCGATGTGCTGCGAGGTTTTGGGAGTTCGGAAGTTCTCCTTTGGGTTTTATTTGGCATTTCAGTTATTTCATTTAAAGATAATTGTTCGCTATTTGCTTCGGTTTATTTACGATTGAAGTTGGATTTGTAAGACTATTTTGGATTAAATGAAGGATATTATTTAGGAATTAAATTGGCCAAGAGCAGGTCATTACAAGTGGTATCAGAGCGGGTTTCGAAAGGAGGATAATTCTAGGTTAGTGGGAATGGAAAAAATCGGATTTCAACGTTTTCAAAATGTGGATTTTTCAAAGTTATAAAACCACCACCTGTATGAGCCTCCAGTTATTATTGTTGTCTATCTTGCAGGGAGACAAGTCTTTACGGGACCGGACTGACTCACTTGCTATCGTTTTTGGTACAGTTGCCACCAAAGAACGCCAAAAATGTGATGACCAGATCCGCAGCTCGTCGTGAAGCTCAGGGAGAGCAAGACAACACATCTAACGGGAGTTTGAATGAGAATCAGAATGATCAGTACCGGGAGGAAGTGAACCAACCGGAAGGAAACCGAGTTGGGGAGCCTGACCTAGTACCAGCTGCGGCCCACGTTGCAGTGTTGGAGGAGTTATTACAACGATTCTTGTCATCGTTGTAAAATCGTGTTAACTTGTGATAACACCGGTTTTTGACCATTTTTATGGATCACTTTAATATCTTTTGCAGGTGATTTAACTTCGTTTTCAAAGCTTTTCGAATGGTTTTCATGTTTTAAAGTTTTAAAAGACATTTCAGGTAACTCGGGATAAAAAAAGTGCATTTCGGAACAAAAGTATGTTTTGGATAAACTTTGACTGTCAGAAGTCTTGCAGTCAAATAAGATATTCTCACCGACTGATCATCCCCAAATTTGGATACAACAAATATGACACAATCAGCTTTAAAATTAAATTGGTTTGGAGACATTCCAATGGTTGGATAATCAAATATTCACGAATCACCGAAGGCAGACGCAGCTGCCTTACAGCAGAGCCACCGCGGGCATAGAATCTCCACCTGCGGCCAAGAGGCATTCCGCCGTGGTCAGGAGAGCTCCGCCCGCGTCCAACGAGCATTCTACCGCGGGTTGAAACCACGCAGCCGCGGCCACTCCCTGTGCGACCAAATTGAGCTCGTTTCATTCTCGAGGCCAATTCCATCTTTTCCAACTCAAACCCTAAACGTCCCCAAATAAGTGAAGACTATAAATACATGTTTTTAGGTCTCTTAGACATATCTTTTCATCGCTTTTGAGGTAGAGACGAATTCCTAGCAACTTTTATTCTTGCTCTTTGATTTAGAGGAAGGATTCTCGACTTGTGTCTTCAATAGAGAAGCCTTTTTCATCTCTTTCTCTTACTGTTTTTCTTTAATTTAATATGATGTTAAGCTCAGCTATGGCTGGGTACTTTTCTTGTTGGGTATAGGGTTCTCAAGGGGCTCTCATGGTTTTATTATTCATTAGGTTTTTAGGTTCGAAAATCGATTAGGGTTCTTCGTTCTATCCTTTTTATTAATGCATGTTTACTTGATTGGCCATCTTTGTAACTGAACTTAGGTATTTTTAGAGTTACGAAAGTACTGGATCTATAAGCTTGACCTAGGGTAGACGAGCAAAACCGTCACAAGATACGAAAGTATACTTGTGGAGGGGTTGTGAGCGTTAACGAACTTGTTTGTTCATCATAATTTTCTGCGCGGCCGGAGACGAAAATTACCGGTCGAGTATATAATATATCGGTGTATAGGGCGTATGAGGGTAGGCTACACACACTATCGTGTTCCAAGTTTAAGAACCAAAAAGACGACAAAAGTCGCACTAAAAATACTGGCAAAATTCTTATGATTTTCGGCCATGATCCCTAGAGAGTTCTCGATTATCCAACGTTTCGTTTATTAGTTTACAACCTCGTTTCAATTATTCGCTTATCTTACTTGCTTTCTTATGTACTTGCTTAGTTTAGTTTAAATTCCTAGCTACAAAATCGTGACACACAAAATCTCCTTTAAATTTATTAAGTCTAGAGACAACTTAGAAACCGATAGAAATTTTCAAGCACTCAAATCTCTGTGGATTCAATCCCTTAAATACTACTGAATTTGATGTGCACTTGCAGCTTTGCTTAAGGGTAAAACTTGTTAGTTCAATCCCACCGCACATCAAGTTTTTGAGCGCGCTATGCGAAGTCTCAGATGTGGAGGAGAGCCAAGGCGGATCGGATATGACTAGTGTGGAGGATGATACTAATCTCGCCGAGTTCATTGATAAGTGGATATTTTGGTATCGGTTACCAATTACACAAATGCTCTGCCATTGCAGTATTTAGGGATCAATCCAAGGAGTCTCTAGAGTAACACACCGAGAATACGAGACGCATTTTAATCTAAGCTAATCGAATAATGGTTTTCTAATGATCCTAATCAATTTAAAGGCAAGACAAGGAATAACTAAGCAAGAACAAAAACAATTAAAAGACTAACAAGTTGTGAATTGAAACAAACCGAAAACGATTTAGACAAGATTAAGCAAACGACATTCGGGTAATGGTAATTGACTTAGACATTCTCTAGATAAACCATGATACTCAAACAATCAAACAATGTTAATCCTTAGGCTTTAGATCACTAATTTAGACTAGTACACTTCTGTGACACTAATCACTTAATTGAGAACAAACTTTCATCTACAACTAAATTATCAACAAGCATTAATCTCTAGTCTAAATAGCCATTAAACACCCTAGACATCCATTTTCATAGGCTAGAAATGAAAAACACTTGCTAGGTTTGGTTGGGAAATTTCATCGAACACCTTCCAGGCGAAAAATTCTCTAAGTTCCAAATCAACAAGATCAATGTTAATCTAGAATTAAAAACACCTAACAAGTAAGGATTCCTTATAAACTAAGCTCTAAGCATCATGATCTAGCAAAAAGCCATCTTAATCTACCATACCCAAAATTCTAAAGAGACTACTCACTAATCATGATCTTTCCAACAAATCCTTTGTAGGAGGTGTTTATATTCATGATTAGGTTGTGAAATTACACATATTAGAGAAATAGAACTTAAAATTAAATTAAAAAAAGGATTCATTTACAAAAAGTATCAAGAACACAAGAGAAATAAGTTTGCAAAAATTATAAAAGGATAAAAAGACTTCCAAAGCAACAAGGGGTCATGTGCTATTTATAGGCAAATGGGTCGCGCAGTTTGCATCGGGCGCCAGTGACCGATACCAGAAACCGATGGATGCACTGGTAGAAGGCTCGGCAACTCGCATCGGGCACCGGTGGCCGATACCACGGGCCGATGGATGCATTGGTATTCCGTCTGCACGCCAGGTAGACATATGTTCACTAAATTTGCTGTATCTCTTGAACGGCTGGTCCGGATGACATGAAACCACCACCAAACGAAAACTAACTCGATTTTATATGACTTTCATCAGGATAGCCGAAGCTATGTCCAAATGGAAACCCTTCATCGATCTGAATCTATCTTTAAAGCACTATTGATGGCCTCTACATTTTTCTTGATTTTTGGGCATATCTCTTGCTCCAAACTGGTCTCTTTTGCCCCATGATCTTCTTCCAAGCTCCTCAATGCCTCCATAAGCTCCAAATGGTACCTCAAAGACTCTATAGTGCACAAACACATGTAAGAACCAACTTAAGACTCACTAACTCTAAAATGAATGCAAACTAGACCAAAACCATGAAATGAATGCTATAAGGATGTTAAAACTAACTTAAATGAATGCTAAAATGGACTAAATTATGCAACAATCATTCGTGGTGGAAATTGGCACACTCCAGCTAAGAAAAGCATGTTCTGGAATCATATTCTGAAAGCTTCACACTTGGCATAAGAAAAGCATATTCTGGAAGCTTCTGTATTGGAAGGATTATTTGCTTAGACATAATCTGGATGACATGCACATTGAGAAAAAATGTTTTTGATAACATCATGCATACAATGTTAAACGTGCGTAGAAGGACAAAAGACAGCGGTAAGTCAAGACTAGACTTGCATGATCTTTCTTCACGGAAGGAGTTACATATTATATGCAATGTGAAAGCACATGTTCCTATATTTTGATTGGGTGCGGAAGAAAAGTCAGTCTTGTTCAAATGGGCGACATCTGATGTGAAGTTCTCAGATGGGTACGTTTCCAATCTAGCTAAATGTGTCATAACTGTCACGTATTTATGCAATGACTATTTCTTTTCGCATTTGTTGAACTTCTAGTAGGAAATGTACACGAAACAATTGCAGGTAAATTTAAATTAATCTAATATATATATATATAATGGAATATTAATTAACATTATTACCTTATATGTGGTTGTTGTTGTAGGCATTGGAGCATTTTTTCGGGATCATTGTACTTGCACTTTGTCAGAAGATGCTATTGCACAACTTGATGCTACCATTCCTATTTTGTTGTGCAATTTGGAGAAAATATTCCCCCTAGCCTTCTTTGATGTTATAGAACATCTACCTATGCATCTCACTTCACAAAGCAGAACTTGGAAAACATGTGCAGTATCGGCGGATTTACCCAATCGAGCGATTCATGAGACATTTGAAGCGGAAAGGTAAAAATCTAGCTAAAATTGAAGGCTCAACAGTAGCAGGATGTTTAACAGAAGAAACATTTCACTTCACGGTACGGTATTGGGTGGATATGCAGTCGGTGATTATTTTGGAGAAGTGTTCAGCTTCCCGCAACAATGTTGGTCCGGACACCAAGCATGTGGTTTTACCTCATACAGCCGGTAAAACGCCTATTGCGAGTGTTCGTCTAAAAATAGTAATTAAATTTATTTATATTATTTTGTTTATATTATCTACTTCATTTGAATAACGTTGTTTAATTTTCTTAGGCCGCCGAAAACGGAGGTGTACTCCCTCCGATGACGAAGATTTTTGAGCAGACGCACCAGAAGAAGAATGGTGTCTTCGTTTCAGAGAAGGCCAAGATGATCTTCAACGAGGTGACTTACAAGGTCACCGAGCGAGACACATACCTCTCTCAGCTATCAACTGGCGGTTCGTCGGTCCAGTCTGAAGGGTTGACCACATCCGATATTGACCGGATCTTTGAAGAGGTATATAGAATAAATTAGTACTTATTAATTTTTAGTATTTTTAAAAAATTATAACTGTAACTTTAAATGTAGGTTGCACCTAAGAAAAAGGGGAAGGTCGTACAGATGTGATATATTCGAGATGTCATAACCACCTCGTCATTTGCTCTGCGACGACGATCGCCAGAAGATGATCCAGTCGTCTTACCTGCCAAGATTACGAGTCTACAAGAGACTGAAACCGCATATCAGGAGAAGGTAACCGCATATCAGCAGAAGGTTCAAGATGAGCTTTCGGAGTATGACTCGATCTTCGAGATAATATCACTCGGGAACTCAGAAATCACGGCCTTCTTGAAGGAAAAGCGACGACAACGAGCAGCGGAAGACGCGGCAGCGGCACAAGGAGCGAGGGCAAGCAGCCAACGGGGACAAACGGTCAGCCGAGAGATGAGGAACAACGCTACAAGCTCCTGAAGATAATGTGAATTTCGGTGATTTCCAAATAGATCTAGATAATTAGGATTTTCATATTTGTAACAAAATTTTATTATATAATAATTTTTTTTAATAATTTTTTTTCTTTTAAATTTTAATTTCGAAATTAATTAAATTATAATTATAATTCATTAATTATTTAATAAAATTAACAATCGTTGTAAAATCATTGTAAATTTACGACGATTTTATGACGATTCTTTTACGATGACGATTTTACAACGATGATTTATTTACGACGAATTTAAGAAGAAATGTTTACCTCCGATTTACGACGAATATATGTCCACATAATCATCCTTAAATGGTCGTAGTTTTATCGTAAATTGCCTTCGAATTTCCATCATTCCTACGATGTGTTTCTATTCGTCAAAACTTCGAAATAATATATACGACGATTGTACGACGATGTTTGCCGACGATTTTACGATGATTTTTTCCCCTCGTAATGTTTCCGACGATTTCCGATTTATGTTAATCGAATTACGACGAATCACGTTTCGACGTAAATTCAATGGTACACCGGTTATACAACGATTTTACATTGATATGTGTCGTCGTAAAATGGGTGTTTTCTTGTAGTGAAAGAAAAAGTGTCGGTGTGGGGGTTTTTTGTTTTATTTAGATCAGTTGTTTTCTTCTTAAACATTAATAAATTTAAATGATATTATGGCATACGCGCCTCAGGCATTGGGTGCTCAAGCTCAAGTATGGCTAAACGGGGGGGAAAGTATTGGTCACACGCAAGGTTGCAATCTACTCCACGGGCTCGCTACGCAAATCGTGCAGTGGGTGAAAAATTGTTTAGGAAAAATATGGTTCTTCCTATGTGGACGAATTACGTGTTGCCACGTGTCGTTTATAACTTTTTGTAGGTACAACCCCCTGGGTCAAACTGGGTTTTGCTTGGGCTTACGGGCCAAGCACCCCCAAACTTTTTCATTGGGCCTTGGAACATACAGAACCAAGAGACCCGGCTAATGCCACCTGCCCCCCGAGCTCCATGTATCTGACAATGCAGGCCACGCTGTCAGGCAAAGGGATACCGGGACTAAGTGGTCAGGAGGAGTGAGTGGATATTATTCAGTTACCTCGTCTGAACATCAGTAATCTAGAGAGGTCGAGGTCTGGAAAGGGTAATTCACTCAGGTATTGGGAGCAATGAGCACGCCGGACCGAACAGCCTCGACAGATACGCAAATCATTTTGACGAGAATAGTTAATTCAATACTTGTATTTCCCCCCCCCCCCCAATCGACAATCAGAATATGTTCAAACTTACACATGTGCTTCTGGAAACCTACGGATCATGCAATTAATTATTTATGTTCACATCTGATAGGTGAAAGTGACAACACTCTGAGCATAGGTAAGAGCAATGACATGGGAAATGCCAATACCGCACCTAATCCGCTACCTCCAAGGTCGTACACTCAGAGAGATGGCGACGCAGCAAAGCTTGGTCGAGTAATAGGTGCAAACTGCCAAAAAACGTAGGTGAGAAGTCAGATGCATTCGGGGTACAAGACCCATTCCACGGATCTGATATCCGACCCAATGATCTAACAACCCGACAGTCCATGATCCGACCCGACATACTAACCCGGGTCAAGTAAAACTCTATAAATATCACCCATTCTCCAACGAGAAGGGGGTTCACACTTTTCTCATACTTTCCTATAGATTGTTGTGAGACTCGTGTGCCTTATACTTTTAAACACTTAGATTTCCTTCTTTCCGAGATCATAGGTCTCACTTCCGATCATTCTCCGGTCACCTTCACGGCTGCTCCTAAGTCGTGGAGATCTCTCTCTCAAACTTTTGTTTTCTTCTCCTTTACATCAAAAAGCCCACCATTCAAAGCTCATCGCGGATCCATTCTTTCTTTCGGACCCGATATGCATCTTCCTTCACCCCGTTTTCCGATCATTCAAAGCCGATAACGTTAAGCACGATCTCGGAGTATAAAACAAGGGTGAGGGCAAAGAGCAAAGAGATCTCAAACTCTCCACACACTATTAGCTCTACACTTAAGCACTTAGCATTTCTTTGTTCTTGTTATTGTAAAATCAATTTTGAGAATCGAAATAATAAACCTATTTTACTCCGCAAAATATTGTCAAAATCACTTATGAATCATGTTTGATCTCGTCAAGTAACAAATTTTCTGTTTATTATTTGATAACCTATCGGTTCTTCGTTTTTTAAAAATAAGCAAAAGTTATCCGTTTATTAATATTTACAAATTTTGACTGTTGTAATTCCAAATATATATATATATATATATATACATATATATATATATATGTTTCCAAAACATATTTGTTTGCTAATTCTTCTATTAAAAAAAATATTTCTGCGCTTTTGAACATTTCGCTTCTGCGTATCCAAACCCGCAAATTGAATCCCATAGCACTATAATCAAGAAACTCCGAATCAACTATATATATATATATATATATATATATATATATATATGAATGTGTAGACAAACGATCGTGCATCTCGTCAGAAAGTATCTGAAAAAATTTCAAATTTTATTAAAGTGCAGGTGTAAAAATATTATCCAACTGTGCAAGTGTAAAAATATTATCCAACTGTGCAACTCATTAAACTCAGTTAAGTTTATTGCGATGGGTCACTCTAAATTATATGATGAACACAATGTGTTGGTAGGTTTGTGTTTTAAAACTTTGCATTCTAAAATCAGACCCACATATTTAGATGTATATAAAATTTTAAAAAAATGTCATTTTCATTCAATTTTTTCTAGGTTTGTCGTGGCCTGATCCTCACTAGTGCATGAAGATTCCTAAATCAATAATGTCTCTCCTCTTCTTCTTTATCAACTCTTCTCCATCTTATGACGACTATCATATAAATTACAAATGTTCGTAAACATTTAAAAATGAAAATGGAACCCATCTTGGCCGGTCCAAAGTTGAAATAATTTCATTAACTTATAAAATGAGTCGAAAAAGGAATTTGAAATAATGAAAGGACAATTTTTTTTAGCACTATACAATTGACACGTGAAGCAATCAGCACGACGGTTCATTGCGTCAATCGAGTCAAACCACACTATTTTCCTTTATTAGAATCATCATATTAAATTAATTTATTTGCTTAGGAGGGCCACCCAGAATCGTGACTCTTTTTGTTTTTTCTTTCTTTTTAAAAAAATGTTTTTGACTAATCTGAGTTTTCTCGTTCGTCCTTCTATAAATTATCATTGCACAATTGTTTTTTTAGGTACAAAAACTGATTTTAAAACATGTAATATACTCAGAGCCGGTTTTGATATTTAAAAGATTAAAAGCAAAAAAAAAATTGGACATACAACAATTTGCAATGTGGAATACCGGATTAGATGCAGTGTGTAAAGCAGATTTGCTATCACAGAACAGAGTCGCAGGCAGCTTAATCTTGATTTTGAAATCAGTGAGCAGTTGCTGAATCCACAGTAATTCCTTAGTTGCATTGGCCATGCTTCTATATTCTGCCTCGGTGCTGCTAGAGCTTACTACATGCTGCTTCTTCGATTTTCAGGATATCAAAGAATCTCCAATGAAAACACAGTATCCAGAAACAGAACGTCTCGAGTCAGGACATGCTCCCCAATCAGCATCAGTAAATGCATTAAGACTCAGATTAGAGGAAGCAGAAAATAGTAGTCCTTGACCAGGATCACCTTTAAGGTATCGTATGATCTTGTGAGCAGCATGCATATGAATTTCAGTCGGTTTTGACAGGTACTGGCTCAGCTTATTAACCGAAAATGTCACATCTGGTCTGGTAATAGTCAAATACAACAGACGACCTATTAACTCTCTGTAAGGAGTAGCATTATCCAGTAGAACTCCATCTGTTATGCTGAGATGTATGGTTGGGTCCATAGGTATAGAGCTAGGTTTGCATCCCAATAAACATGCATCTTCTATCAAAGACAAGGCATATTTGCGCTGGCAAACAGAAATCCCCTTTGCAGATCTTGCTATTTCCAATCCAAGGAAGAATCGAGGAGAGCCCATGTCCTTGATTTTGAAAGCTTGATGTAGAACAGTCTTGAGAGCAAATAATGCATCATCATTATTGCTTGTAATCAATATATCATCGACGTACACCAAGACAGCAATGAAAGCAGAATCTCGAAGCTTCCCAAACAGGGTATTATCTGCATGAGATTGATCAAATCCATCGGCAAGAAAAACAGTGGAAAAAGTATGATACCATTGTCGACTTGCTTGTTTAAGACCATATAGGGACTTCTTTAGCTTATACACTGGATTTGAGGGTAAAGTAACACCAGCAGGTGGAGTATAGCCAAGAGGGAGGCTCATATAAATTTCTTCATTCAAAGTACCATGCAAAAAAGCATTGGTGACATCCATTTGAATCAAACTCCAGTTATGCACAACAGCAAGATCAAGGAGAAGCTTGACATTAACAAGCTTAGCCACATGGGAAAAAGTATCAATGTAATCGACGCCTGGTTGTTGAGTGAACCCTTTTGCTACAAGCCTGGCTTTATAACGTTCAACAGATCCATCTGCATTATGTTTGATCTTATATACCCATTTACAGCCAACAACATTTTTGCCTTCAGGAAGAGACACAACATCCCAAGTGTATGTGTCTTCAAATGCCAGAAGTTCTACATCCATTGCTCCATTCCACTTAGATGATTTCATGGCTTGTTGAAATGATTTTGGTTCAGTTTCAGAGGTGAAGGAAAGGATAATCTCTTTGTAGTGTGGAGAAATGTGGCCGTAAGAGAGGATGGAGGATAAAGGATATGGAGTGGTATATATTGGAGTGGAGTTAGAATGAAAATCAGGAGATTGGGTAAGATAACAGTGGTACTCAGTCAGATAGCTAGGTGCTTTAGCCGATCTCCTAGGCATATCATTGTTCAGAGAAACTAAACCAGTAGTTGCACCAGTTTCTAGAGACACAGGTGCGGCAGTAGGTGATACAGATGGAGGAGATGCAGGGTGAACAGAAGATGATGCATGTATACTGATTTAGGGTGAGTTATGAATAGATGATGAATGAACATATGGTAATGAAGATGAGCTAGATGATGTTGATGCATGGTTAGTAGAGAGATGAACAGGTAATGGTAAGATAGATGAATGAAAGAAATCAGAGTAAGCGGAAGATGAATCTTTAAAAGGAAATATCTTTTCATGAAAGAAAACATCTCGGGAGATGAAATATGGTTAGTATTTAAGTCAAGAACATTGTATCCTTTATAACCTGTAAGGTAACCAATGAAAGCACATGAACGAGCACGAGGAGAAAACTTGTGACTAAATTTTGGTAAAGTAGAGACATAACACAAGCATCCAAATGTGCACAGAAATTCATAATCAGGTTCCTTATTTGTAAGCATTTGATATGGAGATTTATTGTTTAGAACAGGTGATGGCATTCGATTGATTAGAAATGCAGCAGTGGAGACACAGTCAGACCAGTATATTAAAGGTAAGTTGGATTGAAACATGAGTGATCTAGCAACATTGAGAAGATGTTGATGCTTTCTTTCAGCCACAGAGTTTTGTTGTGGAGTGTCAACACAAGAGTAAAAGTGAAACATGCCTTTTTGTTTTAGAAATTTAGTGAATGCAAGTTCATGTGCATTGTCAGATCGTATTGACTTTATATGTGAATGATATTGTGTTTCAATAAGAGAGACAAAAGATGGGAAGATAGATTGAACATCACTTTTATTTTTTATTAGATAAATCCAAGTGACTCTGCTACAATCATCTACAATGGTGAGAAAATATCGAAAACCATCAACAGATTCTTGTCTAAAAGGACCCTAAACATCTAAGTGAATCAGCTCAAAAGGTTTATTAGACATATTATTGTGAGATGCGAAAGGCAACCGCTTCTGCTTAGCTAGGGGACAAACAGAACAAGGAACATCTTTTTGCAAACTATACTTAGACAGAGACAATGTTGAAGATAATTTAGTGAGCTTGGCTAGAGATGGATGTCCCAGGCGATGATGCCAGAGATCTCCATCAGTAACCAAAGAAGCACATAAAGCTGTAGAAGGGAGAGATGAATCCAATGCATGTTGATCAAGAATGTAGAGCTTGTGAAGAAGCGTACCCTTACCAATCGTCAAGGCCTGAGTAAGGTCCTGGATTATGCAAAAATCAGGATAGAAATGAGCAGATGCCATGCTATGATGCAGCAATGTGCAAACACTGATGAGATTAAAACTAAAACACAGAACAAACAAGACATCATAGAGAGTTAATGATGCAGACAAATGCACAATGCCTATTACACTAATGTCAACCCTAGTGCCGTTTGGAAGTGAAACTGTAGTGTGAGATATTGATCTAGTTTCGGAGAACAACGATAAGACAGAGCAGCCATGGTTAGTAGCTCCACTGTCTATTATCCAAGCACCATAAGGTAATTTTGTGGTTAAAGATGAAAGGCATTGGTTCTGAAAAGTAAGGCGATTGTTCTCAAATTGAAGACTAGATGAGAGAGGGAAAACTGTACCAGCAGTGGATTGACAAGCTATGATACCATGATTAGTGATGGAAGGAGCTTGAGAATCTTGAATTCGAGCCTGAGTACTGATCTGATGAATGAGATGATCAGCAGGGACTTGTGCAAGATCTGTGGTATGGTTATTGTCCTGGTTCTGAGCAGATTGCATTTGATTGTAGTCATGAAAATCCTCTGTCATGACAGTAGCAATCACAGGGGACCTCTGAGATGTCTGAGTAGACTGAGGAAAATTGTTATAATTCCTTGGTGCAGGCTGGAATGGTCTTGGTCCAGAGTTAAATTGTTGACCCCTATAACCAGATGTTTGTTGAGGAGGCCGTGAGACAAGACCAGAAGTAGAACCAGGAACAGATGGTGGACCATATCCATATATCCAGGAGGATATCCATATATTTGGTAACATTTGTTGACTGTATGACCAAGGAGACCACAATGAGTGCATAATGGTCTCTGTTTACCGCGATGTGTGTTATAAGCAGCCACAAAAACAGGTTCTCCTTCCTGAGAATATTGATATCCTTGATTCTGAAAATTTCCTTGAGTATAGAAAACAACTAAGTCATTCTTCACATGAGGCTTGATTATTTTCTGACGTTCATCTTGAGCAACAATGTTGAATGCTTCTTCCATAGTAGGCAGAGGCCTGAGCATGAGAATGTGGCGACGAGTTTGCTCATATCCTTCATTAAGCCCTATTAAAAAAATTTGTAACCTTGCTACGTTCCCGTATTTTTTCCCAGAGAACCGCAATGCCGCATTCGCATTTGCAATAATTACAGAGAGGCAATTCTACATAGTTTCTGTATTCTTCCCAAAGAGTGATCAACTCTGTGTAGTATTGACTAACATCCATGGAACCTTGATACATTGAGCTTAATCATTGTTCAATTTCATAAACGCGAAGAGCATCATTCTGCTTAAATCTACTCAACAGATTCTTCCATATACCTTCAACAGTCGAAATGAACAATAGACTTTGACCTATCTTTTGGCATACCGAATTCATCAACCAAGTGGCGACCATATCGTTACAACGAGACCACGATCCAGAGTCTGGATGATTATCGAAAGGTTTAAGAATCGTACCGTTGATGAATCCAAGCTTGTTGCGGACATTCAGCGCCATTTGAACAGATCGACACCAAGAATGAAAATCGGCGCCTGTAGTGAGGCGATCTGTAACCAATTGCAATCCAGCATGATCGGCGTTGTGCAAGAAATACGGATTATTGTAATGATCAGAGAATCTGGATGTATCAGCTGGGACAGCGATTGTCGAAGACAGTGAAGACTGTGAATCAGCTGGAGAAGACATCGAATGAACCGAAGAACAATGAAAAATTGGAAAACCAGAAGTCTCGTCAAATTGAAATTCGAACGAGAAGAACGAAGATGAGAAACAGAAACGATTCGATGATTTGAAGAATCGATCGAAGAAAAGAAGCAAAGATCAATTCAGAAATAGAAGCACTCATCGTCGAAGATCGAGCTTTGGCTCTGATACCATATCAAGATCGCAGCTGAGAGAGATAACGATGAGAGAAAAAGCAAGAAGAGGAAAATATTTCTCATTAAATTGTAACTGATAGTTTTGGTATACACTTATATACAATCGTATATTGATAACTTAATAATTAACTATGCTTAGTCAGCAATTGTGTATTCACATTTATAATAGTTGGCAAAAAAACAATATAAGAAAATAAACAACAAATATATAGAAATTTATTTTTGAAAATAAACAAAAGTCTGAAATTTATAACTTGAAAGAATGGAGGAATCTAAAAATAGATGGTACATTGGAAATAAAACTACTTTAAAGTTTAAACAAACTAAAACAATAGAGAGGCATTGTCGATACATCCGCCTAAGTGCTAATTGATACGAGAACATCCACACATTGGTGAGGGTATCTCACCCCAAAAAATATTATTATTTTTTGTTTTTTAAATTAAATAATTGAATTAAAAAATTGAACATATCACAATGTTACACTTCAACTTGAATGTCTTAAAAAATGTTTTTTTTAGTGTCTCACATGTCTCTCTCTCTTCTTTTTGTCTCCTTCTCTCTTTATTTTTTTTATTTTTTTTTTGTAATGGTGGGTGTCTTTTGTTTAATGAGACACTCTGTTGTGGATGCTCTGAGTGTATCTTTATTTGGTGCATGTGTGTTTTGTGGTTCATCCATTGCATCTTTCTCCTTCTCTCCAATTTTTTTCTTTTTTTAAATTATATTTTTGGTTTATATTAATAATAAATAAATAAAAAAAAAAACAATTTATGTCGTGGTGTGATCCTGATTTCGGTTTGTCTTACTAATAAGTAAAATATCACAGAGACAATCAAATATAAAGCCATCCTTGTTTGTCTTTTCTTTTAACTTAATTTTCGATTTCTGTAATCAAGGATTAGGTTGCAAGCAAGTTATATAATATACACCAATGAGTTCGTGTTCTTCCACGTTCCAATCAAATATACGTTAATGATAATAATTGTAGCCACTTGCAGGACTAAGTTGGTGACTAAGTTATTATGTGTATGAGACTTGTTAGACAAAAGAACATCCATCAGAGTTCTGAGACCGTATAAATGTCTAGATTTTGTATTCCCCTGAAAACATAATAAAGTAAAATAGATTCTAAAATCATTATATAATGACACTTATCAACGAAATATACAATTTTCTAATATTTTTTTAATAATTGTAAAATTGACGGATCTCTTATCTTTTGTGAATTTTACTAGTATTTTTTTAACATTAATTTATTAATTTATTATTTTATTATAAATTATGAAAATTGAAATTTTTTTATAAATTTGTTTTCACTAATCTGCATAAATGATAATAAATCGTAAATTCTGAAATTTAAACCACATATTTTTTAATATAAAAACATTAATAAACATTTGATCAATCATTAGACTAGATAGACTTTTACAATTTTACCTATGTTTAAATTTGAGAAAATGTGTGTGAATCTAGCCGATAAAAAAAAACGCAAACTTAAGTGTGCTGAACTAGAAATCATATATAAAAATTTAAGAGCTTTTGAATGATTTTTGCTTTTTTTGTGTGTGGAAAAAGTACTAAATCTCTAGCTGGAAATTTGAAGTATCATCATATAATCCATGCTATTCACTACACGACAAAACATGCTACTCATTAATTGTATATGATATTTTTTTTATCCATTGATTATATAGTTTGGTTTTGATTATTTGTGGCCACATATGTAGACATTCGGCTTAAAGTAGATCTAATTTTTGGATTATTATACTAAAAAGTGGTTGGTACCATAAAAATAACTAAGTCTAAATCCATTCCACTTTCCTTAAATCTAATATAAATCTTTAGTTTTCTGAAAAAAAAATCTTCAAATTACAATTTTTTTTTTGCAAATTGTTTTTTCAATTTGTAAACAAAATACAGATAAAATCCACAAAATTAATATAACCGTTATATAATCCACTATCACTGTCGTTAAGTTTGTTAACTTATGATAAATTATATATCAAATCAAAGTTCTTGCGACTAATAGTCCAATTTTACTTTTAAAATTTAGAAACTATAAAGTATTATTGTATGTGACTGCAAACTTTTTAAAGAGTTATAATGGGTTGGATTACGGATTAAATTTGACTTCGTAGGTTTAACTTACTATTTTATGAATTTTGTTTTTCTGATATAAAAAATTCCATATATTATTATAATGATTCGAATATGGTGATTTCGGAGGCCATCCATATCGAAATCAAATAGTCTACATAGAAAAAAACAATACTCAGATTCGAGTTCTTTTTCAAGGAAATCAGCACGGACATTGAAACCACAAAGAATAAAAAAAATATTAAAATAATCAAAAGTAAAACATAAATGATTGAACTCATCAATTTCCGAAACCAAAACAGACTATTTTAACAGTAAAATAGTGTTCATGATCTATAATAAAGTATTAAATTTAACATAAAAGGTAATTTTATGAATTAAAAATAAATTTACCCAAAAAATATCATTTCGAAATTTTTTTTTTCCATTCATCCACAATTCTGCCAGGTGCTAACACGAGTCAAAGCCACAGTGACAATATATTAGATATTTTGTAACAAAGTTATATGAACCATATCCATATAATATACAAACGGTGCAAACCATGAAAATCTACGTGAACACTTTTAATTATTGTAGTACATCATTGTAATGTTTAGAGCCCCTAATAAAAGGTCACTTCATCGATAGACTCACAGTTTTTATCCTCAATCAAAACTGATATTAAATATGTACCGTCCGATCAAACCCATCATCGAACGATGATCTCAGGTCTACTGTATGTGACCCTACACACGACCGTATCTTAATAAACTTCCCTTTCCTCACGGTAATCTGCTACAATAAGCCTTAGCGAATCCCACTCTCCTATTGGTTACATCAAACTCAACCCAAAGATTTTGTTGATGAACGTTCCCGATTATATTACTAGCCGCACCGAGCATACTCGACCGTCCGATTCCAATACAGTGGACCCCACCTCCTACACTAACCAGAAGCCTCTCTTTCGGAACGAGTATCTCGACTCCTCTTCTTAACTCGAACACAAGATCGCCTATCAACCGTTGGATCTCCATCGGGTGTCCAGCGAAACACATGTCAGCTGTTCCACCGTACACGTAATCCTTTTTGAGTTTAGGCCCCACAAGCCTCACTATCTCTTCTCTCACTTTCTCGTAAGCTGCGTCCACCAAGTGAGTAAACTCGGATCCTGAATCAACCATTGTTTGACCCGACCCGCCTGCATCGGGTCTAAAAACCGAACCGGAAATGTTAAGCTTCTTTTGACCAATTCGAATCCCAATCATCGGTACAGTGTAAGCGAGAGGATCCAGATTCGGCATGCGTTGACTCTCGGGAAAGGTCAACAGAGAAACGTATCTAAACCCGCGAGAATTCGGGTTTTCCCCGAGGTAAAACGAACCGATTGGGATTAAACCGGGTCGGTTCGATTTCGGTGGTATACAGTAAGAGAATTTCGAAATCTTAGCTTGCGAAACAAAAGAGAGACGACCACGATTCATTCCCAAAATACCCTTATCATCTGAGGATTCAGTAGCGCAACCTAGAATCAAAGGAGGGGTACTTTCGGTATTTGAGAAAGTGATTTTTTCTTTTACGAGATTGCCCTCGGCGAAGGTCCCGTCTGCGTAAAAGTAAGAGTAGTGACAGAGACGGTTCGAGTCGCAGGAAGTGGGAAGGGTAAAATCGGGAATTCGAGGTTTACAGAGAGGATGAGAGCAAGGCAAATCGGAGAAGGAAGAAGAGAGCGACGGATCGAACGAGGTTTTCGGCGGAGGGATTTTTTTACGGTGGCATTGGATCCATGAGAGCTGGGATCCGGTGTCGAGAACCATTTGTTGGGCTTGTGGTGGTGTTCCGATCGGGAGAGAGATGATTAAAGCCATCGAGTATTTGAATTTTGATCGGAAATTGTACGGAGGAGACGACGACGATGGAGATGGGTTCCGGCGAGAGATGAGGGAGGTTGTGAATTGGGTGGTGGGAGGGAGTTGGAGGGATTTGAGTGGGAGGTGGAGAGAGAGAGAGGATGAGAGAGAAGCGTAGTTGAAGAGGAAGAAGAAGAAGAAGAAGAGAGGTTTTGGATTTGGAGACATTTTTAGGTTTTTTTTTACTGTGAGAGATGATGATGGAGAGAAGAAGCTAAGGAAGGTGAGTGTATATACACTTATGAGTTATGACTTAACACACACACACACACACACAAGTCATAAGATATTTTATGACTTGATACCACTTTGGAAATTTGAGTTCAATTTTTAGGAGTTGACAAAAACATACGACCGAAATAATATTAAGCAATTATTTGTGTAAAAATGTTCTATGTTGTTGTTTTTATCCTTGGATCTGAATTTATAAATGAATGTTTGTTTGTTGAGTTTTGAGATGAATCAGATTTACAGAGCAAGTTTTATGTTTACGACTTTTCTTTGTAAGTACATCGCAGAAGTTTGATAAATTTAGGAAATTTCAAGTTTTTGGTTTATTATTTCTCCGATATCCGGGATAAGCTATTACTAGTAATACTGCGTTTAAAGCATACTGGTGATACCCGGAGTCAAATAATTATTAAAAAATTCATATAATTTTAGGTACAAAATCTATTATAATTATTAATGAACTTATTATCCGGTATTCGACATCCACTTGTATATGTTAAAATATGTAATGATTATTTTATATATTCAAATTAGCAATTATTAAAAAAAAAAATACTTAATACTTTAATTTTCCTACTCTTATTATTTTTATTATTTTTGTCATTTTTATCATATATTTCGGTGCTTCTATTTATATTTATAGCCGAAGTGAAACTTTTTCATTCATAAAATGGGTAATTTATGTTGGTTTTAAGAAATTTAAATCATATCATATACGAAAAGAATCTGTAATTTTTTTGATTACGTTGATAATGTGATGATTCAATTTCTTACAAAAATATGATCAAACAAAGATGATATAAGGAATATAATGATAAAATAATTAATATTGTTTAATTGGAAGATAAAATATGAAGAGTGAGAGAGACTGTATAATTGATTTATTGTATAATCAAACAATTGAATGTGAGTGACATAAAATGTAAATATTATAGTAATTTAAATCTATTTTTTTATTTGGTTGAGAAGCTATATCAACATGATAATTCTGTAAATAACACATCAATGCAAGGTTAAATTTTAATAATGTTTTTCAATTAATATATAAACGATAAGTAAATACTTATCTTCCAAAATAAAGCTGAATTAGTGATTTTGATCATTCACAAATACCACTAAACCATCATCTATCTATTTAGTACATCGCTAAACTTTAAAGGATGAAAAAAAAAACAAAAGGTTTTGGAGTAATCTTTGATTATCCTTGCTGGTTTTGACGTTTTCTCTTAAGTACAACTCATGTGTAGCTCTTTAATTTGAGTTCTTTATGATTTTAATTTGTTACAGTACTGGAAATGGTTTTTAACTTTGTTTATTTTATTTTATTTAACTTTTCTAAATTATACTGACGTTATTCCGAGCAAACTAACCACTTATGTGAATAGTCGTGGGGTTTACATTTTCTTTATGTCCTTTATATCATTATATGACTATTTGAGAAACAGCTTGATTAGTTCCAAAATACCTTGATTAATCTTACAAAAGCATTATTGTAGTTTCCTCCGACTATTTTGATAAATTACATGTGGCATCGTAATGCATGTGATGCAATATTAATGGTTTCGAGCGTTACATATTCGCTACTGCTTCAGTTTCGGCTTCAAAATTTAGTCAAAAAATTCAAAAATACTAAAACAATTTTGTAACTGTTCAAAAATACAATTTTATGTTACTGTTTATAAAAATATCACTGTTTATTTTTAAAATATAATGTTTTAGTTTTTATACGTGTTTATAAAGTCATTTATAAAGATACAAAGTTATAAACGTTCATAAATTAGGTTATAAAACTTGTTTATAAATTCTTATAAATCACTATAAAATGTTTTACAAGGTTTTATCACATGTTTATAAGATTTTATAAGGTAGATAATTATGATAAAAGTGAAAAAGTTGATAAACTTTGATTAAAAATATATAAAATGGAGAAAATTTTAAATGTTCAAAAGCCAGTTTATAGAACTTATATTTTTGAAAAAACAATTTCACCTTAGTAGATTTTTGAAAATAGTATCACAAAATAGTACTTTTAAAAAAAATCATTATATATATTTTTAAAAAATTTGGCTTAAACTTGGTTTAATTCTTTTATGATACTGTTTTCGATTCGATTTTTTTTTAGTTCGGCTTATCTTGACTCAAATCTCTCTAGATTAATATTATTTAAAATACGATAATGTAAGATATATACTTCTTTAAGAATGTATCTACATTATTAAATTAAATTATCTAAAATTGTAATACTTTGTAGATTACATTTATCTAAAAAGTATTTAGATTACATTTATCTAAAAAGTACTTTGTAGATTAGATATTACAAAGTATTTAATCTACAAAGTATTACAATTTTAGATAATGTATTAAATTATAAAGTATTAAATTACAATATTAAATTACAATATTAAATTACATAAATCTACAAAGTAATTAATAATTTTAAGAAAAGCTGATTTCTTAAATTGTAAGACAAAAGATGCATTTGACACGGTGTAAATGGGAAACACGACAAAAGATATTGGGGCGAAAGCAATATGAAATTTGAAACGCGGTTTCTCTTAAATTTTTAGACAATAATTTTCTTTTCAGATTATTGTTTTTTTTATTGCTTCCATTTTAGATTTATGATAATGTTTTTTATAAGTCTTGGTTTTTTTCCCTAATATTTGGTGGTTTACATCTTTCTTTATGTAATTTATCTTTCTTATCTTTCTTTAATTTATCTTTCTTTAATTTTACAACGGACCGCGATACCCACTCCATAAAAATCTATGATATGTTAATTCGGATGAACGACTCCATTTACACTACGTTGAAATTTTTCTTATAAGATTGCCTCCATTAATCTGCAAAAGTTATATCATCTAGGAATCAAACCTCATACCTCATGGTGTATAAACATTAATAAACCCTTTAATCGACCACTGAACTAAAAGAGTTTCCACAATCTTTCTTTATTTTTATGTCTTATTTTATACTTATTTGGAATTACAACAGTCAAAATTTGTAAATAAAAATAAATGGGAGACTTCAGCTTATTTAAAATATATATAAAAAAACTAAAGGACTATCAAGCAATAAACAAAAAGTTTGTTGCTCGATGGGAACGAGCCGGATCTGGAAATGATTTAGAGAAGGTTTTTGCGGAGTAAACTGACTTTACTATTTCGATTCTCTCGAGAGATTTTACAAGAACAAGAACAAAGAATTTCTAAGTGTTTGAGTATAGAGCTAATCGTAGTGAGAAGTGGTTGTAGAGACTTGGATCCCCTCCATTCCTTGCTCTTGTCCTTGTTTTATACTCCGAGATCGTGTTTAACGTTACCGTTTACTCCGCCTGATTTGCCATGAATGGTCTTTTATTCCGAGGCTCTGGTCGTTACGTTCAAACGCCTTAATTCACCAGTTTGAACGAGTCTTTGGTCTCGTCGGGGTTGACTAACAGTTCTGTATTTAATCCCCTTTGACCGTACGCGTTCACTACGGTGGGCTTTTCAGCTCAGTCCGTCACCTCGTATGTTCCTTTGAGCTCGTCTGGTTTCTGTGAACCCGTTTGTCTTCTTTAACTTCGCCATACCCATTTTACCATTGAACCGAAACTGAACCGAAATTCGAAAATACCCGAATAGATAATAAATCTTAAACTTGAAAATCCGAAAACCCGAATAGATCCGAACCGAATCTGATCGGATATCCGAATGCCCATGACTGAGCAAAGGAGTTTACTGAAATCGATAAGATGCGTTGACGTGAGCTCTTTGTTTACATTACAAAAACCGATATACGACGCATTTATATGTCTCTATTGAATCTTGTGGAAATAATTATTTCTTTGTCAAATGAAACTGAAAACTGTATTGATAATATTTAATTCGTAGGACCATGTCCAGGTTCATGAACGTCTTAATTTTTTTTCAAAGAATATGATCTCATCAACAATTCTAATATAACCCTAGGTGATTATCTGTATCTTGTGTGGGGTGAAAGTTAACCTTAATTTTGTTTATTAGAATATGTGAATGTTTTGTATATAAATATAATTACACAAACATTTTATCAAATTTAAATATTTATAATATTTATCTTTTTGGTTTAATTATACAGTTCGATAAAAAAACTATATTAAACCGAATTTTTATTTTTTAAATTAAGTGAATTTTTTTGTTCTTATATTTTGGGTCTTTTTATAATAGGTCTACGAATGATCATATATCTTTATTTCTGATGTGAGACTTTTTAGTCACACATATAATTTCTTTACCATTTGAGTAATTAATGTTCGTTTTATAAAAATCGAATTAACTACAAGAAAACACAGTTTTTGTGACTACTTTTTTTAGTCACAAAAAAGAGGGACAATATTGTGGCTGATTTGCGACTACTAATAATGCAGTGACATAATAGTCACAAATTACCGACTACAAAAAGTAGTCAGACAATAGTCGCTTATTTGCGACTGTTTAAGGACTTGCAAAACTAGTCCCAAATTTGTGACTGATTTGCTTCGGTTTAGCAACTCCACTCGTTTTTTTTTAAATATAAAAAAAATAATATACAAAAAAATTCTAAACCCTAAACCATCAAATAATATACAAAAACATCAAATAAATAAACATCAAATAATATACAAAAAAATTCAACACTTACAATTTTTAAAATATAATCATTTTATAAAATCCTAAATTATAAACCCTAAAGCTCTAACCCTTAATCATAAACTCTAAATCTAAAATTGTAAAATATATTTTTGAACAGCTATATACCCAAAATTATTGTAAAGTGATATTCAAACCTTATATGTTCTTAAAGTTTAGGGTTTAGGGTAACATGTATACTAATTTGCAAACCCAGTTTTTGTGACCAATTTGGGACTAATTTGTGACTAATTTTTAATAGTAGTCACAAAATAGTCCCAAATTTGGGACTAATTTGCAACTCCACTTGGTTTTTTTTTCATAGAAATCAATAAATTCTAAACTCAAACCACAAACCCTTAACCCTAAACCCTAAACCTCTAACCCTTAATCATAAACTTGATATAAATCTTAAATTTTAAGCTAAATCTTACACATAAACATCAAATATTATACAAAAATTCAAAACTTACAATTTTTTAAAATATGATCATTTATAATCCCTTTTATAAATCCTAAATTCTAAACCTCTAACCCTTAATCATAAACTATAAATCTTAAATTGTAAACTAGATCTTACACATAAACATCAAATAATAAACAAAAAAATATAACACTTACAAAAATTTCAATCTAATCATAACATCTACTAAGTGTTACATGTGTTTTATAAGGAATGATTTTGAAATATAAAAATTCTCTCAAAATTTACTTATTTTTAAGTTTTAATATATTTTTGAAATGCAAGATACACATAATCAATGTAAAATCATATTCAAATATTCTAGGTTCTTAAAGTTTAGGGTTTAGGGTAAATGTTTTTTATTGTCACAAAATAGTCCCAAATTTGGGACTGTTTAGCAAATTCCATCGATTTTTTTCAATTGTAGTCACAAAATAGTCCCAAATTTGCGACTAATTTGCGACAAAATGAAAAAAATAAAGAAAGTTTCTCATTGGCTAGTTTATTATTACGAAGATTGAGATCCTCCACCGTTGATTGGTTTAATCCAACGGTGGAGGATCTATTTTTTTTTAATTGACTTTATCTTTTTTTTTCTCTCTCTCTCCTTCCTGCGATTTTCTTTTTCTCCTTCTCTTCGACATCTTAATCTCTCTATCTTCTTCTCCTTCTCTTCGACTAACTATTTTTTTTTCAGATGCTCACCGCCGGCGAGGCTCTCTTTCTCTTCGACATCTAACTCTCTTTCTCTTCCTCGATTTCTGCATCTCGTTCCCTTTTCAATTCATGGCGGCAGGGCTCTCTTTCCATTCCTCACGCTTTGGTGTGCCGAGGAGATGAAGAGCTTGAACAATCCACCACCCACCACCACCAGAGGAGCTCGGCGGCCTAAGCCAGACGAAGTGAGCTCGGGATGGAGGTTTCTCTGTGCGATGCAGATCGGGATCGGGATGGTGGTTTCTCTGTGGGATGGTGCTTTCTCTGTGCGATGTAGGTTCGAGGAGGAGGAGCTCGCTCGGAGGATCAGAACGGCGCTGGCGAGGGAGCAGATTGGTGCCGGCGAGGAATCAGATCGGCGCCGGCGAGGGATGCGATCGAAGATTTAATTTAGAGTTTTGTTTTTTTTTTAATTTAGATTTTTGTTTTTTTTTAATTTAGATTTAGATTTTTGTTTTTTTTATATAGTGTAATTATTTATTATAATAAAAAAATATTTTTGTTTGGAATTTTGTTTTTTGATTTTTTAAATTTTTTTTTTTACAAGTAGTCGCAAGCATAGTCTCTAAATTAGGACTGATATTTGGTGTCACATATTAGTCGCAAAAGAGCGACTGTTTTGTGACAATTGTATTTAGCGACCAAATATTTGTGACTATTTTTTTTAGTCACAAAATAGTCGCAAAAACTGTGTTTTCTTGTAGTGATTATAATATTTATGAAAAATATAGATTTTATTATATGGATGATGTGATGATTTAGTTTCTTTTTCTTCAAATATTAGATCAAACAAATATGATATACAATTCAATAAAAAGCTATATATTAAACCCAATTTTTATTTTTTTAAAGTTAAGTGGGGTTTTTTATTTTTATATTTTGGGTCTTTTTATAATAGGTCTACGAATGATCATATATCTTTATTTCTAATGTGAGAATTTTCAGTCACACATATTTCAATACCATTTGAGTAATTAATGTTCGTTTAATAAAAATCGAATTATAATATTTATGAAAAATATAGTTTTTTATTATATGGATGAGTGATGATTTAGTTTTTTTTCTTTAAATTTTAGATCAAACAAATATGAGAGAAATAATATAATGTTAAAGAAATAATCAATATGATATACTAAATTTTCAATAAATATTTTGGTAACAAATAGAAGATATAAGATATCTTTATAAATTAGATGCTGAATATTAAATAATTAATTGATATAAATTATAATATTTTTTAATCAAATTAATGTGAATGACATAAGTTGTAAATAGTCTACCTATTTATGTCTATTTTTATATTAGTTTTAGGAGCTCTCTTATGATTATGATGACACATCAGTATGGTAATATTGTAAATCGTATGTCAAACTAATGTTTATTTTTAACATTCATTCTCAATTAATATATCAGAGATTATATCTCACAACATACTATAAAATATTCAAAATAGTTAACCCTAGATAGCCAAATTATATATACCCTTTTATTTGACAAAAACAATAGATGGCAAAATCGCAAATAAACTGGATAAAACATGAAAAACCCATCTTCCACCGAATGTATAATATGAATATGATATGAAATTTATCAATTTGCAAATAAAAATTGGACAATATAAAATATCAACCTATATACTTTGGATCACGCCTATTTTTTTAATTCTAATGACTACAAAAAAGAAGAAGCAGTTAGTGATATAAGGAAAAGTATAAATCATATTCAAAGGGGGAAAATAGAAAGAAGGATCACGTCTTCCCCATGCTTCTACAATTCTACTCCACTTGTTTTGAGTTGTCCAGGGACCAGACTATGTTATTATTAGCCATCACCTTCTGATATTTTTAGCTCCATTAATTAATACTCATGACGATAAGCTCAAATGCTATATTTTTATTAGATTAACTAGATTAGGTCCTGCATGATACACAAAAATAATAATTATAATCTTAATAATTAGATTTTAAATTAAAATCCCGTCAAGTTATCCAAAAATTATGTTTTATGATTCACAATTAAAAAATTAGAAATTGAGTTATATTGAATCCAAAAACTTAATTTCTATTATGTTGTAGTTTCTGTTTTTTCTCTTATTTTACTTTTTCTATTTTAATTATTTTTATTTAGAAAAACATAATTCATTTTGTTCATTTTTTGAAATAATTAAAAATAGAAAAATTTATATTATTACATTGACACATATTACTATCTAAATTAACAATGACACATATCACAATCTGATGCGTTATAATTATCTTACGTGTCATGCTCACGTTGAACGATTCAACTTTATATAATAAGATGCTTTCATTTTTTTTCTATTTACTTTTTGGATACTTTTTCTATCATATTCATCCGCAAATTATATAATTTTTCTTTTTTGCAATTTCTCGAATTCTCTTTTATTTACCGTTCTTCACTATTTCTAACCATTTTAAATTCAATGTTTAAATTTTTTTTATTTATTAATTTTCACAAAAAGTGTTATTTATAAAATTTTACACATGTTAAAATATTTTAAAAATTCTATTTTGACTCTTGTTAATACACTAAATAAATTTTCTCTTTCTAATTAATACATTAAATCAATATGGTTAAAAGTTAAAATTGATTTTTGTTTACACATTTTGCATTGAATATAAAATGACACTATTTATGAAACAAAAATAAACATTTAAAATGATATTTTTTGAGAAATTGATCAAAATAACATTTTTTGAAAACTTTCTGACCAAACTAGCACTAGCTGTGAAAAGTCACATATTTAGCATTTCAAACTGTCTACAAAGACAATTATACCCTCACTTTTCACGGTTGCAAACTTTAATTCGATATAAAATAAATAAAAAATAGATAGGAAAAGAGAAATCGATGTCGTCTTCCTCAGTCGATGATCTCAAATTTGATCACCACGATTCGCTGATTTCCGAATTGAGATTATCCCGGTCAGCTTGTAGTTGATGATTAACAAGAAGGTGCTTCTGAGCCCGGCCTAAGATTTGTCTCCGCTTCTGGTTGTTCCGGTGGAGACGCGGCGGAGATGAAGAATCTTTTTAAATCCAAGCCGCGGACTCCGACTGATATTGTTTGACAGACTCGCGATCTCCTCCCCTACACCGATCGATCCGTCTCCTTCCCTGACCTTCGAGAGTCCAAACGAGAGGAAAATGTTTCTCTTTTCATCACAATCTCCAAACTCAGCTCCTGAACTCTGATTTATCGTTGTCGGTTTCATCCTTTCGAATTACGTACTCTCGTGATTCGATTGATAGAGTCCTGCACACTTTTCTTCAAATTCCTGGTTTGATTTATGACAATTGCTTGCAGCTGGCGGAACTAAACAAGAGCTTACGAGATTTGAAGTTAATTCTCTATGGAAACAGCGAGGCTGAGCCTGTAGCCGAAGCTTGTGCCCAGTTGACTCAGGAGTTCTTTAAGAGTTAGCAGAAGCAAACAAGAAGACCGTGACCATCCAGCTAGCTGACAAGGAACAAGCTGTTGTCCTCGCCACCACCAAGACCAAGAAGCAGAACAAGCCTAAGGTCTCTGTCAACAAGTCTATCCTGAATAAGAAATTCCCCAGGATGTCCAAGGCTGTTGCTAACCAGGTATGACTCAACTCTTTACTACTTTTGATGTTTGTGTCTATGCTTGTTTTACTTATAGGTTTGCACTTTTGTTATGTTTGTTACTGTCATGGCTCTGATCTACAATTGGTCTTTATTTTCTTTACTTTACTTGTCAGCGAAGTGTTCATGTATAAAAATTGATGGTAAAAAGCCATGATAAATAGATGTTTAGATAAATTGTCTGTGTGCAAAGATTAGAAGCTCAATTAAAAAAAGTACTCCTCATTTGTGATGCTTCGATGATGGAATATTATAGTTACACTACTTGGCTTTTGGCATTGATCTGTATAATGTTTCTGTTTATCAGCTATTGTGTCTTGTCTCGTCTAGACATTTCATAATGTGGCTAACATATGTGAATTTAATCTAACTAAATTCTTGTGAAAATTGGTTCAGGTGGTGGACAACTACTACATGCCAGACTTGAAGAAAGCTGCTCTTGCTAGACTCAGTGTCATCAGCAAAAGCCTTAGGGTTGCTAAGTCCGGTGCCAAGCAAAGAAACCGACAAGCTTAAGCTTTTTTCAGAATATGTTTTTTGAAGTAAAAGATTTTGCTGAACAGGTTTATTAAATTGTTTTGTTGAAGTTGAACCATAACACTAAATTTTGTTCATTTTTCATACAACTCAAATTTAGGAAGTCATCTTACACACTTAAGAAAGCATTCCTAAAACATATAAATGAGAATTTGTGTCCATTTTTTATACAACTCAAATTTAGAAAGCCATCCTACACATTTATGAAATCATTCTTAAAACGTATAAATGAGAACTTTTTGGTGTCCATTTATACATTTATGAAGCCGTCCTATACAAAAATGTGCAATGATGTCGGATTGGTACAGTAGCTCATAGCTTTAGCTAGCAAGTTTGAATTAGTCAATTTGTACATATTTGGGAGGATCTTCCTAAATATGTATGACACATTACTAAATTAGGAAACATTTTTGAATATTTCGGAAGACCTTCCTGAAATATTAGTTATTTGACTTATAAAAGCTTGTATATTAGTCGTTTAAACTACATTGTTTCTTGGACTAATTGTGCCAGTTTTTGCTTCAAAAATGCAATTATCTCAACTAATAACAAAGTTTATGATTCTTTTTGGTTTTGATCGTGCTTATGAGTTTATTCGAAGTAGATATTAGATGATAGCCTGGTCATTATGGGCTCTACCAACAAAAAATACACTAATTCTATTATCTTGAAACTGTAAAGAAACAGTCGGGAGGGAAATCATTCCTGAACAGTCATCGCACATCGCTTGACAATGCAGTTAATATTGTCAAGAATACACCATTTATTTGCCATATGGTGCACATCCTTAGCCGGGATCAGCCTGTTACTGTAACATCCCTAATTCAATTTTGAGGTTGAAATTGAATAATTAGAAGTTGGGGGTTAAATTCGCGTAAATCAATTTTTCCGGGTGGGTTTAATTGATAATTTTGGAAGTTTGGGGCCATTTGTGAATTCGAAAAATTAAGGGTTAAATTGATCGAATTGAAAGTTGTTTTGGACGGTGATTTTGATCAATTAAGGAGTTATGGGGTCAATTCTGAGAAAAACAGGAAACGGGAAGGACCGTTTGGTGTAATAAGAAAAATTGGTTCCACATATGTATATATGTGCGTAAGCATCGCCGTCTCCGAGTTTCCCCATTAACCTAGCCGTCAAGTTGTGTTGCTGTGTGGCGTGGGAGACAAGGGAGAGTAGTGGTGAGGAATCGAGAGAAAGATCGAGTGGGTGGGTCGCCGTGAGCCAAGTCTCGGCGCTATCTCCTCTTCGCCACGGTAAGGAAACTCCCCTCTCTCCTTAGTTATTTCATGTGGTGCGTGGTCGCTCGGGGTTGTGTGGCTGAGTCGACGGATGGTGGAGAAGGAGAGTGGTGTCAATGAGAAGATCGTCGGTGTTGTTGTCGTCAAGTCTTGACGGTGATGAGGACTCGTGATATATCATGGTTTTTACCCTATTTAAGCCATGATATAAGTCCTTTTTATAGAGTCTTTATAGTATTTTGGAGTCTTTTTAGAGTCTTTTACAGGTCATAGCACGTTTGGAGGATTATTGGAAGTATTGGAGCTTTCTGGAGCAATTTGTAGCAGAGCTAAAGATCGTGTCGCTGAGAACCTGAATTCACGTCGAGCATCGATCGATACCCCTTGGTATCGATCGACACTCAGCGCAGCAAGACACAACCCGCGAGTTTTCCAAGACTTGAGAAATTGCAAAAGTGCCCAGAAGTCTTTAATAATTACAAGAAGACCCCAGATCGTGTTTTAGGTTATAAATAGGAGTTTTCAGCCACCTGTTTAGGGGATGCCTTTGAATGCCTTTTTATGCTTTTATTTTCTGTGTTTGATTTTACTTTGGTTTTAGAGAGACAAGTCTGAATCTCCCTTCGTCCGAGATCAGATCTCTAAACCCTTCTTTCTATTCTATTGATGATTTATTCAAACATGTCTTTTGATTCAATTTCCATGTCTGAGTAGATCCACTTTAGGTTTAGGGTTTTCTCATAAAGGATTTCTTTGAATGCTAGGTTAATTATCTGTTTAGGATTCACCATCTGAATTAGTTCTTCACCTTAGGTTGTGTTCATAGCTAATTCTAGGTTGACGAATCTGGAACTTAGATCTTAGGATAATTGATTAGGCACGAGAGTGCGATTAATTACCTGATAGAACCTAGGTGAGCAAATTGATTATTCGCAAAGAGATTTGGTTTAATTGATTTGTGAACATATCAAACCTGATATTAAAGCTGATTTAGAATTTAGGATTCGCAAAGAGATTTGGAATTCTTGGGATTTAGATTTAGATAGTTTTCGCAACGAGAGTTGGTTAGCTATATTTTAGTGATTTGAGTTCAAGAACTGCGCTAAATCTGAATCATGTTAGTTAGTTTATCTGCATTCATTGATTTCCTGAGAAAAACCCTGAGCCTATATTTCTCAATTGATTTACAACTCCTTTAATTTCTGCACTGCTTTTAATTACAACTGTTTGGCTTAGCGTAATTCGACACTATAGAATCTATTGTGCGTTTCTGTGAGTCTTCTGTGGTTCGACCCCTAGCTATACTATTACAACTGCTTTAGTACTTTAGGGTATTAAATTGAGCATATCAATTTTGGCGCCGTTGCCGGGGATTCAATTTCGCCATTAGATTTTAGTTTAGAATTTCGACTAAGTTCGTCGGTATCGATCGATACTCACTAGTATCGGTCGATACTCCGGCGACTTCTTGTTGGTATCGGTCGACACCACTTGGTATCGATCGATACTCAACGTATTTTTCTGGTTACTTACGTGCTTTGCCTAGTGTTTTGTTTGCAGGTGTATGCCTGTTCGTGAAACCAGAAGCAACAAGAGCACACAGCTAGTTGAACTGTCATTGGAACAGCTAGCGTTTGTGGAACGCACAAACAGAAAGACCAAGCAAACATCAGGGATGAACAACCCAGTGGTTTTAAGAGCTGATGAAGCTGGAATTCTGAGAGACCAAGAGGGTCACGTGTGTAATGAGAGAGGGCAGCGACTTGATGAAGCTGGTAACATCGTTGTCCCTGCTGCGGTTGTTGAGATTATCGCGCCAGCTGGGCGCGCCAACGCAGGGAATGCTGTGGTTAATCGTGGAAGAACGATTGGTGAGTACAACAGGCCAGAGCAGTTTTTCGCCAATCGGTCAGCGATTCGTCCTCCTGCTTATGAGAGGAATGACTTCGAGCTGAAACCTGCTTACTACACTCTAGTAGGACAGCATCTCTTCCATGGTCTTCCTCATGAACATCCAATGGACCATGTAGAGAAATTCGAGGACTTGGTCACTAGCATCAAGAGCAATGGAGTGTCCTACGACTATCTCTTCTGCAAGCTCTTCCCCTACTCTCTAGGTGGAGAAGCTACTTACTGGCTGAGGCAGCTATCTCCTGGATCGCTAACTAATTGGGAGGACACCAAGAGAGCCTTCCTGATTAACTTCTATGATGACGGGCGATCTGAAGATCTGAGAAATAAGGTATCCACTTTTTCTCAAGGACCTACTGAGGCGTTCAAGGCTGCTTGGACAAGATTCAGATCGTATCAGAGAGATTGTCCACATCATGGATACTCTGATGTGCAACTGCTGGGTATCTTCTTCAGAGGAGTAGATTGGAGATATCAGATGGGTCTGGACTCTTCCAGCAATGGTAATTTCAACACCAGATATCCTGAGGATGCTATTGTGTTGATCGAGAACTTT
Organism: Eutrema japonicum; assembly: GCA_030161315.1. Classification (NCBI taxonomy): domain Eukaryota; kingdom Viridiplantae; phylum Streptophyta; class Magnoliopsida; order Brassicales; family Brassicaceae; genus Eutrema; species Eutrema japonicum. Next base: position 16,711,791 of record BSQW01000013.1, read on the forward strand.
GCCTCTAGTAGTAGCACCAAGAGCGCAGATTTCGAGCGCAAGAGGCTGGCTGGTAATCAGGATGGGTCGCAGATCGCTGAAGTGAAGGCTCAGCTGGATTCTATGCACAGTCTTCTGCTGGGAAAGACAACAAAGGCCGTCCACTTTGCTACTGAGAATGAGGTGGAAGATGTTAACTACATAGGTGGTTCTGGTTTTCAGGGTCAGCGATTTGGGTACAACTCCAATCGAAACTTCACCAACAATGCTCAGCAAGGAGGGTACCAATCCCCACCACCCAAAGCTCCTGAGAGTAAGATTGAGGCTATGCTTGAACACCTGGTTCAAGGGCAGGAGAAGATGACAGCCACCTTCAATGGTAAGATGGACACCATGTACACCGATTTGAGTGGAAGGATCGAGGCACTAAATACGAGCCACAGGATGCTGGAGACGCAAGTAGCTCAGACTGCAGCAAATTCCAAGGGAAAGGCGGTTCAATCACACAATGCACACGTCAATGCCATCAGCTTACGTGCAGAAAATCTCGAAGCCATTCCTGAAATCGCACAAGCATCGATCGATACTTCCCAGTATCGATCGATACCAGCCCAGACGCCTGCTAGAATGGATTCGAAAACCCGTGTATCGATCGATACCCCATTGGTATCGGTCGATACCGGGGCGATTTCTGAGGAAACAGTTGAAACTTCGACTGTGGTGCCTAAGGTCGTTACAGAACGAGTGTATGTAACCAGGATGCCTTATCCTATGGTTCCTAAGCTGACAAGGGAGGAATGGGAGATTGCTAGACTACAGTATATGCTGGATAACCCGAACGTGGAGCTTCTTTCTGATGAAGATGTACCTGTCAGAAACGATTCAAATCGCATGGCGTCGATCGATACCCAAGCTGGTATCGATCGATACCCCTCGCAGAAAGAACCAGAAGCCAAGAAATCACGTGAGGTGATAGGAGAAAGAGTTCGCAATTCACTACAACCACGGAAATTGACACAGAGGGAAGACCCAGGGAAATTCGCAGTACCAAGCTCCATCTCAGGAGTTGATTTCAAAGAGTCTCTTGTCGACTCAGGGGCTAGTGTCAATGTCATCTCAAAGGCAATTGCAGAGCAGTTGGGGGCTACTATTCTATCTCCTAAGACATCTATCACGTTTGCAAACGATTCCACCTCACTTCCATATGGTGAAATTGCTGGTTTGCTAGTCCAAGTAGGAGACTGTCTGGTGCCTACTGATTTTCAGGTTGTGGAGATGGGTGCGGTATCTCGTATGCCTATACTCCTGGGACGACCGTTCATGGCTACTGCAGGCGCGATCATAGACACACCTAATAAGAGACTATCTTTCTCTTACATTGACGGTGATGTCTACTATGATGTCATTCCACCTAGGAGTATTCCCACACGTGCCTCTAGCATCAAGGTTATCACAGGAGAGTCGCTAGCAATTGATCTTCTGGAAGAGCCTCCTGATGAGCCTACTGTCACAGACGTTCCAGCTGAACCGCCCAACATCCCCAAGAAGAAGACTAAGGCAACAAAGAAGAAGAAGGCCAAGAACAAAAAGGTCGAGAATCCCCATGTCACTCTGATTCCTCAGAAGTGTGATGGGAATTCGATTGATTACAAGGTCAAATGCAAGGGAGCCTTGAAGCCATTCTCCAAGGCCAGAGTCCTTCTTACTTCTGAGCTGAAAGAGAAAGGGCAGGAATTTGTGGACAGCATGCTAAGCAGAACTCTGAAGCTAGTAATGTCAAGTGATGGAGCCTGTTTTGGTGCAAGCTCTCACTCTTATCCAGCCTGAAGGGCGTTACAGTCAAGCTATTGACGTTAAACGAGCGCTTGGTGGGAGGCAACCCACTGGTGAGTCTGTTTTTGATTCGTTTTTATTTTTATTTTCGTTTGTTTTGAGTCTGTGTCAGGATGAACAAGGAGCAACTCGAAATCGCCTAAGCATCGATCGATACCCCTATGGTATCGATCGACACCAATCGCGGATGAAAATTCACAAAGTCGATCTAAGCATGGTATCGATCGATACCATGCCGTGTGTCGATCGACACCGACTGTTCCAGAATGGTAATTTCTTGTTTCTCTTAGTTCTATCCTTTTTCTTTGTTTCTTTCACTGACTCTAGGCTAGATAACACTGAGGACAGTGTTGTTCAAGTCTGGGGGAGGTGTCTGCTGACATTGTTTTCGTTTTTCTTAGAGTCAGTCGTTTTATAGAGTCAAAATTTGTTGGAGATTATGATCCTGTGCTTGAACCTATTGATGTGATTTTGTTTTTGAGTGCACAGTGTTACAGGATCAGTTCTAGATCGACTAATGAAAAATCCAAAGGCTGACCAGTTGACTAGAAAACATCCATGTCTCCAGCAGAGTTCTTCTGAAGCCTGAGCCAAATTTTTGCACTTCATCAATGTGGTTAGTGTTCATAGAGCTTGATTCATCATTCATATCTGATAAAGGAACCCGTGTGTTTAGGATTATGGTATCTCTCTCCCCTGAAATAAGTTGATAGATTAAGAGCATAAAAGATTGAAATGATTTTCTTCTGAGTAGAGGGTTAGGAAAATTTCCAGCGATCCCATTATTCTACTTAAGAGGGGATGATCACACAAAGGATTGGAAGCGAGGCTAGGATTTTCCTATGATGCCATTATTCGCCTACATCCTTTGATACATAGAGAGGGAAGAACCGGGGATTTGGTGGCAAACACCATCAATACTCGCGTCTCCTACCTTGATATGTATATGCTAAGCTGAAAATAAAAAATAATAATAAGGATATAATAAGAAATAAGTCTGGAGGAGAGAAATTGATACAAAAAGTGTGAAAAAGGGTGGTTCCTTTGTCAAGATATTGTCTGGTAAAGAGTCTAGAAGGTTCTTAAATATTAGCTGCAGAGATGAAACTGGCGATGAGGGCTTTACTTGAATAATGCTGTGGGATTTTGTGTGGAGTCTGGAAAAGCTGCAAATGTCTACGGAGAAGTACATGGTGGTTAGATCGAAACCTGATCAGGTGACATTTGGGTACTTGGAAAAAGGGTCTTTTCGATGGTTCAGGAACAGGTGAGTCTCTACGTTTTCAAACCTCTTTTTCTGGTTTAGTCTTCTATTTGCTTGAGGGCAAGCAAAAGGCTAAGTCTGGGGGAGTTGATATATCATGGTTTTTACCCTATTTAAGCCATGATATAAGTCCTTTTTATAGAGTCTTTATAGTATTTTGGAGTCTTTTTAGAGTCTTTTACAGGTCATAGCACGTTTGGAGGATTATTGGAAGTATTGGAGCTTTCTGGAGCAATTTGTAGCAGAGCTAAAGATCGTGTCGCTGAGAACCTGAATTCACGTCGAGCATCGATCGATACCCCTTGGTATCGATCGACACTCAGCGCAGCAAGACACAACCCGCGAGTTTTCCAAGACTTGAGAAATTGCAAAAGTGCCCAGAAGTCTTTAATAATTACAAGAAGACCCCAGATCGTGTTTTAGGTTATAAATAGGAGTTTTCAGCCACCTGTTTAGGGGATGCCTTTGAATGCCTTTTTATGCTTTTATTTTCTGTGTTTGATTTTACTTTGGTTTTAGAGAGACAAGTCTGAATCTCCCTTCGTCCGAGATCAGATCTCTAAACCCTTCTTTCTATTCTATTGATGATTTATTCAAACATGTCTTTTGATTCAATTGCCATGTCTGAGTAGATCCACTTTAGGTTTAGGGTTTTCTCATAAAGGATTTCTTTGAATGCTAGGTTAATTATCTGTTTAGGATTCACCATCTGAATTAGTTCTTCACCTTAGGTTGTGTTCATAGCTAATTCTAGGTTGACGAATCTGGAACTTAGATCTTAGGATAATTGATTAGGCACGAGAGTGCGATTAATTACCTGATAGAACCTAGGTGAGCAAATTGATTATTCGCAAAGAGATTTGGTTTAATTGATTTGTGAACATATCAAACCTGATATTAAAGCTGATTTAGAATTTAGGATTCGCAAAGAGATTTGGAATTCTTGGGATTTAGATTTAGATAGTTTTCGCAACGAGAGTTGGTTAGCTATATTTTAGTGATTTGAGTTCAAGAACTGCGCTAAATCTGAATCATGTTAGTTAGTTTATCTGCATTCATTGATTTCCTGAGAAAAACCCTGAGCCTATATTTCTCAATTGATTTACAACTCCTTTAATTTCTGCACTGCTTTTAATTACAACTGTTTGGCTTAGCGTAATTCGACACTATAGAATCTATTGTGCGTTTCTGTGAGTCTTCTGTGGTTCGACCCCTAGCTATACTATTACAACTGCTTTAGTACTTTAGGGTATTAAATTGAGCATATCAACTCGACGGTGTGTGGTGTTTGGAGTCGAGATTGTGGGTCGGGGGTTGGATCGTGGTGGTTCCGGTGGTGAGCTCCGGTGGTGGCGTAGTTGCACCGGCGGTGGTGAAGACGATGAAGTTGATTACCGGTTTAGACCGGTTTAATAATCAATTATCGAGCGTGTGTTTTATTTTGATTATTTTATTATTTTTATTTTTAGGTGGTTTAATAGAAGGTTATTCATCCCGGGGAGTTCTAGAAAATTGCTGAATTTTCTCGTGAAACTTTCTGTGCGGGAATAAGGTGAGTGCAGGACCATAGGCGTAAATAAATAATTTTGATAATTGATGTGATTTCGTGATTATAGGCCGTTTACGATCTCGGAGGGTCTAGATCGAGTGTTTCATGAAATGTTCGATTTATTCGGTATTTTCGTGATAGTCTATATTAATTATCTTAATTATTTGTTAGCCTGTAGATGGGAGGATTGTCTCACTAAGTATTTATCGAAATACTTATGCATCTCTTATATTTTAATTGATGCAGGAAAAGAGAAAGTGTGACCGTGGGATCAGGGCGAGGAAGAGGGGGTGATCTAGACTTGTCGTTTATTTGATTATTTTATTTAATAATTTATGATCTTGATTATTCGGATTTTTAATCTTGAACCGGAAATTAATTGGTGAGGTTCAGTTATTATTATTTATGGGATTTTAATAATTATTTGCAAAAAAAAAAAAAAATGGGTGTTTCCTTAAAAAATGAGAGAATAGCTTCGAAAAGTTAGGGAAGTTACTAAAAAGATTTATAAAGGTTTTTTTGAAAGATTTATGAATGTTTCCTTAGGAAATTCCATTAATTAGAGGTTTACAAAACACTTTTAATGTTATAGAAAGCTTTTAAAACATCTTAGGAAGACTTTCCTAAATACGTTATAGTCTTTTATAGGTTGTCTCTGATTGACTTAAGTGAGAGACATCTATTGAAGCAAATGATTAAATCTATAAGACATGACCTATAAACAAGAAAGTAACTTATTAAACATGGATAATTAACCTTGAAAGTTGTGGTAGTCTTGCTCCTAACCCAAGAGTTCAATATTTGAATGGATGGGATGTTGCTGGGTTTTAAAGCTATTCTCTCATCAGCATTCTTTGCATCTCGTACTTGTGTCACTAGCCTTGACTTCCCAGCCCCCCACAAACATCCCAACTGCTTCAAAATAACAGCTTTCTGCCACTCTTCTTGCACGTTAAACCTCTCCTGCATCAAAATATGCAAAGGTCAAACATGTTTATAATTTCATATTTATTCAAAAAACCAGAATGTCAAAATCGACAAGACAAAGTATATATTAAACCAATACAAAACATACATATGATCACTACAAGAAAGGATCATTTCAACATTTGTATATTTATTTCTTTGTGTAGGCAAACAACAACACATGTTCGGATGCTTCATTTACAATGAAAATCAACATGTAATATAGTCTTTTATAGTTTGTCTCTGCATGACTTAAATGAAATCATATTTTTCTGTTTCTTGTTGATTTAGGAAGGCTTTCCTAAGTACATTATATATGTTCATAAATGGTTCCTAAATACGTTGCATTTCCAGAAATGATCATTTCAACATTTGTATATTTCTTACTTTGTGTAGGCAAACAACAACATATGTCCGGATGCTTCATTTACACACGAAAATCAACAAGTAATATAGTATTTTATAGTTTGTCTTTGCATGAATTAAGTGAAATCATGATTTGTTTCTTGTTGATTTAGGAAGGCTTTCCTAAATCCGTTATATATGTTTCCAAATGGTTCGTAATTACGTTGCATTTCCAGAAAGGATCATTTTAACATTTGTATATTTATTTCTTTGTGTAGGCAAACAACAACACATGTTCGGATGCTTAATTTACACATAAAAATCAACATGTAATATAGTTTTTTTATAATTTGTCTCTGCATGAATTAAGTGAAATCATACTTTTTCAGTTTCTTGTTGATTTAGGAAGACTTTCCTAAATATGTTATATATGTTCCTAAATGGTTCCTAAATATGTTGCATTTCCAGAAATGATCATTTCAACATTTGTATATTTCTTTCTTTGTGTAGGCAAACAACAACACATGTTCGGACGCTTCATTTACACATGAAAATATACATGTAATATAGTCTTTTATAATTTGTCTCTGCATGAATTAAGTGAAATCATACTTTTTCTATTTCTTGTTGATTTAGGAAGGCTTTCCTAAATATGTTATATATGTTCCTAAATGGTTCCTAAATATGTTGCATTTCTAGAAATGATCATTTCAACATTTGTATATTTTTTTCTTTGTGTAGGCAAACAACAACACATGTTCGGATGCTTCATTTACACATGAAAATTAACATGTAATATAGTCTTTTATAATTTGTCTCTGCATGAATTAAGTGAAATCATACTTTTTTCAGTTTCTTGTTGATTTAGGAAGGCTTTCCTAAATATGTTACATATGTTCCTAAATGGTTCCTAAATATGTTGCATTTCCAGAAATGATCATTTTAACATTTGTATATTTCTTTCTTTGTGTAGGCAAACAACAACACATGTTCGGATGCTTAATTTACACATGAAAATCAACATGTAATATAGCCTTTTATAATTTGTCTCTGCATGAATTAAGTGAAATCATATTTTTTCTGTAACATCCCGATTTCTTGTATATGCGGAGAGGCTTATAAGAATTGATTTGGCTACCTATGTCACCAAAGTGCACTTATCTTTTCGGGAACTTGTCCAGAGAGAACTCCAGAGTTAAGGGTGCTTGAGCTGGAGCAATTTAAGGATGGGTGACCTACCGGGAAGTGATTCGCGGTATCGTGTGAGTGAGGACAAAACACGGGGAAAGATCACATGGTGATTGCAGGGTCAGTAAACAAGTATTACAAGCCTCCCGGACTAACGCACCGGCCGTCGGACAAGGGTGGGGCCCACGGGCCGAGAGAAGGCATGGGGCCCACAGGTAGGGGTGGTCGGGGCGTTATAAGTGGTATCAGAGCCGAACCCAAACACGTGTGTGGAGTCAGGTGGGCCCACACCGTCTAGGGTGACGATCCTGGTGCGCAACGAGGACGTTGCGCTCTATGAGTGGGGGTGATTGTAACATCCCGATTTCTTGTATATGCGGAGAGGCTTATAAGAATTGATTTGGCTACCTATGTCACCAAAGTGCACTTATCTTTTCGGGAACTTGTCCAGAGAGAACTCCAGAGTTAAGGGTGCTTGAGCTGGAGCAATTTAAGGATGGGTGACCTACCGGGAAGTGATTCGCGGTATCGTGTGAGTGAGGACAAAACACGGGGAAAGATCACGTGGTGATTGCAGGGTCAGTAAACAAGTATTACAAGCCTTCCGGACTAACGCACCGGCCGTCGGACAAGGGTGGGGCCCACGGGCCGAGAGAAGGCATGGGGCCCACAGGTAGGGGTGGTCGGGGCGTTATAAGTGGTATCAGAGCATTTACGGTTCTAGGACGGTTTCAAAAAAATTTCCGCTATTAAAACTGTCTATGTGAGTTAGTCAATTGTTGAGCTTGAAGTTCTAGATCATCCTCTTCGAGCCTTCAATGAGATTCCACGGTAAGACTCGTGTTTGTTTTACCATTGCTGTTGTCAATTAGTAACAAGTGGTTATTGCAGATGGTTGATTCTGATAGCGTTGGGCAAGGTCTCAGAGGTCGGGGTGGTCGTGGCGGCCGTGGTCGGGGCGGCAGAACAGGCCGTGGCGGCAGAGGTGGTAGAGGTGGCAGAGCAGCTGCGAATGTGACGCAGAGTGTCACGGTGGAGCAGGGGGCGTATGATCACGCCGAGGGGGAAGGTCAGTCGGAGCCAGCGGCCGTGTATGGTGCGATGCCGGCGCCGGGTGGTGCTCAGGCGGGTGCGGGCCCGAACCCGATGGGGGCTGTTTTGGGCATGTTGGCCCAGCTCTTGGAGAGGTTACCTGGTGTGGTACCGGCTCCAGCTCCTGTGGCACCACAGGGGGTTGCCGCGATGCCGGGTGTTGTTGCTCCGGGAGTTCCGGGAGTGGTTGCTGAGGCCGAGCCAGTAGTTCCGTCATACCTGAGGGTGATGGAGCATATGTAGAGGTTGGGAACCAAGTTTTTCAGTGGTGGTGCTCGACCGATTGAGTCTGATGAGTGGAGGTCCATGTTGGAGAGGAACTTCCAGTCGATCAGATGCCCTGAGGAGTATAGGGTTGACTTGGCGGTGCATTATCTGGAGGGAGATGCACATGAGTGGTGGCAGGGTGTTGCTGCGAGGAGGGCGGGAGTAGTGTGGTCTTGGGACGAGTTCCGGAGGGAGTTCGATCTCAAGTATTTTCCGCGGGAGGCTCGCGACAGATTACAGGGGGAGTTTCTGTACTTGTCACAGGGGATTCGTTCGGTTCGGGAGTACGAGGCCGAGTTTAACCGGCTGAAGCGGTTTGCTGGTCGGGGTGCAGATACCGAAGATGAGTTGATTTGTGCTTTCATGCGAGGTATGCGTATCGATCTCAGGAACCGATGCATAGTCCGCAAGTTCGAGTCGGTGTCCGAACTGGTGGAGTGTGCAGCGCAGCTTGAGGAGGGGATGAGGCAGGAGGCCAGTTTAAAGGCTGCAGTACCAGAGGTTCCGCGGCGACCTCAAAGCCAGGGTGTTGCTCCGAGCAAGGGCGGTAAGTCTGGTCAGCAGCAGGGACAGAAGAGGAAGTGGGAGGATACTTCCAAGGCAGCGGGTTCTGGACCACGTTGTTTCGGGTGCGGAGCCTATTGACATCGCGTGGCGGATTGTTCTCGAGGGGGACAGGTGTGCTTCCATTGCAAGGAACCCGGTCACATCAAGAAGGATTGTCCGAAGTTGGCTCAGCCATTTGTGAGGATCGAGGCACCGCCTCCGAAACGGGCCGCAGTGGCTCCGAGGGTGTTCACCATAGGCGCGGAGTCAGGCGAGGCGAGCGGCAGCAGACCGATTACTGGTTAGCTACCTTAATTATGTTCTTGGTTGATTGTTAATTTCAGTTACACTCTCTATAATTAGTGCTTTCTGTTTGCCTTAAATCCTTTTCGTGCTTAGGGACCCTTAGTGTGGCTGGGGTAGAGTCACATGTGTTGTTTGACTCCGGAGCGTCCCACAGTTTTGCCACACCGGATTGGGTGTCGGGGAGCGGTATACAAGAGGGGTTTGGGGACCACTCGGGTGTGGTGAGAGTTGCTGGGGGTCGTTTGTTGAGGACTCAGGGCTGTGTGGAGAGTGTCGACATTCTTATCGCCGGAGAGCTGATGCCAGCGGATTTGATAGTGTGTCAAGTGGAACTCTATGACATCATTTTGGGTATGGACTGGCTGGGAAAGTTCAAAGCTCATTTGGATTGTCAACGGGGTCGTGTGGTTTTCGAGCATGCTAACAGAAGACTGGTTTATCAGGGGGTGAGACCGGTGCCGGGAGGTATCGTCGTTTCTGCGGTTCACGCGGAGCGTTTGATCGAGCAGGGTTGTGAGGCCTATTTGGCTACCATTTCGATACCTGGTGAGGTTAGGGAGTCAGCGGTGCGGGATATTGAGGTGGTCTGGGAGTTCGAGGATGTGTTCCAGCAGTTGAGCGGGTTACCACCATCCAGGTCGGATCCTTTTACCATTGAATTAGAGCCGGGGACGACGCCGTTGTCTAAGGCTCCTTACAGGATGGCTCCAGCGGAGATGGCTGAGCTTAAGAAGCAGCTTGAGGAGTTGTTGGAAAAGGGTTTCATTAGACCGAGCAGTTCTCCGTGGGGTGCACCGGTACTGTTCGTCAAGAAGAAGGATGGGAGCTTCCGGTTGTGCATTGATTATCGGGGGCTGAACCGGGTTACTGTGAAGAACAAGTATCCATTACCAAGGATCGACGAGTTGCTAGATCAGTTGAAGGGTGCTTCGTGGTTCTCTAAGATTGATTTGGCATCGGGTTATCATCAGATCCCGATAGCGGAGTCGGACATCAGGAAGACGGCTTTCAGGACGAGATACGGGCACTACGAGTTTGTGGTGATGCCGTTTGGGTTGACGAATGCACCGGCTGCGTTTATGAGGTTGATGAACGGCGTGTTCCAGGAGTATCTGGATGAGTTCGTCATCATTTTCATCGACGACATTCTAGTGTATTCGAAGAGTCCTGAGGAGCACATGGTTCACCTGAGGAAAGTTCTGGAGAAGCTACGGGAGCAAAAGTTGTTCGCTAAGCTGAGCAAGTGTAGTTTCTGGCAGCGGGAGATCGGATTTCTGGGGCACGTCGTATCTGATCGTGGTGTTTCAGTGGATCCGGAGAAGATTCGCTCGATTGAGGAGTGGCCGAGACCGAAGAATGCCTCGGAGATTCGCAGTTTTCTGGGTCTGGCGGGTTATTATAGGAGGTTCGTCAAGGGGTTTGCTAGTATGGCGCAAGCCATGACCAAGTTGACCGGGAAGGACGTTCCTTTCGTGTGGTCGGACCAGTGTGAGGAGAGCTTTGTGAAGCTCAAGGAGATGCTGGTGAGTACTCCGGTGTTGGCCTTGCAGAAGCAGGATGAGCCATACGTCGTGTTCACAGACGCGTCCAGGGTGGGGCTCGGTTGTGTATTGATGCAGCAGGGTAAGGTGATTGCATATGCTTCCAGGCAGTTGAGGAAACATGAATGCAATTATCCTACTCACGATCTTGAGATGGCTGCCGTGGTGTTTGCATTGAAGATCTGGAGGTCTTATCTGTATGGCGGTAAGGTTCAGGTGTTCACAGACCACAAAAGTCTGAAGTACATCTTTACCCAGCCCGAGCTGAATCTGCGACAGAGGCGGTGGATGGAGCTTGTTGCGGATTATGACCTGGAGATAGCTTACCATCCCGGTAAAGCGAATCTTGTAGCCGATGCTTTGAGCAGGAAGCGGGTTATTTTAGACACTGAGCGAGACACAGAGGCGTTGGTAGGCATGGTGAGTGCCCTGAGACTGTGTGCTGTGTCTGAGGAGCCCGAGCCGTTGGGTTTAGAGGCGGTGGATCAGGCGGATATTCTGACTAGGGTGCGGGTAGCACAGCAGTTGGATGCGGAATTAATGCAGGCTGGCAGGGCAGAGCGGTCTGAGTATGAGTTCTCCAACAATGGAACTATCCTTTTGAGGGGCAGGGTGTGTGTACCGAAGGACGAAGTGCTGAGACAGGAAATCCTGAGGGAAGCACATCAGAGCCGTTTCTCTATTCACCCAGGAGCTACCAAGATGCACCGTGACCTCAAACGGTATTACCAGTGGGTAGGGATGAAGAAGGATGTTGCCAACTGGGTTGCGGGGTGTGATACCTGTCAGTTGGTGAAGGCTGAGCATCAGGTTCCGAGCGGGTTGTTGAGGAGTTTACCCATTCCGGAGTGGAAGTGGGACATGATCACCATGGATTTCGTGGTGAGTCTGCCGGTTTCGCGAACCAAGGACGCTATTTGGGTCATCGTCGATAGGTTGACCAAGTCTGCGCACTTCCTGGCCATAAAAAAGACCGACGGTGCGGAAGTGTTGGCCAAGAGGTACGTCAGGGAGATTGTGAAGCTGCATGGGGTACCGGTGAGTATAGTGTCAGATCGAGATCCGAAGTTCTCCTCGTTGTTCTGGGGCGCTTTCCAGAAGGAGATGGGCACTAAGGTACACATGAGTACAGCTTATCATCCCCAGACCGATGGGCAGTCGGAGAGGACTATCCAGACGTTGGAGGATCTGTTGAGGATGTGTGTGTTGGATTGGGGTGGACATTGGACGGATCATCTGAATCTAGTGGAGTTTGCGTACAATAACAGCTACCAGGCTAGTATCGGCATGGCACCATTTGAGGCGTTGTATGGTAGGCCTTGCAGGACCCCGTTATGTTGGACACAAGTGGGGGAGAGGAGCCTGTTGTGGGCTGACTTTGTGCAGGAGACGACTGAGAAGGTCCGGATTGTGAAGTTGAACATGAAGGAAGCTCAAGATCGTCCGAAAAGCTACGCAGATCGGCGTAGGAAAGAGCTGGAGTTCGCAGTTGGCAATTTGGTCTATCTGAAGATGGCCATGTTGAGGGGTCCGAACAGGTCCATTTCCGAGACTAAGTTGAGTCCGCGATATATGGGTCCCGTCAGGGTGCTGGAGCGGGTCGGACCGGTGGCTTATCGGCTAGAGTTGCCGGAGTCTATGCAGGCATTTCACAAGGTGTTCCATGTGTCGATGCTGAAGAAATGTCTGCACAAGGATGATCCGGTGGTCACGGGGGTGCCATCAGATTTGACACCGAGCATGGTGGTGGAGGCGAGGCCTCTGAGAGTCCTAGATCGTCGGGTGAGAGTGATCAGGAGGAAGAAGGTTCCTGAGATGCAGGTGCTGTGGGACTGCAATGGAGCCGAGGAGGTGACTTGGGAGCCGGAAGAGAAGTTGAAGCGCAAGTTTCCCAAGTGGTTCGGCAAACTGGAGGGTTAGCCGGGTGTCTTCCATGTCGTTGTAACCATGGTGTTGGGGTTTTGGGGAGTTATTGCGTTGTTGTACTCGTTTATTTTATGGTATTATAATTAATCGATGTACTTTGGAGCATTTGATTATTCTATAAAAAGGTGTTTTCATTGAAAATGCTGAGTGGTGTGGTTACTAGGGGATTAGTAGACAGGTTGGCGGGCTACTAGTGGTAGTGGTCCGATAGCGGGAGTGCGGATACTAGGTGTTTGGTAGCCGCATAAGGCTGATAGTTCCGGATTGGTTTGGCACGGGGTGGTGGCCCCATATAGCGGCATCGGAGTGCACTGGTGAGTCACTGCCGAGTGTACCTGGCCGGCTGGGTTTCGATGTGATTTCTGATTGGTGAGGCAGGTCACTAGAGAGATTGCCGTTGTCTGGCTCTCTATGCGTAAGACGGACCGATCCATGGTGTTGGGTCGTGAAGTCGTTATACTCCCGGGTGTTGGAGTGGTTGGCCAAACCAAGTAGGGAACTATGGTACTATGGTGTTGAGCCGTGATACAGTTGTTGGTGGAGTTGGAAGAGCGGTCGTGCGACGCTGAATTGGAATAGCGGTTGTGCTATGTTGTGGATGTTCGTTGGACGTTTGATTCGAGGACGAATCTATGTTAGTGGGGGAGAACTGTAACACCCGTAATCCATTAATTGGGTTTAATTTGACATTTCAGAAGTTAGGGGGGGTTAAATTGAATAAATCAATTTTTACTGGCGGGTGTGATTGATAATTTTGAAAGTTTGGGGTCAACTTTCGGAAGGGGAGGAAGTACGAGGACCGGTTGGTGTAATAAGGGAAACTTGAAACACACCTATGTATAGACGGAAGTATCGCCGCCTCAGGAGCTCCCGATTACCCTAGCCGTCAAGTTGTGTTGGTCTTCGGTGTGGAAGCAAGGAGAGAAGGAAGAGAGAGTCGAGCGGTGGTGTTCGTTGGTGTGAGAAAGGATCGGTGGAGGTCCGCGGTGCCGTGAACGATTCACCATCGGGCTTTCGTTGTCGGGTCTTAGAGGTAAGGGTTCTCCTCTTAGCTTGGTTTTCACGTTGGAATCAAAGTAATCTTATGGTTGTCATCGGAGATGGATGATGATGGCGGTGACGTGAGGGTCAAGCGTCGTCGGGTTGTCGCGACGTGTTGGTGTTTGCGGCGGGGTTCGTGTTCGGTGGTTGGATCGTGGTAGTTCCGGTGGTAAGCTCCGGTGATGGTGTAGTGGCACCGGCGGTGGTGATCGGCCGGTTGTTGCAGAGTCGGACGAAGAAGAAGACGCGTACGTGTACGTGGGTTTGAATAATTGAAGTTTGGTTTTTTTTGATTATTTTATTATTTTTATTTTTAGGTGGATTAATAGAAGGTTATTCATCCCGGGGAGTTCTAGAAAATTGCTGAATTTTCCCGTGAAACTTTCTGTGCGGGAATAAGGTGAGTGCAGGACCATAGGCGTAATTAAATAATTTTGATAATTGATGTGATTTCGTGATTGTAGGCCGTTTACGATCTCGGAGGGTCTAGATCGAGTGTTTCATGAAATGTTTGATTTATTCGGTATTTTTCGTGATAGTCTATATTAATTATCTTAATTATTTGTTAGCCTGTAGATGGGAGGATTGTCTCACTAAGTATTTTTCGAAATACTTATGCATCTCTTATATTTTAATTGATGCAGGAAAAGAGAATGTGTGACCGTGGGATCAGGGCGAGGAAGAGGGGGTGATCTAGACTTGTCGTTTATTTGGTGATTTTATTTAATAATTTATGACCTTGATTATTCGGATTTTAATCTTGAATCGGAAATTAATTGGTGAGGTTCAATTATTATTATTTATGGGATTTTAGTAATTATTTGCAAAAAGAAAAAAAAAAAAAAGGGTGTGGTTGTTTCAATTTGGTATCAGAGCCGAACCCAAACACGTGTGTGGAGTCAGGTGGGCTCACACCGTCTAGGGTGCCGATCCTGGTGCGCAACGAGGACGTTGCGCTCTATGAGTGGGGGTGATTGTAACATCCCGATTTCTTGTATATGCGGAGAGGCTTATAAGAATTGATTTGGCTACCTATGTCACCAAAGTGCACTTATCTTTTCGGGAACTTGTCCAGAGAGAACTCCAGAGTTAAGGGTGCTTGAGCTGGAGCAATTTAAGGATGGGTGACCTACCGGGAAGTGATTCGCGGTATCGTGTGAGTGAGGACAAAACACGGGGAAAGATCACGTGGTGATTGCAGGGTCAGTAAACAAGTATTACAGGCCTCCCGGACTAACGCACCGGCCGTCGGACAAGGGTGGGGCCCACGGGCCGAGAGAAGGCATGGGGCCCACAGGTAGGGGTGGTCGGGGCGTTATATTTTCTGTTTCTTGTTGATTTAGGAAGGCTTTCCTAAATATGTTATATATGTTCCTAAATGGTTCATAAATATGTTGCATTTCCAGAAATGATCATTTCAACATTTGTATATTTCTTTCTTTGTGTAGGCAAACAACAACATGTTCGGATGCTTCATTTACACATGAAAATCAACATGTACTATAGTCTTTTATAATTTGTATCTGCAAGAATTATGTGAAATCATACTCTTTCAGTTTCTTGTTGATTTAGGAAGGATTTCCTAAAGATGTTATATATGTTCCTAAATGGTTCCTAATTATGTTGCATTTCCAGAAATGATCATTTCAACATTTTTATTTTTCTTTTTTTTTGTGTAGGCAAAAACAACACATGTTCGGATGCTTCATTTACACCTGAAAATCAACATGTAATATTGTCTTTTATAATTTGTCTCTGCATGAATTAAGTGAAATCATACTTTTTCTGTTTCTTGTTGATTTAGGAAGGCTTTCCTAAATATGTTATATATGTTCCTAAATGGTTCCTAAATATGTTGCATTTCCAGAAATGATCATTTCAACATTTGTATATTTCTTTCTTTGTGTAGGCAAACAACAACACAAGTTCAGATGCTTCATTTACACATGAAAATCAACATGTAATATAGTCTTTTATAATTTGTCTCTGCATGAATTAAGTGAAATCATACTTTTTCTATTTCTTGTTGATTTAGGAAGGCATTTCTAAATATTTTATATATGTTCCTAAATAGTTCATAAATATGTTGCATTCCAGAAATGATCATTTCAACATTTGTATATTTCTTTCTTTGTGTAGGCAAACAACAACACATGTTCGGATGCTTCATTTACACATGAAAATCAACATGTAATATAGTCTTTTATAATTTTTCTCTGCATGAATTAAGTGAAATCATACTTTTTTGTTTCTTTTTAATTTAGAAAGACTTTCCTAAATATGTTATATATGTTCCTAAATGGTTCATAAATATGTTGCATTCCAGAAATGATCATTTCAACATTTGTATATTTCTTTCTTTGTGTAGGCAAACAACAACACATGTTCGGATGCTTCATTTACACATGAAAATCAACATGTAATATAGTATTTTATAATTTGTCTCTGCATGAATTAAGTGAAATCATACTTTTTTTGTTTCTTGTTGATTTAGGAAGGCTTTCCTAAATATGTTATATTTGTTCCTAAATGATTCATAAATATGTTGCATTTCCAGAAATGATCATTTCAACATTTGTATATTTCTTTCTTTGTGTGGGCAAACAACAACACATGCTCGGATTCTTCATTTACACATGAAAATCAACATGTAATATAGTCTTTTATAATTTGTCTTTGCAAGAATTATGTGAAATCATACTTTTTCAGTTTCTTGTTGATTTAGGAAGGCTTTCCTAAATATGTTATATATGTTCCTAAATGGTTCCTAAATATGTTGCATTTACAGAAATGATCATTTCAACATTTTTATATTTCTTTCTTTGTGTAGGCAAACAACAACACATGTTCGGATGCTTCATTTACACCTGAAAATCAACATGTAATATAGTATTTTATAATTTGTCTCTGCATGAATTAAGTGAAATCATACTTTTTATGTTTCTTGTTGATTTAAGAAGGCTTTCCTAAATATGTTATATATGTTCCTAAATGGTTCCTAAATATGTTGCATTTCCAGAAATGATCATTTCAACATTTGTATATTTCTTTCTTTGTGTAGGCAAACAACAACACATGTTCAGATGCTTCATTTACACATGAAAATCAACATGTAATATAGTCTTTTATAATTTGTCTCTGCATGAATTAAGTGAAATCATACTTTTTCTATTTCTTGTTGATTTAGGAAGGTTTTTCTAAATATTTTATATATGTTCCTAAATGGTTCATAAATATGTTGCATTCCAGAAATGATCATTTCAACATTTGTATATTTCTTTCTTTGTGTAGGCAAACAACAACACATGTTCGGATGCTTCATTTACACATGAAAATCAACATGTAATATAGTCTTTTATATTTTTTCTCTGCATGAATTAAGTGAAATCATACTTTTTTGTTTCTTTTTGATTTAGGAAGGCTTTCCTAAATATGTTATATATGTTCCTAAATGGTTCATAAATATGTTGCATTCCAGAAATGATCATTTCAACATTTGTATATTTCTTTCTTTGTGTAGGCAAACAACAACACATGTTCGGTTGCTTTATTTACACATGAAAATCAACATGTAATATAGTCTTTTATAATTTGTCTCTGCATGAATTAAGTGAAATCATACTTTTTTTTGTTTCTTGTTGATTTAGGAAGGCTTTCCTAATTATGTTATATTTGTTCCTAAATGATTCATAAATATGTTGCATTTCCAGAAATGATCATTTCAACATTTGTATATTTCTTTCTTTGTGTGGGCAAACAACAACACATGCTCGGATTCTTCATTTACACATGAAAATCAACATGTAATATAGTCTTTTATAATTTGTCTCTGCAAGAATTATGTGAAATCATACTTTTTCTGTTTCTTGTTGATTTAGGAAGGCTTTCCTAAATATGTTATATATGTTCCTAAATGGTTCCTAAATATGTTGCATTTCCAGAAATGATCATTTCAACATTTGTATATTTCTTTCTTTGTGTAGGCAAACAACAACACATGTTCGGATGCTTCATTTACACCTGAAAATCAACATGTAATATAGTATTTTATAATTTGTCTCTGCATGAATTAAGTGAAATCATACTTTTTATGTTTCTTGTTGATTTAAGAAGGCTTTCCTAAATATGTTATATATGTTCCTAAATGGTTCCTAAATATGTTGCATTTCCAGAAATGATCATTTCAACATTTGTATATTTCTTTCTTTGTGTAGGCAAACAACAACACATGTTCAGATGCTTCATTTACACATGAAAATCAACATGTAATATAGTCTTTTATAATTTGTCTCTGCATGAATTAAGTGAAATCATACTTTTTCTATTTCTTGTTGATTTAGGAAGGCTTTTCTAAATATTTTATATATGTTCCTAAATGGTTCATAAATATGTTGCATTCCAGAAATGATCATTTCAAGATTTGTATATTTCTTTCTTTGTGTAGGCAAACAACAACACATGTTTGGATGCTTCATTTACACATGAAAATCAACATGTAATATAGTCTTTTATAATTTTTCTCTGCATGAATTAAGTGAAATCATACTTTTTTGTTTCTTTTTGATTTAGGAAGGCTTTCCTAAATATGTTATATATGTTCCTAAATGGTTCATAAATATGTTGCATTCCAGAAATGATCATTTCAACATTTGTATATTTCTTTCTTTGTGTAGGCAAACAACAACACATGTTCGGATGCTTTATTTACACATGAAAATCAACATGTAATATAGTCTTTTATAATTTGTCTCTGCATGAATTAAGTGAAATCATACTTTTTTTGTTTCTTGTTGATTTAGGAAGGCTTTCCTAAATATGTTATATTTGTTCCTAAATGATTCATAAATATGTTGCATTTCCAGAAATGATCATTTCAACATTTGTATATTTCTTTCTTTGTGTGGGCAAACAACAACACATGCTCGGATTCTTCATTTACACATGAAAATCAACATGTAATATAGTCTTTTATAATTTGTCTCTGCAAGAATTATGTGAAATCATACTTTTTCTGTTTCTTGTTGATTTAGGAAGGCTTTCCTAAATATGTTATATATGTTCCTAAATAGTTCCTAAATATGTTGCATTTCCAGAAATGATCATTTCAACATTTGTATATTTCTTTCTTTGTGTAGGCAAACAACAACACATGTTCGGATGCTTCATTTACACCTGAAAATCAACATGTAATATAGTCTTTTATAATTTGTCTCTGCATGAATTAAGTGAAATCATACTTTTTATGTTTCTTGTTGATTTAAGAAGGCATTCCTAAATATGTTATATATGTTCCTAAATGGTTCCTAAATATGTTCCATTTCCAGAAATGATCATTTCAACATTTGTATATTTCTTTCTTTGTGTAGGCAAACAACAACACATGTTCGGAAGCTTCATTTACACATGAAAATATACATGTAATATAGTATTTTATAATTTGTCTCTGCATGAATTAAGTGAAATCATACTTTTTCTATTTCTTGTTGATTTAGGAAGGCTTTCCTAAATATGTTATATATGTTCCTAAATGGTTCCTAAATATGTTGCATTTCTAGAAATGATCATTTCAACATTTGTATATTTTTTTCTTTGTGTAGGCAAACAACAACACATGTTCGGATGCTTCATTTACACATGAAAATCAACATGTAATATAGTCTTTTATAATTTGTCTCTGCATGAATTAAGTGAAATCATACTTTTTCAGTTTCTTGTTGATTTAGGAAGGCTTTCCTAAATATGTTACATATGTTCCTAAATGGTTCCTAAATATGTTGCATTTCCAGAAATGATCATTTTAACATTTGTATATTTCTTTCTTTGTGTAGGCAAACAACAACACATGTTCGGATGCTTAATTTACACATGAAAATCAACATGTAATATAGTCTTTTATAATTTGTCTCTGCATGAATTAAGTGAAATCATACTTTTTCTGTTTCTTGTTGATTTAGGAAGGCTTTCCTAAATATGTTATATATGTTCCTAAATGGTTCATAAATATGTTGCATTTCCAGAAATGATCATTTCAACATTTGTATATTTCTTTCTTTGTGTAGGCAAACAACAACACATGTTCGGATGCTTCATTTACACATGAAAATCAACATGTACTATAGTCTTTTATAATTTGTCTCTGCATGAATTAAGTGAAATCATACTTTTTCTGTTTCTTGTTGATTTAGGAAGGCTTTCCTAAATATGTTACATATGTTCCTAAATGGTTCCTAAATATGTTGCATTTCCAGAAATGATCATTTTAACATTTGTATATTTCTTTCTTTGTGTAGGCAAACAACAACACATGTTCGAATGCTTCATTTACACATGAAAATCAACATGTAATATAGTCTTTTATAATTTGTCTCTGCATGAATTAAGTGAAATCATACTTTTTCTGTTTCTTGTTGATTTAGGAAGGCTTTCCTAAATATGTTATATATGTTCCTAAATGGTTCATAAATATGTTGCATTTCCAGAAATGATCATTCCAACATTTGTATATTTCTTTCTTTGTGTAGGCAAACAACAACATGTTCGGATGCTTCATTTACACATGAAAATCAACATGTAATATAGTCTTTTATAATTTGTCTCTGCAAGAATTATGTGAAATCATACTTTTTCAGTTTCTTGTTGATTTAGGAAGGATTTCCTAAATATGTTATATATGTTCCTAAATGGTTCCTAAATATGTTGCATTTCCAGAAATGATCATTTCAACATTTTTATTTTTCTTTTTTTGTGTAGGCAAAAACAACACATGTTCGGATGCTTCATTTACACCTGAAAATCAACATGTAATATTGTCTTTTATAATTTGTCTCTGCATGAATTAAGTGAAATCATACTTTTTCTGTTTCTTGTTGATTTAGGAAGGCTTTCCTAAATATGGTCTATATGTTCCTAAATGGTTCCTAAATATGTTGCATTTCCAGAAATGATCATTTCAACATTTGTGTATTTCTTTCTTTGTGTAGGCAAACAACAACACATGTTTAGATGCTTCATTTACACATGAAAATCAACATGTAATATAGTCTTTTATAATTTGTCTCTGCATGAATTAAGTGAAATCATACTTTTTCTATTTCTTGTTGATTTAGGAAGGCTTTTCTAAATATTTTATATATGTTCCTAAATGGTTCATAAATATGTTGCATTCCAGAAATGATCATTTCAACATTTGTATATTTCTTTCTTTGTGTAGGCAAACAACAACACATGTTCGGATGCTTCATTTACACATGAAAATCAACATGTAATATAGTCTTTTATAATTTGTATCTGCATGAATTAAGTGAAATCATACTTTTTTGTTTCTTTTTGATTTAGGAAGGCTTTCCTAAATATGTTATATATGTTCCTAAATGGTTCATAAATATGTTGCATTCCAGAAATGATCATTTCAACATTTGTATATTTCTTTCTTTGTGTAGGCAAACAACAACACATGTTCGGATGCTTCATTTACACATGAAAATTGTAACATCCCGGTTTCTTGTATATGCGGAGAGGCTTATAAGAATTGATTTGGCTACCTATGTCACCAAAGTGCACTTACCTTTTCCGATCACTTGCCCGAAAGAACTCCAGAGTTAAGCGTGCTTGGGCTGGAGTAGTCTAAGGATGGGTGACCTTCCGGGAAGTGATTCGCGGTAGCGTGTGAGTGAGGACAAAACACGGGGAAATGTCACGTGGTGATTGCAGGGTCAGTGAAACAACCGCACCCATTTTTTTTTTTTTTTTTTTTTTTTTTTTTTTTTTTTGCATTATTAAAATTCCCATAATTAATAATGACTAAACCTCACCAAATAATTTCCGGTTCAAGATTATAAATCCGAATAATCAAGATCATAAATTATTAAATAAAATAATCAATAAACGACAAGTCTAGATCACCCCCTCTTCCTCGCCCTGATTCCACGGTCACACTTTCTCCTTTCCTGCATCAATTAAAATATAAGAGATGCATAAGTATTTCGATAAATACTTAGTGAGGCAATCCTCCCATCTACAGGCTAACAAATAATTAAGATAATTAATATAGACTATCACGAAAATACCGAATAAATCAAACATTTCATGAAACACTCGATCTAGACCCTCCGAGATCGTAAACGGCCTATAATCACGAAATCACACCAATTATCAAAATTATTTAATTACGCCTATGGTCCTGCACTCACCTTATTCCCGCACAGAAAGTTTCACGAGAAAATTCAGCAATTTTCTAGAACTCCCCGGGATGAATAACCTTCTATTAAACCACCTAGAAATAAAAATAATAAAATAATTAAAAACAAACAAAGGAAAATCAAGGCGTTCGATACGTTGATAAACCGGTCTAAACCGGACGAAATCAACACGTTCGTCGACTTCCCATCACCGGAGCAGCGACACCACCGCCGGAGCTCACCACCGGAGCTCGCCACAGCCCAACCCCGATCCACCAACCCGACCGGAGCTCACCACCGGAGCTCACCGCGGGAGTTCTCCACGGCCCAGCCCCGATCCACGATCCCGACCGCAACTCACACGCCGGCGAGTGCTCATCACCGGAGCTCACCGCGGAAGCTCAACCACGGCCCAATCCCGGCTCCAACCACGCACCGTCGCCCACCACCGAAGCACACACGGCTCAAAACTCCGATCCACAATCCGACCCAAAATCCCGACCGTACGAACAAACTACGGAGAGAGAGAGGTTTCTTACCGTGGAGGAGAGGAGGTCGCGTCCCGGCTTGGCTCACGGCGGTCACCCCTCGAGCTTCCTCTTGATCTCTCACACGCAGAGTCGACGGCTAGGTTAACGTAGAGGGAGATACATACGCACATATAAACATATGTGTGTGGGATCCCCTTTTTTTTTTTTGACCCCAAACTCCCAAAGTTATCAATTAAACCCACCCAGAACAATTGATTTTACGCGAAATTAACCCCAAACTTCTAATTATTCAATTTCAACCTCAAAATTGAATTAGGGATGTTACAATTCTCCCCCACTAACATAGATTCGTCCTCGAATCTAACATCCAGCTAACATCCACAACCTAGCACAACCGCTATTCCAACTCAGCGTCGCACGCCCGCTCTTCCAACTCTACCAACAACGGTATCACGGCTCAACACCATAGTGCCATAGTTCCCTACTTGGTTTGGCCAACCACTCCAACACCCGGGAGTACAACGACTTCACGACCCAACACCATGGATCGGTCCGTCTAACGCATAGAGAGCCAGACAACGGCAATCTCTCTAGTGACCTGTCTCACCAATCAGGAATCACATCGAAACCCAACCGGCCAGGTACACTCGGCAGTGACTCACCAGTGCACTCCGATGCCGCTATATGGGGCCACCACCCCGTGCCAAACCAATCCGGAACTATCAGCCTTATGCGGCTACCAAACACCTAGTATCCGCACCCCGCTATCGGACCACTACCACTAGTAGCCCGCCAACCTGTCTACTAATCCCCTAGTAAACCCACCACTCAACACATTCAATGAAAACACCTTTTTATTGAATAGTCAAAAACTCCAAAGTACATCGATTAATTATAACACCATAAAAATAGACGAGTACAACAACGCAATAACTCCCAAAATCCCAACACCATGGTTACAACGATATGGAAACAACCCGGCTAACCCTCCAGTTTGCCGAACCACTTGGGAAATTTGCGCTTCAACTTCGCTTCCGGCTCCCAAGTCACCTCCTCGGCTCCATTGCAGTCCCACAGCACCTGCATCTCAGGAACCTTCTTCCTCCTGATCACTCTCACCCGACGATCTAGGACTCTCAGAGGCCTCGCCTCCACCACCATGCTCGGTGTCAAATCTGATGGCACCCCCGTGACCACCTGATCATCCTTGTGCAAACATTTCTTCAGCATCGACACGTGGAACACCTTGTGAAATGCCTGCATAGACTCCGGCAACTCTAACCGATAAGCCACCGGTCCGACCCGCTCCAGCACCCTGACGGGACCCATATATCGCGGACTCAACTTCGTCTCGGAAATGGACCTGTTCGGACCCCTCAACATGGCCATTTTCAGGTAGACCAAATCGCCAACTGCGAACTCCAGCTCCTTCCTACGCCGATCTGCGTAGCTTTTCTGACGATCTTGAGCTTCCTTCATGTTCAACTTCACAATCCGGACCTTCTCAGTCGTCTCCTGCACAAAGTCAGCTCCCAACAGGCTCCTCTCCCCCACTTGCGTCCAACATAACGGGGTCCTGCAAGGCCTACCATACAACGCCTCAAATGGTGCCATGCCGATACTAGCCTGGTAGCTGTTATTGTACGCAAACTCCACTAGATTCAGATGATCCGCCCAATGTCCACCCCAGTCCAACACACACATCCTCAACAGATCCTCCAACGTCTGGATAGTCCTCTCCGACTGCCCATCGGTCTGGGGATGATAAGCTGTACTCATGTGTACCTTAGTGCCCATCTCCTTCTGGAAAGCGCCCCAGAACAGCGAGGAGAACTTCGGATCTCGATCTGACACTATACTCACCGGTACCCCATGCAGCTTCACAATCTCCCTGACGTACCTCTTGGCCAACACTTCCGCACCGTCGGTCTTTTTTATGGCCAAAAAGTGCGCAGACTTGGTCAACCTATCGACGATGACCCAAATAGCGTCATTGGTTCGCGAAACCGGCAGACCCACCACGAAATCCATGGTGATCATGTCCCACTTCCACTCCGGAATGGGTAAACTCCTCAACAACCCGCTCGGAACCTGATGCTCAGCCTTCACCAACTGACAGGTATCACACCCCGCAACCCAGTTGGCAACATCCTTCTTCATCCCTACCCACTGGTAATACCGTTTGAGGTCACGGTACATCTTGGTAGCTCCGGGATGAATAGAGAAACGGCTCTGATGTGCTTCCCTCAGGATTTCCTGCCTCAGCACTTCGTCCTTCGGTACACACACCCTGCCCCTCAAAAGGATCGTTCCATTGCTGGATAACTCATACTCGGACCGCTCTGCCCTGCCAGCCTGCATTAATTCCCCATCCAACTGCTGTGCTACCCGCACCCTAGTCAGAATGTCCGCCTGATCCACCGCCTCTAAACCCAACGGCTCAGGTTCCTCAGACACGGCACACAGTCTCAGGGCACTCACCATGCCTACCAACGCCTCTGTATCTCGCTCAGTGTCTAAAATAACCCGCTTCCTGCTCAAAGCATCGGCTACAAGATTCGCTTTACCGGGATGGTAAGCTATCTCCAGGTCATAATCCGCAACAAGCTCCATCCATCGCCTCTGTCGCAGATTCAGCTCCGGCTGGGTAAAGATGTACTTCAGACTTTTGTGGTCTGTGAACACCTGAACCTTACCGCCATACAGATAAGACCTCCAGATCTTCAATGCAAACACCACTGCAGCCATCTCAAGATCGTGGGTAGGATAATTGCATTCATGTTTCCTCAGCTGCCTGGAAGCATATGCGATTACCTTACCCTGCTGCATCAATACACAACCGAGCCCCAGCCTGGACGCGTCGGTGAACACAACATATGGCTCATCCTGCTTAGGCAAGGCTAACACCGGAGTACTCACCAGCATCTCCTTGAGCTTCACAAAGCTCTCCTCACACTGGTCCGACCACACGAAAGGAACGTCCTTCCCGGTCAACTTGGTCATGGCCTGCGCCATACTAGCAAACCCCTTGACGAACCTCCTGTAATAACCCGCCAGACCCAGAAAACTGCGAATCTCCGAGGCATTCTTCGGTCTCGGCCACTCCTCAATCGAGCGAATCTTCTCCGGATCCACTGAAACACCACGATCAGATACGACGTGCCCCAGAAATCCGATCTCCCGCTGCCAGAAACTACACTTGCTCAGCTTAGCGAACAACTTCTGCTCCCGTAGCTTCTCCAGAACTTTCCTCAGGTGAACCATGTGCTCCTCAGGACTCTTCGAATACACTAGAATGTCGTCGATGAAAATGATGACGAACTCATCCAGATACTCCTGGAACACGCCGTTCATCAACCTCATAAACGCAGCCGGTGCATTCGTCAACCCAAACGGCATCACCAGAAACTCGTAGTGCCCGTATCTCGTCCTGAAAGCCGTCTTCCTGATGTCCGTCTCCGCTATCGGGATCTGATGATAACCCGATGCCAAATCAATCTTAGAGAACCACGAAGCACCCTGCAACTGATCTAACAACTCATCGATCCTCGGTAATGGGTACTTGTTCTTCACAGTAACCCGGTTCAGCCCCCGATAATCAATGCACAACCGGAAGCTCCCATCCTTCTTCTTGACGAACAGTACCGGTGCACCCCACGGAGAACTGCTCGGTCTAATGAAACCCTTTTCCAACAACTCCTCGAGCTGCTTCTTAAGCTCAGCCATCTCCGCTGGAGCCATCCTGTAAGGAGCCTTAGACAACGGCGTCGTCCCCGGCTCTAACTCAATGGTAAAAGGATCCGACCTGGATGGTGGTAACCCGCTCAACTGCTGGAACACATCCTCGAACTCCCAGACCACCTCAATATCCCGCACCGCTGACTCCCCAACCTCCCCAGGTATCGAAATGGTAGCCAAATAGGCCTCACAACCCTGCTCGATCAAACGCTCCGCTTGAACCGCGGAAACGACGATGCCTCCTGGCACCGGTCTCACTCCCTGATAAACCAGTCTTCTGTTAGCATGCTCGAAAACCACACGACCCCGGTGACAATCCAAATGAGCCTTGAACTTTCCCAGCCAGTCCATACCCAAAATGATGTCATAGAGTTCCACTGGGCACACTATCAAATCCGCTGGCATCAGCTTTCCGGCGATAAGAATATCAACATTCTCCACACAGCCCTGAGTCCTCAACAAGCGACCCCCAGCAACTCTCACCACACCCGAGTGGTCCCCACACAACTCTTGGATACCGCTCCCCGACACCCAATCCGGTGTGGCAAAACTGTGGGACGCTCCGGAGTCAAACAACACATGTGACTCTACCCCAGCCACATTAAGGGTCCCTAAGCACGAAAAGGATTCACGGCAAATAGCAAACACCAATTACAGAGCGAGTAACTGAAATTACAATCAAACAAGAACATAGTTAAGGTAACTAACCAGTAATCGGTCTGCTGCCGCTCGCCTCGCCTGACTCCGCGCCTATGGTGAACACCCTCGGTGCCACTGCGGCCCGTTTCGGAGGCGGTGCCTCGATCCTCACAAATGGCTGAGCCAACTTCGGACAATCCTTCCTGAGGTGACCGGGTTCCTTGCAATGAAAGCACACCGGGCCCCCTCGAGAACAATCCGCCACGCGATGTCCATGGGCTCCGCACCCGAAACAACGTGGCCCAGAACCCGCTTCCCTGGAAGTATCCTCCCACTTCCTCTTCTGTCCCTGCTGCTGACCAGACCTACCGCCCTTGCTCGGAGCAACACTCTGACTTTGAGGCCGTCGCGGAGCCTCTGGTACTGCAGCCTTTAAACTAGCCTCCTGCCTCATCCCCTCCTCAAGCTGCGCTGCACACTCCACCAGTTCGGATACCGACTCGAACTTGCGGACTATGCACCGATTCCTGAGATCGATACGCATACCTCGCATGAAAGCACCAATCAACTCATACTCGGTATCTGCACCCCGACCAGCAAACCGCTTCAGCCGGTTAAACTCGGCCTCGTACTCTCGGACCGAACGAATCCCCTGTGACAAGTACAGAAACTCCGCCTGTAACCTGTCGCGAGCCTCCCGCGGAAAATACTTGAGATCGAACTCCCTCCGGAACTCGTCCCAAGGCAACACTACTCCCGCCCTCCTCGCAGCAACACCCTGCCACCACTCATGTGCATTTCCCTCCAGATAATGCACCGCCAAGTCAACCCTATACTCCTCAGGGCATCTGATCGACTGGAAGTTCCTCTCCAACCTGGACCTCCACTCATCAGACTCAATCGGTCGAGCACCACCACTGAAAAACTTGGTGCCCAACCTCTGCATATGCTCCATCACCCTCAGGTACGACGGAATCACTGGCTCGGCCTCAGCAACCACTCCCGGAACTTCCGGAGCAACAACACCCGGCATCGCGGCAACCCCCTGTGGCGCCACTGGAGCTGGAGCCGGTACCACACCAGGTAGCCTCTCCAAGAGCTGGACCAACATGCCCAAAACAGCCGCCATCGGGTTCGGGCCCGCACCCGCCTGAGCACCACCCGGCGCCGGCATCGCACCATACACGGCCGCTGGCTCCGACTGACCTTCCCCCTCGGCGTGATCATACGCCCCCTGCTCCACCGTGACACTCTGCGTCACATTCGCAGCTGCTCTGCCACCTCTACCACCTCTACCACCTCTGCCGCCACGGCCTGTTCTGCCGCCCCGACCACGGCCGCCGCGACCACCCCGACCTCTGAGACCTTGCCCAACGCTATCAGAATCAACCATCTGCAATAACCACTTGTTACTAATTGACAACAGCAATAGTAAAACAAACACGAGTCTTACCGTGGAATCTCATTGAAGGCTCGAAGAGGATGATCTAGAACTTCGAGCTCAACAATTGACTAACTCCCATAGACAGTTCTAATAGCGGAAATTTTTTTTAAAACCGTCCTAGAACCGTAAACGCTCTGATACCAAATTGAAACAACCGCACCCATTTTTTTTTTTTTTTTTTTTTTTTTTTTTTTTTTTGCATTATTAAAATTCCCATAATTAATAATGACTAAACCTCACCAAATAATTTCCGGTTCAAGATTATAAATCCGAATAATCAAGATCATAAATTATTAAATAAAATAATCAATAAACGACAAGTCTAGATCACCCCCTCTTCCTCGCCCTGATTCCACGGTCACACTTTCTCCTTTCCTGCATCAATTAAAATATAAGAGATGCATAAGTATTTCGATAAATACTTAGTGAGGCAATCCTCCCATCTACAGGCTAACAAATAATTAAGATAATTAATATAGACTATCACGAAAATACCGAATAAATCAAACATTTCATGAAACACTCGATCTAGACCCTCCGAGATCGTAAACGGCCTATAATCACGAAATCACACCAATTATCAAAATTATTTAATTACGCCTATGGTCCTGCACTCACCTTATTCCCGCACAGAAAGTTTCACGAGAAAATTCAGCAATTTTCTAGAACTCCCCGGGATGAATAACCTTCTATTAAACCACCTAGAAATAAAAATAATAAAATAATTAAAAACAAACAAAGGAAAATCAAGGCGTTCGATACGTTGATAAACCGGTCTAAACCGGACGAAATCAACACGTTCGTCGACTTCCCATCACCGGAGCAGCGGCACCACCGCCGGAGCTCACCACCGGAGCTCGCCACAGCCCAACCCCGATCCACCAACCCGACCGGAGCTCACCACCGGAGCTCACCGCGGGAGTTCTCCACGGCCCAGCCCCGATCCACGATCCCGACCGCAACTCACACGCCGGCGAGTGCTCATCACCGGAGCTCACCGCGGAAGCTCAACCACGGCCCAATCCCGGCTCCAACCACGCACCGTCGCCCACCACCGAAGCACACACGGCTCAAAACTCCGATCCACAATCCGACCCAAAATCCCGACCGTACGAACAAACTACGGAGAGAGAGAGGTTTCTTACCGTGGAGGAGAGGAGGTCGCGTCCCGGCTTGGCTCACGGCGGTCACCCCTCGAGCTTCCTCTTGATCTCTCACACGCAGAGTCGACGGCTAGGTTAACGTAGAGGGAGATACATACGCACATATAAACATATGTGTGTGGGATCCCCTTTTTTTTTTTTGACCCCAAACTCCCAAAGTTATCAATTAAACCCACCCAGAACAATTGATTTTACGCGAAATTAACCCCAAACTTCTAATTATTCAATTTCAACCTCAAAATTGAATTAGGGATGTTACAGTAAACAAGTATTACAAGCCTCCCGGACTAACGCACCGGCCGTCGGACGAGGGTGGGGCCCACGGGCCGGGAGATGTCGTTGGGGCCCACAGGTAGGGGCGGTCGGGGCGTTATAAGTGGTATCAGAGCCGAACCCAAACACGTGTGTGGAGTCAGGTGGGCCCACACCGTCTAGGGTGACGATCCTGGTGCGCAACGAGGACGTTGCGCTCTATGAGTGGGGGTGATTGTAACATCCCGGTTTCTTGTATATGCGGAGAGGCTTATAAGAATTGATTTGGCTACCTATGTCACCAAAGTGCACTTACCTTTTCCGATCACTTGCCCGAAAGAACTCCAGAGTTAAGCGTGCTTGGGCTGGAGTAGTCTAAGGATGGGTGACCTTCCGGGAAGTGATTCGCGGTAGCGTGTGAGTGAGGACAAAACACGGGGAAAGGTCACGTGGTGATTGCAGGGTCAGTAAACAAGTCTTACGAGCCTCCCGGACTTACGCACCGGCCGTCGGACGAGGGTGGGCCCACGGGCCGGGAGATGTCGTTGGGGCCCACAGGTAGGGGCGGTCGGGGCGTTATAAGTGGTATCAGAGCCGAACCCAAACACGTGTGTGGAGTCAGGTGGGCCCACACCGTCTAGGGTGACGATCCTGGTGCGCAACGAGGACGTTGCGCTCTATGAGTGGGGGTGATTGTAACATCCCGGTTTCTTGTATATGCGGAGAGGCTTATAAGAATTGATTTGGCTACCTATGTCACCAAAGTGCACTTACCTTTTCCGATCACTTGCCCGAAAGAACTCCAGAGTTAAGCGTGC
The DNA here is from genome assembly GCA_030161315.1 of Eutrema japonicum. NCBI lineage: Eukaryota > Viridiplantae > Streptophyta > Magnoliopsida > Brassicales > Brassicaceae > Eutrema > Eutrema japonicum. The sequence continues at coordinate 16,742,356 of BSQW01000013.1, forward strand.
TTGGGCTGGAGTAGTCTAAGGATGGGTGACCTTCCGGGAATTGATTCGCGGTAGCGTGTGAGTGAGGACAAAACACGGGGAAATGTCACGTGGTGATTGCAGGGTCAGTAAACAAGTATTACAAGCCTCCCGGACTAACGCACCGGCCGTCGGACGAGGGTGGGGCCCACGGGCCGGGAGATGTCGTTGGGGCCCACAGGTAGGGGCGGTCGGGGCGTTATAAAAATCAACATTTAATTTAGTCTTTTATAATTTGTCTCTGCATGAATTAAGTGAAATCATACTTTTTTTGTTTCTTGTTGATTTAGGAAGGCTTTCCTAAATATGTTATATTTGTTCCTAAATGATTCATAAATATGTTGCATTTCCAGAAATGATCATTTCAACATTTATATATTTCTTTCTTTGTGTGGGCAAACAACAACACATGCTCGGATTCTTCATTTACACATGAAAATCAACATGTAATATAGTCTTTTATAATTTGTCTCTGCAAGAATTATGTGAAATCATACTTTTTCTGTTTCTTGGTTATTTAGGAAGGATTTCCTAAATATGTTATATATGTTCCTAAATGGTTCCTAAATATGTTGCATTTTCAGAAATGATCATTTCAACATTTGTATATTTCTTTCTTTGTGTAGGCAAACAACAACACATGTTCGGATGCTTCATTTACACCTGAAAATCAACATGTAATATAGTCTTTTATAATTTGTCTCTGCATGAATTAAGTGAAATCATACTTTTTATGTTTCTTGTTGATTTAAGAAGGCTTTCCTAAATATGTTATATATGTTCCTAAATGGTTCCTAAATATGTTGCATTTCCAGAAATGATCATTTCAACATTTGTATATTTCTTTCTTTGTGTAGGCAAACAACAACACATGTTCAGATGCTTCATTTACACATGAAAATCAACATGTAATATAGTCTTTTATAATTTGTCTCTGCATGAATTAAGTGAAATCATACTTTTTCTATTTCTTGTTGATTTAGGAAGGCTTTTCTAAATATTTTATATATGTTCCTAAATGGTTCATAAATATGTTGCATTCCAGAAATGATCATTTCAACATTTGTATATTTCTTTCTTTGTGTAGGCAAACAACAACACATGTTCGGATGCTTCATTTACACATGAAAATCAACATGTAATATAGTCTTTTATAATTTGTCTCTGCATGAATTAAGTGAAATCATACTTTTTTGTTTCTTTTTGATTTAGGAAGGCTTTCCTAAATATGTTATATATGTTCCTAAATGGTTCATAAATATGTTGCATTCCAGAAATGATCATTTCAACATTTGTATATTTCTTTCTTTGTGTAGGCAAACAACAACACATGTTCGGATGCTTCATTTACACATGAAAATCAACATGTAATATAGTCTTTTATAATTTGTCTCTGCATGAATTAAGTGAAATCATACTTTTTTTGTTTCTTGTTGATTTAGGAAGGCTTTCCTAAATATGTTATATTTGTTCCTAAATGATTCATAAATATGTTGCATTTCCAGAAATGATCATTTCAACATTTGTATATTTCTTTCTTTGTGTGGGCAAACAACAACACATGCTCGGATGCTTCATTTACACATGAAAATCAACATGTAATATAGTCTTTTATAATTTTTCTTTGCATGAATTAAGTGAAATCATACTTTTTATGTTTCTTGTTGATTTAAAAAGGCTTTCCTAAATATGTTATATATGTTCCTAAATGGTTCCTAAATATGTTGCATTTCCAGAAATGATCATTTCAACATTTGTATATTTCTTTCTTTGTGTAGGCAAACAACAACACATGTTCAGATGCTTCATTTACACATGAAAATCAACATGTAATATAGTCTTTTATAATTTGTCTCTGCAAGAATTATGTGAAATCATACTTTTTCTGTTTCTTGTTGATTTAGGAAGGTTTTCCTAAATATGTTATATATGTTCCTAAATGGTTTCTAAATATGTTGCATTTCCAGAAATGATCATTTCAACATTTGTATATTTCTTTCTTTGTGTAGGGAAACAACAACACATGTTCGGATGGTTCATTTACACCTGAAAATCAACATGTAATATAGTCTTGTATAATTTGTCTCTGCATGAATTAAGTGAAATCATACTTTTTCTGTTTCTTGTTGATTTAGGAAGGCTTTCTTAAATATGTTATATATGTTCATAAATAGTTCCTAAATATGTTGCATTTCCAGAAATGATCATTTCAACATTTGTATATTTCTTTCTTTGTGTAGGCAAACAACAACACATGTTCGAATGCTTCATTTACACATGAAAATCAACATGTAATATAGTATTTTATAATTTTATATGTTCCTAAATGTGTTTTTTGGTTCATTTAAGAAGACTTTCCTAAATCAACAAGAAACAGAAAAAGACTTTTTGGTTCATTTAAAAAGGCTTTCCTAAATCAACATATAATATAGTCTTTTATAATTATGCATATGTAAAATGTGTGTTTTGGTTCATTTAAGAAAACTTTCAGAAATACGTTATATATGTTCCTAAATGTGTTTTTTGTTCATTTAAGAAGACTTTCTTAAATAAGTTACATATGTTCCTAAATGGTTCCTATATGCGTTTCATTTCCAAGAAATGATCATTTTCATCATTTGTATATTTTTTTTTATTTATTTGTTTATCCAAAAAAATAACACATATGTTCTGATGCTTCATTTACGCATGGAAATCAACAGGAAATATCGTTTTTGTTTTATAGTTTTCTGTTTTTGTTAATTTCGGAAGACTTTCTGAAATACGTTATATATGTTCCTAAATACGTTTCATTTTCAAGAAAGGATCAATTTTCATCATTTGTATCTTTCTTTCTTTATTCCTTTGTGTAGCCAAAACAACAACACATATGTTCCGATGCTTCATTTAAGCATGGAAATCAACAGGAAATATCGTTTTCTGTTTTTGTTCATTTCGGAAGACTTTCCGAAATACGTTATGTATGTTCCTAAATACTTTTTATTTTCAAGAAAAGATTAGTTTTCATCATTTGTATCTTTCTTTCTTTATTCCTTTGTGTAGGATTTTCGACGTGGTGTCATTGATTTTTATGTCTTCTGTAGAATCATCAGTTAGCTTGAACATATTTTGAATTCCTTTTAGTGGTGTTCCTAAACACATATGTATCTTTCTCTTGTTGTGGTGTCATTGATTCTTATGTCTTCTGCAGCAACATCAGTTAGCTTGGACATATTTTGAATTCCTTTTAGTGGCATTCAATCATCTTTACATATCACAAAATGTCCCAATTCCTGATTAAAGCAAGAGAAATAGAACTAAGCAAAACACATACCTTATATTTGTCCAAAAAAACTCTGCTTGCAAATATTTGAAAGACTAAAACCCCATCAAAGATGAGAACTTATGTGTTCATTTATACAACAACTCAAATTTCTTTCTTTGCGTAGGCAAACAACAACACATGTTCGGATGCTTCATTTACACATGAAAATCAACATGTAATATAGTCTTTTATAATTTGTCTCTGCATGAATTATGTGAAATCATACTTTTTTTGTTTCTTGTTGATTTAGGAAGGCTTTCCTAAATATGTTATATATGTTCCTAAATGATTCATAAATATGTTGAATTTCCAGAAATGATCATTTCAACATTTGTATATTTCTTTCTTTGTGTAGGCAAACAACAACACATGTTGGGATGCTTCATTTACACATGAAAATCAACATGTAATATAGTCTTTTATAATTTGTCTCTGCAAGAATTATGTGAAATCATACTTTTTCTGTTTCTTGTTGATTTAGGAAGGCTTTCCTAAATATGTTATATATGTTCCAAAATGGTTCCTAAATATGTTGCATTTCCAGAAATGATCATTTCAACATTTGTATATTTCTTTCTTTGTGTAGGCAAACAACAACACATGTTCGGATGCTTCATTTACACATGAAAATCAACATGTAATATAGTTTTTTATAATTTGTCTCTGCATGAATTAAGTGAAATCATATTTTTTCTGTTTCTTGTTGATTTAGGAAGGCTTTCCTAAATATGTTATATATGTTCCTAAATGGTTCCTAAATATGTTGCATTTCGAGAAATGATCATTTCAACATTTGTATATTTCTTTCTTTGTGTAGGCAAACAACAACACATGTTCGGATGCTTCATTTATACATGAAAATCAACATGTAATATAGTCTTTTATAATTTGCCTCTGCATGAATTAAGTGAAATCATACTTTTTCTGTTTCTTGTTGATTTAGGAAAGCTTTCCTAAAAATGTTATATATGATCCTAAATTGTTCCTAAATATGTTGCATTTCCAGAAATTATCATTTCAACATTTGTATATTTCTTTCTTTGTGTAGGCAAACAACAACACATGTTCGGATGCTTCATTTACACATGAAAATCAACATGTAATATAGTCTTTTATAATTTGTCTCTGCATGAATTAAGTGAAATCATACTTTTTTGTTTCTTGTTAATTTAGGAAGGCTTTCCTAAATATGTTATATATGTTCCTAAATGGTTCATAAATATGTTGCATTTCCAGAAATGATCATTTCAACATTTGTATATTTCTTTCTTTGTGTAGGGAAACAACAACACATGTTCGGATGCTTCATTTACACATGAAAATCAACATGTAATATAGTCTTTTATAATTTGTCTCTGCAAGAATTATGTGAAATCATACTTTTTCAGTTTCTTGTTGATTTAGGAAGGATTTCCTAAATATGTTATATATTTTCCTAAATGGTTCCTAAATATGTTGCATTTCCAGAAATGATCATTTCAACATTTTTATTTTTCTTTCTTTGTGTAGGCAAAAACAACACATGTTCGGATGCTTCATTTACACATGAAAATCAACATGTAATATAGTCTTTTATAATTTGTCTCTCCAAGAATTATGTGAAATAATACTTTTTCTGTTTCTTATTGATTTAGGAAGGCTTTCCTAAATATGTTATATATGTTCCTAAATGGTTCCTAAATTTGTTGCATTTCCAGAAATGATCATTTCAACATTTGTATATTTCTTTCTTTGTGTAGGCAAACAACAACACATGTTCGGATGCTTCATTTACACCTGAAAATCAACATGTAATATAGTCTTTTATAATTTGTCTCTGCATGAATTAAGTGAAATCATATTTTTTCTGTTTCTTATTGATTTAGGAAGGCTTTCTTAAATATGTTATATATGTTCATAAATAGTTCCTAAATATGTTGCATTTCCAGAAATGATCATTTCAACATTTGTATATTTCTTTCTTTGTGTAGGCAAACAACAACACATGTTCGGATGCTTCATTTACACATGAAATTCAACATGTAATATAGTTTTTTATAATTTGTCTCTGCATGAATTAAGTGAAATCATATTTTTCTGTTTCTTGTTGATTTAGGAAGGCTTTCCTAAATATGTTATATATGTTCCTAAATGGTTCCTAAATATGTTGCATTTCCGGGAATGATCATTTCAACATTTGTATACTTCTTTCTTTGTGTAGGCAAACAACAACACATGTTCGGATGTTTCATTTACACCTGAAAATCAACATGTAATATAGTCTTTTATAATTTTTCTCTGCATGAATTAAGTGAAATCATACTTTTTCTGCTATTTGTTGATTTAGGAAGGCTTTCCTAAATATGTTATATATGTTCCTAAATGGTTCCTAAATATGTTGCATTTCCAGAAATGATCATTTCAACATTTGTATATTTCTTTCTTTGTGTAGGCAAACAACAACACATGTTCGGATGCTTCATTTACACCTGAAAATCAACATGTAATATAGTATTTTATAATTTGTCTCTGTATTAATTAAGTGAAATCATACTTTTTCTGTTTCTTGTTGATTTAGGAAGGTTTCTTAAATATGTTATATATGTTCATAAATGGTTCCTAAATATGTTGCATTTCCAGAAATGATCATTTCAACATTTGTATATTTCTTTCTTTGTGTAGGCAAACAACAACACATGTTCGAATACTTCATTTACACATGAAAATCAACATGTAATATAGTATTTTATAATTATATATGTTCCTAAATGTGTTTTTTTGGTTCATTTAAGAAGACTTTCCTAAATCTACAAGAAACAGAAAAAGACTTTTTGGTTCATTTAAAAAGACTTTCCTAAATCAACATGTAATATAGTCTTTTATAATTATGCATATGTAAAATGTGTGTTTTGGTTCATTTAAGAAGACTTTCCGAAATACGTTATATATATTCCTAAATGTGTTTTTTGTTCATTTAAGAAGACTTTCTTAAATAAGTTATATATGTTCCTAAATGGTTCCTATATGCGTTTCATTTCCAAGAAATGATCATTTTCATCATTTGTATATTTTTTTTTATTTCTTTGTGTATCCAAAAAATAACACATATGTTCTGATGCTTCATTTACGCATGGAAATCAACAGGAAATATCGTTTCTGTTTTATAGTTTTCTGTTTTTGTTAATTTCGGAAGACTTTCTGAAATACGTTATATATGTTCCTAAATACGTTTCATTTTCAAGAAAGGATCAATTTTCATCATTTGTATCTTTCTTTCTTTATTCCTTTGTGTAGCCAAAACAACAACACATATGTTCCGATGCTTTATTTAAGCATTGAAATCAACAGGAAATATCGTTTTCTGTTTTTGTTCATTTCGGAAGACTTTCCGAAATACGTTATGTATGTTCCTAAATACTTTTCATTTTCAAGAAAAGATTAGTTTTCATCATTTGTTTCTTTCTTTCTTTATTCCTTTGTGTAGGATTTTCGACTTGGTGTCATTGATTTTTATGTCTTCTGCAGCATCATCAGTTAGCTTGGACATATTTTGAATTCCTTTTAGTGGTGTTCCTAAACACATATGGATCTTTCTCTTGTTGTGGTGTCATTGATTCTTATGTCTTCTGCAGCATCATCAGTTAGCTTGGACATATTTTGAATTCCTTTTAGTGGCATTCAATCATCTTTACATATCACAAAATGTCCCAATTCCTGATTAAAGCAAGAGAAATAGAACTAAGCAAAACACATACCTTATATTTGTCCAAAAAAACTCTGCTTGCAAATATTTGAAAGACTAAAACCCCATCAAAGATGAGAACTTATGTGTTCATTTATACAACAACTCAAATTTAGGAAGCCGTCCTACACATTTAGGAAAACTTTCTAAAAATATATAAATATAAACTTTTGTGTCTATTTATACTACTCAAACTTATAAATAGAAACTTTATTTGTGTAGGCAAACAACAACACATTTTCAGATGCTTCATTTACGCATGAAAATCAACAGGTAATATAGTCTTTTATAGTTTGTCTCTGCATGACTTAAGTGAAATCATACTTTTTATGTTTCTTGTTGATTTAGGAAGGCTTTCCTAAATACGTTATATATGTTTCTAAATGGTTCCTAAATACGTTGCATTTCCAGAAAAGATCATTTCAACATTTGTACCTTTCTTTCTTTCTTTTTGTGTGTAGGCAAACAACAACACATGATCAGATGCTTCATTTACAAATGAAAATCAACAAGTAATATAGTCTTTTATAGTTTGTCTTTCCATGACTTAAGTGAAATCATAATTTTTCTGTTTTTTGTTGATTTAGGAAGACTTTCCTAAATACATTATATATGTTCCTAAATGTGTATTATGACTTCTTAAATTTGAGTTTTGTATAGATGGACACAAAAGTTCTCATTTACACATTTAGGAAAGCCTTTCTAAATGTGTAGGACAACTTCATAAATTTGAGAAGTTATATAAATGAACACAAAAATTCTCATTTATACGTTATATAAATGTCTTTTATATGGGAAATTCAAGACAAAGAGATCGATCATTTGTGCATTACAACAATTATTCTTTGCCTAAACTCTCTTAAACCTTCTCTCGGATTCGCATTGGGTACTTGTAGACATCATCAAAAGTCCTCTTTGCAAGTTGATAAATTATACCAAACATCAGTCACTCGTCTAATCAATACAACATGTCTTAATAGGCTTAAACAAACACAATCTATCCAAGAAACTCATAAGCAAAACATAGGCAAAATCAAGAGGGTTTTAGTTCCTAAGTTTTATGTGAAAAAGGCATTAAAAGGTAGAGTTGTGTACATAAACTGTAGCTTCATTGATCTTCTGGCTAACTCATCACATATCATCATTGCAAGCTGGGAGTATAAGACCAATCAGTAATGATTCTTTAATTAAATTATATATATAAACAACTCAAATGCAATAACCAACAAGATGAAAACACACACTTTCCATAATAAATTGTCGGGTACATATTTTCTTTCAAGAAGAATATGTAAGAACACCAGTTTAGAAACACAATGCAGCATGAAACATTAATCGGTTTATCTAAACCCTATTGCCTGAAACCCATTCTATTTGTTTTAAGAAGTTCATAAACTGTAATTTTCAGGAAACCCACATGTTTGGCTTTTTTGTCTTCGTCTATTCTTCTGTTAGCCTACAACATCGAAAAATTAGACCAATTGAGCTGCCATCTCTTTACAATGTCAAGAAGAAAGACAACAAAAATTGATCCAGTTTTCCGCACATAGAAACCAGTAAAGAGTTTTAAATTGATCGAAGTTTCTTAGATTGCAAATCTAACCAAGTTCTCCGACCCATGTCCGATACAGCGATCTAAGCAGCTTGGATTGTACTATTGTTAAACGTTTATCGCGGATGGATTGAATTCAAATTACGATGAGATGAATGATGAAGAAGGAACCTCGATCTGAGAGAAGAGTCCGTTGAAACCTCGAGACTTGAGATTAAATTTGGCCTCCTCGAGCTTTTCGGCGGATCGGGCGAGGATGGAGACGCGAGGACCCTCGGAAGCGGCGCGTTGGGCGAGAGCAAGACCTATGCCGCTAGATCCGCCGGTGATGAAGAAGAGAAGGATCCGAAGAACGGAACTGTGAACGGAAGACCTTGCTCACTAGCTTCCTCGAGATAGAGAGACCTGACATCTCAGGAAACAGCTTAGCTCCAGCTGCTAGGTGAGCAAGTCCTCTTGTGGCTCTCATGTTTGTACAATTCACTCTTTGGACTTACCATTGTTATAACGCCCCGACCGCCCCTACCTGTGGGCCCCAACGACATCTCCCGGCCCGTGGGCCCCACCCTCGTCCGACGGCCGGTGCGTTAGTCCGGGAGGCTTGTAATACTTGTTTACTGACCCTGCAATCACCACGTGACCTTTCCCCGTGTTTTGTCCTCACTCACACGCTACCGCGAATCACTTCCCGGAAGGTCACCCATCCTTAGACTACTCCAGCCCAAGCACGCTTAAATCTGGAGTTCTTTCGGGCAAGTGATCGGAAAAGGTAAGTGCACTTTGGTGACATAGGAAGCCAAATCAATTCTTATAAGCTTCTCCGCATATACAAGAAATCGGGATGTTACAATCACCCCACTCATAGAGCGCAACGTCCTCGTTGCGCACCAGGATCGTCACCCTAGACGGTGTGAGCCCACCTGACTCCACACACGTGTTTGGGTTCGGCTCTGATACCACTTATAACGCCCCGACCGCCCCTACCTGTGGGCCCCAACGACATCTCCCGGCCCGTGGGCCCCACCCTCGTCCGACGGCCGGTGCGTTAGTCCGGGAGGCTTGTAATACTTGTTTACTGACCCTGCAATCACCACGTGACCTTTCCCCGTGTTTTGTCCTCACTCACACGCTACCGCGAATCACTTCCCGGAAGGTCACCCATCCTTAGACTACTCCAGCCCAAGCACGCTTAACTCTGGAGTTCTTTCGGGCAAGTGATCGGAAAAGGTAAGTGCACTTTGGTGACATAGGTAGCCAAATCAATTCTTATAAGCCTCTCCGCATATACAAGAAATCGGGATGTTACAATTGTCACATATATGAATGTGTGTATGTAATGTACATAGTGTGTTTTTAATGTAATGTATCACAACGCTTCTCACATTAACTCTGTAGATGATGGATGATGTAGCTGACAAAAAAAAAAGTTTTTTTTTCTTTCGTTTTTGGCATTTTACGATCACTGGATAAGAAATCGCATACGTAGACGAGGCAGAAGCAAGAAACTTGAGGATATGGCTCCAAAAATTCAGAATTTATATAGACACTTGCGATCCTTTCTTATTCATCCCCGTTTCTCATTATCTCTCTCTCAAAATTCGATTTTGCTTCATCCCAGTCTCGAAGCAGAGCTGGAATGGCGGCCACAGCCCCAAAATCGTTACGTTTTTCAAATTTCTTCGGATCCAATATCACTCCCACACCTAAAACCACAACAAAGCCGTCGTTTTCCTTCTCCTTAATCTCCCGTGGAAGTACTCGATCGACTCTGCGAATCGAAGACAATGGAAAACCCATAAAGTCATTGCCGTCGCGAGTAGCTTTAGCAGCTATTCCGTTCTAATCGATTTCTTCGTCGCCGCGAGGAGCTTTAGTTTGGACAAACCGGTTAGCGCTACACAAATCGTCGTTGTTGAAGCTCAAGCAGTGAAGCCGTCGAAGTTGCCGTCGCCGTTCAGCGAGACCTAGACGATTACGGCGCCTAATCCGAAAGCCCAATCATCATCGGATCTTCCGGAGGGATCGCAATGGTGGTACAGCGAGTTTCTAAACGCGGTGAAGAAAGGTAAAGTAGAGAGAGTCAGGTTTAGCAAAGACGGTTCCGTTCTTCAGTTTACCGCTGGTGATGAAGAAGAAGACGTGACTTGATGGAGATTCGGATGGGACGAGGGCGTACGTACGATTAAGGCCAAGATAACGAGAAGCGAGAGTGGGACAAGGGGAATGAGGAAGAGAAGGAAGAAAGTATAAATTGCCGCCATGGATCTCGTCACTGTGAACTTCGCTCAATAGAGATAACCACCGATCCAAAAACTCGGTTAAGGATTTCTATCTGAAACGGTCAATGTGAACTAGGAGAATCAGCATCTTCGGTTTTTTTTTTTTTGGATGATTGATTTTAGAGTATAATAGAGGATAGTTTAGTCTTTTTCCTTTTTAATGAATGCTAGTTTTGGGATTTTCACCCTTGTGTGCTAAATTATTGAACTTTAAGTTTTTTGGTGCTATTTTGTAGAATTGCCCATATTTTTTTATGAAACCAAAAGAATAAATCTTAATTTGGTAATTTGGTGGTGATGCCCAGTGTTTAATGCCATTAATCATTGTTTATACAACTTTATGAGATTCACTATTATTGTAACATCCCTAATTCAATTTTGAGGTTGAAATTGAATAATTAGAAGTTGGGGGTTAATTTCGCGTAAATCAATTTTTTCTGGGTGGGTTTAATTGATAATTTTGGGAGTTTGGGGTCAATTGAGAATTCAAAAAAAATGGATCCCACACACATAGGTTTATATAACCGTATGTATCTCCCTCTCCGACCTTTGTGCGTTTAACCTAGCCGTCAAGTCCTCGTCGCCACGGTAAGAACCCTTCTCTCTCTCCTTAGTTTTTCTTGCGGGCGGGGTGGACCGGAGCTGTGCGGTGGTGAGCGACGGTGCGTGGGTTTGGAGTCGGAGTGTGGATCGGAGTTTTGAGCCGTGGTGAGCTTCGGCGGTGGGCGACGGTGCGTGGGTTGGAGCCGGGATCGGGGATCGGAGGTTGGGCCGTGGTGAGCTTCCGTGGTGAGCTCCGGTGATGAGCACTCGCCGGCGTGCGAGTTTGAAGTCGGGATCGTGGATCGGGGTTGGGCCGTGGAGAGCTCCCGTGGTGAGCTCTGGTGGTGAGCTCCGGTGTGGGTTGGAGTCGGGATTGCAGATCGGAGGTTGGGCCGCGGTGAACTCCGGTGGTGACGTCGTTGCACCGGCGATGGTGAAGACGGGAAGTCGATGACCGGTTTAAGACCGGTTTAATAATCGTATCGAGTATCGAGTGTGTTTGTTTTGTTTTTGAATATTTTATTATTTTTATTTTTAGGTGGATTAATAGAAGGTTATTCATCCCGGGGAGTTCTAGAAAATTGCTGAATTTTCTCGTGAAACTTGCTGTGCGGGAATAAGGTGAGTGCAGGACCATAGGCGTAATTAAATAATTTTGATAATTGGTGTGATTTCGTGATTATAGGCCGTTTACGATCTCGGAGGGTCTAGATCGAGTGTTTCATGAAATGTTTGATTTATTCGGTATTTTCGTGATAGTCTATATTAATTATCTTAATTATTTGTTAGCCTGTAGATGGGAGGATTGCCTCACTAAGTATTTATCGAAATACTTATGCATCTCTTATATTTTAATTGATGCAGGAAATGAGAAAGTGTGACCGTGGAATCAGGGCGAGGAAGAGGGGGTGATCTAGATTTGTCGTTTATTTGATTATTTAATTTAATAATTTATGATCTGCATTGTTCGGATTTTTAGTCTTGAACCGGGAATTAATTGGTGAGGTTCCGTTATTATTTATGGGATTTTAATGATTATTTGCATAAAAAAAAAAAATGGGTGCGGTTGTTTCAATTTGGTATCAGAGCATTTACGGTTCTAGGACGGTTTTAAAAAAATTTTCCGCTATTAGAACTGTCTATGGGAGTTAGTCAATTGTTGAGCTTGAAGTTCTAGATCATCCTCTTCGAGCCTTCAATGAGATTCCACGGTAAGACTCGTGTTTGTTTTACTATTGCTGTTGTCAATTAGTAACAAGTGGTTATTGCAGATGGTTGATTCTGATAGCGTTGGGCAAGGTCTCAAAGGTCGGGGTGGTCGCGGCGGCCGTGGTCGGGGCGGCAGAACCGGCTGTGGCGGCAGAGGTGGTAGGGGTGGTAGAGGTGGTAGGGGTGGCAGAGCAGCTGCGAATGTGACGCAGAGTGTCACGGTGGAGCAGGGGGCGTATGATCACGCCGAGGGGGAAGGTCAGTCGGAGCCAGCGGCCGTGTATGGTGCGATGCCGGCGCCGGGTGGTGCTCAGGCGGGTGCGGGCCCGAACCCGATGGCGGCTGTTTTGGGCATGTTGGCCCAGCTCTTGGAGAGGTTGCCTGGTGTGGTACCGGCTCCAGCTCCAGTGGCGCCACAGGGGGTTGCCGCGATGCCGGGTGTTGTTGCTCCGGGAGTTCCGGGAGTGGTTGCTGAGGCCGAGCCAGTGGTTCCGTCGTACCTGAGGGTGATGGAGCATATGCAGAGGTTGGGCACCAAGTTTTTCAGTGGTGGTGCTCGACCGATTGAGTCTGATGAGTGGAGGTCCAGGTTGGAGAGGAACTTCCAGTCGATCAGATGCCCTGAGGAGTATAGGGTTGACTTGGCGGTGCATTATCTGGAGGGAGATGCACATGAGTGGTGGCAGGGTGTTGCTGCGAGGAGGGCGGGAGTAGTGTTGCCTTGGGACGAGTTCCGGAGGGAGTTCGATCTCAAGTATTTTCCGCGGGAGGCTCGCGACAGGTTACAGGCGGAGTTTCTGTACTTGTCACAGGGGATTCGTTCGGTCCGAGAGTACGAGGCCGAGTTTAACCGGCTGAAGCGGTTTGCTGGTCGGGGTGCAGATACCGAGTATGAGTTGATTGGTGCTTTCATGCGAGGTATGCGTATCGATCTCAGGAATCGGTGCATAGTCCGCAAGTTCGAGTCGGTATCCGAACTGGTGGAGTGTGCAGCGCAGCTTGAGGAGGGGATGAGGCAGGAGGCTAGTTTAAAGGCTGCAGTACCAGAGGCTCCGCGACGGCCTCAAAGTCAGAGTGTTGCTCCGAGCAAGGGCGGTAGGTCTGGTCAGCAGCAGGGACAGAAGAGGAAGTGGGAGGATACTTCCAGGGAAGCGGGTTCTGGGCCACGTTGTTTCGGGTGCGGAGCCCATGGACATCGCGTGGCGGATTGTTCTCGAGGGGGCCCGGTGTGCTTTCATTGCAAGGAACCCGGTCACCTCAGGAAGGATTGTCCGAAGTTGGCTCAGCCATTTGTGAGGATCGAGGCACCGCCTCCGAAACGGGCCGCAGTGGCACCGAGGGTGTTCACCATAGGCGCGGAGTCAGGCGAGGCGAGCGGCAGCAGACCGATTACTGGTTAGTTACCTTAACTATGTTCTTGTTTGATTGTAATTTCAGTTACTCGCTCTGTAATTGGTGTTTGCTATTTGCCGTGAATCCTTTTCGTGCTTAGGGACCCTTAATGTGGCTGGGGTAGAGTCACATGTGTTGTTTGACTCTGGAGCGTCCCACAGTTTTGCCACACCGGATTGGGTGTCGGGGAGCGGTATCCAAGAGTTGTGTGGGGACCACTCGGGTGTGGTGAGAGTTGCTGGGGGTCGTTTGTTGAGGATTCAGGGCTGTGTGGAGAATGTCGACATTCTTATCGCCGGAGAGCTAATGCCAGCGGATTTGATAGTGTGCCCAGTGGAACTCTATGACATCATTTTGGGTATGGACTGGCTGGGAAAGTTCAAGGCCCATTTGGATTGTCACCGGGGTCGTGTGGTTTTCGAGCATGCTAACAGAAGACTGGTTTATCAGGGAGTGAGACCGGTGCCGGGAGGCATCGTCGTTTCCGCGGTTCAAGCGGAGCGTTTGATCGAGCAGGGTTGTGAGGCCTATTTGGCTACCATTTCGATACCTGGGGAGGTTGGGGAGTCAGCGGTGCGGGATATTGAGGTGGTCTGGGAGTTCGAGGATGTGTTCCAGCAGTTGAGCGGGTTGCCACCATCCAGGTCGGATCCTTTTACCATTGAGTTAGAGCCGGGGACGACCCCGTTGTCTAAGGCTCCTTACAGGATGGCTCCAGCGGAGATGGCTGAGCTTAAGAAGCAGCTCGAGGAGTTGTTGGAAAAGGGTTTCATTAGACCGAGCAGTTCTCCGTGGGGTGCACCGGTACTGTTCGTCAAGAAGAAGGATGGGAGCTTCCGGTTGTGCATTGATTATCGGGGGCTGAACCGGGTTACTGTGAAGAACAAGTACCCATTACCGAGGATCGATGAGTTGTTAGATCAGTTGCAGGGTGCTTCGTGGTTCTCTAAGATTGATTTGGCATCGGGTTATCATCAGATCCCGATAGCGGAGACGGACATCAGGAAGACGGCTTTCAGGACGAGATACGGGCACTACGAGTTTGTGGTGATGCCGTTTGGGTTGACGAATGCACCGGCTGCGTTTATGAGGTTGATGAACGGCGTGTTCCAGGAGTATCTGGATGAGTTCGTCATCATTTTTATCGACGACATTCTAGTGTATTCGAAGAGTCCTGAGGAGCACATGGTTCACCTGAGGAAAGTTCTGGAGAAGCTACGGGAGCAGAAGTTGTTCGCTAAGCTGAGCAAGTGTAGTTTCTGGCAGCGGGAGATCGGATTTCTGGGGCACGTCGTATCTGATCGTGGTGTTTCAGTGGATCCGGAGAAGATTCGCTCGATTGAGGAGTGGCCGAGACCGAAGAATGCCTCGGAGATTCGCAGTTTTCTGGGTCTGGCGGGTTATTACAGGAGGTTCGTCAAGGGGTTTGCTAGTATGGCGCAGGCCATGACCAAGTTGACCGGGAAGGACGTTCCTTTCGTGTGGTCGGACCAGTGTGAGGAGAGCTTTGTGAAGCTCAAGGAGATGCTGGTGAGTACTCCGGTGTTGGCCTTGCCTAAGCAGGATGAGCCATATGTTGTGTTCACAGACGCGTCCAGGCTGGGGCTCGGTTGTGTATTGATGCAGCAGGGTAAGGTAATCGCATATGCTTCCAGGCAGCTGAGGAAACATGAATGCAATTATCCTACTCACGATCTTGAGATGGCTGCAGTGGTGTTTGCATTGAAGATCTGGAGGTCTTATCTGTATGGCGGTAAGGTTCAGGTGTTCACAGACCACAAAAGTCTGAAGTACATCTTCACCCAGCCGGAGCTGAATCTGCGACAGAGGCGATGGATGGAGCTTGTTGCGGATTATGACCTGGAGATAGCTTACCATCCCGGTAAAGCGAATCTTGTAGCCGATGCTTTGAGCAGGAAGCGGGTTATTTTAGACACTGAGCGAGATACAGAGGCGTTGGTAGGCATGGTGAGTGCCCTGAGACTGTGTGCTGTGTCTGAGGAACCTGAGCCGTTGGGTTTAGAGGCGGTGGATCAGGCGGACATTCTGACTAGGGTGCGGGTAGCACAGCAGTTGGATGCGGAATTAATGCAGGCTGGCAGGGCAGAGCGGTCTGAGTATGAGTTATCCAGCAATGGAACGATCCTTTTGAGGGGCAGGGTGTGTGTACCGAAGGACGAAGTGCTGAGGCAGGAAATCCTGAGGGAAGCACATCAGAGCCGTTTCTCTATTCATCCCGGAGCTACCAAGATGTACCGTGACCTCAAACGGTATTACCAGTGGGTAGGGATGAAGAAGGATGTTGCCAACTGGGTTGCGGGGTGTGATACCTGTCAGTTGGTGAAGGCTGAGCATCAGTATAACGCCCCGACCGCCCCTACCTGTGGGCCCCAACGACATCTCCCGGCCCGTGGGCCCACCCTCGTCCGACGGCCGGTGCGTTAGTCCGGGAGGCTCGTAAGACTTGTTTACTGACCCTGCAATCACCACGTGACCTTTCCCCGTGTTTTGTCCTCACTCACACGCTACCGCGAATCACTTCCCGGAAGGTCACCCATCCTTAGATTGCTCCAGCTCAAGCACCCTTAACTCTGGAGTTCTCTCTGGACAAGTTCCCGAAAAGATAAGTGCACTTTGGTGACATAGGTAGCCAAATCAATTCTTATAAGCCTCTCCGCATATACAAGAAACCGGGATGTTACAATCAGGTTCCGAGCGGGTTGTTGAGGAGTTTACCCATTCCGGAGTGGAAGTGGGACATGATCACCATGGATTTCGTGGTGGGTCTGCCGGTTTCGCGAACCAGGGACGCTATTTGGGTCATCGTCGATAGGTTGACCAAGTCTGCGCACTTCTTGGCCATAAAAAAAACCGACGGTGCGGAAGTGTTGGCCAAGAGGTACGTCAGGGAGATTGTGAAGCTGCATGGGGTACCGGTGAGTATAGTGTCAGATCGAGATCCGAAGTTCTCCTCGCTGTTCTGGGGCGCTTTCCAGAAGGAGATGGGCACTAAGGTACACATGAGTACAGCTTATCATCCCCAGACCGATGGGCAGTCGGAGAGGACTATCCAGACGTTGGAGGATCTGTTGAGGATGTGTGTGTTGGATTGGGGTGGACATTGGGCGGATCATCTGAATCTAGTGGAGTTTGCGTACAATAACAGCTACCAGGCTAGTATCGGCATGGCACCATTTGAGGCGTTGTATGGTAGGCCTTGCAGGACCCCGTTATGTTGGACACAAGTGGGGGAGAGGAGCCTGTTGGGAGCTGACTTTGTGCAGGAGACGACTGAGAAGGTCCGGATTGTGAAGTTGAACATGAAGGAAGCTCAAGATCGTCAGAAAAGCTACGCAGATCGGCGTAGGAAGGAGCTGGAGTTCGCAGTTGGCGATTTGGTCTACCTGAAAATGGCCATGTTGAGGGGTCCGAACAGGTCCATTTCCGAGACGAAGTTGAGTCCACGGTATATGGGTCCCGTCAGGGTGCTGGAGCGGGTCGGACCGGTGGCTTATCGGTTAGAGTTGCCGGAGTCTATGCAGGCATTTCACAAGGTGTTCCACGTGTCGATGTTGAAGAAATGTTTGCACAAGGATGATCAGGTGGTCACGGGGGTGCCATCAGATTTGACACCGAGCATGGTGGTGGAGGCGAGGCCTCTGAGAGTCCAAGATCGTCGGGTGAGAGTGATCAGGAGGAAGAAGGTTCCTGAGATGCAGGTGCTGTGGGACTGCAATGGAGCCGAGGAGGTGACTTGGGAGCCGGAAGCGAAGTTGAAGCGCAAATTTCCCAAGTGGTTCGGCAAACTGGAGGGTTAGCCGGGTGTTTCCATATCGTTGTAACCATGGTGTTGGGATTTTGGGAGTTATTGCGTTTTTGTACTCGTCTATTTTTATGGTGTTATAATTAATCGATGTACTTTGGAGTTTTTGACTATTCAATAAAAAGGTGTTTTCATTGAATATGTTGAGTGGTGGGTTTACTAGGGGATTAGTAGACAGGTTGGCGGGCTACTAGTGGTAGTGGTCCGATAGCGGGGGTGCGGATACTAGGTGTTTGGTAGCCGCATAAGGCTGATAGTTCCGGATTGGTTTGGCACGGGGTGGTGGCCCCATATAGCGGCATCGGAGTGCACTGGTGAGTCACTGCCGAGTGTACCTGGCCGGTTGGGTTTCGATGTGATTCCTGATTGGTGAGACAGGTCACTAGAGAGATTGCCGTTGTCTGGCTCTCTATGCGTTAGACGGACCGATCCATGGTGTTGGGTCGTGAAGTCGTTGTACTCCCGGGTGTTGGAGTGGTTGGCCAAACCAAGTAGGGAACTATGGCACTATGGTGTTGAGCCGTGATACCGTTGTTGGTAGAGTTGGAAGAGCGGTCGTGCGACGCTGAGTTGGAATAGCGGTTGTGCTATGTTGTGGATGTTAGCTGGATGTTAGATTCGAGGACGAATCTATGTTAGTGGGGGAGAATTGTAACATCCCTAATTCAATTTTGAGGTTGAAATTGAATAATTAGAAGTTGGGGGTTAATTTCGCGTAAATCAATTTTTTCTGGGTGGGTTTAATTGATAATTTTGGGAGTTTGGGGTCAATTGAGAATTCAAAAAAAATGGATCCCACACACATAGGTTTATATAAGCGTATGTATCTCCCTCTCCGACCTTTGTGCGTTTAACCTAGCCGTCAAGTCCTCGTCGCCACGGTAAGAACCCTTCTCTCTCTCCTTAGTTTTTCTTGCGGGCGGGGTGGACCGGAGCTGTGCGGTGGTGAGCGACGGTGCGTGGGTTTGGAGTCGGAGTGTGGATCGGAGTTTTGAGCCGTGGTGAGCTTCGGCGGTGGGCGACGGTGCGTGGGTTGGAGCCGGGATCGGGGATCGGAGGTTGGGCCGTGGTGAGCTTCCGTGGTGAGCTCCGGTGATGAGCACTCGCCGGCGTGCGAGTTTGAAGTCGGGATCGTGGATCGGGGTTGGGCCGTGGAGAGCTCCCGTGGTGAGCTCCGGTGGTGAGCTCCGGTGTGGGTTGGAGTCGGGATTGCAGATCGGAGGTTGGGCCGCGGTGAACTCCGGTGGTGACGTCGTTGCACCGGCGATGGTGAAGACGGGAAGTCGATGACCGGTTTAAGACCGGTTTAATAATCGTATCGAGTATCGAGTGTGTTTGTTTTGTTTTTGAATATTTTATTATTTTTATTTTTAGGTGGATTAATAGAAGGTTATTCATCCCGGGGAGTTCTAGAAAATTGCTGAATTTTCTCGTGAAACTTGCTGTGCGGGAATAAGGTGAGTGCAGGACCATAGGCGTAATTAAATAATTTTGATAATTGGTGTGATTTCGTGATTATAGGCCGTTTACGATCTCGGAGGGTCTAGATCGAGTGTTTCATGAAATGTTTGATTTATTCGGTATTTTCGTGATAGTCTATATTAATTATCTTAATTATTTGTTAGCCTGTAGATGGGAGGATTGCCTCACTAAGTATTTATCGAAATACTTATGCATCTCTTATATTTTAATTGATGCAGGAAATGAGAAAGTGTGACCGTGGAATCAGGGCGAGGAAGAGGGGGTGATCTAGATTTGTCGTTTATTTGATTATTTAATTTAATAATTTATGATCTGCATTGTTCGGATTTTTAGTCTTGAACCGGGAATTAATTGGTGAGGTTCCGTTATTATTTATGGGATTTTAATGATTATTTGCAAAAAAAAAATGGGTGCGGTTGTTTCAATTATTATTATTATTATATAAAACATCTTATTATATAAAGGAGAATGATTTAAAGGTAGTAACTCGCATGATTCCGACACATGTTAAGTTAATCGATTAGATTTTGACATATGTTTAATAAATTTTCAATTACATTTTGACACGTGTTTAATAAATTTCCAATTATATTTTTAAAACATAATATTAACAATAAAATTAAAATTTATAATCGATTCCTAATCCTAAAAGTTAAAAGGAAAAAATTGTAGTTATGTTTAGATTAATAAAATTTAAAAACAAAACTAGATATAAAAACAAAAGTTTAAAAAAAAGAAAAATCCATATTTCAGATTAAAATAAGAAAATTAAACAATAGATAACAATCATAAAAAGAAAAGGAATAAAAACTAAAAAACAAAATTTAAATAGGAAAAACCATATTTCAGTTTAAAATAAGTAAATCTTATTATATAAAACTGAATGTTTCAAAGTTGCCAATTCACCTGATCGCGACACGTGTCAAGTCAAAATTGAAAAAAATTAAAATCGATTAATAAAAAAACTTGAAAATTCTGATTTAATAATTTTAAAAGATAAAGTTACTAAAAAATAAAATTAAAAAGTTAAAAAATTTAAATTTATCATAAAATGCAAAATTATAATTAAAAAGGAAAAAATATTCCTTAGTTTTTCTATTTAGATTAAGAAAATTAATCATAAAATAAAAATAATTTTAATTTTTCACATCTTTATGAACCACAATTTGATAGTTTGTCAATTAAACACTACAAAATTAAAAGTTCAATAATCGCATCCAAAGTTATTTATTGCATCTCTTCACCAAATTTTTCTTTCAATGTATATATTTATTTCATCGTAAATATTGTTTCTAACTTTATGTATTATATATTTTTACGGGTGATCTAATTTTGTTTTTCATTTTTTCGTCTTTACTTTTTTTTCACGGGTTATAAAATATTAAATTACAAACCCACATATATTTGGTAGTAGTCTTGTTAAATATAATACATTACTAGATATTAGATCCACATTATATACTTATATGTATGCATGAATTTCTAATGTCTTATTATATAAAACTGACTCGTTCAACATGAGCGTGACAAATAAGATAATTATAACTCATCAGATTGTGACCTGTGTCATTATTAATTTAGATCGTAATATATGTTAATGTAATAATATAAACTTTCATATTTTTAATTATATCAAAAAAGGAAAAAAATGAATTATATTTTTCTAAATGTATCTTATTAAAATAGGATAAAAGTAAGATAAGAGAAAATAACAGAAACTACAATATAACGAAATTATGTTTTTGGAACCAATATAAATCAATTTCTAATTTCTTAATTGTGAATCATAAAACATAATTTGTGGATAACTTAACAGAATCTTAATTTAGAATATAATTATACATATCATAATTACAAGGGTTATCAATTTTAAAATCTAAATATTTTATTATTTTCCCGCGAATCACGCGAGACCTAATCTAATATAAGAAATCATATGTAATAAACTTTATATTGGCATAAAATTATCAGTTGTAAAGTTAATTTTGTTTCTCACTATTAAAATTATTCTTAATATTTTTTTGAGTCCATTTGAAGTCCACAGATTGCGTAAGAAATCTGAGAGAGATTTGTAATGCCTTGCAACGATTCAACATCCTTCTCAAAGAAAACCATAAAGGCGTCAGAAAAATATCAGAGAGGGTTCGTGGCTTCAGGGTGAGGTCTGATCAGTCCCATCAGGTATTCTGCCTCTAACATTCTTGGCTTCATTGGCTTGCGATATTTATCCGAACCAAATTTTCCGAACCTAACTGAACTGAACCAAATCTTTCGGTTTTCAGGTTCAGTTATGAGCCGTGAACCGATCGAGAAAGTATTTTTTCATGGATTGTAGCTAGTAGCCACCAAAGATGAAAGCCTGTGATTTGAAGATATTATTGATTGATTTGAAAGGCTGTGATCAGTTCCCTGACATATCTTCATTGCATTTGAAAGACTTTGAGTGCTCTTAGATCGTCGAGATTTCCACCAGAAATAAAATGATCTTGAACTCGAAGAAGACTGAAGAAATACTATACATTGAGATGCAATAGCCACTTGGTTTGTTAATAGCCACTTGGTTTGTTAATCTGTTGATAAATTATGTTTTTACCGGTTTCTAACATTTTTTTTGGTGTTTTTTATTGAGTCAAAGTGTCTTGTTAGAGTATTTTCATATTTTATCGAGTCTTTTCAGGTTGTATGTCACTTTGGGAGAGAAAGAGCCTTTTTGGGTGCAAATGAACATATGGAAATGCATAATCATGCATAGATGTCAAAAGTTTGATATTCGTTGAAGAACTTTCCACCGATGGATCGAACTCAAATTTTGATACAAAATAGAGCAATGCATTATAGTTCATTTGGAAGTGGTTTGAAGCCATTGCAACGGTGCGATCAAAAGTTTTACCAGTTTTTTTGAAAACAGTCCAGCCTGGTAAGCAGAAGAAGCATGCGCAGAGATGACCCATCCGCGGGTGCCAACTCGACCGATCCAAGAACTGAGATCGACCGATCCAGTCCCAGATGGTAAAAAGGAAATTCGTCTTTTCCTGTTTCGGCCCAGATTCATCTAATTTCGACCATGGACGACTAGAGATCTATTTATACCTATTTTAGCCACTTTTTAGGTTACGTTTTATTTTCTATTCAGATTTTTGGCTTTTGGCAATTTGTAAGATTTGGGGAGACGAATCTCTGACTCTACATCTTTTGAGAAGAATTTATGAACCCTATTTGATTTTCTATCATATCGATTATGAGTTTTTCATTATCTCCTTGCTTGTTCTCTACTTCCATGTCTGAGTAGTTCTATAGTTAGGTTTAGGGTTTCAAGGGGATTAATAAATCATTGAATTAGACATAAATAGGGATCTATCTTTTGTGGTCTTCGCTTATCGTTGCGTTCATTGCTTAGGCTAAATTGATCACTTTGTATATGATCTAGGGTTTATTCTACTCATCAAAAGTGTTGTAGATTGCTAGAAAGAACATAGGCGAGTCAATCGTCCTTAGCCAACAAAATCTGATGCTAAGGCGATTCGTGAACATATCAAACCAATTCGTTAATGCTGGTATAAAATTATAAGTTTAAACGAAAGTTTAGAATCTTAGGTTGTTAGATTTAGTGATCAATACCACGACAATGGATTGATAAAACATTTATGTTTGAGTTCGAGACTTGTGCTAAATCACTTTTAGGAACGCTTCGAAAAGTTAGGGAAGTTACTAAAAAGATTTATAAAGGTTTTTTTAAAGATTTATGAATGTTTCCCTAGGAAATTCCATTAATTAGAGGTTTACAAAGCACTTTTAATGTTATAGAAAGCTTTTAAAACATCTTAGGAAGACTTTCCTAAATACGTTATAGTCTTTTATAGGTTGTCTCTGATTGACTTAAGTGAGAGACATCTATTGAAGCAAATGATTAAATCTATAAGACATGACCTATAAACAAGAAAGTAACTTATTAAACATGGATAATTAACATTGAAAGTTGTGGTAGTCTTGCTCCTAACCCAAGAGTTCAATATTTGAATGGATGGGATGTTGCTGGGTTTTAAAGCTATTCTCTCATCAGCATTCTTTGCATCTCGTACTTGTGTCACTAGCCTTGACTTCCCAGCCCCCCACAAACATCCCAACTGCTTCAAAATAACAGCTTTCTGCCACTCTTCTTGCACGTTAAACTTCTCCTGCATCAAAATATGCAAAGGTCAAACATGTTTATAATTTCATATTTATTCAAAAAACCAGAATGTCAAAATCGACAAGACAAAGTCTATATTAAACCAATACAAAACATACATATGATCACTACAAGAAAGGATCATTTCAACATTTGTATATTTATTTCTTTGTGTAGGCAAACAACAACACATGTTCGGATGCTTCATTTACAATGAAAATCAACATGTAATATAGTCTTTTATAGTTTGTCTCTGCATGACTTAAGTGAAATCATATTTTTCTGTTTCTTGTTGATTTAGGAAGGCTTTCCTAAGTACATTATATATGTTCCTAAATGGTTCCTAAATACGTTGCATTTCCAGAAATGATCATTTCAACATTTGTATATTTCTTACTTTGTGTAGGCAAACAACAACATATGTCCGGATGCTTCATTTACACATGAAAATCAACAAGTAATATAGTCTTTTATAGTTTGTCTTTGCATGAATTAAGTGAAATCATGATTTGTTTCTTGTTGATTTAGGAAGGCTTTCCTAAATCCGTTATATATGTTTCCAAATGGTTCGTAATTACGTTGCATTTCCAGAAAGGATCATTTTAACATTTGTATATTTATTTCTTTGTGTAGGCAAACAACAACACATGTTCGGATGCATCATTTACACATAAAAATCAACATGTAATATAGTTTTTTATAATTTGTCTCTGCATGAATTAAGTGAAATCATACTTTTTCAGTTTCTTGTTGATTTAGGAAGGCTTTCCTAAATATGTTATATATGTTCCTAAATGGTTCCTAAATATGTTGCATTTCCAGAAATGATCATTTCAACATTTGTATATTTCTTTCTTTGTGTAGGCAAACAACAACACATGTTCGGACGCTTCATTTACACATGAAAATATACATGTAATATAGTCTTTTATAATTTGTCTCTGCATGAATTAAGTGAAATCATACTTTTTCTATTTCTTGTTGATTTAGGAAGGCTTTCCTAAATATGTTATATATGTTCCTAAATGGTTCCTAAATATGTTGCATTTCTAGAAATGATCATTTCAACATTTGTATATTTTTTTCTTTGTGTAGGCAAACAACAACACATGTTCGGATGCTTCATTTACACATGAAAATCAACATGTAATATAGTCTTTTATAATTTGTCTCTGCATGAATTAAGTGAAATCATACTTTTTCAGTTTCTTGTTGATTTAGGAAGGCTTTCCTAAATATGTTATATATGTTCCTAAATGGTTCCTAAATATGTTGCATTTCCAGAAATGATCATTTTAACATTTGTATATTTCTTTCTTTGTGTAGGCAAACAACAACACATGTTCGGATGCTTCATTTACACATGAAAATCAACATGTAATATAGTCTTTTATAATTTGTCTCTGCATGAATTAAGTGAAATCATACTTTTTCTGTTTCTTGTTGATTTAGGAAGGCTTTCCAAAATATGTTATATATGTTCCTAAATGGTTCATACATATGTTGCATTTCCAGAAATGATCATTTCAACATTTGTATATTTCTTTCTTTGTGTAGGCAAACAACAACATGTTCGGATGCTTCATTTACACATGAAAATCAACATGTAATATAGTCTTTTATAATTTGTCTCTGCAAGAATTATGAGAAATCATACTTTTTTCAGTTTCTTGTTGATTTAGGAAGGATTTCCTAAATATGTTATATATGTTCCTAAATGGTTCCTAAATATGTTGCATTTCCAGAAATGATCATTTCAACATTTTTATTTTTCTTTCTTTGTGTAGGCAAAAACAACACATGTTCGGATGCTTCATTTACACCTGAAAATCAACATGTAATATTGTCTTTTATAATTTGTCTCTGCATGAATTAAGTGAAATCATACTTTTTCTGTTTCTTGTTGATTTAGGAAGGCTTTCCTAAATATGTTATATATGTTCCTAAATGGTTCCTAAATATGTTGCATTTCCAGAAATGATCATTTCAACATTTGTATATTTCTTTCTTTGTGTAGGCAAACAACAACAGATGTTCAGATGCTTCATTTACACATGAAAATCAACATGTAATATAGTCTTTTATAATTTGTCTCTGCATGAATTAAGTGAAATCATACTTTTTCTATTTCTTGTTGATTTAGGAAGGCTTTTCTAAATATTTTATATATGTTCCTAAATGGTTCATAAATATGTTGCATTCCAGAAATGATCATTTCAACATTTGTATATTTCTTTCTTTGTGTAGGCAAACAACAACACATGTTCGGATGCTTCATTTACACATGAAAATCAACATGTAATATAGTCTTTTATAATTTGTCTCTGCATGAATTAAGTAAAATCATACTTTTTTGTTTCTTTTTGATTTAGGAAGGCTTTCCTAAATATGTTATATATGTTCCTAAATGGTTCATAAATATGTTGCATTTCCAGAAATGATCATTTCAACATTTGTATATTTCTTTCTATGTGTAGGCAAACAACAACACATGTTCGGATGCTTCATTTACACATGAAAATCAACATGTAATATAGTCTTTTATAATTTGTCTACGCAAGAATTATGTGAAATCATACTTTTTCTGTTTCTTGTTGATTTTGGAAGGCTTTCCTAAATATGTTATATATGTTCCTAAATTGTTACTAAATATGTTGCATTTCCAGAAATGATCATTTCAACATTTGTATATTTCTTTCTTTGTGTAGGCAAACAACAACACATGTTCGGATGCTTCATTTACACCTGAAAATCAACATGTAATATAGTCTTTTATAATTTGTCTCTGCATGAATTAAATGAAATCATACTTTTTCTTTTTCTTGTTGATTTAGGAAGGCTTTCATAAATATGTTATATATGTTCCTAAATGGTTCCTAAATATGTTGCATTTCCAGAAATGATCATTTCAACATTTGTATATTTCTTTCTTTGTGTAGGCAAACAACAACACATGTTCGGATGCTTCATTTACACATGAAAATCAACATGTAATATAGTCTTTTATAATTTGTTTCTGCATGAATTAAGTGAAATCATACTTTTTCAGTTTCTTGTTGATTTAGGAAGGCTTTCCTAAATATGTTATATATGTTCCTAAATGGTTCCTAAATATGTTGCATTTCCAGAAATGATCATTTTAACATTTGTATATTTCTTTCTTTGTGTAGGCAAACAACAACACATGTTCGGATGCTTCATTTACACATGAAAATCAACATGTAATATTGTCTTTTATAATTTGTCTCTGCATGAATTAAGTGAAATCATACTTTTTCTGATTCTTGTTGATTTAGGAAGGCTTTCCTAAATATGTTATATATGTTCCTAAATGGTTCATACATATGTTGCATTTCCAGAAATGATCATTTCAACATTTGTATATTTCTTTCTTTGTGTAGGCAAACAACAACATGTTCGGATGCTTCATTTACACATGAAAATCAACATGTAATATAGTCTTTTATAATTTGTCTCTGCTAGAATTATGTGAAATCATACTTTTTTCAGTTTCTTGTTGATTTAGGAAGGATTTACTAAATATGTTATATATGTTCCTAAATGGTTCTTAAATATGTTGCATTTCCAGAAATGATCATTTCAACATTTTTATTTTTCTTTCTTTGTGTATGCAAAAACAACACATGTTCGGATGCTTCATTTACACCTGAAAATCAACATGTAATATTTTCTTTTATAATTTGTCTCTGCATGAATTAAGTGAAATCATACTTTTTCTGTTTCTTGTTGATTTAGGAAGGCTTTCCTAAATATGTTATATATGTTCCTAAATGGTTCCTAAACATGTTGCATTTCCAGAAATGATCATTTCAACATTTGTATATTTCTTTCTTTGTGTAGGCAAACAACAACACATGTTCAGATGCTTCATTTACACATGAAAATCAACATGTAATATAGTCTTTTATAATTTGTCTCTGCAGGAATTAAGTGAAATCATACTTTTTTCTATTTCTTGTTGATTTAGGAAGGCTTTTCTAAATATTTTATATATGTTCCTAAATGGTTCATAAATATGTTGCATTCCAGAAATGATCATTTCAACATTTGTATATTTCTTAATTTGTGTAGGCAAACAACAACACATGTTGGGATGCTTCATTTACACATGAAAATCAACATGTAATATAGTCTTTTATAATTTGTCTCTGCATGAATTAAGTGAAATCATACTTTTTTGTTTCTTTTTGATTTAGGAAGGCTTTCATAAATATGTTATATATGTTCCTAAATGGTTCCTAAATATGTTGCATTTCCAGAAATGATCATTTCAACATTTGTATATTTCTTTCTTTGTGTAGGCAAACAACAACACATGTTCGGATGCTTCATTTACACATGAAAATCAACATGTAATATAGTCTTTTATAATTTGTCTCTGCATGAATTAAGTGAAATCATACTTTTTCAGTTTCTTGTTGATTTAGGAAGGCTTTCCTAAATATGTTATATATGTTCCTAAATGGTTCCTAAATATGTTGCATTTCCAGAAATGATCATTTTAACATTTGTATATTTCTTTCTTTGTGTAGGCAAACAACAACACATGTTCGGATGCTTCATTTACACATGAAAATCAACATGTAATATAGTCTTTTATAATTTGTCTCTGCATGAATTAAGTGAAATCATACTTTTTCTGTTTCTTGTTGATTTAGGAAGACTTTCCTAAATATGTTATATATGTTCCTAAATGGTTCATACATATGTTGCATTTCCAGAAATGATCATTTCAACATTTGTATATTTCTTTCTTTGTGTAGGCAAACAACAACATGTTCGGATGCTTCATTTACACATGAAAATCAACATGTAATATAGTCTTTTATAATTTGTCCCTGCAAGAATTATGTGAAATCCTACTTTTTTCAGTTTCTTGTTGATTTAGGAAGGATTTCCTAAATATGTTATATATGTTCCTAAATGATTCCTAAATATGTTGCATTTCCAGAAATGATCATTTCAACATTTTTATTTTTCTTTCTTTGTTTAGGCAAAAACAACACATGTTCGGATGCTTCATTTACACCTGAAAATCAACATGTAATATTGTCTTTTATAATTTGTCTCTGCATGAATTAAGTGAAATCATACTTTTTTTGTTTCTTGTTGATTTAGGAAGGCTTTCCTAAATATGTTATATATGTTCCTAAATGGTTCCTAAATATGTTGCATTTCCAGAAATGATCATTTCAACATTTGTATATTTCTTTCTTTGTGTAGGCAAACAACAACACATATTCAGATGCTTCATTTACACATGAAAATCAACATGTAATATAGTCTTTTATAATTTGTCTCTGCATGAATTAAGTGAAATCATACTTTTTCTATTTCTTGTTGATTTAGGAAGGCTTTTCTAAATATTTTATATATGTTCCTAAATGGTTCATAAATATGTTGCATTCCAGAAATGATCATTTCAACATTTGTATATTTCTTTCTTTGTGTAGGCAAACAACAACACATGTTCGGATGCTTCATTTACACATGAAATTCAACATGTAATATAGTCTTTTATAATTTGTCTCTGCATGAATTAAGTGAAATCATACTTTTTTGTTTCTTTTTGATTTAGGAAGGCTTTCCTAAATATGTTATATATGTTCCTAAATCGTTCCTAAATATGTTGCATTTCCAGAAATGATCATTTTAACATTTGTATATTTCTTTCTTTGTGTAGGCAAACAACAACACATGTTCGGATGTTTCATTTACACATGAAAATCAACATGTAATATAGTCTTTTATAATTTGTCTCTGCATGAATTAAGTGAAATCATACTTTTTCTGTTTCTTGTTGATTTAGGAAGGCTTTCCTAAAAATGTTATATATGTTCCTAAATGGTTCCTAAATATGTTTCATTTCCAGAAATGATCATTTCAACATTTGTATATTTCTTTCTTTGTGTAGGCAAACAACAACACATGTTCGGATGCTTCATTTACACATGAAAATCAACATGTAATATAGTCTTTTATAATTTGTCTCTGCATGAATTAAGTGAAATCATACTTTTTTTGTTTCTTGTTGATTTAGGAAGGCTTTCCTAAATATGTTATATATGTTCCTAAATGGTTCATAAATATGTTGCATTTCCAGAAATGATCATTTCAACATTTGTATATTTCTTTCTTTGTGTAGGGAAACAACAACACATGTTCGGATGCTTCATTTACACATGAAAATCAACATGTAATATAGTCTTTTATAATTTGTCTCTGCAAGAATTATGTGAAGTCATACTTATAACGCCCCGACCGCCCCTACCTGTGGGCCCCATGCCCTCACTCGGCCCGTGGGCCCCACCCTTGTCCGACGGCCGGTGCGTTAGTCCGGGAGGCTTGTAATACTTGTTTACTGACCCTGCAATCACCACGTGATCTTTCCCCGTGTTTTGTCCTCACTCACACGATACCGCGAATCACTTCCCGGTAGGTCACCCATCCTTAAATTGCTCCAGCTCAAGCACGCTTAACTCTGGAGTTCTCTCTGGACAAGTTCCCGAAAAGATAAGTGCACTTTGGTGACATAGGTAGCCAAATCAATTCTTATAAGCCTCTCCGCATATACAAGAAACCGGGATGTTACAATCACCCCCACTCATAGAGCGCAACGTCCTCGTTGCGCACCAGGATCGTCACCCTAGACGGTGTGGGCCCACCTGACTCCACACACGTGTTTGGGTTCGGCTCTGATACCACTTATAACGCCCCGACCTCCCCTACCTGTGGGCCCCATGCCCTCTCTCGGCCCGTGGGCCCCACCCTTGTCCGACGGCCGGTGCGTTAGTCCGGGAGGCTTGTAATACTTGTTTACTGACCCTGCAATCACCACGTGGTCTTTCCCCGTGTTTTGTCCTCACTCACACGATACCGCGAATCACTTCCCGGTAGGTCACCCATCCTTAAATTGCTCCAGCTCAAGCACGCTTAACTCTGGAGTTCTCTCTGGACAAGTTCCCGAAAAGATAAGTGCACTTTGGTGACATAGGTAGCCAAATCAATTCTTATAAGCCTCTCCGCATATACAAGAAACCGGGATGTTACAATATTTTTCAGTTTCTTGTTGATTTAGGAAGGATTTCCTAAATATGTTATATATGTTCCTAAATGGTTCCTAAATATGTTGCATTTCCAGAAATGATCATTTCAACATTTTTATTTTTCTTTCTTTGTGTAGGCAAAAACAACACATGTTCGGATGCTTCATTTACACATGAAAATCAACATGTAATATAGTCTTTTATAATTTGTCTCTGCAAGAATTATGTGAAATAATACTTTTTCTGTTTCTTGTTGATTTAGGAAGGCTTTCCTAAATATGTTATATATGTTCCTATATGGTTCCTAAATTTGTTGCATTTCCAGAAATGATCATTTCAACATTTGTATATTTCTTTCTTTGTGTAGGCAAACAACAACACATGTTCGGATGCTTCATTTACACCTGAAAATCAACATGTAATATAGTCTTTTATAATTTGTCTCTGCATGAATTAAGTGAAATCATACTTTTTCTGTTTCTTATTGATTTAGGAAGGCTTTCTTTAATATGTTATATATGTTCATAAATAGTTCCTAAATATGTTGCATTTCCAGAAATGATCATTTCAACATTTGTATATTTCTTTCTTTGTGTAGGCAAACAACAACACATGTTCGAAAGCTTCATTTACACATGAAAATCAACATGTAATATAGAATTTTATAATTATATATGTTCCTAAATGTGTTTTTTGGTTCATTTAAGAAGACTTTCCTAAATCAACAAGAAACAGAAAAAGACTTTTTGGATCATTTAAAAAGACTTTCCTAAATCAACATGTAATATAGTCTTTTATAATTATGCATATGTAAAATGTGTGTTTTGGTTCATTTAAGAAAACTTTCCGAAATACGTTATATATGTCCATAAATGTGTTTTTTGTTCATTTAAGAAGACTTTCTTAAATAAGTTATATATGTTCCTAAATGGTTCCTATATGCGTTTCATTTCTAAGAAATTATCATTTTCTTCATTTGTATATATTTTTTTATTTCTTTGTGTATCCAAAAAAATAACACATATGTTCTGATGCTTCATTTACGCATGGAAATCAACAGGAAATATCGTTTCTGTTTTATAGTTTTCTGTTTTTGTTAATTTCGGAAGACTTTCTGAAATACGTTATATATGTTCCTAAATACGTTTCATTTTCAAGAAAGGATCAATTTTCATCATTTGTATCTTTCTTTCTTTATTCCTTTGTGTAGCCAAAACAACAACACATATGTTCCGATACTTCATTTAAGCATGGAAATCAACAGGAAATATCGTTTTCTGTTTTTGTTCATTTCGGAAGACTTTACGAAATACGTTATGTATGTTCCTAAATACTTTTCATTTTCAAGAAAAGATTAGTTTTCATCATTTGTATCTTTCTTTCTTTATTCATTTTTGTAGGATTTTCGACGTGGTGTCATTGATTTTTATGTCTTCTGCAGCATCATCAGTTAGCTTGGACATATTTTGAATTCCTTTTAGTGGTGTTCCTAAACACATATGTATCTTTCTCTTGTTGTGGTGTCATTGATTCTTATGTCTTCTGCATCATCATCAGTTAGCTTGGACATATTTTGAATTCCTTTTAGTGGCATTCAAGCATCTTTACATATCACCAAATGTCCCAATTCCTGATTAAAGCAAGAGAAATAGAACTAAGCAAAACACATACCTTATATTTGTCCAAAAAAACTCTGCTTGCAAATATTTGAAAGACTAAAACCCCATCAAAGATGAGAACTTATGTGTTCATTTATACAACAACTCAAATTTAGGAAGCCGTCCTACACATTTAGGAAAACTTTCTAAAAACATATAAATATAAACTTTTGTGTCTATTTATACTACTCAAACTTATAAATAGAAACTTTATTTGTGTAGGCAAACAACAACACATTTTCAGATGCTTCATTTACGCATGAAAATCAACAGGTAATATAGTCTTTTATAGTTTGTCTCTGCATGACTTAAGTGAAATCATACTTTTTATGTTTCTTGTTGATTTAGGAAGGCTTTCCTAAATACGTTATATATGTTTCTAAATGGTTCCTAAATACGTTGCATTTCCAGAAAAGATCATTTCAACATTTGTACCTTTCTTTCTTTTTGTGTGTAGGCAAACAACAACACATGTTCAGATGCTTCATTTACAAATGAAAATCAACAAGTAATATAGTCTTTTATAGTTTGTCTTTCCATGACTTAAGTGAAATCATACTTTTTCTGTTTTTTGTTGATTTAGGAAGACTTTCCTAAATACATTATATATGTTCCTAAATGTGTATTATGACTTCTTAAATTTGAGTTTTGTATAGATGGACACAAAAGTTCTCATTTACACATTTAGGAAAGCCTTTCTAAATGTGTAGGACAACTTCCTAAATTTGAGAAGTTATATAAATGAACACAAAAATTCTCATTTATACGTTATATAAATGTCTTTTATATGGGAAATTCAAGACAAAGAGATCGATCATTTGTGCATTACAACAATTATTCTTTGCCTAAACTCTCTTAAACCTTCTCTCGGATTCGCATTGGGTACTTGTAGACATCATCAAAAGTCCTCTTTGCAAGTTGATAAATTATACCAAACATCAGTCACTCGTCTAATCAATACAACATGTCTTAATAGGCTTAAACAAACACAATCTATCCAAGAAACTCATAAGCAAAACATAGGCAAAATCAAGAGGGTTTTAGTTCCTAAGTTTTATGTGAAAAAGGCATTAAAAGGTAGAGTTGTGTACATAAACTGTAGCTTCATTGATCTTCTGGCTAACTCATCACATATCATCATTGCAAGCTGGGAGTATAAGACCAATCAGTAATGATTCTTTAATTAAATTATATATATAAACAACTCAAATGCAATAACCAACAAGATGAAAACACACACTTTCCATAATAAATTGTCGGGTACATATTTTCTTTCAAGAAGAATATGTAAGAACACCAGTTTAGAAACACAATGCAGCATGAAACATTAATCGGTTTATCTAAACCCTATTGCCTGAAACCCATTCTATTTGTTTTAAGAAGTTCATAAACTGTAATTTTCAGGAAACCCACATGTTTGGCTTTTTTGTCTTCGTCTATTCTTCTGTTAGCCTACAACATCGAAAAATTAGACCAATTGAGCTGCCATCTCTTTACAATGTCAAGAAGAAAGACAACAACAATTGATCCAGTTTTCCGCACATAGAAACCAGTAAAGAGTTTTAAATTGATCGAAGTTTCTTAGATTGCAAATCTAACCAAGTTCTCCGACCCATGTCCGATACAGCGATCTAAGCAGCCTGGATTGTACTATTGTTAAACGTTTATCGCGGATGGATTGAATTCAAATTACGATGAGATGAATGATGAAGAAGGAACCTTGATCTGAGAGAAGAGTCCGTTGAAACCTCGAGACTTGAGATTAAATTTGGCCTCCTCGAGCTTTTCGGCAGATCGGGCGAGGATGGAGACGCGAGGACCCTCGGAAGCGGCGCGTTGGGCGAGAGCAAGACCTATGCCGCTAGATCCGCCAGTGATGAAGAAGAGAAGGATCCGAAGAACGGAACTGTGAACGGAAGACCTTGCTCACTAGCTTCCTCGAGATAGAGAGACCTGACATCTCAGGAAACAGCTTAGCTCCAGCTGCTAGGTGAGCAAGTCCTCTTGTGGCTCTCATGTTTGTACAATTCACTCTTTGGACTTACCATTGTCACATATATGAATGTGTGTATGTAATGTACATAGTGTGTTTTTAATGTAATGTATCACAACGCTTCTCACATTAACTCTGTAGATGATGGATGATGTAGCTGACAAAAAAAAAAGTTTTTTTTTCTTTCGTTTTTGGCATTTTACGATCACTGGATAAGAAATCGCATACGTAGACGAGGCAGATGCAAGAAACTTGAGGATATGGCTCCAAAAATTCAGAATTTATATAGACACTTGCGATCCTTTCTTATTCATCCCCGTTTCTCATTATCTCTCTCTCAAAATTCGATTTTGCTTCATCCCAGTCTCGAAGCAGAGCTGGAATGGCGGCCACAGCCCCAAAATCGTTACGTTTTTCAAATTTCTTCGGATCCAATATCACTCCCACACCTAAAACCACAACAAAGCCGTCGTTTTCCTTCTCCTTAATCTCCCGTGGAAGTACTCGATCGGCTCTGCGAATCGAAGACAATGGAAAACCCATAAAGTCATTGTCGTCGCGAGTAGCTTTAGCAGCTATTCCGTTCTAATCGATTTCTTCGTCGCCGCGAGGAGCTTTAGTTTGGACAAACCGGTTAGCGCTACACAAATCGTCGTTGTTGAAGCTCAAGCAGTGAAGCCGTCGAAGTTGCCGTCGCCGTTCAGCGAGACCTAGACGATTACGGCGCCTAATCCGAAAGCCCAATCATCATCGGATCTTCCGGAGGGATCGCAATGGTGGTACAGCGAGTTTCTAAACGCGGTGAAGAAAGGTAAAGTAGAGAGAGTCAGGTTTAGCAAAGACGGTTCCGTTCTTCAGTTTACCGCTGGTGATGAAGAAGAAGACGTGACTTGATGGAGATTCGGATGGGACGAGGGCGTACGTACGATTAAGGCCAAGATAACGAGAAGCGAGAGTGGGACAAGGGGAATGAGGAAGAGAAGGAAGAAAGTAGAAATTGCCGCCATGGATCTCGTCACTGTGAACTTCGCTCAATAGAGATAACCACCGATCCAAAAACTCGGTTAAGGATTTCTATCTGAAACGGTCAATGTGAACTAGGAGAATCAGCATCTTCGGTTTTTTTTTTTTTGGATGATTGATTTTAGAGTATAATAGAGGATAGTTTAGTCTTTTTCCTTTTTAATGAATGCTAGTTTTGGGATTTTCACCCTTGTGTGCTAAATTATTAAATTTTAAGTTTTTTGGTGCTATTTTGTAGAATTGCCCATATTTTTTTATGAAACCAAAAGAATAAATCTTAATTTGGTAATTTGGTGGTGATGCCCAGTGTTTAATGCCATTAATCAGTGTTTATACAACTTTAAGAGATTCACTATTATTATTATTATTATATAAAACATCTTATTATATAAAGGAGAATGATTTAAAGGTAGTAACTCGCATGATTCCGACACATGTTAAGTTAATCGATTAGATTTTGACATATGTTTAATAAATTTTCAATTACATTTTGACACGTGTTTAATAAATTTCCAATTATATTTTTAAAACATAATATTAACAATAAAATTAAAATTTATAATCGATTCCTAATCCTAAAAGTTAAAAGGAAAAAATTGTAGTTATGTTTAGATTAAGAAAATTTAAAAACAAAACTAGATATAAAAACAAAAGTTTTAAAAAAAAGAAAAATCCATATTTCAGATTAAAATAAGAAAATTAAACAATAGATAACAATCATAAAAAGAAAAGGAATAAAAACTAAAAAACAAAATTTAAATAGGAAAAACCATATTTCAGTTTAAAATAAGTAAATCTTATTATATAAAACTGAATGTTTCAAAGTTGCCAATTCACCTGATCGCGACACGTGTCAAGTCAAAATTGAAAAAAATTAAAATCGATTAATAAAAAAACTTGAAAATTCTGATTTAATAATTTTAAAAGATAAAGTTACTAAAAAATAAAATTAAAAAGTTAAAAAATTTAAATTTATCATAAAATGCAAAATTATAATAAAAAGGAAAAAACATTCCTTAGTTTTTCTATTTAGATTAAGAAAATTAATCATAAAATAAAAATAATTTTAATTTTTCACATCTTTATGAACCACAATTTGATAGTTTGTCAATTAAACACTACAAAATTAAAAGTCCAATAATCGCATCCAAAGTTATTTATTGCATCTCTTCACCAAATTTTTCTTTCAATGTATATATTTATTTCATCGTAAATATTGTTTCTAAATTTATGTATTATATATTTTTACGGGTGATCTAATTTTGTTTTTCATTTTTTCGTCTTTACTTTTTTTCACGGGTTATAAAATATTAAATTACAAACCCACATATATTTGGTAGTAGTCTAGTTAAATATAATACATTACTAGATATTAGATCCACATTATATACTTATATGTATGCATGAATTTCTAATGTCTTATTATATAAAGCTGACTCGTTCAACATGAGCGTGACAAATAAGATAATTATAACTCATCAGATCGTGACCTGTGTCATTATTAATTTAGATCGTAATATATGTTAATGTAATAATATAAACTTTCATATTTTTAATTATTTCAAAAAAGGAAAAAACTGAATTATATTTTTCTAAATGTATCTTATTAAAATAGGATAAAAGTAAGATAAGAGAAAATAACAGAAACTACAATATAACGAAATTATGTTTTTGGAACCAATATAAATCAATTTTTAATTTCTTAATTGTGAATCATAAAACATAATTTGTGGATAACTTAACAGAATCTTAATTTAGAATATAATTATACATATCATAATTACAAGGGTTATCAATTTTAAAATCTAAATATTTTATTATTTTCCCGCGTATCACGCGAGACCTAATCTAATATAAGAAATCATATGTAATAAACTTTATATTGGCATAAAATTATCAGTTGTAAAGTTAATTTTGTTTCTCACTATTAAAATTATTCTTAATATTTTTTTGAGTCCATTTGAAGTCCACAGATTGCGTAAGAAATCTGAGAGAGATTTGTAATGCCTTGCAACGATTCAACATCCTTCTCAAAGAAAACCATAAAGGCGTCAGAAAAATATCAGAGAGGGTTCGTGGCTTCAGGGTGAGGTCTGATCAGTCCCATCAGGTATTCTGCCTCTAACATTCTTGGCTTCATTGGCTTGCGATATTTATCCAAACCAAATTTTCCGAACCTAACTGAACTGAACCAAATCTTTCGGTTTTCAGGTTCAGTTATGAGCCGTGAACCGATCGAGAAAGTCTTTTTTCATGGATTGTAGCTAGTAGCCACCAAAGATGAAAGCCTGTGATTTGAAGATATTATTGATTGATTTGAAAGGCTGTGATCAGTTCCCTGACATATCTTCATTGCATTTGAAAGACTTTGAGTGCTCTTAGATCGTCGAGATTTCCACCAGAAATAAAATGATCTTGAACTCGAAGAAGACTGAAGAAATACTATACATTGAGATGCAATAGCCACTTGGTTTGTTAATAGCCACTTGGTTTGTTAATCTGTTGATAAATTATGTTTTTACCGGTTTCTAACATTTTTTTTGGTGTTTTTTATTGAGTCAAAGTGTCTTTTTAGAGTATTTTCATATTTTATCGAGTCTTTTCAGGTTGTATGTCACTTTGGGAGAGAAAGAGCCTTTTTGGGTGCAAATGAACATATGGAAATGCATAATCATGCATAGATGTCAAAAGTTTGATATTCGTTGAAGAACTTTCCACCGATGGATCGAACTCAAATTTTGATACAAAATAGAGCAATGCAGTATAGTTCATTTGGAAGTGGTTTGAGGCCATTGCAACGGTGCGATCAAAAGTTTTACCAGTTTTTTTGAAAACGGTCCAGCCTGGTAAGCAGAAGAAGCATGCGCAGAGATGACCCATCCGCGGGTGCCAACTCGACCGATCCAAGAACTGAGATCGACCGATCCAGTCCCAGATGGTAAAAAGGAAATTCGTCTTTTCCTGTTTCGGCCCAGATTCATCTAATTTCGACCATGGACGACTAGAGATCTATTTATACCTATTTTAGCCACTTTTTAGGTTACGTTTTATTTTCTATTCAGATTTTTGGCTTTTGGCAATTTGTAAGATTTGGGGAGACGAATCTCTGACTCTACATCTTTTGAGAAGAATTTATGAACCCTATTTGATTTTCTATCATATCGATTATGAGTTTTTCATTATCTCCTTGCTTGTTCTCTACTTCCATGTCTGAGTAGTTCTATAGTTAGGTTTAGGGTTTCAAGGGGATTAATAAATCATTGAATTAGACATAAATAGGGATCTATCTTTTGTGGTCTTCGCTTATCGTTGCGTTCATTGCTTAGGCTAAATTGATCACTTAGTATATGATCTAGGGTTTATTCTACTCATCAAAAGTGTTGTAGATTGCTAGAAAGAACATAGGCGAGTCAATCGTCCTTAGCCAACAAAATCTGATGCTAAGGCGATTCGTGAACATATCAAACCAATTCGTTAATGCTGGTATAAAATTCTAAGTTTAAACGAAAGTTTAGAATCTTAGGTTGTTAGATTTAGTGATCAATACCACGACAATGGATTGATAAAACATTTATGTTTGAGTTCGAGACTTGTGCTAAATCATTTTCTGAATAATTGTCTGGTTCATGATCTCTAGATTCCTGCGAACACTACAAGAAAACAGGCGATTACCAACAAAATTTTACATCGAATATTAGCCGTCGTAAATTTACATCGAGTTTACGACGACATTACGACTCATTTTAAATTCGAAGTAATGTCGTCGTAAATATTGGCCGTCGTAATATCGTCGTAACTGTACGTCGCAATTACGACGATATTACGATGATTTTTATATCGTCGTAATATCGATGTAATTGTACATCGATATTACGACGACATATATTCGATGTAAATTACGACGAGTTTACGTCGATTGTGTCTAGGTAGGTGAGCACGTTTTTAAGCAGGGTTACCTAATTATTTACATCTAATATATTTGTCGTAAATCCGTCGTATATGCGATGTAAAACCGTTGTAAATTTTATTTGGATGTAAATTCGATGTAAACTTTCGATGTAAATCCGTTGGTAAATACTAAAAATTTCTATAAATACTAGCGTACTTCGAACGAAAGTTATCAAAAAAAAAACTCTTATAAAAAAAAAACACTTCAAAAACTATTTTTATAAAATGTCCATGTACGAACTACGAAGATGGATGTATACGCAAAAGGATTTAGAGGGATCGTTGACGAAAGAATTCCAAGAGGGGCTTGAAATATTCATGTATCAGGCCGGAAATATGCAAACAACCCTCGAAAGCGGTAAGATGGTATGTCCTTGTCGTAATTGCAAGAATACGAGATATATTTTTATTGAGACGGTGTGGAAGCATTTACTAAATAGAGGGTTTATGCCGCAATATTATGTTTGGTATCAACATGGAGAGGGTTTTGAAAGGAGTACTACTGATCAAGCTGATTGTAGTAGTAATTATCAAGGTCATGTAGATTTTGATCAGGGTAGTAGTTATCATCATGGTCATGAAAATCAATTTGATCAGCAAGGTCAAGATCATGATAGGATGCATGAAATGATCAATGATGCATTTCATGAAACAAATGTTGATAATAGTGTTGAGGAACCCAATGTAGATGCGAAGCGGTTTTATGATATGTTAGCCGCTGCAAATCAGCCACTCTACGATGGATGTAGAGAAGGTCAGTCTAAATTCTCGTTAGCAGCTAGGATGATGACAATTAAAACTGATCATAAGTTAGTTGAGGTTTGCATGGATGATTGGGCTGATCTTATTAAAGAGTATTTGCCAGATGATAATTTGGCTGCCGAAACATACTATGAGATACAGAAGTTGGTGTTTAGTCTTGGGTTGCCTTCTGAGATGATAGATGTATGTGTTGACAATTGTATGCTGTTTTGGAAAGAT
Source organism: Eutrema japonicum (assembly GCA_030161315.1). Taxonomy (NCBI): domain Eukaryota; kingdom Viridiplantae; phylum Streptophyta; class Magnoliopsida; order Brassicales; family Brassicaceae; genus Eutrema; species Eutrema japonicum. The sequence goes on from BSQW01000013.1 coordinate 16,782,517, forward strand.
AATGATAAGCTGCATGAATGTCGATTTTGCCAAAAGCCGAGATTCAGACCACAAACTTCTGGGCGTAGTAAGATACCGTACCAACGGATGTGGTATCTTCCTATAACTGATAGGTTGAAACGATTGTATCAATCTGAAAGGACAGCTGGATCGATGAGGTGGCATACTAAACATTCGCAGAGAGAAGGAGAAGTGACTCATCCGTCAGATGCAAAAGCTTGGAAACACTTTAACACGGTACACCCGGAATTTGCTAAATTTAAGCGAAATGTGTATCTTGGCCTCTACACAGATGGATTTAGTCCATTCGGTATGTCTGGTAAGCAATATTCTTTATGGCCAGTAATCCTAACGCCATACAACCTTTCTCCAGATATGTGCATGCAAAGAGAATTTTTATTCTTGAGTATATTAGTACCTGGTCCGAAGCGTTACCTTGATGTGTTTTTGCAGCCTCTCATACATGAGTTGAAACATTTGTGGTCTACAGGAGTTCGTACATACGACTGTTCGAGGAAGAAAAATTTTACGATGCGTGCTGTGCTTATGTGGACAATAATCGACTTCCCTGCATACAGGATGCTATCAGGTTGGACGACGCATGGGAGGTTATCTTGTCCGTATTGCCTCGATCGAACAGATGCGTTTCAGCTGAAACATGGTCGAAAAACATGCTGGTTTGATTGTCACCGTCGGTTTCTACCAATCAACCATCCATATCAGAGAAACAAGCGATTGTTTAGGAAGAACAAAATCGTGCGTGTCCCCCCCACCAGTGTATCTATCTGGGGAAGACCTAGAAGCGCAAATAGATCATTTTGGGGGACTAGAAACTGTAAATCGTGGGGGGAAATTGGCACACTCCAGCTAATATGTCTGATGGATACGGGGAGAATCACAATTGGCACAAGAAAAGCATTTTTTGGGAACTTCCGTACTGGAAAGATCATCTGCTGCGACACAATCTTGATGTCATGCATATTGAGAATTTTGTTTTTTGATAACATCATGCATACGGTGTTAAACGTGAAAGGAAGAACCAAAGACAGCGAAAAGTCAAGGTTGGACTTGCCTGATATTTGCAACAGAAATGAGTTGCATATTATGAGCAATGGGAAATCACCAGTTCTTATATTTCGGTTGGGTGCCGAACAAAAGGCAGTTGTTCAAATGGGTTTCATCTGATGTGAAGTTTCCTGATGGGTATGTATCCAATCTGGCTAAATCTGTTAAGAAAGGAAAAAAAGTTTCAGGGATGAAGAGTCATGACTGCCACGTGTTTATGCAACGATTACTTCCTTTCGCATTTGCCGAACTCCTTCCAGGAAATGTTCATGACGCAATTGGAGGTAAGAGACATCATCAAATCACATATAATTTGTTCAAATATTGCACTATATAATTGTTGGGTGTTGCAGGCATCAGAGGGTTTTCCAGGATCTTAGTACACGGACGTTGTCAGAAGATGTAATTGCACAGTTGGATGCTAATATTCCAATATTGTTGTGCAATCTGGAGAAGATATTCCCGCCGGCGTTTTTTGATGTCATGGAACATCTTCCCATTCATCTCCCTCACGAAGCAGAACTAGGCGGGCCTGTTCAGTTTAGGTGGATGTACCCATTCGAGCGGTTCATGAAATATTTAAAGGGAAAGGCTAAAAATCTAGCAAGGTTTGAAGGATCAATTGTTGCGGGAAGTTTGACCGAAGAAACTTCACACTTCACTTCATACTATTTCACTACGAAAGTTCGCACACGCAAACGGAAACCCCGACGATATGATGATGGTGGTGTGGGAAGAATTTATGCAGTAGAGGGTGTCCCAGACATCTTCTCACCAATCGGTCGTCTTGGTGGAAAAGTGAAGGAAGTTTGGTGGTCTAACGAGAATGACAGGCACAACGCACATACGTACATCCTCCTAAATTGCGAGGAAGTGGAACTTTTGGAGAGGTAACGTGACAATTTAGTTAGCCACTCCTAATTTATTATATATATAGATAAAGGTGTTAATTTCAATGTATATATATGTATTTTGCAGTTTATTTGTTAGTCAGGTACGAGAATGCATTGAAGGCAGATGATGAAATAAATGATTGTAAAGATCGTCACTTTGCTAAGTGGTTGAAGATGCAAGTAAGTATACGTAATAAAAAATGTTCATGAAGTATATATATTGATGCTCGATCTAACATTCCCAAATTTCAAAGGTGGATCATGGTGACCCCGAATATCCAATATGGTTGCATGAGTTACTACTAGGCCCCCTCGGGAAGATAACGACTGCACCCATGTATTTCACCCGTGGTTATGTGTTTCATACATACAAATACGGCGTTCGGCGGGCAACTACCAACTACGGAGTTTGTGTTAGGGGTGAAATAGATTTTATGGGGTGTTGCAGGAAATAATCGAAGTGGAGTACCCCGGCTTGGCTAGTATGAAATGCGTTATATTCAAATGTGATTGGTTCGATCCAACAGTCGGTCGAGGGGTTCGAATAAACAAATTTGGTGTGGTCGACGTCAACAAAGCACGGCGATACAACAAGTTTGAACCATTTATCCTAGCATCACAAGCAGAACAAGTAATGTTCGTGCCATATCCGCGAGTTCGAACCACTGGGCCCACATGGTTATCGGTAAAATTGCTCCAAGGGGTAAAATTGTTGGCGTTGACGATCTTCCAATGCAACAATATTCTTGCTGTGACATTACAGAACCAGAGATTATGGAGAACGTTCTTTTAATTGATCCCCGCAACAGGGAACTTGAATATCTACCTGACGACATAGAAGAAGAAGGCGATTCCGATGAGTTTGATGAGAGTGACGATAATTCGCAACCTGAAGATGATGAACCCAATGAAGATGATGAACCGAGCGGAGATGATGATTCTCATTGATTTATATAGGTAATTGCTCTTATTTTAATTTGTATAATATAACTTTACCGGAGATTTATCTCGGCATATGACCGGAGCTAATCGGAGATGGGATCGTAAGGATTCTCGAAGTGTGTAGTTCGAATATTAACCAAACCCTGGAATTTTATGGATTGGGTAATATTAGACCTACACACTTCGGGAGTCCTTTCGATCCCATCTCCGGTTATCTCCGGTTATCAAAAGTACGACGAATTTACGTAGATTTGGCATTTACGACGTAAATTCATCGTAATGTCGTCTTGGGTTAAGGAGCAGGCCGTTGTATTCCCACTTCTGTTGATCTGGCCAACAAAGAACTCTGGGGGTCTAGTTTTCTAAATTCATAAAGACCAACCACCATAAGTGAAAGATACATAGAATTGGACATCCTTATATTACGATTTACATAGATGTCCAATTCTATGAATCATTCACCTATGGTAGTTATGAAGACTGTCTTTACATGAAAACAAGATCCCACATGATTCTTTGTTGGCAAGATCATCAAGAAGTGGGAACACAATGATCAGCATAAGAACCCAAGGAAACGTAGGTATGTATATATTTAGTGTGTATTATTTTTTTTGAGTTACCATTGAAGGTATGGAAGGTATTTATAGAAATTTTCTAGAAATTACCAACGGATTTGCAACGAAAATTTACAACGGTTTTACATCGAATAGCATTACAACGATTTTACATCGAATATTCGACGACATTACGTCGAAAATATTTGATGTAAATAATTAGGTGAACTATAAGAAACCGTGTTTTACCCGACTCTCATAGTCGACGTGAAATTGTCGTGATACCGATGTCACTATTTACGTCGTAACATCGTCGTAAAACAACTACGAATTTACGACGATTTGTCAATTACGACGAATTTACGACGGATATTACCAAACTCTCAGAGTCGACGTGAAATCGTCGTGATACCGATGTCACTATTTACGTCGTAACATCGTCGTAAAATTACGACGAATTTACGACGATTTGTCAATTACGACGAATTTACGACGGATATTACGACGAATATGTAGGGTTTAGGGTTTAGGGTTTTAAGGTTGAGTATAGGTTGTAAATGATTGGTATATCATCAATTCTATTGTTTTACATAAGTTCTTTATTCGTTGTTTGACAGAATACACAAATTATTAACAATTTATACTTCATGCATGTTACGAAGAAAATTATACAACGAATGTTATAGAGAAGTAAGACGATATAAGGAAATTTGATATTTGTCAGATTCAATCGTCATTATTGATTGTATTGTGTGCTTTGAAAAGTTTATGATGTACAAATATATTTCGTTAATAAAAGACGGTTATTTGTTTTAGGGTTTAGTGTTTAGGGTTTACATTTCTAATATTACGACGGATTCGTCGTAATGGCGTTGGTATATTACGACGAGTTTACGATGGATCCGTCGTAACCGGGAATTACTTTTGCCGCGTGGAATGAAAAATTTCCCGCGTTGGTAAATTATTCTGATTGGTTTCATGGGTTACGACGATTTTACGACGGATCTGTCGTAAAATCGTCGTAAAGTACCATCGAAATTACGACGGCCACAAAATCTATATATACGCGAGCCCAGATCCCTCACAACTCACAATCACTTTCTCTCTCTAAAATCAATCGGAACTTTCTCTCTCTAAAAGGTAAATTTTTGTTTTTTTTTTTTGTTTTTTTTTGTTTTATAAATATTTTAGATAAGTATTTATGATTGTTAATATTAGATAGGAATGGAATTATTAGATATGATTTGAATTAGATAGGATTTGAATTAGATAGGATTGGAATTATATTGAATTATATTTTTGATATTCGTTTATTTTTTTTAGATATGGGGCGACGTAGGACTCACAATTCCGCGTTTATGGGTGGCGCTTCGGGACCGAGGGTTAATTCGGATGCCCCATCATCGTCTGCCACACCGTCTGTGGTTCCGGTCTCTGGTCCCGCCCCACAGGCGCCTCCGCCAGCTGCACCTGCACCTGCACCTCGACCCGCTTTGCTATATGCGGGATTGACGGTCGAGGACATTTTGCATTCGCCAGGTTACCCCGGTTAATCGTTTACCCCGGTTAGATCCACTCCGGCCGCCGAATACTTTTTGGTATGTAAGCTAATTTTTTTTTTCATTAATATTTTGTTTTTACTTATAATTACATTATTATATTTCAGGTTTAAGGGGGACAACAAAGTCGGGCGGAGTGTGTCTAACACCATCAAAGCCTACTTCGAGGAGCCTCACCGCAATTGGTCTGCCGTTCCGGGCGACGTCGTTGATATGTGGTTCAAATGTTTCGCGGTAATAGTCGTTTTACTTTTTTTTTATTTAATTATTTAATTTTATTTAATCGTTTCTAATTATTTTCTTGTTTTTATAGCAAAAATGGCACTGAGATTTTGCGATCAACGAGACGGTGAAGACGGAGTTTAAGGCGAAGGGAAAATTGCGGCTCAACAATACCGTCTCCGATTGGAAGCAGAAGTGGGAGGTTGAGGGCGATGCGGCGAAGCCCTCATACATGTCTTCTGAAGTCTGGAACGGCTTGAAGACATAATGCATGGATCCGCATTCGCAGCAAGTGGCTGCTAAGTGTTCGGCTTCTCGGAACACTGTCGGTCCAGACGGTCGTCCGGCGGTGTTGCCACATACTTCAGGTCAGACGTCATTTGCGGGAAGGCGTCTTCAAATGGTATGATTTTTTCTAATATTGTTTTTTCTAGTTTGTAATTAATTAAATTTAATTTTTAACCGTTTTTTTTTCGAATGTCATTTGTTTAGGCAAACGGAGGCGAACTTCCTCCGATGACTAGAGTTTTTGAGGAAACTCACAAAAAGAAAAACGGTTCTTTTGTGGATCCTCGAGCGGAGCTGCTCTACAATACCGCCCAAGCACGGATTGAGGAGCGTCAAACTCAGCTCTCTCAGTTGCTATCACCTGGAGGTAGCTCGGTTCAGTCCAACGCGGCTTTGACCATAGCCCAAATGGACGAGATATTTGAAGAGGTAATAATAATCATATTATATTTTTACGTAATTATTTCGTATTTAATTTATTAATTTTAACGTTTTTTTGAGGTTGCCCCGAAGAAGAAGGGCATAGTTTTAGAGATGGGATCGATTCGAGGTAGTATTGTTGCCTCGTCTTTCGCACATCATCAGCACGATGATCCGGTTGGGTTGAGGAACGAGTTGAACACCGCCCATACCGAGATCAACACTTTACGGGCGAAGCAAGCGGAATCCGAACAGAAGATCCTTGGATTAGATAAGACGATCCAAGGATACGATTCTCTGTTCGAGCTTCTTGCGGTGGATAATCCCGCATTGGCGAAGTCCATGAAAGCGCAGCAAGCATCGACATCGGGACCGAGGGATGCAGATCAGGATGTGGATCCGCTCGCTGCACAGCGAGACGAATTGTTGCAGCGAACCGACGAAGAGCTTTTTGGACAATTTGATATTTATTAGGATTTTGTAATTTGTAATTCAAACTTTAATTTGTATTTTATAATTGTTTATTTTAATTTTAATTTTAATTTTAATTTTAATTTTAATTTTAATATTAATAATTTAAATTATTATTTAATAATTTAATTATATTTATTAATTAAATGATTAAATATGCTAATTTGATAAACCGTCGTAAATTCGTCGTAAACCATCCGTCGTAACATCGTCGTAACACCATCCGTCATAAACTCGTCGTACTTAATCCGTCGTCAAATCGTCGTAACTCATCCATCGTAATCGTCGTAACATCGCCGTAACACAAATCGTCGTAACACAAACCGTCGTATGATCGTCGTAACACCTCATTGGTATAATCGTCGTTACATCGTCGTAACACAAATCGTCGTTACATCGTCGTAACACAAACCGTCGTATGATCGCCGTAACACCTCATTGGTATAAACGTCGTAAAAGCGTCGTAATATTACGACGCTTTTACGACGAATGTTTATCGATGATTTAACGACGATTTGTAAACGTCCCAACAATTAAGACGACGTTACGACGTTTTGGGATTAACGACGAACGATTTACGAATTGACAATCGTCGCTAAATCGTCCCAAATCCTGTTTTACATCGATTTTACATCGATTCTGTCCGTTGTAAAAGACCAGTTTTCTTGTAGCGGAAAAACCCTTAACCTAACGCTTTTCTTTATTGATTTTCTCATCGTTATTAGTTATTTAGTCTCATCTTGCAAATCAAAACCATACTTTTGTCTTAGCTATATTTCACTTTGTGAGATTTGTAGTGTGACTTTGGTCTTTGTGGATTCGATCCCATCTATATTACTGCCATAGTATGTTCTATTGTAGTATTTTATTTGGCTTATTCCTGAAGTGTTTAAAGAATTGGCGCCATTGCCGGGGACCAATAACGTTATCTTCGAATTTGAAACTGAAATTTAGCCTAAGATTTATTAACATACTTTATCTAGCTCTCTTGTGTGTTTTAGGTGACTAACCAAAAATTGGGTAAATTTACCAGAAACAAGGGCTCCGAGAACCTTCTTGAGCTCAACAACCAAGAGCTAGCAAGGTTAGAACAAACGAACAGAAAAGCAAAGTCAAATAATGTCATCATGGACGATCCGAACAAAAACCAATATGACGCTGCAGCTGCCAAACTTCAGAGGCTACAAAAGCAAGTGCCGCAGTTAATGCAGCAGCAACAACTGCAACTACAACAACAGCCTTCCACCGGGGACTCATACACGCCTCATGCCTTCTACCATAACATAGCTGCAATCCGCCCACCAGCTATTACGATGCATGATTATGAGATCAAACCTAAGATGATCGCATTGGTGAAGCAGCACATGCTCCATGGTTTTCCTGCAGAGCATCCAATGGACCACATTGAGAATTTTGAAACCATAACATAGCTGCAATCCGCCCACCAGCTATTACGATGCAAGATTATGAGATCAAACCTAAAATGATCACATTGGTGAAGCAGCACATGTTCCATGGTTTGCCTGCAGAGCATCCAATGGACCACATTGAGAATTTTGAAAAGATTTGCAGCACTACCAAATTGAATGGGGGTACCAGCTGATTACCACAAGTGCAAGTTCTTTCCTTTCTCTTTGGCTGACAAGGCGCTGAGATGGCTCAAGTCACTTCCTCCTGGGTTGTTGACTACTTCGGAAGAATGCATATCTACTTTCTTGGATCACTTCTACACCAAGTCTAAGACAGCTTTATTGCATAATAAAACCACTACTTTTCAGCAGCATGTGGGAGAGTCTTTTTTGCGAAGCTTGGGAGAGGTTCAGAGAGTACCGCAGAAAGTGCCTTTATCATGGGTATTAAGATGATCAGATTCTTAACATATTCTACGAAGGAGTTGATTGGGATTACAAGCACACTCTTATTGTTGCCAACAATGGAGACTTCATGACCAAAACTAAGGAAGGAACGTACCAGTTGATAGAGAACTTGGCTGCAAGTTCTGGAAATCGATGTCCTGAGTACGACAGGTCTAAATGTGTCAACAATGTGGAGTCGCAGAAGATTGATGAGTTGACTGTGAAAGTGAACTTGATGCTGAAGGGAAATCAGAGAGGTGTGTAGTATTGTGAGGAGACATTAGATGCAAATTTCTGTCTGGGATTAGTTGATGATGAGACTGACGAGCTATCTTAAACAGAGGTATGTGCAAAACAGAAGATTCAACCATAATTACAGAAGCCACCCTAATTTGTCTTATAAAAGCACAAATGTCGAAAATCCCCAAGATCAAGTCTACCCCCAACAAGCTCAATAATTCCAAGGAAAAATATTTGTGCAAAACGCATGCGTCTTAGGCTTTTCCCTCGGGTTTATTGGGCAGACATGCACGTAGAACCATGGCTTTCAAAATATTTTTTCTCAGGGCTTCCAAGGCCAGGACAATTTTCAGGGTGGGTTTCAGCAGAAACAACCATCCAACACCTTTCAGACAGCATCACCAGCCCCATTCCAAGCTCTTGTGAGCCATGCGAATGGCTCTCAAGATGAGTTTAAGGTACTTATGCAGCTACTCCTGCTCAACCAACATCAGTCTGGTAAAGAGATCAATGGCAAAGTGGATGGGATGTATCATGATCTCAACAACAAGGCCATCAATTGCAAGTATGAGTCTATTGCTACTCATGTGAAGAAAGTCGACACACAAGTAGCACAGACTGCTGATGCAATCAAGAGACATCCAAGAAATCTTCCGGAAAAAGTAGAGACAAATCCCAGAGAGCATTGCAATGCAATCACTGCTCAAGGAGAAATGAAATTATACCTGAGTTGAAGAATGCGTTGGAAACACATGTTGTTTCAGCAGAGAAGAAACACGCTTCCATCACCCCACCACCATATGTTCCTAAGGTGCCATACCCTGAACCACCCAGACACCTTAGGAAGCCTATTAGTGCAGAGAAGCTGAGTGGTTCTGATAAGTTGGTGAGGAGGATTCCCCATGAGATATTGTTTGAAGAAGCCTTGGAAGACCGTCATGTGTTAGATTTCTTCCATAATTGCAGAGAGACTCTAGAAGAGATTAAGGCACTCTTCATCAAGGCAAGGAACATAAGACAACCAATGAAGCATTTCTCTCAGATTGAAGACCCCGTGAAGTTTGTTGTTCCATGTTCTATCGTTGGAGTCGAATTTAAAGAATCTTTTGTAGATTCTGGTTCTAGCGTGAATCTGATGCCCAAGGCAGTTGCAGAGAGGTTGGGAATTACTGATAAGAAGCCTTCTCAGATGACTCTTGCATTTGCTAACTCCTCCACCACGATTCCATATGGTATCATCCCTAATTTGATTGTTAATTGATAAGCTCAAATATAATTCCCTAAAAGTACCAAGCTGTAGTTGCAGTATATTTAGGGGTCGAACCACAAAGACTCAAGAAAATCACACAATAGACCAAATAGTTTCAAATCAAGCTAAGAAATTCAGTTGAAACAAAAGCAATAAACAATAGAAAAGGATCTAAAATCGATGGAGAGAATATAGGCCCATGGTATTTCTTAGGAGATCAATGAATGCAGGTAACCAATCAGTCAGGATTCAGATTTAGCGCGGTTCTTGAACTTAAATCACTAAGCTATAATTAACCAAATGTCGTTGCGAGAATTATCTAAATCTAAACTTCAGAATCCCAAATCTCTTTGCAAATTACGAAGAATAAACCAACCTTAATATCGAGTTTGTTATGTTCACAAATCAACTAAACCAAATCTCTTTGCGAATAATTAATTTGCTCACCCTAGGTTCTGTCAGATTTCTCAATTGCACTGTCGTGCCTAATTGATTAATCTAAGATCTAAGTTCTAGGTGATCAGGCCAGAATTAGCTTTCAGAACAACCTATGGTGAAGAACTAATTCAGATGGTGAATCCTAACTAATCAATTACCAGCAAACAGAGAAATCCCTACGAGAAAACCCTAAACCTAAGATGGATATACTCAGACATGGAGAATGAAACAATCAACATAACTGAATAGATCATTAAATTGAACAATAAGAAAAGAGTAACAAGAGGGTTCAAAATCTTCTCTCAGACGAACATAGTTCTGACTTGTCTCCCTCACAAAGCTCTCTCTCAAAACCAAAGTAAAATAAAGCGTAGCCAACAAAAGTGGCTGAAAAACCTAATAAATAACCTAAAACACGTTCTAGGGCTTCTTGTAAATAATAAAGTCTTCAGGGCAGATTACAAATTCTTAAATCTTCTAATTGTCGCGACTCGTGTCTCTCAGCGATTGGTATCGATCGATACCAGTGGTATCGGTCGATATGCGGGCATCAAATCGGCTGTCTCAGCTACACGATCTAGGCTTTGCTCCAAAAAGCTCTAGAATGGTTCAATATCTCCAATTATGCTCCAAACGTACCTCATACGAATCGACTAAGGACCGGCATACTCTAGATTCGGTGAAGAATGACTCGATGGATAGATCCTTGAATTTGAATAGGTTTATGACGAGAGATGCTAAGGCGTGAGTGAATCACTCGAAAATCCTTAGGCCCAAACGACAATGAATCACGATGAACAAGGGGATGACTTCGATGTTGGGAGAATCCGAGAAGAAGGATGACAAGGCGTGGGAGATGAATACCAAATATTCCTTATGCCCCTAATCCGAGAAGGACTCACACGAACAACGGATCGATGGCTACGTGGAAGTGTCGCATAACACACTCGATAAATCGTGAAATAATTTCGATGAATAACCTTCAAAGAAATCGAAGAACAAGAGTAAGAACTTTGAAAATTATTTGATAAAAGATGATTGATTGTTTTCGAAAATTAGGGAGAAGAAGAAGATAAAGGAAAGCAAAGAGAAAGTCAAGGTCTTCTCGAAAATGAGAGAGAATACTATCTCGAAAATTACATAAAATTAAAACAAGTTGGAAGGTCTTTTGAAATTCCCCCTCGGTTGAATTCCCTCGGTAGAATTCCCTCGGAAGTCCCTCGGAAGTCCTTCGGACAGTTTCCTAGGAAAGTTCCCCCGCGGAATTCTCAAGAAGTCGGACCGTTAGACGGTGTAAGCCGGTTGCCTCGTTAAAACCTCTATACGGAAAACCTATTGGGACAAAACCGTATACAGGAAAAAGAGTACAACGCGACTTACACAAATGGCCAAACCTCAAGAAGAATTCATAATGAGGTGAGGACGGGTTGCGTAAGTTGATCCTCCTCGATCCTTGAATCCGTAAGTAAGCTCCGCACCGCTAGCTTCCGTGTCTTAGACCGTGTGATAGGTCCTGTCGGGATGACCATTGCGTCTTCTTGAACCTCATCCGAAGCCATCACGTCCATGATCATATCATCTCCCTCCACTTGAAAAGGATTTGCCCTCAAATCGATTTCATCTGCAACATAAGCAATAATATCAACAACATTGAAACTTGAGCTTATCGAATACTTACCTTGGAGATCGAGTTTGTAGGAGTTGTCGTTGATTTTTTCCACCACGGTGAACGGTCAATCAGCCCTAGGCAAGAGTTTAGATTTCCTTTCTTCCGAGAACCGTTCCTTCCTTAGATAAATCCACATAAGATCGCCGGGTTCAAAACCCTTCTTTTGTCGTCCTTTGTTTGCATGCTTGCGGTATTGCTCTGTCTTACGTTCTATGTTCGCTTTCGCCTTCTCGTGCATCTGTTTGACCATCTCAGCCCGTTTCTTACCATCCGCACTTACATGTTCACTCAAAGTTAAATGAGTTAAATCGAGAAGAGTAAGCGGATTAAAACCATAAACAAGTTCAAAAGGTGAAAACAAAGTAGTAGAATGTTGTGCATGATTATAAGCAAACTCTACATGGGGTAAACAATCTTCCCATGACTTAAGGTTCTTTTTAATCACCGTTCGCAAAAGAGTTCCTAAGGTCCTATTGACCACCTCAGTTTGACCATCGGTTTGCGGGTGACAAGTCATAGAGAAACAAAGCTTAGTTCCTAATTTAGCCCAAAGGGTCTTCCAAAAATAACTAAGAAACTTTGTATCTCTATCCGACACTATGGTTCTAGGCATTCCATGCAAACGAACAACTTCCCTAAAGAATAAATCAGCTATGTTCGATGCATCATCGGTCTTATGACAAGGAATAAAATGTGCCATCTTAGAGAACCTATCGACCACAACAAAGATCGAATCACTACCTTTCCTAGTCATAGGCAATCCTAAAACAAAGTCCATGGATATATCAGTCCAAGGTGCACTAGGAATGGGTAATGGAGAATACAGACCTTGATTTTGACGTTTGGACTTGGCATACTTACAAGTCGTGCATCGGTTGCAAATTCGTTCCACATTACGTTTCATATGCGGCCAAAAGAAGTGATCTTGCACGATGTGAAGTGTCTTGGCAATGCCAAAATGTCCCATAAGTCCACCGCCATGTACTTCCCTAATAAGAAGATCTCGTAAAGAGGAATTATGAATACAAAGACGGTTCTCGTAAAACAAGAAACCGTCGCTTCTAAAATACTTTCCAAAAGCGAATTTAGCACAAGATAGAAAAACTTCCTGGAAATCTGAATCGGATGCGTAGGCGTCCTTGATCATTTCAAACCCAAGTATTTTGGCATCAAGAGTCGAGATTAAAGTGTACGTCCGAGACAACGCATCGGCTACGACGTTTTTCTTACCTTGCTTGTACTGAATTACGTACGGAAATATCTCGATAAATTCAACCCAACGTGCGTGCCTCTTGTTCAACTTTTGCTGGCTCTTCAAGTTCTTGAGGGATTGATGATCCGTATGAATAATGAACTCCTTCGGCCATAGGTAATGCTGCCATGTTTGGAGAGCTCGGACCAAGGCATATGAAGGGATAGAAATGGATTCACCGATTTTCTAAGGGTATGTGACTCTGATACCACTTTATATGAATCGACTAAGGACCAGCATACTCTAGATTCGGTGAAGAATGACTCGATGGATAGATCCTTGAATTCGAAGAGGTTCACGACGAGAGATGCTAAGGCGTGAGTGAATCACTCGAAAATCCTTAGGCCCAAACGACAATGAATCACGATGAACAAGGGGATGGCTTCGATGCTGGGAGAATCCGAGAAGAAGGATGACAAGGCGTGGGAGATGAATCCCGAAAATTCCTTGTGCCCCTAATCCGAGAAGGACTCACACGAACAACGGATCGATCGCTACGTCGAAGTGTCGCGGAACACACTCGATAAACCGTAAAATAATTTCGATGAATAACCTTCAAGGAAATCGAAGAACAAGAGTAAGAACTCTGAAAATTATTTGATAAAAGATGATTGATTGTTTTCGACAATGAGGGAGAAGAAGAAGATAAAGGAAAGCAAAAAGAAAGTCAAAGGTCTTCTCGAAAATGAGAGAGAAGACTATCTCAAAAATTACATAAAATTAAAACAAGTTGGAAGGTCTTTTGGAATTTCCCATCGGTTGAATTCCCTCGGAAGTCCCTCGGAAGTCCTTCGGACAGTTTCCTCGGAAAGTTCCCCCGCGGAATTCTCAAGAAGTCGGACCGTTAGACGGTGTAAGCCTGTTGCCTCGTTAAAAGCTCTATACGGAAAACCCATTGGGACAAAACCGTATACAGGAAAAAGAGTACAACACGACTTACACAAACGGCCAAACCTCAAGAAGAATTCGAAGATAATGAGGTGAGTGATATATCATGGTTTTTACCCTATTTAAGCCATGATATAAGTCCTTTTTATAGAGTCTTTATAGTATTTTGGAGTCTTTTTAGAGTCTTTTACAGGTCATAGCACGTTTGGAGGATTATTGGAAGTATTGGAGCTTTCTGGAGCAGTTTGTAGCAGAGCTAAAGATCGTGTCGCTGAGAACCTGAATTCACGTCGAGCATCGATCGATACCCCTTGGTATCGATCGACACTCAGCGCAGCAAGACACAACCCGCGAGTTTTCCAAGACTTGAGGAATTGCAAAAGTGCCCAGAAGTCTTTAATAATTACAAGAAGACCCCAGATCGTGTTTTAGGTTATAAATAGGAGTTTTCAGCCACCTGTTTAGAAAATGCCTTTTTATGCTTTTATTTTCTGTGTTTGATTTTACTTTGGTTTTAGAGAGACAAGTCTGAATCTCCCTTCGTCCGAGATCAGATCTCTAAACCTTCTTCCTATTCTATTGATGATTTATTCAAACATGTCTTTTGATTCAATTGCCATGTCTGAGTAGATCCACTTTAGGTTTAGGGTTTTCTCATAAAGGATTTCTTTGAATGCTAGGTTAATTATCTGTTTAGGATTTACCATCTGAATTAGTTCTTTACCTTAGGTTGTGTTCATAGCTAATTCTAGGTTGACGAATCTGGAACTTAGATCTTAGGATAATTGATTAGGCACGAGAGTGCGATTAATTACCTGATAGAACCTAGGTGAGCAAATTGATTATTCGCAAAGAGATTTGGTTTAATTGATTTGTGAACATATCAAACCTGATAGTAAAGCTGGTTTAGAATTTAGGATTCGCAAAGAGATTTGGAATTCCTAGGATTTAGATTTAGATAGTTTTCGCAACGAGAGTTGGTTAGCTATATTTTAGTGATTTGAGTTCAAGAACTGCGCTAAATCTGAATCCTGTTAGTTAGTTTATCTGCATTCATTGATTTCCTGAGAAAAACCCTGAGCCTATATTTCTCAATTGATTTACAACTCCTTTAATTTCTGCACTGCTTTTAATTACAACTGTTTGGCTTAGCGTAATTCGACACTATAGAATCTATTGTGCGTTTCTGTGAGTCTTCTGTGGTTCGACCCCTAGCTATACTATTACAACTGCTTTAGTACTTTAGGGTATTAAATTGAGCATATCAATTTTGGCGCCGTTGCCGGGGACTCAAATTCGCCATTAGATTTTAGTTTAGAATTTCGACTAAGTTCGTCGGTATCGATCGATACTCTGTAGTATCGGTCGATACCCGTCGTCTTCTTTTGTTGGTATCGGTCGACACCACTTGGTATCGATCGATACTCAACGTATTTTTCTGGTTACTTACGTGCTTTGCCTAGTGTTTTGTTTGCAGGTGTATGCCTGTTCGTGAAACCAGAAGCAACAAGAGCACACAACTAGTTGAACTGTCACTGGAACAGCTAGCGTTTGTGGAACGCACAAACAGAAAGACCAAGCAAACATCAGGGATGAACAACCCAGTGGTTTTAAGAGCTGATGAAGCTGGAATTCTGAGAGACCAAGAGGGTCACGTGTGTAATGAGAGAGGGCAGCGACTTGATGAAGCTGGTAACATCGTTGTCCCTGCTGCGGTTGTTGAGATTGTCGCGCCAGCTGGGCGCGCCAACGCAAGGAATGCTGTGGTTAATCGTGGAAAGACGATTGGTGAATGCAACAGGCCTGACCAGTTTTTCGCCAATCGTTCAGCAATTCGTCCTCCTGCGTTTGAGAGGAATGACTTTGAGCTGAAGCCTGCTTACTTCACTCTAGTGGGACAGCATCTCTTTCATGGTCTTCCTCATGAACATCCAATGGACCATGTAGAGAAATTCGAGGACTTGGTCACTAGCATCAAGAGCAATGGAGTGTCCTACGACTACCTCTTCTGCAAGCTCTTCCCCTACTCTCTAGGTGGAGAAGCTACTTACTGGCTGAGGCAGCTATCTCCTGGATCGCTAACTAATTGGGAGGACACCAAGAGAGCCTTCCTGATTAACTTCTACGATGATGGAAGATCTGAAGATCTGAGAAATAAAATCTCCCAATTTTCTCAAGGACCTACTGAGGCGTTCAAGGCTGCTTGGACAAGATTCAGATCGTATCAGAGAGATTGTCCACATCATGGATACTCTGATGTGCAGCTGCTGGGTATCTTCTTCAGAGGAGTAGATTGGAGATATCAGATGGGTCTGGACTCTTCGAGCAATGGTAATTTCAACACCAGATATCCTGAGGATGCTATTGTGTTGATTGAGAACTTTGCCTCTAGCAGTAGCACCAAGAGCGCAGATTTCGAGCGCAAGAGGCTGGCTGGTAATCAGGATGGGTCGCAGATCGCTGAAGTGAAGGCTCAGCTGGATTCTATGCACAGTCTTCTGCTGGGAAAGACAACAAAGGCCGTCCACTTCGCTGCTGAGAATGAAGTGGAAGATGTTAACTACATTGGTGGTTCTGGTTTTCAGGGTCAGCGATTCGGATACAACTCCAATCGAAACTTCACCAACAATGCTCAGCAAGGAGGGTACCAATCCCCACCACCCAAATCTCCTGAGAGTAAGATTGAGGCTATGCTTGAACACCTGGTTCAAGGGCAGGAGAAGATGACAGCCACCTTCAATGGTAAGATGGACACCATGTACACCGATTTGAGTGGAAGGATCGAGGCACTAAATACGAGCCACAGGATGCTGGAGACGCAAGTAGCTCAGACTGCAGCAAATTCCAAGGGAAAGGCGGTTCAATCACACAATGCACACGTCAATGCCATCAGCTTACGTGCAGAAAATCTCGAAGCCATTCCTGAAATCGCACAAGCATCGATCGATACTTCCCAGTATCGATCGATACCATCCCAGACGCCTGCTAGAATGGATTCGAAAACCCGTGTATCGATCGATACCCCATTGGTATCGGTCGATACCGGGGCGATTTCTGAGGAAACAGTTGAAACTTCGACTGTGGTGCCTAAGGTCGTTGTAGAACGAGTGTATGTAACCAGGATGCCTTATCCTATGGTTCCTAAGCTGACAAGGGAGGAATGGGAGATTGCTAGACTACAGTATATGCTGGATAACCCGAACGTGGAGCTTCTTTCTGATGAAGATGTACTTGTCAGAAACGATTCAAATCGCATGGCGTCGATCGATACCCTACCTGGTATCGATCGACACCCCTCTCAGAACGGACCAGAAGTTATGAAAACACCTGAGGTGATCGGAGAAAGAGTTCGCAATTCACTACAACCGCGGAAATTGACACAGAGGGAAGACCCAGGGAAATTCGCTGTTCCATGCTCCATCTCAGGAGTTAATTTCAAAGAGTCTCTTGTCGACTCAGGGGCTAGTGTCAATGTCATCTCAAGGGCAATTGCAGAGCGGTTAGGAGCTGATATTCGATCACCAGAGGCATCTATCACATTCGCGAACAACTCCACCTCGCTTCCACACGGTACTATCCATGGTTTGCTGGTCAAAGTAGGAGACTGTCTGGTGCCTACTGATTTTCAGGTTGTGGAGATGGGTGCGATATCTCGTATGCCTATACTCCTGGGACGACCGTTCATGGCTACTGCAGGCGCGATCATAGACACACCTAATAAGAGACTATCTTTCTCTTACATTGACAGTGATGTCTACTATGATGTCATTCCACCTAGGAGTATTCCCACACGTGCCTCTAGCATCAAGGTTATCACAGGAGAGTCGCTAGCAATTGATCTTCTGGAAGAGCCTCCTGATGAGCCTACTGTCACAGACGTTCCAGCTGAACCGCCCAACATCCCCAAGAAGAAGACTAAGGCAACAAAGAAGAAGAAGGCCAAGAACAAAAAGGTCGAAAATCCCCATGTCACTCTGATTCCTCAGAAGTGTGATGGGAATTCGATTGATTACAAGGTCAAATGCAAGGGAGCCTTGAAGCCATTCTCCAAGGCCAGAGTCCTTCTTACTTCTGAGCTGAAAGAGAAAGGGCAGGAATTTGTGGACAGCATGCTAAGCAGAACTCTGAAGCTAGTAATGTCAAGTGATGGAGCCTGTTTTGGTGCAAGCTCTCACTCTTATCCAGCCTGAAGGGCGTTACAGTCAAGCTATTGACGTTAAACGAGCGCTTGGTGGGAGGCAACCCACTGGTGAGTCTGTTTTTGATTCGTTTTTATTTTTATTTTCGTTTGTTTTGAGTCTGTGTCAGGATGAACAAGGAGCAACTCGAAATCGCCTAAGCATCGATCGATACCCCTATGGTATCGATCGACACCAATCGCGGATGAAAATTCACAAAGTCGATCTAAGCATGGTATCGATCGATACCATGCCGTGTGTCGATCGACACCGACTGTTCCAGAATGGTAATTTCTTGTTTCTCTTCGTTCTATCCTTTTTCTTTGTTTCTTTCACTGACTCTAGGCTAGATAACACTGAGGACAGTGTTGTTCAAGTCTGGGGGAGGTGTCTGCTGACATTGTTTTCGTTTTTCTTAGAGTCAGTCGTTTTATAGAGTCAAAATTTGTTGGAGATTATGATCCTGTGCTTGAACCTATTGATTTGATTTTGTTTTTGAGTGCACAGTGTTACAGGATCAGTTCTAGATCGACTAATGAAAAATCCAAAGGCTGACCAGTTGACTAGAAAACATCCATGTCTCCAGCAGAGTTCTTCTGAAGCCTGAGCCAAATTTTTGCACTTCATCAATGTGGTTAGTGTTCATAGAGCTTGATTCATCATTCATATCTGATAAAGGAACCCGTGTGTTTAGAATTATGGTATCTCTCTCCCCTGAAATAAGTTGATAGATTAAGAGCATAAAAGATTGAAATGATTTTCTTCTGAGTAGAGGGTTAGGAAAATTTCCAGCGATCCCATTATTCTACTTAAGAGGGGATGATCACACAAAGGATTGGAAGCGAGGCTAGGATTTTCCTATGATGCCATTATTCGCCTACATCCTTTGATACATAGAGAGGGAAGAACCGGGGATTTGGTGGCAAACACCATCAATACTCGCGTCTCCTACCTTGATATGTATATGCTAAGCTGAAAAAAAAAAAAAAAAAATAAGGATATAATAAGAAATAAGTCTGGGGGAGAGAAATTGATACAAAAGAAGTGTGAAAAGGGTGGTTCCTTTGTCAAGATATTGTCTGGTAAAGAGTCTAGAAGGTTCTTAAAAATTAGCTGCAGAGATGAAACTGGCGATGAGGGCTTTACTTGAACAATGCTGTGGGATTTTGTGTGGAGTCTGGAAAAGCTGCAAATGTCTACGGAGAAGTACATGGTGGTTAGATCGAAAGCTGATCAGGTGACATTTGGGTACTTGGGAAAAGGGTCTTTTCGATGGTTCAGGAATAGGTGAGTCTCTACGTTTTCAAACCTCTTTTTCTGGTTTAGTCTTCTATTTGCTTGAGGGCAAGCAAAAGGCTAAGTCTGGGGGAGTTGATATATCATGGTTTTTACCCTATTTAAGCCATGATATAAGTCCTTTTTATAGAGTCTTTATAGTATTTTGGAGTCTTTTTAGAGTCTTTTACAGGTCATAGCACGTTTGGAGGATTATTGGAAGTATTGGAGCTTTCTGGAGCAGTTTGTAGCAGAGCTAAAGATCGTGTCGCTGAGAACCTGAATTCACGTCGAGCATCGATCGATACCCCTTGGTATCGATCGACACTCAGCGCAGCAAGACACAACCCGCGAGTTTTCCAAGACTTGAGGAATTGCAAAAGTGCCCAGAAGTCTTTAATAATTACAAGAAGACCCCAGATCGTGTTTTAGGTTATAAATAGGAGTTTTCAGCCACCTGTTTAGAAAATGCCTTTTTATGCTTTTATTTTCTGTGTTTGATTTTACTTTGGTTTTAGAGAGACAAGTCTGAATCTCCCTTCGTCCGAGATCAGATCTCTAAACCTTCTTCCTATTCTATTGATGATTTATTCAAACATGTCTTTTGATTCAATTGCCATGTCTGAGTAGATCCACTTTAGGTTTAGGGTTTTCTCATAAAGGATTTCTTTGAATGCTAGGTTAATTATCTGTTTAGGATTTACCATCTGAATTAGTTCTTTACCTTAGGTTGTGTTCATAGCTAATTCTAGGTTGACGAATCTGGAACTTAGATCTTAGGATAATTGATTAGGCACGAGAGTGCGATTAATTACCTGATAGAACCTAGGTGAGCAAATTGATTATTCGCAAAGAGATTTGGTTTAATTGATTTGTGAACATATCAAACCTGATAGTAAAGCTGGTTTAGAATTTAGGATTCGCAAAGAGATTTGGAATTCCTAGGATTTAGATTTAGATAGTTTTCGCAACGAGAGTTGGTTAGCTATATTTTAGTGATTTGAGTTCAAGAACTGCGCTAAATCTGAATCCTGTTAGTTAGTTTATCTGCATTCATTGATTTCCTGAGAAAAACCCTGAGCCTATATTTCTCAATTGATTTACAACTCCTTTAATTTCTGCACTGCTTTTAATTACAACTGTTTGGCTTAGCGTAATTCGACACTATAGAATCTATTGTGCGTTTCTGTGAGTCTTCTGTGGTTCGACCCCTAGCTATACTATTACAACTGCTTTAGTACTTTAGGGTATTAAATTGAGCATATCAGTGAGGACGGGTTACGTAAGTTGATCCTCCTCGATCCTTGAATCCGTAAGTAAGCTCCGCACCGCTCCCGCTAGCTTCCGTGCCTTAGACCGTGTCATAGGTCCTGTCGGGATGACCATTGCGTCTTCTTGAACCTCATCCGAAGCCGTCACGTCCATGATCATATCTAAAAGACTCCAAAATACTAGAAAGACTCTATAAAAAGGACTTATATCATGGCTAAAAAGGGGTAAAACCCTTGATATATCAACTACCCCAGACTTAGCCTTTTCTTGCCCTCAAGCAAATAGAAAGCTAAAAAAAAGAAAGAGGTTTGAAAACACGGAGACTCACCTGTTCCTGAATCATCGCAATGACCTTTTTCCTAAGCTTTCCAGATATCACCTAACCATCTCCAGATCTAACCACCATCTACTTCTCCGTAGACATTCGCAGCTTCCCAGATTCCACACATTATCTCACAGCATTGTCCAATAAAGCCCTCATCGCCAGTTTCATCGCTGCAGCCAATGTTCAAGAACCTTCTAGATTCTTTCCCATACAATATCATGACAAAAGAACCACCCAATTTTCACACTTTTGGTATTGTTTTTTTCTCCCCAGACTTATTTCACATCACGTTTTCTTGCATATACATATTAAGGTTTGAGATGCGAGTATTGATGGTGTTTGCCACAAAATCCCCGGTTCTCCCCTCCCTACGTATCAAAGGTGTAGGAAAATAATGGTATCACAGGAAATTTTTCTAACCTCGCTTTCAATCTTTGTGTGATCATTTCTTCCAAGTAAAATAATGGGATCGTTGGAAATTTTCCTAACCCTCTACTCAGAAGAAAATCATTTCATCTTTGTATGCTTTTACTTATAACAAGGGAGAGGAATACCATTACTTTCTACACATGGGTTCCTTTGTCAGATATGAACGAGAAATCAAGCTCTATGGACATCAATCACATCGATGAAGTGCAAAGAGTTAGCTCATGCTTTAGAAGAACTCTGCTGGAGACATGGGTGTTTTCTAGTCAACTAGTCAGTCTTTGGATTTTTCATTTGTCGATCTAGAACTGATCCTGTAACACTGGTCACTCAAAAGCAAAATCAGAACAATAGATTCAAGAACATGATAATAATCTCCAACAGGTTTTGACTCGATAAAATAAATTTTTTTTTTTAACTCTAAGAAAAACAAAAACAATGTCAGCAACTACCTCCCCCATACTTAAACAACACTGTCCCCATTGTTATCAAGTATAGAGTCGGTAAAAGAAACCAAAACAACTCAGTGGAGACGTGAAAATCAGAGAAGTTACATGTGCGTTGGGTATCGATTGATACCATTACTGGTATCGATCGATACAAGGACCATTGGTCGATGCAACGTCTGGGTACCCTGGTGTCAATCGATACCAGTGGTGTCGGTCGACACATGCCTTTTTCATATGATTCACACGAAAACACAAAAACGAAAAATACAAAAATAAAAGACTTATGTACATACTCACCAGTGGGTTGCCTACTACCAAGCGCTTGTTTTACGTCACGAGCTTGACTTTACGGATGATCAGTCAGGATAAGAATGAGAATTTGCTCCAAAACAAGCTCCACAACTTGACATCTCCATCTCCAGCTTCAGAATTCTGCTCAACATACCCTTCACAACATCCTTCCCTTTCTCTTTCAGCTCTGAAGTGAGAATAGCGTTAACCTTAGAGAATGGTTTCGAAGTTCCCTTGCACTTCACCTTATATTCAATCGAATCTCCATCACACTTCTGAGGGATTAAGGTCACATTGGTAGCACTCTCGACTCTTTTGTCCTTCACCTTCTTCTTTGACTTAGCCGTTTTGATGTCTTTCTTGGTGATGATAGAAGGACCATCTAAAATGTCTATGACAGTTGGCTCCTCATAAGGCTCGTCCAAAAGATTAACCATCAACGTCTCTCCTGTGACAACAGTGATGCAAGAGATATGTTTGGGAGCTTTTCTAGAAGGAATGACTTTGTAGAAGACCTCCTTGTCAATGTATGAGAACGAGATTCTCTTACTGGGCGTATCTATAATTGCACCAACAGTAGCCATGAACGGTCTTCCAAGAATCAAAGGCGTACTAGATCTTGCACTCATCTCCACAACCTAAAAATCAGTAGGAACCAGACAATCTCCTACTTTAACCAGCAAATTAGGGATTGTACCATATGGAACTGAAGTGGAAGAGTTAGCGAATACAAGAGACATCTGAGCAGATCTAATATCACCAATTTTCAGCCTCTATGCAATTTCCTTTGACATGACATTGACGCTAGACCATGTATCAACGAGAGAATCTTTGAATTCAACTCCAGAGATAGAGCATGGAACTGAAAATTTTCCTGGGTCTTCCTTCATAGTCAACTGCTTCATTGGTGGTGGTGTGCTTCTTGCTTTGATGAAGAGTGTCTCGATCTCTTCTAGAGTTTCTTTGCAATCTCGAAAGTTACCAAGCAAAGGGCGGTTTTCCGAAGTTTCTTCAAAAGATATCGTATGGGGAATCCTCCTTAACATCTTCTCAAAATCGAGCAACTTCTCGGCAGTAATGGGATTTCTGAGATGTCTAGGCGGTCAAGGATATGGCACCTTAGGCTTGTAAACCCTCTCCTCAACAATCTTTAGTGTTTTCTCAATTTCTAGTTCAGCTTGCGAGGGGTGTCGACCGATACCAGATTGGTGTCGATCGACACAAGGCTCATGTGTCGTTTCTTCAGGTTGGTGTCGATCAATACCAGTGGTGTTGGTCGACACAGACGTATCAGGCTCAAAATCGCCTTCAAACTCTTCTAACTCCACGAATTTTTCTGCATCCAAACCCTTTTCTACCACTGCAGTGGCCTCTTTAGCACTCCTTAAGGTGATTGCATTGACGTATTCATTATGTGAATGAACCATCTTTCCCTTGACAGCTGCTGCAGTTTGAGCTACTTGAGTTTCCATCATCTTCTGATGAGTACCGAGAGCCTCAATTTTTCCATTCAGATAAGTATACATGACATCCATCTTCCCATTAAAATCCACTGTTATCTTCTGCTGTCCCTCAAGAATCTGTTCCAGCATAGATTCAACTTTGCTTTCAGGAGTTTTGGGCGGTGGAGATTGGTAGGACGAATTCCCATAGGTTCTAAAACCAGCTGGGTTGACTTCAGATTTGTACCCTCCTTGCTGAGCAATGTTGGTGAAGTTTCGGTTGTTGTTTTGCTGGTATTGATTTCTCTGACCTTGAAAACCAGAACCACCAATGTAGTTAACACCTTCCACTTCATCCTCATTGAAGTTCTCAACCTTATCAGCAAAATGAACAGCCTTCAACGTCTTTCCCATCAACAGATTGTGCACTGAATCCAACTTAGCTTGAACCTCAGCAATCTGCGATCCATCCATGCTCCCAGTCTGCTTCCTTCGCTCAAAGTCTGCATTCTTGGTACTATTGCTAGATGCCAAGTTCTCAATAAGCACATAAGCATCGTCAAGATACCTGGTGTTGAAGTTGCCATTACTCACAGCATCCAAAGACATCTGGTACCTCAAATCAATCCCTCTGAAAAAGATACCCAACAGCCGAACCTTAGTGAACCCGTGATGTGGGCAATCCCTATGATATGACCTGAATCTGATCCAAGCAGCCTTGAATGCCTCAGTTGATCCTTGAGCAAATTGGGAGATCTTATTCATAAGCTGCTCATATCTCGCATCATCATAGAAATTATTCAGGAAGGCATTCTTAGTCTCCTCCCAAGTAGTCAGTGATCCAGGGGGCAACTTCTTAAGCCAATAAGGTGCATCTCCACCAAGAGAGTATGGGAAAAGCTTACAGAAGAGGAAATCATTGGACACTCCATTGTATTTGATGCTAGTAGCCAAATCTTCAAACCTCTCAATGTGATCCATGGGATGTTCATGAGAAAGACCATGAAAAGGGTGCTGACCCACAAGATTGAAGTATGCAGGTTTCAGCTCAAAGTCATTCATCTGAAAAGCAGGAGGGCGAATCGCTGATCGATTGGCATAGAACTGATCAGGCCTGTTGTACTCACCGATTGTTCTACCACGATTAACCACATCATTCCCAACGCTCACAACAACTGCAGGGACAATGATGTTTCCAGCTTCATCAAGTCGCTGCCCTCTCTCATTGCACAATTGACCCTCTTGGTCTCTCAAAGCTCCAGTATCATCACGAATCAATACCACTGGATTGTTCATCTCTGCTAGTTTCTTTGCTTTCCTGTTTGCACGTTCCAAATTTCCTAGCTCCTTGTTGGAAAGATTAACTAGCTGAGTGCTCTTGTTCCACCTGGTTTCGCGAGTGGGCATACACCTGAAACACACTAGACAAGGCACGTAAGTAAAAAAAAATACGATGAGTATCGACCAACACTGGGTGGTGTCAATCGATACCAACAAACTTAGTCGACGAGTATCGACCGACACTGGGTGGTGTCGATCTATACACATGCTTAGTCGAAATTCTAGACTAAAATCTAATGGCGATTTTTAGAATCCCCAGCAACGGCGCCAAAATTTGATAAGCTCAAATATAATACCCTAAAAGTACCAAGCTGTAGTTGCAATATATTTAGGGGCCGAACCACAAAGACTCAAGAAAATCACACAATAGACCAAATAGTTTCAAATCAAGCTAAGCAATTCAGTTGAAACAAAAGCAAGAAACAATAGAAAAGGATGTAAAATCGATGGAGAGAATATAGGCCCAGAGTATTTCTCAGGAGATCAATGAATGCAGGTAACCAATCAGTCAGGATTCAGATTTAGCGCGGTTCTTGAAGTCAAATCACTAAGGTATAATTAACCAACTGTCGTTGCGAGAATTATCTAAATCTAAGCTTCAAAATCCGAAATCTCTTTGCAAATTCCTAAGAATAAATCAGCCTTAATATTGAGTTTGATATGTTCCCAAATCAACTAAGCCAAATCTCTTTGCGAATAATTAATTTGCTCACCCTAGGTTCTGTCATATTTTTCAAGTGCACTGTCGTGCCTAATTGATTAATCTAAGATGTAAGTTCTAGGTGATCAGGCCAGAATTAGATTTGAGAACAACCTATGGTGAAGAACTAATTCAGATGGTGAATCCTAACTAATCAATTACCAGCAAACAGAGAAATCCCTACGAGAAAACCCTAAACCTAAGATGGATCTACTCAGACATGGAGAATGAAACAATCAACATAACTGAATATATCATTAAATTGAACAATAAGAAAAGAGTAACAAGAGAGTTCGAAATCTTCTCTCAGACGAACAGAGTTCTGACTTGTCTCCCTCACAAAGCTCTCTCTCAAAACCAAAGTAAAATAAAGCGTAGCCAACAAAAGTGGCTGAAAAACCTAATAAATAACCTAAAACACTTTCTGGGGCTTCTTGTAAATAATAAAGTCTTCTGGGCAGATTACAAATTCTTCAATCTTCTAATTATCGCGACTCGTGTCTCTCTGTGATTGGTATCGATCGATACCAGTTGTATCGGTCGATACGTGGGCATCAAATCGGCTGTCTCAGCTACACGATCTTGGCTTTGCTCCAAAAAGCTCCAGAATGCTTCAATATCTCCAATTATGCTCCAAACGTACCTAAAACCTGAAAAGACTCTAAAAGACTCCAAAATACTAGAAAGACTCTATAAAAAAGACTTTATCATGGCTAAAAAGGGGTAAAAACCATGATATATCATTAATGTAGGAAATTACCTGGTTCATACTGATTTTCAGGTTGTGGAGATAAATGAAGGTTCTGATATGCCTTTGATTATGGGAAGATCATTCATGGCTACAGTGGGAATAGTTGTAGACATTCTCAATAAGAGAATCTCACTCTCTATCATTGACAAAAATATTTTCTACAAAGCCATCCCCACTAGAAGAGCTCCCAAACTCGTCTCTTGCATCATTATTATCACATGAGAGACGCTGTTGGTTGATCATCTGAAAGAGCCTTATGGTGAGGACGAAGTCAAAGTAGTCTTAGATGATCTTCCTATCACCAACAAGACCGGCATCATAAAGACTAAGGCAAAAGGGAAGGTAAAAAGAAAAAGAGTCAAGGGAGATGCTATTATAACTTTGATCCCTCAGAAGTGTGATGGAGATTCGATTGAGTATAAGGTGAAGTGCAAAGAAACTTCGTAGCCATTCTCTAAGGCTATAGTCATTCTCACTTCAGAGCTAAGGGAGAAAGGAAAATAAGTTGTGAAGGGTATGTTGAGCAGAGTTCTAAGGCTGGAGCTGTCTAATTGTGGAACTTGTTTTGGGTCAAGTCCTCATGCTCATCCTGACTAATACCTGAGCCAAAGTCAATGTAGTGACTTTAAACAATCGCTTGGTGGGAGGCAACCCACCGGTAAGTGTATATATTTCTCTTTTCAATTTATTTTGTTTCCCTAACATTTTCTAATTTTTAGTTTTGAGTATAAGTGTTTCATGGTCTAAGAAAAAAAATTACAAATCGGTCTACTCTGGATCGACCGATCCTTCTTCTTGGATCGACTGATCTGAGCCCATGTAAATCAACTTTGACTTTTTCTCGGTTCCTCTCTATTTTTCATTCTTTGAGTATGTTTATACATTCTCTCTGGTTTATTCTCATACCGAGACGATTGTGAAGTAAGTATGGGGGAGGGTACTTGTCGTTAATAACGATGGTTTCTTCCTTTTGTTTTCTTTTGAGTCATTTTGATGGTTTCTTTTTGAGTCGTTTTACTGAGTCAAAATTTGTTTGAGATTATGATCCTTCTCTCAGATTTATTGTTCTGACTTTTCATCTGAGTGACCATTATTGCAGAATTAGTTTCAGATCATACTAATGAAAAATCCAAAGATTGACCAGTTAATCAGAGACACACATGTCTCTAGAATAATTCAGATAGCATGAGCTAGTTTCTTAGCTCTTCCTTTTACCTCATCATTGTGATTGGTTCTCTCAGAGTTTGACTCCTCATTCTTATCTGACAAATATAACCTGTGTGGAAGTATGATTTTCCCCTCCTTATTCTAGAAATAAATTCTTCAATGCAGAAAGGATAAATGGCACGGAAGTGAACCGAGGATTCAGTGGAAAAAACCATCAATACTCGAGTATCATGAAAGTATGCCAAAAGGAGTGAACCGGGGATTAGGTGACAAAACAATATGTATTCGAGTCTCATGAACCTTGATCTTATAAAAAAAAAGAAGAATAAAATGAATAAGTCTAGAGGAGAGGGAAAATACCATAAGGTGTGAAGGTTGACTTGTCACGATATCGAAATGGAAAGAGTTTAGAAGGCTCTTGGCACTATGACCTTTTGATGAGACCCAACAATGATGGATTTTGGACTATTATGTGAGACTGTGGGCTGAATTTGGGAAAGCTGCGATGCCTACGGAGAAGTACATGGTCGTTCGATTTGGAGTTGGTTTGGCAATATGTGGATTACTAAGTTGGAGGATCAACGCAGTGATCTAAAGAGAAGGTGATTCTCCGCGTTTTCAAACCTCTTTACTATTTCTTGGTTTTCTGTTTGCTTGAGGGCAAGCAAAAGACTAAGTCTGGGTGAGTTGATAAATTATGTTTTTACCGGTTTCTAACATTTGTTTTGTGTCTTTAATTGAGTCAAAGTGTCTTTTTAGAGTCTTTTCGTCCTTTATCGAGTCTTTTTAGGCTGTATGTCACTTTGGGAGAGAAAGAGCCGTTTTAGGTACAAATGAGCATATGGAGATGCATAATCATGCAGAGACGTCAGAAGTTTGGCATTCGTTGAAGAACTTCCAACCAATGGATCGAGCTCAAATTTGGATAAAAAATAGATCAATGGATTATCTTTCATTTGGAAGTTGTTGGGGGCCATTCCAACAGTGCGATCAAAACCCTGGAATTTTATGGATTGGGTAATATTGGACCTGCACACTTCGGGAGTCCTTTCGATCCCATCTCCGGTTATCTCCGGTTATCAAAAGTACGACGAATTTACGTAGATTTGGCATTTACGACGTAAATTCATCGTAATGTCGTCTTGGGTTAAGGAGCAGGCCGTTGTATTCCCACTTCTGTTGATCTGGCCAACAAAGAACTCTGGGGGTCTAGTTTTCTACATTCATAAAGACCAACCACCATAAGTGAAAGATACATAGAATTGGACATCCTTATATTACGATTTACATAGATGTCAAATTCTATGAATCATTCACCTATGGTAGTTATGAAGACTGTCTTTACATGAAAACAAGATCCTACATGATTCTTTGTTGGCAAGATCATCAAGAAGTGGGAACACAATGATCAGCATAAGAACCCAAGGAAACTTATGTATGTATATATTTAGTGTGTATTATTTTTTTTTGAGTTACCATTGAAGGTATGGAAGGTATTTATAGAAATTTTCTAGAAATTACCAACGGATTTGCAACGAAAATTTACAACGGTTTTACATCGAATAGCATTACAACGATTTTACATCGAATATTCGACGACATTACGTCAAAAATATTTGATGTAAATAATTAGGTGAACTATAAGGAACCGTGTTTTACCAAACTCTCATAATCGACGTGAAATTGTCGTGATGCCGATGTCACTATTTACGTCGTAACATCGTCGTAAAACAACTACGAATTTACGACGATTTGTCAATTACGACGAATTTACGACGGATATTACCAAACTCTCAGAGTCGACGTGAAATCGTCGTGATACCGATATCACTATTTACGTCGTAACATCGTCGTAAAATTACGACGAATTTACGACGATTTGTCAATTACGACGAATTTACGACGGATATTACGAAGAATATGTAGGGTTTAGGGTTTAGGGTTTTAAGGTTGAGTATAGGTTGTAAATGATTGGTATATCATCAATTCTATTGTTTTACATAAGTTCTCGATTCGTTGTTTGACAGAATACAGAAATTATTAACAATTTATACTTCATGCATGTTACGAAGAAAATTATACAACGAATGTTATAGAGAAGTAAGACAATATAAGGAAATTTGATATTTGTCAGATTCAATCGTCATTATTGATTGTATTGTGTGCATTGAAAAGTTTATGATGTACAAATATATTTCGTTAATAAAAGACGGTTATTTGTTTTAGGGTTTAGGGTTTAGGGTTTACATTTCTAATATTACGACGGATTCGTCGTAATGGCGTTGGTATATTACGACGAGTTTACGATGGATCCGTCGTAACCGGGAATTACTTTTGCTGCGTGGAATGAAAAATTTCCCGCGTTGGTAAATTATTCTGATTGGTTTCATGGGTTACGACGATTTTACGACGGATCTGTCGTAAAATCGTCGTAAAGTACCATCGAAATTACGACGGCCACAAAATCTATATATACGCGAGCCCAGATCCCTCACAACTCACAATCAATTTCTCTCTCTAAAATCAATCGGAACTTTCTCTCTCTAAAAGGTAAATTTTTGTTTTTTTTTTGTTTTTTTTTTGTTTTATAAATATTTTAGATAAGTATTTATGATTGTTAATATTAGATAGGAATGGAATTATTAGATATGATTTGAATTAGATAGGATTTGAATTAGATAGGATTGGAATTATATTGAATTATATTTTTGATATTCGTTTATTTTTTTTAGATATGGGGCGACGTAGGACTCACTATTCCGCATTTATGGGTGGCGCTTCGGGACTGAGTGTTAATTCGGATGCCCCATCATCGTCTGCCACACCGTCTGTGGTTCCGGTCTCTGGTCCCGCCCCACAGGCGCCTCCGCCAGCTGCACCTGCACCTGCACCTCGACCCGCTTTGCTATACGCGGGATTGACGGTCGAGGACATTTTGCATTCGCCAGGTTACCCCGGTTAATCGTTTACCCCGGTTAGATCCGCTCCGGCCGCCAAATACTTTTTGGTATGTAAGCTAATTTTTTTTTCATTAATATTTTGTTTTTACTTATAATTACATTATTATATTTCAGGTTTAAGGGGGACAACAAAGTCGGGCGGAGTGTGTCTAACACCATCAAAGCCTACTTCGAGGAGCCTCACCGCAATTGGTCTGCCGTTCCGGGCGACGTCGTTGATATGTGGTTCAAATGTTTCGCGGTAATAGTCGTTTTACTTTTTTTTATTTAATTATTTAATTTTATTTAATCGTTTCTAATTATTTTCTTGTTTTTATAGCAAAAATGGCACTGAGATTTTGCGATCAACGAGACGGTGAAGACGGAGTTTAAGGCGAAGGGAAAATTGCGGCTCAACAATACCGTCTCCGATTGGAAGCAGAAGTGGGAGGTTGAGGGCGATGCGGCGAAGCCCTCATACATGTCTTCTGAAGTCTGGAACGGCTTGAAGACATAATGCATGGATCCGCATTCGCAGCAAGTGGCTGCTAAGTGTTCGGCTTCTCGGAACACTGTCGGTCCAGACGGTCGTCCGGCGGTGTTGCCACATACTTCAGGTCAGACGTCATTTGCGGGAAGGCGTCTTCAAATGGTATGATTTTTTCTAATATTGTTTTTTCTAGTTTGTAATTAATTTAATTTAATTTTTAACCGTTTTTTTTTCGAATGTCATTTGTTTAGGCAAACGGAGGCGAACTTCCTCCGATGACTAGAGTTTTTGAGGAAACTCACAAAAAGAAAGACGGTTCTTTTGTGGATCCTCGAGCGGAGCTGCTCTACAATACCGACCAAGCACGGATTGAGGAGCGTCAAACTCAGCTCTCTCAGTTGCTATCACCTGGAGGTAGCTCGGTTCAGTCCAACGCGGCTTTGACCATAGCCCAAATGGACGAGATATTTGAAGAGGTAATAATAATCATATGATATTTTTACGTAATTATTTCGTATTTAATTTATTAATTTTAACGTTTTTTTAGGTTGCCCCGAAGAAGAAGGGCATAGTTTTAGAGATGGGATCGATTCGAGGTAGTATTGTTGCCTCGTCTTTCGCACATCATCCGCACGATGATCCGGTTGGGTTGAGGAACGAGTTGAACACCGCCCATACCGAGATCAACACTTTACGGGCGAAGCAAGCGGAATCCGAACAGAAGATCCTTGGATTAGATAAGACGATCCAAGGATACGATTCTCTGTCCGAGCTTCTTGCGGTGGATAATCCCGCATTGGCGAAGTCCATGAAAGCGCAGCAAGCATCGACATCGGGACCGAGGGATGCAGATCAGGATGTGGATCCGCTCGCTGCACAGCGAGACGAATTGTTGCAGCGAACCGACGAAGAGCTTTTTGGACAGTTTGATATTTATTAGGATTTTGTAATTTGTAATTCAAACTTTAATTTGTATTTTATAATTGTTTATTTTAATTTTAATTTTAATTTTAATTTTAATTTTAATTTTAATATTAATAATTTAAATTATTATTTAATAATTTAATTATATTTATTAATTAAATGATTAAATATGCTAATTTGATAAATCGTCGTAAATTCGTCGTAAAACATCCGTCGTAACATCGTCGTAACACCATCCGTCATAAACTCGTCGTACTTAATCCGTCGTCAAATCGTCGTAACTCATCCATCGTAATCGTCGTAACATCGCCGTAACACAAATCGTCGTAACACAGACCGTCGTATGATCGTCGTAACACCTCATTGGTATAATCGTCGTAAAATCGTCGTAACACAAATCGTCGTTACATCGTCGTAACACAAACCGTCGTAACACCTCATTGGTATAAACGTCGTAAAAGCGTCGTAATATTACGACGCTTTTACGACGAATGTTTAACGATGATTTAACGACGATTTGTAAACGTCCCAACAATTACGACGACGTTACGACGTTTTGGGATTAACGACGAACGATTTACGAATTGACAATCGTCGCTAAATCGTACCAAATCCTGTTTTACATCGATTTTACATCGATTCTGTCCGTTGTAAAAGACCAGTTTTCTTGTAGCGGAAAAACCCTTAACCTAACGTTTTTCTTTATTGATTTTCTCATCGTTATTAGTTATTTAGTCTCATCTTGCAAATCAAAACCATACTTTTGTCTTAGCTCTATTTCACTTTGTGAGATTTGTAGTGTGACTTTGGTCTTTGTGGATTTGATCCCATCTATATTACTGCCATAGTATGTTCTATTGTAGTATTTTATTTGGCTTATTCCTGAAGTGTTTAAAGAATTGGCGCCATTGCCGGGGACCAATAACGTTATCTTCGAATCTAAAACTGAAATTTAGTCTAAGATTTATTAACATACTTTATCTAGCTCTCTTGTGTGTTTTAGGTGACTAACCAAAAATTGGGTAGATTTACCAGAAACAAGGGCTCCGAGAACCTTCTTGAGCTCAACAACCAAGAGCTAGCAAGGTTAGAACAAACGAACAGAAAAGCAAAGTCAAATCATGTCATCATGGACGATCCGAACAAAAACCAATATGACGCTGCAGCTGCCAAAATTCAGAGCATCCAATGGTTTGCATGCAGAGCATCCAATGGACCACATTGAGAATTTTGAAAAGATTGAGAATTTTGAAAAGATTTGCAGCACTACCAAATTGAATGGGGGTACCAGCTGATTACCTCAAGTGCAAGTTCTTCCCTTTCTCTTTGGCTGACAAGGCGCTGAGATGGCTCAAGTCACTTCCTCCTGGGTCGTTGACTACTTCGGAAGAATGCATAGCTACTTTCTTGGATCACTTCTACACCAAGTCTAAGACAGCTTTATTGCAGAATAAAACCACTACTTTTCAGCAGCATGTGGGAGAGTCTTTTTTGCGAAGCTTGGGAGAGGTTCAGAGAGTACCGCAGAAAGTGCCTTTATCATGGGTATTAAGATGATCAGATTCTTAACATATTCTACGAAGGAGTTGATTGGGATTACAAGCACACTCTTATTGTTGCCAACAATGGAGACTTCATGACCAAAACTAAGGAAGGAACGTACCAGTTGATAGAGAACTTGGCTGCAAGTTCTGGAAATCGCTGTCCTGAGTACGACAAGTCTAAATGTGTCAACAATGTGGAGTCGCAGAAGATTGATGAGTTGACTGTGAAAGTGAACTTGATGCTGAAGGGAAATCAGAGAGGTGTGTAGTATTGTGAGGAGACATTAGATGCAAATTTATGTCTGGGATTAGTTGATGATGAGACTGACGAGCTATCTTAAACAGAGGTATGTGCAAAACAGAAGATTCAACCATAATTACAGAAACCACCCTAATTTGTCTTATAAAAGCACAAATGTCGAAAATCCCCAAGATCAAGTCTACCCCCAACAAGCTCAATAATTCCAAGGAAAAATATTTGTGCAAAACGCATGCGTCTTAGGCTTTTCCCTCGGGTTTATTGGGCAGACATGCACGTAGAACCATGGCTTTCAAAATATTTTTTCTCAGGGCTTTCAAGGCCAGGACAATTTTCAGGGTGGGTTTCAGCAGAAACAACCATCCAACACCTTTCAGATAGCATCACCAGCCCCATTCCAAGCTCTTGTGAGCCATGCGAATGGCTCTCAAGATGAGTTTAAGGTACTTATGCAGCTACTCCTGCTCAACCAACATCAGTCTGGTAAAGAGATCAATGGCAAAGTGGATGGGATGTATCATGATCTCAACAACAAGGCCATCAATTGCAAGTATGAGTCTATTGCTACTCATGTGAAGAAAGTCGACACACAAGTAGCACAGACTGCTGATGCAATCAAGAGACATCCAAGAAATCTTCCGGAAAAAGTATAGACAAATCCCAGAGA
Organism: Eutrema japonicum; assembly: GCA_030161315.1. Classification (NCBI taxonomy): domain Eukaryota; kingdom Viridiplantae; phylum Streptophyta; class Magnoliopsida; order Brassicales; family Brassicaceae; genus Eutrema; species Eutrema japonicum. The sequence goes on from BSQW01000013.1 coordinate 16,816,963, forward strand.
GCATTGCAATGCAATCACTGCTCAAGGAGAAATGAAATTATACCTGAGTTGAAGAACGCGTTGGAAACACATGTTGTTTCAGCAGAGAAGAAACATGCTTCCATCACCCCACCACCATATGTTCCTAAGGTGCCATACCCTGAACCACCCAGACACCTTAGGAAGCCTATTAGTGCAGAGAAGCTGAGTGGTTCTGATAAGTTGGTGAGGAGGATTCCCCATGAGATATTGTTTGAAGAAGCCTTGGAAGACCGTCATGTGTTAGATTTCTTCCATAATTGCAGAGAGACTCTAGAAGAGATTAAGGCACTCTTCATCAAGGCAAGGAACATAAGACAACTAATGAAGCATTTCTCTCAGATTGAAGACCCCGTGAAGTTTGTTGTTCCATGTTCTATCTTTGGAGTCGAATTTAAAGAATCTTTTGTAGATTCTGGTTCTAGCGTGAATCTGATGCCCAAGGCAGTTGCAGAGAGGTTGGGAATTACTGATAAGAAGCCTTCTCAGATGACTCTTGCATTTGCTAACTCCTCCACCACGATTCCATATGGTATCATCCCTAATTTGATTGTTAATTGATAAGCTCAAATATAGTTCCCTAAAAGTACCAAGCTGTAGTTGCAGTATATTTAGGGGTCGAACCACAAAGACTCAAGAAAATCACACAATAGACCAAATAGTTTCAAATCAAGCTAAGAAATTCAGTTGAAACAAAAGCAATAAACAATAGAAAAGGATCTAAAATCGATGGAGAGAATATAGGCCCATGGTATTTCTTAGGAGATCAATGAATGCAGGTAACCAATCAGTCAGGATTCAGATTTAGCGCGGTTCTTGAACTTAAATCACTAAGCTATAATTAACCAAATGCCGTTGCGAGAATTATCTAAATCTAAACTTCAGAATCCCAAATCTCTTTGCAAATTCCGAAGAATAAACCAACCTTAATATCGAGTTTGTTATGTTCACAAATCAACTAAACCAAATCTCTTTGCGAATAATTAATTTGCTCACCCTAGGTTCTGTCAGATTTCTCAATTGCACTGTCGTGCCTAATTGATTAATCTAAGATCTAAGTTTTAGGTGATCAGGCCAGAATTAGCTTTCAGAACAACCTATGGTGAAGAACTAATTCAGATGGTGAATCCTAACTAATCAATTACCAGCAAACAGAGAAATCCCTACGAGAAAACCCTAAACCTAAGATGGATATACTCAGACATGGAGAATGAAACAATCAACATAACTGAATAGATCATTAAATTGAACAATAAGAAAAGAGTAACAAGAGGGTTCAAAATCTTCTCTCAGACGAACATAGTTCTGACTTGTCTCCCTCACAAAGCTCTCTCTCAAAACCAAAGTAAAATAAAGCGTAGCCAACAAAAGTGGCTGAAAAACCTAATAAATAACCTAAAACACGTTCTAGGGCTTCTTGTAAATAATAAAGTCTTCAGGGCAGATTACAAATTTTTCAATCTTCTAATTGTCGCGACTCGTGTCTCTCTGCGATTGGTATCGATCGATACCAGTGGTATCGGTCGATATGCGGGCATCAAATCGGCTGTCTCAGCTACACGATCTAGGCTTTGCTCCAAAAAGCTCTAGAATGGTTCAATATCTCCAATTATGCTCCAAACGTACCTCATACGAATCGACTAAGGACCGGCATACTCTAGATTCGGTGAAGAATGAGTCGATGGATAGATCCTTGAATTTGAAAAGGTTTATGACGAGAGATGCTAAGGCGTGAGTGAATCACTCGAAAATCCTTAGGCCCAAACGACAATGAATCACGATGAACAAGGGGATGACTTCGATGTTGGGAGAATCCGAGAAGAAGGATGACAAGGCGTGGGAGATGAATCCCAAATATTCCTTATGCCCCTAATCCGAGAATGACTCACACGAACAACGGATCGATGGCTACGTGGAAGTGTCGCATATCACACTCGATAAATCGTGAAATAATTTCGATGAATAACCTTCAAAGAAATCGAAGAACAAGAGTAAGAACTTTGAAAATTATTTGATAAAAGATGATTGATTGTTTTCGAATATTAGGGAGAAGAAGAAGATAAAGGAAAGCAAAGAGAAAGTCAAAGGTCTTCTCGAAAATGAGAGAGAAGACTATCTCGAAAATTACATAAAATTAAAACAAGTTGGAAGGTCTTTTGAAATTCCCCCTCGGTTGAATTCCCTCGGTTGAATTCCCTCGGAAGTCCCTCGGAAGTCCTTCGGACAGTTTCCTAGGAAAGTTCCCCCGCGGAATTCTCAAGAAGTCGGACCGTTAGACGGTGTAAGCCGGTTGCCTCGTTAAAACCTCTATACGGAAAACCTATTGGGACAAAACCGTATACAGGAAAAAGAGTACAACGCGACTTACACAAATGGCCAAAACTCAAGAAGAATTCATAATGAGGTGGGGACGGGTTGCGTAAGTTGATCCTCCCCGATCCTTGAATCCGTAAGTAAGCTCCCCACCGCTAGCTTCCGTGTCTTAGACCGTGTGATAGGTCCTGTCGGGATGACCATTGCGTCTTCTTGAACCTCATCCGAAGCCATCACGTCCATGATCATATCATCTCCCTCCACTTGAAAAGGATTTGCCCTCAAATAGATTTCATCTGCAACATATGGAATAATATCAACAACATTGAAACTTGAGCTTATCGAATACTTACCTTGGAGATCGAGTTTGTAGGAGTTGTCGTTGATCTTTTCCACCACGGTGAACGGTCAATCAACCCTAGGCAAGAGTTTAGATTTCCTTTCTTCCGAGAACCGTTCCTTCCTTAGATAAATCCACATAAGATCGCCGGGTTCAAAACCCTTCTTTTGTCGTCCTTTGTTTGCATGCTTGCGGTATTGCTCCGTCTTACGTTCTATGTTCGCTTTCGCCTTCTCGTGCATCTGTTTGACCATCTCAGCCCGTTTCTTACCATCCGCACTTACATGTTCACTCAAAGTTAAATGAGTTAAATCGAGAAGAGTAAGCGGATTAAAACCATAAACAAGTTCAAAAGGTGAAAACAAAGTAGTAGAATGTTGTGCATGATTATAAGCAAACTCTACATGGGGTAAACAATCTTCCCATGACTTAAGGTTCTTTTTAATCACCGTTCGCAAAAGAGTTCCTAAGGTCCTATTGACCACCTCAGTTTGACCATCGGTTTGCGGGTGACAAGTCATAGAGAAACAAAGCTTAGTTCCTAATTTAGCCCAAAGGGTCTTCCAAAAATAACTAAGAAACTTTGTATCTCTATCCGACACTATGGTTCTAGGCATTCCATGCAAACGAACAACTTCCCTAAAGAATAAATCAGCTATGTTCGATGCATCATCGGTCTTATGACAAGGAATAAAATGTGCCATCTTAGAGAACCTATCGACCACAACAAAGATCGAATCACTACCTTTCCTAGTCCTAGGCAATCCTAAAACAAAGTCCATGGATATATCAGTCCAAGGTGCACTAGGAATGGGTAATGGAGAATACAGACCTTGATTTTGACGTTTGGACTTGGCATACTTACAAGTCGTGCATCGGTTGCAAATTCGTTCCACATTACGTTTCATATGCGGCCAAAAGAAGTGATCTTGCACGATGTGAAGTGTCTTGGCAATGCCAAAATGTCCCATAAGTCCACCGCCATGTGCTTCCCTAATAAGAAGATCTCGCAAAGAGGAATTAGAGATGTACGAAATGAACGGGTCAAGCACTGTAACCGAAAACTCCTGTAGGTTAACCACAAGGCCAACCCAGTGATATTTTTTCCAGTTCATCGACATGTAAATGATATCGACATTCTGTAGCCATTCCGTTTTTGGATTCCCATAAACAAATTCTTTGATATGCCCTTGCAATTTTAATTTGTGCTTCTCTTCACATGTATTGTAAGCATTTTGAATGAGCCTGACCAACCAGGGCGTGGCAAATGCAGCTCTATTCTTAATTAGTGTCTCAGTGTGCCCCGTGAGAGAAATGAGATAAGGATTTCCATGTGCAGCATCAATACCCATTTCTTGCTCTCAGCAATACATAGCAGAAAACGATTGCGTATCTCGATGAAACCAGCAAAGTTGTACTTCATGCATTACAACCAATGTCTTCATGAACAAATCTTAATATGTCTGATCGACGTGTGACTTTGATGCAAACTATTCCAGCACCAGATTGAGCGTAAATGATTTTTTTTTATGTCATTGGCTACGGAGACGAATCGCTTAGCTCCTGAATCCAGGAAGAGGATGAAAGCATCGTTGGAGATGCATGCAATATTGTGCTTTTTTGTTCCGAGTTGGTGGCATTGTCTTCATGCACCTTAGAATCTGGAACCGTGTTTATACCGCTTGAATATATTTGGATAAGGGGTGGCAACATGGACAAATGTCCATGGCCTATTTTTTTTTTTTTGGCCATGGGCCCTCGGAAGTTTAGAGCTGGGCCTGGCTGCACCATTTATGGGGGTTAGCTTGTGCCAAAATGTTGTATTTTTAGAAAGCAAAAAAAACGTGTGTAGTTCTTGATCTTCTAGCCTGTTGATAAAATTGACGTCTTACACATTTCTGTTGTTGTTTTTGACATCCTCCTCATGTTTCTTGGGAAATTCATTGCTCGCCTTGTCATGCTTCTCTTGATTCTGGCAAAATCATGATTCGGATGGACAACAAAGCATTATGAAAATGTGCATGTATTTAGCGCCACTAGTTCAAAGATATAACCAATCTCACATTCAGCGTTCTCTCGTACCGATTTTTTTACCAGTTCGACACCCGAAATAAATGGCTGGCCATCGTTATCATCATTACCAGATTTGGCCATCTTCATTATCCTCACTTTCTTCTCTAGTTGTTCGATCCTTAAAAGTAATTCCTCATTAGTAGCTTTTCTCTTTCCTTCCTCTTTGTTTCTCCCCAATCTCCTCCGTCCTTTTCACCACTATCTCCTCCGTCCTTTCCACCACTATCTCCTCCGCCCTCTTCAGTCTCTCCCACCTCCATCAACGCCTAGTTTTCATGCTGTATTAGTTTTTTATTGACGTTTTTCAAACTTTGTTCCACCCAAATAACAGCTCCCAAATCTCCTTCTTTGCATATGGCTTACATAACAGTGTCATTTTTCCCATTCTTTTCATATGGCTTGCATTAGAGCGTCATTGTTCCCATAATTTCCTTCATCATCCCTAAAAGTTGGCTCTGACTTGTTGATGAAAGGATTCTCAATGTTTTCCTATATCTTTCAAGGTAAAATCAACATCTTTCAAAGTAAAATGATTGAAAACAAAAGTGAAATAAATATATTTCAAGGTAAAACAAATTGAAATAACACAAACACAAAACATAAGTAAGAGTCCACATTTCAACATTAGCTAAAATTTTATCAATGTCGATATCACTTTTCCCATTCCATTTATTACCTTAATTTGAACTTCAGAAGAGGAGGAATTTTAGTACCTGATAGATTACCCATCTTTACTCCGAGACTAGGTAAAAGATTGTACATCTATATTTGAAGTACTTGTAAGAACCCATGCATTGCGATTCACTCTCTCTCAAAAGATGCACTCTTAACTGATTCAATAAGATTCTTGAAAGCCAATAAGCCCCAAGGATAACACTCAAACTTGGGCAAATCGATGACCATACTATTTCGTTTACATAACATTATCTTGAAATCGCTGCTGATGATGACAATAGCTAAAATAGACAACAAATATACAGCGAATTTTGTCATCTTTTGACCAAGTTGCAACATCTTTCTTATCCACCGTCATCAGATCTTGCTTACTTTGGTTCTCACTTTCTTTGACTCCCATCTTGGTCTAGAACTCTTTATGCACATATTTCCCCACATCTATTTTTTTTTTATCATTGTTTTCAGGTAAAAGTGCACAGTTTATGTCCGTTATATTTTCAAACTCTGACAGAGAAAACCGAGCCGGTGTACTACCAAACAAGCACCATATCTTGTATTTTTCTCGCATACAAGTTGCTTCACAAGCAACTTTTCGATAATCTTTGATGACCAACTGAATTTATTTTCAACGAGTGATACACTCAGAGTTTAACCCTAAAAGTAACTACTGCAAGAGCACAGCTGTTGAAGTAGTAATGTAGGGATCGAATCCACATAGATCAAATGTAACACTACGAGAATGCAAGATGAAAGTAAATCTAAGACGAATGATGTTTGTTTGTGGGTTGTAACTTCTAAAACTAAGAATAATGAATGAAACGATATAAATTCAATACGAGAAAGCGCTAGGTCCTTAGGTAATTCGGATGAAATACATATTCACTACACATACTATCGATTATGGAGAGAATTAAGAACCGTTCTCGAACTCAAACATGAATATCTAGCTAGCCCATTGTCTTTGTGCTAACTATTATGCCTAATAACCTAAGAATCTAAACCGTCGTTTGATCTTAAAGTTCTAGGCAAACATTTAAGTTCAGGTTTGATAAGTTCACAAATCGCATTAGCATCAATTTCGTTGGCTAAAGACGATTTGCTCATCTATGTTCTTTCAGGAAACCTAAATCACTTTTGATGTTTATATTGATCCTAAAATCAGAAACTAGGTGATCAATCTAGTCTAAGCCTTAAACTCAACAGTGAATGAAGAACTCTATGTTATTCCCCTAATCTAACATATCTGTTTCAGTGATTCATGAAAATCCTTTGAAACCCTAAAAACCTAACAAGTAGATTACTCAGTCATTATTGCAGATAAAACACAGAGAAATAAGGAGAAATTCATAATCAAATAAAATAGAAATCAAAATAGGGCTCAAAAATCTTCTCCGGTATGAAGTAGAGATTCGTTTCCCCAAATCTTACAAGAACAAAGCAATAGGTTCTCTGATGAATAAAAATAAAGCGTCATGTTAAAAGTGGTGGAAAATAGGACTAAATAGGTCTGGAGTCGTCTAGGGTCGAGTTTAGGCAAATTTGGGCCAAAACAGGAAAAACCCGAAATCTTCTTTGTAAATCGGGGGTGGATCGATCGATCAGTGATGGGATCGATCGATCCAGGGCTGATGATCGAAGTCTCTGTCTCGTCAAGGCTGGATCGATCGATCCAGAAATTGGGCGGGTTGGTGGATCGATCGATCCAGAGGTGGGATCAATCGATCCATGATATAAGATCGGTCGATCCAGCATGTCGACTCGATCTGGAATTATGGCGTTTCTAGGGATCGATCGATCCAGTGATGGGATCGATTGATCCAAGCTTCTTTTGTGCAGTTTCCGCCTTTTTACTCGCTCTTTAGTCCAAACTCCGTCATGGAACGCCTTTTGACCTGAAATGACTCGAAAGGGACTAATAAGACTCAAAAACCATTCAAAACAAGAGTTAGAATGCGTTAAAAATGCAACACGTCAACTCCCCCAGACTTAGTATTTTGCTTGCCCTCAAGCAAATAGAAAACCAAGAATAAGAAAGAGGTTTGAAAACACGGAGATTCACCTTTTCTTTAGAACACTGTTTTCACCATCTAACTTAGTAATCCACATGTTGCCGAACCAGCTTCATGTCGAACCACCATGTACTTCTCCGTGGACATTGCAGCTTTCCCAAATTCCACACATTATCTCACATAATGATTCAAAAGCCATCATTGTTGGGTCTCACCGAAAGATCATAGTGCCAAGGACCTTCTAGACTATTTCCCTTTCCATATCATGACAAAACAACTACACAACTTTTGGTAATCTTTCACTCCCCCAGACTTATTCTTTTCTCTTTTTCTTTTAGCAGGGTCAATGGCTGATGGAACTCGAGTATTGATGGTTTTTGCCACCGAATCCCAAGTTCATTTTAGTGCCACCCTTTTATTCTAAGGTGTAGGCGAATGGTGGTATCCCTGAAAATTTTCTTCAACCTCGCTTCCAACCCTAGTGTGATAATCTCTTTCGAAGTAAAATAATGGGATCGATGGAAATTTTTCTAACCCTTTACTCAAAAGAAAATCATTTCATATTTTCTGCATTTACGTTAAACGAGGGAGAGGATTACCATATTTTCACACATGTTGTCTTTGTCAGATACGAAAGAGGAGTGCTCAAGCCCTGAAGACACCAATCACAACGGTAAGGTAAAAGAAAGAGCTTAGAACTAGCTCATGCCATTGAATTTATGTGGAGACATGGATGCCTCTGGTAAACTGGTCAGCCTTTGGTTTTTTCATTAGTCTGATCTGAAGCTAATTCGGCAACAATTTTCACTTATATGTAGATAAGAACAAAAAATCCAAGAAAGTGATCATAATCTCCAACAAATTTTGACTCAATAAAACATTAGACTGACTCATGAAAGACATCAAAATGACTCAAAGAAAAACAAAAGAAAGAAAATAGCGTTAGTAATGACAAGTACCCTCCCCCAGACTTACCTCACACCGTCTCGATGTAAAAATAAATCAAGAGGAAGGCAAAACAGACGCAAAGAAATAAAATAAAACAAAAGAAAAATGGATAGTACAATGGATAGAAAATGTTACTCCTGCTCAGAGCTGAGAATCGGTGGAGCTGTGGTTGTCGCCCTCTCCAACGTGCCTCCTGCGCATAGGGCGAGATACATGGGTGATGTTGGTTGGTGATGCATCTCCGCCAGAGGGTGATGCAGCTCTTCCAGCTGGTGAAGCATCCGTCGCGACACCGTGCTCCTTAGTGTAGGAGATGCTCTGTAATAGGACGGTCGAGTGATTTAAGCGTTTTCACTCAGTCAATTAAAACTAAAGTTCACACTACCGCAATCATAATGGTTGTCAATACAGTACTTTAGGATCGAATCCACAGAGACCAAGGTTACACTACTATTCTCACAATTATGAAATTAAGCTAAGACTGAAATATGGTTTGTTTTAGAAAGGTAACGAGAGCGATTTAAACAATGTAAATTCAATAAAGGAAAAGCGTTAGGTCGAGGGTTTATTCGCAGGAATCCAGAGATCATAAATCAGACAACTATTCAGGGAATAATTAAAAGCAAGTTTCAAACTCAAACATAAATATCTAACCAATCCACTTCCGAGCTCATGGGTACTAAACCTAGCATCCTAATCCACTTCCGTGCTCATAGAATTCTAGATCAGCCTTAACGAGCAAGTTCGATATGTTCACGAATCAACCTAATACACTTCCGCGCTACTAGGTGATTCGCTCGCTTATGTTCTTTCTAGCAATCTTCACACTTCCGCGCTATTAGATAAAGCCCTAGTTCATAGACCTAGCGGTCAGCTCAAGTCTAAGCAATAAACACAACAATAAGCGAAAACCACAAAAGATAAATCCCTATATGTGTCTAATTCAATGACTCATGGATCCCCTTGAAAACCCTAACCTAACTATGGAACTACTCAGACATAGTAACGAAGAACAAGCAAAGAGATGAAGAAATTATAATATAAATAAAGAGAGAAAGGGTTTAGAATTCTTCTCAATAGATGCAGAGATTCTTCTCCAAAGCTTACAATGATTCAATAGCAAAAAGTCTGAATACAACAAAAGGTGGCTGCCTCCAAGAGGCTAAAAATAGAGTATATATAGGTATATGTCGAATTAGGTCAAAACAGGAAGTTCCCCAGGCAAAATAAGGAAAACAGAAGTTTCCTTTCTTCTTCTCGTCGGCTGGTATCGGTCGATACCAGCTTAGCATCGGTCGATGCTGGCCTCTCGGGTAGGGGTAACATCGACCCGTCTCCTTCAGCATCGGTCGATGCTGACCTCTTAGGAAGGGGTAGCATCGACCCATCTCCTTCGGCATCGGTGGATGCTGACCTCTAGGGTAGGGGTAGCATCGACCCATCTTCTTCAGTATCGATCGATGCTGACCTCTCGGGTAGGGGTAGCATCGACCCGTCTTCTTCAGCATCGGCGATGCCGACCTCTCGGATATGGGTGGCATCGACCTGTTCCACTAGTATCGACCGATACTGGCTCTTTCTTCATGGTTTCGTGCATTTTTGCCCTCGTGACTCCAATTTCATCCTTGAACGCCTTTTTACCTGAGATATCTAAATAGAAGACTGAAAGACTCTAAAACGGACTTTACTCGATAAAATATTTGAAAGAAACATTAAAACATGCGTTAGAAAGCGGTAAAAACCAAGCATATCAATTCCCCCAGACTTAGTCTTTTTCTTGTCCTCAAGCAAACATAAGACTAGCAAGGAAGAAAAGTTTAAAAACTCGGAGATTCACACTACCTTTAAAAATCCCGCAATGACCGTCACCTTATTAATCCACGTATTGCTAGACTAGCTCCTGATTGGACCACCATGTACTTCTATACAAGCATTCATAGCCTCCCAGCTTCAATACATAATCTCACAGAACAATCTCAAAATTATCATTGCTGGGTCTCATCAAAGATCATAGTGCCAAGACCCTTATAGACTCTTTTCCTTTCGATATTGCGACAAGACAACAACACAACCCTTGGTACCTTTCTCCTCCCCCATAATTATATGTTCCTTATTTCTTTTTCATAGGGCTAATGGCTGATGGAACGCGAGTACTGATGGTTTTAGCCACCGAATCACCGGTTCATTTTAGTGCCACCCTTTCAATCTAAGGTGTAGGCGAATAGTGGTATATTCAGAAATTTTCCTAACCTTGCTTCCAACCTTAGTGTGATCATCTCCTTCGAAGTAAAGTAATGGGATCGTTGAAAAATTTTCTAGCCTTTTACTCGAAAAAAAATCATTTCATCTTTTCTGCTTTTAATTAAAAATGAGGGAGATGGGCACCATACTTTAACACGGGTTATCTTGTCGGATATGAACAGGGAACCAGGTTCTGAAAACACCAATCACGATGATGAGGAAAAAGGAAGAGCGTAGAAACTAGCTCAAATTTTGAAAATTTTCCTGGAAATATGGTTGCCTCTGAATAACTGTTTGGCCTTTCGATTTTCCATTAGTCTTGTCTGGAGCTAAATCTGTAGCAATGGTCACTTAGATGCAAGTCATATTAAAAATTCAAGAGTAGTGATCTTAATCTCCAACAAGTTTTTATTCAATAAAATATAATAAACTTAAGAAAACATAAAAATGACTCAAGAGAAAAACAAAAGATAGAAACATAGCGTTAGTAACGATAGGTACCCTTGGTGATCTTAATCTCCAACAAGTTTTGACTCAATAAAATATAATAAACTTAAGAAAACATAAAAATGACTCAAGAGAAAAACAAAAGAAAGAAACATAGCGTTAGTAACGATAGGTACCTTCCCCCAGACTTACTTTGCACCGTCTCGGTGTGAAAATAAATGAGGAAGAAAGTTAAACAGACTCAAATAAAATAAAGGGAAAATAAAAATTAAAAGAAAATGTACCGGTGGGTTGCCTCCCACCAAGCGCTTGTTTTAAGTCATTAGCTTGACTTCTTGAGTGTCTTAGGCGGATGGTGTATCTGCGGGGTTCGCATTCCCCCTAGCTCGTTTTGGTCTCCTCCTTAAGGCCCTATTGTCTTCATCCGTGCTTGGATAGTCACCGAGGTCCTCATGCTTCTTGTATTCGCTTCTTCCTTCGACTGTGTAACGAATGCGTTTTGATGTGAAACCAGGAGGTGCCACTAGGTAGAAGATTTCCTTGTCGATGTTTGCGAGACACATTCTCCTGTTTGGCCAATCCATGACGGCCCCAGCTGTTGCTAAGAATGGCATCCCAAGGATTAGAGGTTCGTCTTTCATTCCATGGGTTTGTGTCACTTGAAAATTGAACGGGACAATGCAATTTCCAAATTTCAGAGGGAGATTTTTGATCTTGCAGATCGTGGTGGTGGTTGACCCATCCGTGAGTTCGATTCGCATCCTTGAGGGTCTCATTTTGTTGATCCTCAGACGTCTTGCATCCATTTTTGACATGAGGTTGATAGCAGCTCCCGAATCACATAGAGCATTGTCGAAGTAGGAACCGAAGATCTCGCATGAAACGACAAAGCACCCTGGTTCTTCAAGCTTGTACAGCGTTCTGGGTCCATATAGTTTCTTCCTAACTTCATCGAACAGGTCTTCGATTTCGTACTTGTTTTCCCTGCTGTACCAAAACAGTTCTTTCATTGCTGGGTACTTTTTCCCAGCCTGGTCAAATGACATGTGGAGCGGGATTTCCTTCACAATAGAATGGAAATCATCTAGCATTTCCTCGCTAATGGGTCGAGTTTCCCAATCCTCACGTTCTGAAGCCAGAGTCCGCTTTGCGATAGCGATCCCCTCGTGCGACTTCCTTCCTCGGATTCTCGCAGTTTGTCGTATCATCATGCACTAATTATTCGTTTCTCTTTGAATTCCAGGGGATACCTCTCCTTCAGCTAGGAAAGCTACAACATGGCAACTGCTGGCTAAATCTCTCCCAAGGCGGAGATTGACCATGTCCTTCACACTGGATAGACGTTTCTGAAGCGTCTTGATCTCACCAGAAAGGTTGGACGACTTGTCCAATAAACCCATAGTTTTCCCTAGAAAGTCGTTGTACCTTCCATCCATTTTAAAACGAACGTCCTTGACTGCTTCTTCTGTCTGTTTCTGCCCCTCATGGAGAACATGGATAGTCGAATAGGCTTCTCTCCCTTGGCTGCCAATCTCCTCCACTCTCCGCTCAACCATGTGTGTCTTACTCGCAACGATTTCCAGGCCCGTAGCAGTGGTTGAGAGGCTTTCTCTCAAGCTCATGAATTTCCTTTCAAAGTTGTCTTCCATGAGCTTCATGGACTCGTTAACATGATCGATGAAAATCTAATTTTTCTCGATCTCGTGGGCCTGTCGCAGTTGTATCTCCTCCAGTTGCCTCATTTTCTCTTCAAGGTTTTGTACTTGGGCGTAGATAGCATCACACTTTCCACCAAGATCCCTTTTGATATATTCCAGTTTCGCATCAAGCTCGAACGAGGATTCCTGCTGGATTTTAGCAGCGTCTGCATCATAGCTTCCAGAGACTCGCTGGGGAGGAGGCCGTGAGCTCGAGGGTGTGCATGGGCTTTTGGCTGGTGGCCTTGATGGATGCACCCTTCATTGCTCCAACTCCGGTATTCGTAAGAGTAGAGCGGGGATGGCTGATTTGTGTAAAAATCTATCATAGGGACGTAATCGCCAGCGGGTTCACGCCTCATGGGTGATCGTCCCTGAGCTTCCCAACCGAGATGGGATCGACTGCCATTGTTTCTTGAGTAGTAATCTATCTCGATGGGGTTCCTGAAATACATCAAAGTATAAAGTAAAATGTATTGGTAAATCTTAGACTAAATTTCAAATACAGAATTGAAGGTAACGCTATTGGGCCCCGGCAACGGCGCCAAATTGATTTAAGCGTTTTTATTCAGTAAATTAAAACTAAAGTTCACACTACCGCAATCATAACGGTTGTCAATGCAGTACTTTAGGATCGAATCCACAGAGACCAAGGTTACACTACTATTCTCACAATTATGAAATTAAGCTAAGACTGAAATATGGTTTGTTTTAGAAAGGTAACGAGAGCGATTTAAACAATGTAAATTCAATAAAGGAAAAGAGTTAGGTCGAGGGTTTATCGCAGGAATCCAAAGATCATAAATCAGACAACTATTCAGGGAATAGTTAAAAGCAAGTTTCAAACTCAAACATAAATATCTAACCAATCCACTTCCGTGCTCATGGTTACTAAACCTAGCATCCTAATCCACTTTCGTGCTCAAAGAATTCTAGGTCAGCCTTAACGAGCAAGTTCAATATGTTCACGAATCAACCTAATACACTTCCGCGCTACTAGGTGATTCGCTCGCTTATATTCTTTCTAGCAATCTTCACACTTCCGCACTATTAGATTAAGCCCTAGTTCATAGACCTAGCGGTCAGCTCAAGTCTAAGCAATAAACACAACAATAAGCGAAAACCACAAAAGATAAATCCCTATCTGTGTCTAATTCAATGACTCATGGATCCCCTTGAAAACCCTAACCTAACTATGGAACTAATCAGACATAGTAACGAAGAACAAGCAAAAAGAGATGAAGAAATCATAATATAAATAAAGAGAGAAAGGGTTTAGAATTCTTCTCAATAGATGCAGAGATTCTTCTCCAAAGCCTACAATGATTCAATAGCAAAAAGTCTGAATAGAACAAAAGGTGGCTGCCTCCAAGAGGCTAAAAATAGAGTATATATAGGTCTAGATCGAATTAGGTCGAAACAGGAAGTTCCCCGGGCAAAATAAAGAAAACAGAAGTTTCCTTTCTTCTTCTCGTCGGCGGGTATCGGTCGATACCAGCTCAGCATCGGTCGATGCTGACCTCTCGGGTAGGGGTAGCATCGACCCGTCTCCTTCGGCATCGTTCGATGTTGACCTCTCTGGTAGGGGTAGCATCGACCCGTCTTCTTCAGTATAGATCGATGCTGACCTCTCGGGTAGGGTTAGCATTGACCCGTCTTCTTCAACATCGGTCGATGCCGACCTCTCGGGTAGGGGTGGCATCGACCTGTTCCACTGGTATCGACCGATAATGACTCTTTCTTCATGGTTTCGTGCGTTTTTGCCCTCGTGACTCTAATTTCATCCTTGAACGCCTTTTTCCTGAGATATCTAAACAGAAGACTGAAAGACTCTAAAACGGACTTTGACTCGATAAAACATTTGAAATAAACATTAAAACATACGTTAGAAAGGGGTAAAAACCAAGCATATCATCGAGTAGGGACTCATATGCGTGATAGAGCAGACATGATCTTCCTCATCATCGTGTTGTTCCTAGCTGCGGTATCCATCATCCAACATCGGTACTCTTGCTCGGTCGGATCCAGAGGGATCGGTGTAGCTGTGTAGACAGCGGACATGTCCTCGAGTAGAGGCTCAAAACCTGCGCTATCATGTGTCTGTGCGTCACCCAAATCAGGAATGGGATCATCCTTCGACTGAGGAGCTGCAGTTTTGGAGGACCCTCCTCTGCGTCGGGACTTAGGTGCTGGGTCTGGGCACAGACGCTCGGGTGCTGGACGGAACTCAATGTTGTCTGGACCAGTCACTGCGGTGATGTCTGGCTGTGGTAGCTGGCAGTGTAGGAGAAGGCCCTGACGATCACATAACGTAGATTTAGTTGGCTTTGAGGATGGTGCAAGACTTTAGACGCTTCAAGTCCAAGTAGGCTGGTGTATCTATGCATTCGTAACCTCCAAAATTGACCTCATGATACCTAAAGAGAGGTGTAAGCACACTCCCAATAGACTCCTTATGGATCTTGTTCGATAAGAACTGGATCTTTTTGGCCACCAGAGTACGAGCAAATACCAAACCCAAGTTCACATTGTTCGTTCCCGTGTAGTTGCTGCGATAAGATTCAGACATCTGGTCACAAATCCCATGGTGAAGCAACAACATCTCATCCGATCGTACCGCACCAGCCTCGTTCTTGGCAAACAGGATCTCACTGAGGATCTTAGCGACTACTCGTATGGTGGGGTTCCTGATCGAGGTTTGCTTCGCATACCTGGATTGAGAAGGTCCATAAGCAATGGCCTCCTAAAACATAGCCTGATTAGGGAACTCAGAGGGAAATTTAAACCCGTTCTTCCGATGGTCGAGCCCGTATAACTTGCAGAGATCCTCGATCGAAATCTCGTAAAGTACTTCGCTAGAGAAGTAGGACAACGAAGCTCCAGAGACTTTTTCGTACCTAGGGACCTTGAAGGTAAGCCTGACCGACGAGAGGAATTGGCGCACCAAATCGGGATAGATCGGGTACGCCTTCGTGGCAATGTTGCCCACCCCAATCTGACGCAGAATGTGATCCACATCTTGGTGTATACCCATGTTGTTCAAAGTGTCGGGACAAATGATCTTCTTAGGTTCCATCTTAACCGTGAGAAACCTGTTGTAGAAGTTAGAGTCAAAGCTATCCCAGGCTTCTCCCACCTTTCTGTGTTGGTACCGGTTGTTCTTGGAGAGCTCGTCTGGTTTAATGCTTTCGAACTCGTCAAGCATATCACTCTCGAATCTGGTGCATTCAGAACGAGGCCATGGTGAAGCGATCAATGGAGTTGTGCCCGAGGAGGTGGCTACGTCGGTACCAGCTCGAGCTTTGGGTGGAGCTCTCTTTGATTTGACCGCCTTTTGCTTAGGACGTGATGAATGACTCATTGTCTGCAAAATAGACAAGATAACGAGTTAGACAAACCATCAAAATCCAAAATTTAAGAAAATGATGATTTCTGCATTGCAAGCGCGAGACTGATTAATTGCATCATCACTGTCATCAAATTCACACCCATATCCATGTAAGGAATCCATAAATCACAAAATCCCAATACAATCCCAAACTTGTCAAAATTGCTCAAAATCCCAATTCAATCCAAGCACACAAATTCAAGGGGTATAGCAACAATATCCAACTCAAAATATGTGTAAAGCAAGTGTGAAAAGCATAGAACAATCCAAGAACAAGCTATAAACACGAATTTGATTTTCACAAATTTTACCCTAGAATTTTCGGATTGAAGAAGTAGAAATCGAGTGCCATACCTTTGCAGATCCAGGACGGCGACAGGAGAATCAGAAAGAGCTCGAAAAATAGAGTGGGATAGAACCAAAAATCGTCAAAAACCGTATAGAATTGAGAGAGTTGTGGGGATTTGAAGTTCTAAGTTCTTAGAAATCTCTCAAAAACAGATTTGGAAATTTTTTGGGGAAGAAGATGGGTTTTGGTCGATGAAATCGTGGGCAAGGAAGAGAAGTAGGGTAAAACTGGTTTAAATCAAGTGGAGTAAATAGGTTTTGACCGAAAAATAGACCGAGATTCCTTACCTGGGTTGGATCGATCGATCCAGGGGAGGGATCGATCGATCCAGCTTACATTTTCTTGGCGGGATCGATCGAGCTGATCGATCCGGAGGGTGCAGGTCGATCCAAAAATGACGCGGCCCAGGGGATCGACCTGTGGATCGATCGATCCTGCAGCGCAGGTCGATCCAGAAATGACACGTTCTCGGGGATCGATCGATACGAGGGAGGGATCGATCGATCTGGCTCCTTCGTGTGTTTTTTTTTTTTAAAAGAAGGAGACCTGACACACTCAGAAAAAATGTTAGTGAAAACAGAAGGGAAAGGAAAAGGGAAGTATGTACACTTACCGGTGGGTTGCCTCCCACCAAGCACTTGTTTAAAATCGCGAGCTTGACTTTGAAGCCCCTCAAGCTAGAGGTGGTTCACTGAGAGGAATGGAGTCTCCTTCAGTGAGTTCGGTGTCAGCAAGATATGGCTTTAGCCGCTGACCCTTTACCACAAATTCACCTCCTGTAGTGTCCAGCAACCCAACAGCTCCGTATGGCCGTACTTCTTTGATGGTGAATGGTCCAGACCATCGCGATCGCAGTTTGTCAGGAAAAAGTTTCAGCCTAGAGTTGAAGAGTAAAACCTTATCATTGGCAGAGAAGTTCCTAGGAATGATCTTCTTGTTATGATAGGCTTTTGTTCGTTCCTTGTAGATCCTTGAGTTTTCATACGCCTGGTGACGAATCTCATCCAATTCGTTCAGATGAATCATCCTCCTTTCAGATGCTTGTTTGATGTCGAAATTCAACGACTTCACTGCCCATGCTGCTTGGTACTCGAGCTCCACTGGAAGGTGACATGGTTTCCCATAGACAAGATGGAATGGGGTGGTACCAAGGGGTGTCTTGTACGCAGTCCTATACGCCCAAAGAGCATCATCAAGCTTCACATCCCAATCTTTCCGTGTAGTGCTCACAGTCTTTTGGAGGATACTCTTGATTTCTCTATTGGAAATCTCGACCTGGCCACTCGTCTGAGGATGATAAGGAGTGGCTACCTTGTGCTTCACACCATTCTTCTTCAAGAGATTCTCAAAGACTTTGATGATGAAATGAGATCCACCATCGCTTATTACCACTCTTGGCACTCTAAACCTTAGGAAAATCACAGATTTGAACATTTTAAGAACTACCTTGGAGTCGTTCGTAGGACTAGCCATTGCTTCGACCCACTTGGACACGTAATTCACAACAACAAGGATGTACTTATTCCCATAGGAAGATGGAAACAGACCCATGAAATCGATTCCCCAGCAGTCAAACACCTCAACCTCCAGTATGAAATTCCGAGGCATCTCATTCCTCTTGCTAATGTTTCCTTGCCTTTGATAGGAATCACACTTGGAAACAAAAGCGCGAGCATCCTGAAACATGTTAGGCCACCAGAAACCAGCAGGTAGCACCTTGGACACTGTCTTGAAAGTAGCAAAATGTCATGTGTAGTTCGACCCATGACAGTGGAAAAGAATACCAGGAATCTCTTCTTCTGAAACATATCGTCGAAAAATACCATCAGCACTGCTTGTACATGTATGGCTCATCCCAGAAATAGTGTCTGATGTCGGGAATAATTTTCTTCTTGTTGTATCCTGTAAAACCATCTGGTTTCACCTCTGCAGCCAAATAATTGGCAATTTCACCAAACCAAGGAATTTTTGTGTCTCGAGAAGGCATGACATCTATTGCATAAATGTTCTCCACAGGGAGAAAATCATTGATAGGGATTCCCTCTTCTATGCGCAGTCTAGACAGGTGATCTGCAACTCAATTTTCGATCCCCTTCTTGTCCTTAACATCGATGTCAAATTCCTGTAGCAAGAGCATCAATCGCAACAATCTAGGTTTAATATCTTTCTTAGAGAATATATACCTCAAGGCAGCATGGTCAGTGTGAACGATGACCGTGGATCCCACAAGATATTTCCTGAATTTCTCACAAGCATAGACAACTACATGAAGCTCCTTCTCTGTAGTGGCATACTTGCATTGAGCATCATCGAGAGTTCTGCTAGCATAGTAAATGACATGCAATCTCTTCTCCTTTCGCTGGCCTAAAACAGCTCCTACAACATAGTCACTGGCATCACACATCACCTCGAAAGGTAATTCCCAGATTGGTGGTTGCACTCATCATCGATGTCGAACTTCACATCTTTGCACAACAGCCTTGTCAGAGGTCTAGCAATCTTTGAGAAGTCCTTGATGAACCTCCTGTAGAAACCAGAATGTCCAAGAAAACTTCTGATTCTTTTGACAGAATTCGGTGGCTGCAGGCTCGTCATGACCTCGATCTTGGCTCTGTCAACTTCGATCCGCTTCTCTGAGATCTTGTGTCCCAAGACAATCCCATCTTTCATTATGAAATGGCATTTCTCCCAGTTCAGAACCAAATGCTTTTCCTCGCAGCGCCTGAGTACCCTGCACAAATTAGAAAGACAAACAGAAAAGGAGGATCCATAAACAAAAAAATCATCCATGAAAACCTCCATTATGTCCTCGATCATGTCCATGAAAATCGACATCATGAATCGCTGGAACGTGGCTGGCGCATTACACAAGTCAAATGACATTCTGCGATAAGTAAAAGTGCCATAGGGAGATGTGAAAGAAACAAGAATAACCCTCTAGCAAGCAGTAGTACGAGTAGTTAGCCAATCTCTCAATCCTTTGATCAATAAAAGGCAGAGGAAAATGATCTTTGCGAGTCGCAGCATTCAATTTCCTGTAATCTATGCACATCCTATGACCAATGACAGTTCTAGTTGGGATCAACTCATTCTTATCGTTCCTAACTACTATCACACCACCTTTCCTAGGCACTACATGCATTGGACTCACCCATGCACTATAAGAGATAGCGTATATGATACCAACTTCTAGAAGTTTCATTATCTCTTTCTTTACAACATCTTTTAGATTCGGGTTTAACCGTCTCTGATGTTCTATAGAAGTCCTCGATTCATCTTCTAGATGTATCCTATGTATGCAAAGATCTGGTGAGATTTCTGTGATGTCATCTAGAGAATAGCCTAATGCTCTACGATATTTTCTCAGTTCGCACAAGAGTAAGGCAATCTCAGCATTACTCAACTCAGCATTGATGATGACATGATATGTTGAGTTAGGACCAAGAAACGCGTACTTTAGCCTAGTGGGAAATGGTTTGAGCTCGACTTTTGGAGCTTTCAGCTCGCTCCATGGATTGCTGGTCTACGCAGGAGGCTCGGCAATGGAAGTTTTCTCTGCAGCTACATCAAGTGAGACGAAAGCTACCATATTCTCCACTCTAGCGGTGGAATCAAGAATCTTGGCATAACCAGCTGTATCCTCGCTCAAGTACCCAAATTGATATACTCATATATTGCATATTTTATAGCATGCATCTCACTTAGAGTTTTGTGTCATTTACATGCATAATCATGGTTTTGTCTTGCATTTAGGTATCATTTAGAGATTAGGACATAGTTAATTAGGTCTAGTGAGTTCTTTCATGTTTTGGAGTACTTTCTAGGTGATTGGAGGCAATTTGGACATATTTGGAGAGTTGGACCAAAGTAATGTGCAAGGTCCATCCGATACACCGTAAATATGTGGCTGAATGGAGACATTCTGATCCGAATCGGCTTGGATAACTTTCATGAATGTTGTAGAGGGGTGAGTTCGATGTCTATGGGAGTTAGATTCAGGCCATTCTGACGTGTGGTTCAGGAGTTACGGCCATTTTACCAGAGATATGTCCACCTGCCGAGTAAGCTTCGACTTACACCGATGCCACGAAGCGATGCAAATGATCGGTGGAGGTCCAGGACCTTAACATCGACCCAGCCCCTTCTTACATCGACCTGTTACCTCGATGCTTCACCTCAGGACAGTTACATCGACTCCACAGGTTGATGCAACTGATCGATGCAGTACCAGCCGAAGGAACTCAAAGATCAGGCCAAATGAAGACCTTCTGTGCCCAGTTTAATCTGAGGTCTTCAAGAAAGTCATAGATAATCGAGCTGGCGTTCGTTTAGTGGTGGGTTAATGTCATTCCGATCGGCCATTCAAGAGATATTGCAAATATAACAAGGATGTGTCTGTCTGAAATCCAAACGAGTTATGCTCTAAATACGACGTCTGAAAGATCAACCAAGACGAAGGGTTTTGCACTCCGATTCAGCTTCTGCGTTCTTCATAGAAGTTGTAGATAATTGAGTTGGCTGTTGATAGATTCTCCCAAAATTTGCACACTCTTGTCGGGATTGAAGCGGAATTGAATGAACAAGGCGGGGGAAGTGAATGGTTGTGTCGAGGGCTATGGACTGCACTCGGTAAACCCTATCCGAAGGCTAACCACCTAAGGAACGTTGTGACTATTCGGCTAACCACCTTGAAATCGGTTTGAACACGTCGGCTAACCACCTAGTGAATGGTTTACAATCACGAGCTAACCACCCAATGATCGAAATGATTTCTTTGGCTAACCACCAAGGAGATCGAAAAGTTCCAAAGGAACAAGAGAGAAATTCACAAAGAGATTTTTATAAAAGATGTGAATGAATAAAATGAGAGGATTACATGAGTTTATATAGAAAAATAAGAGAAGTGGTCAAAGAGACCATTCTCGAAAATGAAAGAGAATGTGGGGAAAACAATGTCTTGAAAATAGAAATAAAGATTAAGACTTCGGCTAAAAAGTTTGAATGACCCCTCGGCTACTTTGACTAGTCTTCCGCGGAAAAGGGAATCCCTCGGGAAAATTCCTCGGGGAAATCTGATACAAGATATTTTGGTATCTATAGAGTTAATTCTCTAAATGCAATTGTAGCATAAGAGGTTATCGAACCTTATCGGGATTTATCCTAATCACTAAGAATGCAAGGATCATAAGTAAATTAAGCTAAACAAGGTAGTTTATGATTAAGTATCCAAATTCAAACAAACAAAAGCAATACTGAACGAGTTGTAATTCAAATAACAAAAGCGGAACTAGAGATGAGGTTATTGATATAAGGTGATTCAAATCCAATTAGTGGTGTTCATTCACTCAAAGAAGCTAATTCCTAGGCAATAGATATCTAATCTTGATTAGTTCTCTTTCAAGAAACTAATCACTATTTTAATTATCAAGTCCATTAGCAAATCATCATTTGTGGATTAACAACTAGCAAGCATTAAGAATCACAACAAGATCAACCAAAGATATGCCCTAAACAACTAATGTCTTAGGTTAGGAGCATAAATCTCTTGTCTAGTTCATCAAGGCATTTCATCAAACACTTGGTGTGCGTTAAATGCCTTATGATCTAGATCTATTCTTTCAAGTTAGATCTAGCATTAGGGACACTAGACAAGAAGGAATATAAGATTATCTAACCCTGAACACCACTAATCAAACTCTAGATCACCCTAATCTACCTCATCTCAAGATCCTAAAAAGACTACTCAAGATCCATCAAGAACACCTCAAAATCGATTATGATATAGGTTGAATCCATTGATGGGTGATGAATAATCAAGATAAAAAGAAGATAGATGGAAGAGATTGATGAAAACAAGTACTTAATTGCATAAAACAAAGGATCCTTCTTACAAAACTCAAACTCTCTCAAAGGTAAGGGTTTTGAGCATAAGAAAAAGCATGATTAAAAATTAGGTTTAGATGAGTATTTATAGGAAAAGTAGGCAATAGTATCGACATCAACACCACAGGTCGATGTTGATGATCGATACTAAGGCCCTGAAGTTGCATCCGGCTGCTGCATCGATGCGTGGGAGGAGCTGGGTAGATGTGAATGCCCTCAAGCTGAGCATCGATGTGCTGATCGATGTGAAAGGGGAGCTGGGTAGATGATAAGGCCCTGATGTTGCATCCAGCATCATCATCGATCTGTGCGGATAGCTGGGTCGATGTGAATGCGCTGAAGCTGAGCATCGATGTGTTGATCGATGTGAAAGGGGAGCTGGGTCGATGCTAAGGCCTTGATGTTGCATCCAGCATCAACATCGATATGTGGGGAGAGTTGGGTCGATGTGAATGCCCTGAAGTTGAGCATCGATGGGCAACATCGATCTGTGGGAAGAGACATGTTGATGTGAATCCTGAAAGGCTCCCAAAAGTCTTTAACCGCTTTTCTTGCTCCCGAACCGAATGGTCCTAAGCCAAACTCCGTCAAATTCCTCCAAAGTACCTAAAAGGACTCCAAAACATGCAAGACACTCTTGGACCTAGTATGAGAACCCTAAAACTCTAAATGAGATAAAGCAACAAAGAAATTCTAAGTAACTATATGCAAATGAGATGAAACTTAGATTAAATGAATGCATAAAAGGGGTAAAATACAAGTCTATCAACTCTCCCAAACTTACTCCTTGCTTGCCCTCAAGCAAATAAATAGGAACAAGTAGAGAGAGATGTTCGAAGGCGGGAGCTCAAATCCACAAATAGCACAAAAAGAAATCAATTTCAACGTCCAAGTAATGTAGTACTAAAATGCACAAGTGAGCCTACTCCAAAGGAGTTAACCATTCATATTTCATCATGTATCAAATCCAAACCCCAATCTATACAAGCAATCATATTCCCCAACCCCTTAACATTCATTAGTGGCGTAACCATGAATCATGTTTATGCAAAGTCAAATGGAATTCTTTTAGCTAAGGGTATGGTTATGAGATGAAGGTGATCTCATATAATGCATGGGTAATTAAGTTCAAGGATCTCTCATCATGGAAATGAACAAACCTTAGCAAAATGCTAAAGGTAAAAGGCAACCTATGCATATAAGGGAGAATTCACATCTACCCAAGAGCCTAGAATGTCTCTAACCTAAAGCCTTCTAACCCGTTGTGCCCACAACCTAAACTACCCTTTTTATCTTGAGGCATTTGCCTTCTCAAACCCCACATGCTTCTCGTCTCTTCATTCCACCTTCTTCTCATTCGGGGATCACTTCTTCTTCTTTGTTGTTTCATGGGTTGGTGCTCCTTTATTGTGATCTAGCTCTTCTTTTTTTTTTTTTTTTTGGATTCACGCCTCTTCTCATTCTTTGATGCTTTGGCCTTTTTGGCTCTCTTCTTTTTCCTTCTATCTTTTTAGGCTATCTTATTCTTTAAAGCTAGCCTTATGATTTTTGCACCAACCAATCTACACAAATCCGATCCCCTTTTTCCTTTCTCCTTTTTATTCTCTTCCATTCCATAACTCATCACATCCGTTCACCAAGTCTAAAACCGTTCCCCCAAACTTGAACCAAGAACCGCCATCCTAACTAGCCTATTCCTAGATTAACTCCGAGATGTTGGAGCTAAATCTACATGAGAATTCCCTCTTGTCGCCCTAAACCTAACAAGTTTTGCCAAGTTTGTTCGAAAGAAATGCCTCACAATTCACACGCTAATAACAATGGCTTGAAAGAAGGTTAAGGTTAGGGTAGGGGAAACCATTCCAATGATGGGATATAGCTATTTGGATAAGCAAGAGTGGTAAAACGGAATAAGAATGCCCAAGTATGTATATGTGAACCACAAATTCATTTAAAATTGCACAAACACAATATGTACAAGTCAAATTAATGGTTACCACTTAAATGGGCACTACAAGAAAAAACAGTTTTTGTGACTACCATTTGCGACTACTTTTTTAGTCGCAAAAAAGATGGACAATATTGTGACTGATTTGCGACTAATAAGCGACTACCCATAATGCAGATGCACAATAGTTCCAAATTACCGACTAAAAACATTAGTCAGACAAGAGTAGCTTATTTGCGACTGTTTAAGGACTTGCAAAAGTAGTCCCAAATTTGTGACTGGTTTGCTTCGGTTTAACAACTCCACTCGGTTTTTTAAAAATAAATATCAAATAATATACAAAAAATTCTAAACCCTAAACCATCAAATAAATAAACATCAAATAATATTAAAAAAAAAATTCAACACTTACAATTTTTTTAAATATTATAATTTTATAAATCCTAAATTATAAACCCTAAACCTCTAACCCTTAATCATAAACTCTAAATCTTAAATTGTAAAATATAAATCTTAAATCATAAACCTATAAGCCTTAATCATAAACCTTTAACCATTAATCATAAACTCTAAATCTTAAAGCATAAACCTCTAACCCTTAATAATAAACAATAAATCTAAAACCCAGTTTTTGTGACTAATTTGCGACTAATTTATAATAGTATTCATAAAATAGTCCCAAATTTGGGATTAATTTGCAACTCTACTTGATTTTTTTTTAGAAATCAATAAATTCTAAACTCAAACCACAAATCCTTAATCCTAAACCCTAAAATTCTAACCCTTAATCATAAACTTGATCTAAATCTTAAATTGTAAACTAGATATTACAAATAAACATCAAATAATATACAAAAAAAAATCAACACTTACATTTTTAAAATATAATCATTATATAAATCTTAATTTATAAACCCTAAACCTCTAACCCTTAATCATAAACTCTAAATCTTAAATTTTAAAATATAAATCTTAAATCATAAACCTCTAACCTTTAATCATAAACTCTAAATCTTAAATAATAAACCTCTAACCCTTAATCATAAACTATAAATCTAAAACCCAGTTTTATGACTAATTTGGGACTAATTTGCGACTAATTTTTAATAGTAGTCACAAAATAGTCCCAAATTTGGGACTAATTTGCAACTCCACTCGAATTTTGTTTAGTAAACAATAAATTTTAAACTCAAACCACAAACCCTTAACCCTAAACCCTAATCCTCTAACCTTTAGTCATAAACTTGATCTAAATCTTAAATTGTAAACTAGATCTTACACATAAACATCAAATAATATACAAAAAATTCAACACTTACAAATCTTTTAAATATAATCATTTTATAAACCCTAAATCTCTAACCCTTAATCATAAACTCTAAATCTTAAATTGTAAACTATCTTACACATAAACATCAAATAATATACAAAAAATATTAAACTTACAAAAATTTTAATCTAATCATAACATGTAGTAAATGTTACATGTGTTTTATAAGGAATGATTTTGAAAAATAGAAATTTTCTCAAAAAATATTTATTTTTAAGGTTTAACATATTTTTGAACATCTATATACACATAATTATTGTAAAGTGATATTCAAATCTTATAGGATCTTAAAGTTTAGGGTTTCGGATAAAGATTTTTGATTATACTCATAAAATATATAAGTAGTCACAAAATAGTCTCAAACTTGGGACTAATTTGCAACGACAATCGATTTTTTTTAATAGAAGTCACAAAATAGTCTCAAATTTGCGACTAATTTGCGACAAAATATCAAAAATAATGAAAGCTTCTCATTGGCTATTTCATTGAGACGAGGATTGAGATCCTCCACCGTTGATTTGTTTAATCCTACGGTGATGGATTTAAACTGATTTATCTTTCTTTTCTTTCTTTTTTTCCCTTCCCTTTCTTTCTCTCTCTCCTTCCCACGAGTCTTCTCCTTCTCTTCCTTCTTCATCTTTTTTTTTCTTCTTCTTCTTACTTCTCTTCCTTCGATCTCTCTTGATTCTTAACAGATTTCGAAGATTTTGGTGTCTATCTCCATCGGTTTTTCATCCTCTACAAAACCCCCAACCCATATTTCTCGATTAACCAAGGTAAGTTCTTCGAAATCCCTATTTACAGTCACGGCTGAAGGTTTGCTATCATGCTTAACGCATTCACAACTCTCTTTTATTTGTTTTCCAGATCGACTGCGGTGGTGTTGGGCTGCGGTGGTGTTGGGCTGTGACGGCGGTGGTGTTGGGCTGCGGCGGCGGTGGTGTTGGGCTGCGGCGGCGAGTGGAGATGAAGATGAAGATGAAGAGTGAAGATGAAGATAAAGGAGAGCGTGATGAGAGAAAAGATAGAGGAGAAGCTCATCTGTGTGAAGCCGTTGGAGAGAGAAGCAGCTCGTCGGAGGTCGCCGGAGAGAGGAGCAGCTTGCCGGAGCTCGCCGGAGAGGAGAAGGGCGATTGGATTTGTTTTTATTTTTTTATTTTTTTTCTTTTTTGTAATTAATTAATTTGATAAATAAAAATACTTTTTTGGATTTTTTTTTTGTTTTTTTTTTAATTTTATTTTTACAAGAAGTCGCAAATCAGTCTTTAATTTAGGACTGATATTATAGTCACATATTAGTCGCAAAAGAGCGACTGTTTTGTAACTACTTTATTTAGCGACCAATTATTTGCGACTATTTTTTTTAGTCCCAAAATAGTCGCAAATGAGTCATTTGCGACTATTTTGGGACTATTTTGGTAGTCGCAAAAACTGTGTTTTCTTGTAGTGGGGGTTGGGTGCAACTCAAGCATGTTTCAATCAAGGAAAGTATGATGATACATGAGAACTAAGAATGGTGCATCTTTACTTTCATGCTCACTTAAATGCATTTAACAATTACGAACGAGGGAATTGAATTAACTTCTTAAGGTGCCACTCTACAAGGAAAATTCATCATTGTTCTCATGCATATGCAATGAATTCTAAGTATGCATGGCTAGACTTAATGTACAAATGAAAAATGCAAGCTAAATGACAACCTAAATGACTTCTTTTTGTGTTTCAATTTTCAAAATTTTCAAAATTTGCTTTATATGCCTTGGATGAATGCATGAGACTCAAAGTGCAAAACTCAAGATAAGACAAAACAAATGACATTAGATACCGGTCCCTCCCCCAAACTTAAATTACACCCTCTCGGTGTGAAAGAAGTCTAAAGAAGGGACTCAAAATAAGACAAAACAAACTACAAGATTCAATTGAAAGAAAAACATTTACAAGGTTTTGGGAGTTACCTTAGAAGCTTTGGGATGGGGAAGAAGTTCCCATAGAAATTGACGGGTTGCTTGAGCAAGGTGAAGGAGATCTCATGGCTTTTCTTTTTTCTACCTTCTCGTCATGTGCCAATGAGTGGCTTGCCTCTTCGAGCAACACCATTTCTCCTCCATGGAGCGTGTGGCTCATGTCGAGACCACTTTCTTCTTCCTCTCGGGTTCGAGATGTGCTAGCTTTACCGTCCCTCTTGAGCTCCTTGATTGTCTTTCCCATGACTTTAACCGTCTTCTCCAACTTTTTAATTACCCTTGCCATCTTCCTCATGATTTGGTCTTGCCACTTGCACCAACGTTGGAGGAGTCTCAATTGGTGGTGAGCATGGCGTAAGGCGGGGTTAGACATAGCACCATCGAATGGATCGAAGTTATACCGCTCTCCACCATAGATGGTCGTGGAGGGTGAGTCTTCGGCCTCTTCATCATCGGAGTCAAGGACTTCCTCGGGGTGTGCACTAGTAGCGGTTTTGCTCTTTTTGTACTCTCGTGCGGAAAGCATCAATTGGTGAGTCGACGGTTTGGTTGTTGAAATAGTCCTTGGTTGGGTAAAAGAAGATGTTTCTCGGTTCATCAAGTTTTGTGATGACGATGTTAGGCAATAAGACTTGCGTGTGGAACGTCTTGTTGAGCTTAAGGTTGTAGGCAAAATTGCCGTCTACCTTTCCCTTGAAGAACCGCGTCCGTGCAAGGTAACTCTTATCTATCAACTTCCATTCCTCATCAACCACCGCAAGCTTGATCCCTTTTGCCTTGAGGATGGGAGTGATGATCCAACCGATGGCTAATGCAAATTTCTTCGAATTAGTCTCCCAAGCCCAATTCTTGTGAAAGAGCATTTGCCTCACCAAGGTAGTGGCAAAGGAAGGGGTCTTCTCATTGCCCATAAATTCCTTTCCATTGCTTAGCGTCTTGAGTAGGGGTTGCACACCGAGGCCTAGCAATTCCATTACCTTTTTGATAACCTTGTTAAACTCCACCTTAGTGTAGAATGTGCTGGTTAGTGCAATTTGCATGTATTTGAGGGTAGGGTTCCGGATGCTAGAGCCCTTGGAAATGCCGGGTTTGTAGGCATCAGAAGCAATTGTTTCCCAAAAGTATTGGAGCTCATGCTTCAGATAGTGGAAGTATGGTTCACCATAGGTACCTTCTTCTTTGAAACCAAAAATTTCACAAAGCTCATGAAAAGTGACCCGGTAGGTCTTCTTATTCACATCAAATCTGATTTCTCCAAAGCCGGTAGTTGCCTTTGCTCTCTTGTTCCCTATTCCATAGAATCACGCTTCAAGGGATGTAAGGAATTGACAAGTGAGGTCCTTGTGAGCTACTTCTTTCATTGTCATGAATTTTCCGAGACCCATGTTCTCGAACACAAGAGCAACATCTTCATATATGCCCATCTTCTCAAAAACCACCGAGTCCACGAATAGCACTTGCTCGAACTTCATAGTTGAGAACTTCTCATAGTATTCTTTAACCATTGGCTCTCTCTCCGTCTCCTCTACCAAGGTGTCTTCTTCTTCTTTTTGCACAACGCTCTTTCCCTTAGCCCTAGCCTTGGATTTCTTTGCTAAAGCGAGCTTCTTTGCATTTCCCCTTGAGGTACTTGCCGCGGCCTCACCGTTCCCTAGGCCTTTAGTGACGGTCCCTTGCTTGTTTTTGGGTTGAGCCTTAACCGCCGTTTTCCTCTTCTCATTTGCCTTGGCACATGCTTCTAGTGCTACCTCTCTCTTCCTTGTTGGTAGGGTTGAAGTTGGAATTGGGTTGTGTGTTGTCTTCATGGTACCTATATTGTCTCAAAGAGTATATAAGTTTCAAGAAATGAAGAAACAATTTTAAGGAAAGGCATATATGACACTCAAAGGAGAATGCTCATTTTAGCAAAAAGATCCTCCATTTCTCATAAACAACATCAAACTTTCCAACTTTAAGCTTCAAGAATCCATCCCAATTTCAAGTTTTGAAACTTTTAAGCACAAATACCAAAATTGAGGTTCTTTGCTAAAACATTTTAAAATTTTCTCAAAGCAAGACAAATCAGCCTATGAACTACCTATCCTAACCATTTTCGAGCCTAAACCCAAGGTATTTATGCAAGTGAAATCATTTCTCAAACAAATTCATAAAATTTTCATTTATGAGCAAGTTCTTCATTGAAAAATATGAATGAAATACCTTGAGGATGCAGACCTTAAATGAAAAGGGGGTTGGTAGATCATGAAAGAGGATGAAAAATCCGAAATTTAGCAATTTAAATCACAATTTGAGAATTGAGAGAGATATGAGCTTGTGAAGTTTAGGTAGAGGAAATAGACATTGTTGCGAATTTAGTGGAGAAGAAAGCTTACCTTAATGGGTGGGTCAACTTATCTGGGTAAAGGGAGCGGGCGGACCACTGGATAATAGATCCAGTCAACAGAATTCAAATTTGGTCAACAAAAATTGAATGCTGGTTGATCCTTGTGGTCGATGTTGAGGGAAATATTCCCGGGGAACTTTTTCTTCTCGGGGAACCTTTTCCCTCGAACATCGTTTTCCCTCGAATATTGTTTTCCCTCGACACCAAGCTACCTAAGAATATTTAACAAGATGATCAAAAAGAACTAACAAAGATCGAAAAACGCATAAAAAGAAATATGTACAATGATAAGCTTGGGGTGTCTCCCAAGAGCACTTTGTTTTGAGTCACTAAGTTTGATTTTTATTACCGTTTTCAAGCTAGAGGGGCTTCATCGAGAGGGATAAAACCTCCTTCCTCGATGATTTGATTCGCACAGTAGAGTTTGAGCCGTTGACCGTTAGCGATGAAATCTTGACCTTCTTTGCTCACAAGAACAACCGCTCCATAAGGTCTCACTTCCTTCACCTTGAAGGGACCCGACCATCTCGATTTGAGCTTCCCGGGGAAGAGTTTCAATTGGGAGTTGAATAGCAACACAAGATCCCCCACCTTGAAGTCCTTAAGCGCTATCCTCTTGTCGTGAAATACCTTGGCCTTCTCTTTGTAGATTCCCGAGCTCTCATATGCTTCAAGCCTTGTCTCCTCTAGCTCGTGGAGTTGTACCAACCGTTTCTCTTGAGCGGTCTTGATGTCAAAATTCAGAAGTTTTACCGCCCAAAGAGCTTTGTATTCCAATTCCACCGGAAGGTGACACGACTTCCCATAGAGCATGTTGAACGGCGTGGTTCCTATGGGTGTCTTGAAAGCGGTCCTATATGCCCATAAGGCATCATCGAGTTTGTTGGCCCAATCTTTCCTCGAGCTACCCACCGTCTTCTCAAGGATTGCTTTGATTTGGCAGTTGGCGACTTCTACTTGTCCGCTTGTTTGGGGATGATAGGGCGTTGCAACCTTGTGTTTCACTCCATTGTTCTTGAGTAGGCTCTCGAAGACCTTGTTCACGAAGTGCGATCCACCATCACTAATGACCACTCTTGGAACCCCGAACCTTGGAAAAATGATTGACTTGAATAATTTTAGCAAAACCTTAGCATCGTTGGTCGGGCTTGCAATCGCTTCCACCCACTTTGAGACGTAGTCAACCGCCACCAATATGTATTGGTTACCATATGATGACGGGAAAGGTCCCATGAAGTCGATTCCCCATACGTCAAACATTTCCACCACAAGGATTGGGTTTTGGGGCATTTCATCTCTCCTCCCAATGTTCCCTTTCCTTTGGCATGCATCACATGTGGAGACATAGAGATGTGCATCCTTGAATAATGAAGGCCACCAAAACCCGGATTGCAAAACCTTTATAGCCGTTTTGTAGGAGGCATGATGACCACCGTAGCTTGACCCGTGACAATGAAGTAGGATCCCTTGGACTTCTTCTTCCGTCACGAATCTCCTATACAACCCGTCCGAGCACAACATGTTTAGGTAGGGCTCATCCCAATAGTATCTCGTCACGTCGT
The DNA here is from genome assembly GCA_030161315.1 of Eutrema japonicum. Lineage (NCBI taxonomy): Eukaryota > Viridiplantae > Streptophyta > Magnoliopsida > Brassicales > Brassicaceae > Eutrema > Eutrema japonicum. The sequence continues at coordinate 16,848,531 of BSQW01000013.1, forward strand.
GGAAGAACTTCTTCTTCTTATACCCATCCAAAGGAGGTTCCTTCCCGCACACTAAGTAGTTCACAAGGTCCGCAAACCACGGTAGTTTCTCATCTTGTAGACCACTAGCATCTTCAATACCATTCACGGCCTCAATCCCCCTTTTCAATACCTTCACGACCATTAGGCTTTCTTCGGGCAGCTTGTCTTCAATGGGAACGAGGTCTTCTATCCTCATCCTAGACAAGTGATCCGCTACTCCGTTCTCTATGCCTTTCTTGTCTACTATCTCTAAATCGAACTCTTGGAGTAGCAATATCCAACGTAATAGACTCAGTTTCGTGTCCTTCTTTGCATGAATGTATCTTAAAGCCGCGTGATCGGTGTAGACAATCACCTTCGACCCCACAACATAAGATCTAAACTTCTCCATGGCAAAGACTATGGCCAACAACTCCTTCTCCGTGGTTGCATACCGAATTTGAGCATCATCTAGAGTTCTACTAGCGGTTTCTTTTGACCCAAAACCGCTCCAACCGCATAGTCACTAGCATCACACATGATCTCGAAAGGAAGATCCCAATCCGGAGCTTAAATAATGGGAGCACTAACCAACGCCTTCTTGATCTCTAGAAAAGCTACCATACATTCCTCATCAACCACGAACTCAACCTCCTTGCAAAGTAGCCTTGTAGGAGGCCTTGTGATCCTTGAGAAATCTTTGATGAATCTTCGGTAGAACCCCGCATGACCCAAGAAAGACTGAATGTCCTTGACCGACGTAGGGGGCTCCAAGCTAACCATCACCTCGATCTTGGCCTTGTCTACCTCAATCCCCTTCTCGGAGATCTTATGCCCAAGCACAATTCCTTCTCGCACCATGAAGTGGCATTTCTCCCAGTTAAGCACCAAGTTTGCTTCTTCACACCGTTGCAAGACCCTGCAAAGGTTGGACAAACACACACAAAAAGAAGACCCATACACGGAGAAGTCGTCCATGAAGACTTCTACCATGTCTTCAAGAAGGTCAGAGAAAATTGACATCATGCAACGTTGGAATGTTGCGGGAGAATTGCACAACCCAAACGGCATCCTTCGATATGCGAAGGTGCCGTAAGGGCACGTGAAGGTTGTTTTCTCTTGGTCATTCGGTGTATAGGTATTTGAAAGAAACCCGAATAACCATCTAGAAAGCAGTAGAAGGGGTGATTAGCTAAACGTTCAAGCATTAATTTGATCTATAAAAGGTAATGGAAAATGATCCTTACGAGTGGATGAATTCAACTTCCTATAGTCAATGCACATTCTATGCCCGGTTATTGTCCTAGTAGGTATCATTTCATCCTTTTCATTTTTAACAACCGTTATCCCCCCTTTCTTAGGCACACAACGAACCGGTGAGACCCAAGTACTATCCGATATTGGGTAGATAATGCCCGCGTCTAAGAGCTTAAGAATCTCTCTCTTTACAACATCTTTCAAATTAGGGTTCAACCTTCTTTGATGTTCAATAGAGGTCCTTGATTCATCCTCTAAATGGATTCTATGCGTGCACAAACTAGGGGAAATACCCTTGATATCATCCTAAGAATAGTCAATTGCTCTCCTATATTTCTTAAGTTCTATAAGAAGGGAGGATAGTTCATTCTCATCTAGACTCTTATTCACAATAACCCGGTAGAACTCGTTGGGACCTAAGAATGCATACCTTAGTCCCGCGGGAAGTTGCTTTAGGTCCACCTTTGGGGCTTTGAGCTCGCTCCAATCGTCCTCCTAAAGACTAGACTTAAACTCGCTATTCTCTTTAACGGCTAGAGCAAACCCCTCTTGGACCGTGCCAACCCTTGAACCATCTTGAACCTCGGCACTACGAACACCCAACTCAACAAATGGTGTATCCTTTTCAACCGGCTTGTGCAAGTCCATGAGTAGCTCATACCCTTGACTCTCTTTGCTCAATAACCCATGATCACCACGCTCCTTAGTCAAAACTACTTGCAATCCATCTTCTACTCTTATTTCCTCAAGCAATTCGTCGGCTAGCTCATCCATGGTCTCTATGTAGAAACATTGGCCATCTATGGTGGGCTTCTTCATCACCTTGTTGATATCAAACTCAAGGACTTCTCCTTTACCCAAATGGAGGTCTATCTTGCCTTTCCTCACATCGATTATTGCTCCCGCGGTTGCTAGGAATGGCCTACCAAAGATAAGAGGGTCTTTTGGTTCCTCATCCATTTCAAGTACCACAAAGTCTGTGGGGACAATGAAATCCTCCACCACAATAGGAAGATCCTCAAGAAAACCAATAGGAACCCTCACGCTCCTATCCGCTAATATTAGGGAGATGTTGCATGCCTTGTAGCGTGTGAAGCCTAGTCTCTTGGCTACCGAAAATGGAATGAGGCTTACACTCGCTCCAAGATCACACAAACAATGGTTGAAAGCTAGAGGACCAAGTGCACAAGGTAGCGTGAATGATCCCGGATCTCCTAACTTCTTTGGCACCATATTCTTTTGTATTATGGCACTACACTCGTGAGTTAAAATGACCATAGACTCCATCTCTTTAGCCCTCTCATTCACGGCATCTTTCAAGAATTTGGCGTATTGAGGGACAAGTAAGAAAGCATCAACCAAAGGCATTGTGAGTTCCACCTTCTCCATTTGCCTATCAAAGATGGCTTTATACTTGTCCATAAGTTGCTTCTTGGACCGCCCGGGAAAAGGTAGCTTAGGAACGTATGGTTTAGGGACAAAAACATTCTTCTTTGGCTTCTCTTGAGTAACAACAACCCTAGGCTTGGCCTTCTATACTTCTTCAACCTTGTCTTGCTCTCTTGCTACCTCATCTTCAACCAACTCGTCATCTTCTTGAAGTTCCACCCCCTACTTTGCTTCTCAATGTCCTCATTGAGAGTAGAAGGAGCTTCTCTTGGAGGAAAAACCGTGCCACTTCTCAAGGTGATGGCGTTTACATACTCCTTAGGATTGGCCTCGGATTTGCCCGGTAGTTGACCTTGTGGTCGTGAAGAAGAAGCAACACCTTTGTTCTCCATGTGTTTTACCTTTGAGTTCAAAGCCTAAATCTTTGTGTTGAGGTCGTTGTAAGAGCAATTCACCCGCGTATTGAACTCCGCTTGTCCCTTGAGTAATTGTTGGAACATGGAGCTCAAATCAAGCTCTTGCGGTTTAGACGTATTTGCTTGACCTTGGGGCACAAACCTTTGTTGTTGCCCTTGAAAACCGGGTGAAGCTTTGGGTTGAAAGCTACCTTGGTTCCCTTGGAATTGGTTCCTTGGGACAAAGCCTTGTTGGTTGGTATTAGAAGCTTGGGCTTGAGGTTGAAATTGCTTTTGTGGGGCTCCTTGAGCTTGATTAGGTTGTGGAGAGTAGACTTGGTCTTGGGGATTCTCCACATTTGTGTTCCGGTAAGAGAAGTTGGGGTGGTTCCTATAGTTTTGGTTGAACCCTTGTCTTTGGTAGTTCCCTTGGTTTTGGTAGTTCCCTTGGGTTCCTACATAGTTCACCTCCTCTTGGGTGTTCATGTCCACATTCTCTTCTTGATAGTATCCTTGGTTCTCATCATAAGCATCCACAAAGTTTACCGTCTTTTGGGAAGACACTAGGAGTTTATCAATCAAATTGGCTTGCTTGTCCAACTTGTCGTTAAGAGCTTTCATGTCTTTGGCCCGCTTGTTCTCATCAAAGTTGCTTGTGGTCCTTGTGGCGCGGTCATAGTCGTCGCCATAGGTACCGTCACTTTGGGCCAAGTTCTCAAAAAGCTCCATTGCTTCCTCAACGTCTTTAGCCAAGAAGTTTCCGTTAGATGCCGTGTCAAGTATCATACGGATCTTAGGCAAAGAACCGCGGTATAGAGTGCTAAGGAGAGAAGCATTGCTAAAGCCGTGATGTGGGCATTGAGAAGTGTAGCTTCTAAATCTCTCCCAAGCCTCGTTGAAAGACTCATTGGACCGTTATGTGAAGTTTGAGATCTCGTTGCGAAGCTTGGCGGTTCTAGCTGGTGAAAAGAATTTGGCAAGAAACGCACGTTTGCAATCATCCCACGAGGTTATAGATCCTTGGGGTAAGGTCTTTTCCCATTGGTGAGCTTTGTCACCTAAAGAGAATGGGAAGAGACGAAGCTTGAACCCATCCGGTCAAATTGGAGACCCCATTGATCTTTGTGGGACCACATATCCGGTCAAATTGGTCAATGTGGTCTAAGGGATCCTCCATGGACAAGCCATGAATTTTTTTGGCTTGAACCATGTTGATAACCCCCGACTTCACTTCAAAGTTGTTGCTATCCACCGGTGGAGCTTGAATGCCTTGGCAGTTTTGGTGAGCATTAGCGGCATCGCCCTCTCCAACAACGTTTCTAGCTCTTGGTGGATGGTTGGGACGGTGATGGTTTCCATTGCCACCACCTCCTTTATTGTTGCCGTGACCATTCCCATTCCCACCGTTCCTTTGGTGGGGATTGGGTTCGTTGACGTTCCCAAGTGGAACGTTCTCAAAGTTCTCGATGTCTTGAGCAACGTCAACTTGAACTCTCGCTCGGTTACGTCTTGTTCTTGATCCTCTGTTAAGTTGATCAATGTCGTCCCTCAGTTCTACTAGATTAGTATTGCCACGGGAACGGGTATGCATCCACCTATAGAGAGAAAGAGCATTAGGAAGCAAACAATATTAGTAACTTGGTAGCAAATAAGGCTTAAGCTCATTAAGAACCTAAATCTCAATGTTGAAACAAATCCCAATATGGCAACGGCGCCAAATTGATACAAGATATTTTGGTATCTATATAGTCAATTCTCTATATGCAAATGTAGCATAAGAGGTTATCGAACCTTACCGGGATTTATCCTAATCACTAAGAATGCAAGAATCATAAGTAATTTAAGCTAGACAAGGTAGTTTATGATTAAGTATCCAAATTCAAACAAACAAAAGCAATACTGAACGAGTTGTAATTCAAATAACAAAAGCGGAACTAGAGATGAGGTTATTGATATAAGGTGATTCAAATCCAATTAGTGGTGTTCATTCATTCAAAGAAGCTAATTCCTAGGCAATAGATCTCTAATCTTGATTAGTTCTCTTTCAAGCAACTAATCACTATGTTAATTATCAAGTCCATTAGCAAATCATCCTTTGTGGATTAACAACTAGCAAGCATTAAGAATCACAACAAGATAAACCAAAGATATGCCCTAAACAACTAATGTCTTAGGTTAGGAGCATAAATCTCTTGTCTAGTTCATCAAGGCATTTCATCAAACACTTGGTGTGCGTGAAATGCCTTATGATCTAGATCCATTCTTTCAAGCTAGATCTAGATCTAGCATTAGGGACACTAGACAAGAAGGAATATAATATTATCTAACCCTAAACACCACTAATCAAACTCTAGATCACCCTAATCTACCTCATCTCAAGATCCTCAAAAGACTACTCAAGATCCATCAAGAACACCTCAAAATCGATTATGATATAGGTTGAATCCATTGACGGGTGATGAATAATCAAGATAAAAAGAAGATAGATGGAAGAGATTGATGAAAACAAGTACTTAATTGCATAAACAAAAGATCCTTCTTACAAATCTCAAACTCTCTCAAAGGTAAGGGTTTTGAGCATAAGAAAAAGCATGATTAAAAATTAAGTTTAGATGAGTATTTATAGGAAAAGTGGGCAACATGATCGACATCAACACCACAGGTCGATGTTGATGATCGATGCTAAGGCCCTGAAGTTGCATATGGCTGCTGCATCGATGTGTGGGAGGAGCTGGGTCGATGTGAATGCCCTGAAGCTGAGCATCGATGTGTTGATCGATGTGAAAGGGGAGCTGGGTCGATGCTAAGGCCCTGATATTGCATTCAGCATCAACATCGATCTGTGGGAAGAGCTGGGTCGATGTGAATGCGCTGAAGCTGAGCATCGATGTGAAAGGGGAGCTGGGTCGATGCTAAGGCCCTGATGTTGCATCCAGCATAAACATCGATATGTGGGGAGAGTTGGGTCGATGTGAATGCCCTGAAGCTGAGCATCGATGGGCAACATCGATCTGTGGGAAGAGACAGGTCGATGTGAATCCTGAAAGGTTCCCAAACGTCTTTAACTGCTTCTCTTGCTCCCGAACCGAATGGTCCTAAGCCAAACTCCGTCAAATGCCTCCAAAGTACCTAAAAAGAACTCCAAAACTTGCAAGACACTCTAGGACCTAGTATGAGAACCTTAAAACTCTAAATGAGATAAAGCAACAAAGAAATGCCAAGTAACTATATGAAAATGAGATGAAACTTATATTAAATGAATGCATAAAAGGGGTAAAATACAAGTCTATCAAAATCCCTCGGAAAACAACTTGAGTTTAGACCGGGAATAAAGTGTAAGCCGTTGCCTCGTTAAAACCTCTACTCGGAAAACCCATTGGGACAAAACCGAGCATAGGAAAAAGAGTACAACAACTTACACTCGGCCAACCTCAAGCTGAATCCGCAAATGATATAGAGGTCAAGGTGTAGTGCGTAAGTTGGTCTTCATCCTCGTTCCGAACGTCGTTAAGTAGTTTCCAAACAGCTCCGGCTAACTTCCTCGTCTTGGACCGCGTAACGGGGACTTCGGGAATGATCAAAGCTTCCTCGGGAACCTCATCCAAAGCAGGCGCGTCCATGAATCTATCATCCCCCTCCTCTTGAAAAGGATTTGTCCTCAAATCTGCTTCGTCTACAATAAAGGGAATGATATCAGAAACGTTGAAGCTAGAGCTAACGGGGTACTTACCTTGAAGATCGATTTTGTAAGCGTTATCATTGATCTTTTCCAAAACCGTGAATGGTCCATCAACTCTTGGCAAGAGTTTAGACTTCCGTTCCTCCGGGAACCGCTCCTTTCGCAAATAGATCCAAACATGGTCTCCGGGTTCAAACGTCTTCTTGTTCCGACCTTTGTTGGCATATTTGCGGAATTGCTCCGTTTTGTGCTCGATATGTTGCTTTGCCTTCTCGTGCATTTGCTTGACCAGCTCGGCTTTCTTCTTTTCGTCCATGCTTACACGCTCACTCAAAGGTAAAGGAGTTAGATCCAAAGGTGTAAGTGGATTAAAACCGTAAACAAGTTCAAATGGAGAGAATGAAGTAGTAGAATGTACGGCACGATTATAAGCAAACTCAACATGCGGCAAACAATCTTCCCACGACTTAAGATTTTTCTTAATTACCGTCCGCAAAAGCGTTCCTAAGGTCCTATTAACCACCTCGGTTTGACCATCGGTTTGCGGGTGACAAGTCGTAGAGAAAATAGCTTTGTTCCTAGTTTAGACCAAAGGGTCTTCCAAAAATAGCTAAGGAACTTCGTATCTCTATCCGAAACTATCGTCCTAGGCATCCTATGCAAACGGACAATCTCTCTAAAGAACAAATCGGCAATGTTAGATGCATCATCGGTTTTATGGCAAAGAATGAAATGAGCCATCTTAGAAAACCTATCTACAACAACAAAGACCGAATCACTACCTCTCCTAGTTCTCGGCAAACCCAACACAAAATCCATTGAAATGTCGGTCCATGGTACACTAGGAATCGGCAAAGGAGTGTACATAGCTTGGCTTGGACTTTTGGATTTAGCTAACTTACATGTTGTGCATCGGCTACAAATCCGTTCAACGTCTCGCTTCATGTGCGGCCAAAAGAAATGATCTTGCACCACCAAAAGAGTTTTAGCCACGCCGAAATGTCCCATTAAGCCACCGCCATGTGCTTCCCTAACAAGAAGGTCTCGCAAAGAAGAGTTAGGAATACACAATCGGTACTCGTAAAACAAGAAACCGTCACTACGAAAGTATTTTGCCGAAGCAAATTTAACAAAAGTTAGAAATACTTCCTGGAAATCGGGGTCGGTTGCATAAGCTCCTTTAATCATCTCAAATCCAAGCACCTTGGCATCGAGTGTCGAAAGCAAAGTGTATATCCGTGAAAGAGCATCGGCCACGACGTTTTCCTTACCTTGCTTGTATTGGATCACGTACGGGAAAGTCTCCACGAACTCCATCCAACGGGCGTGTCGCTTGTTCAACTTCTGTTGGCTCTTCAAATGCCTAAGCGATTGATGATCGGTGTGGATTACGAACTCATTCGGCCATAGATAATGTTGCCACGTTTGGAGTGCACGGACTAAGGCATAGAATTCCTTGCCGTACGTCAGGTAGTTGAGAGTTGCTCCACCGAGTTTCTCACTAAAGAAGGCGATTGGCTTCTTCTCTTGCATAAGCACGGCACCGATACCTACACCAGAAGCATCGCATTCAATTTCAAATGTTTTCATAAAATCGGGTAAAACGAGAAGAGGGGCGTGAGTAAGCTTGTGTTTTAGGAGCTGAAAAGCGTCCTCTTGAGCTTGTTCCCATTTGAAGCCCACATCCTTCTTTATCACTTCGGTTAGTGGCGCAGCAATGGTGCTGAAATCCCAAACGAACCGTCAATAGAAACCGGCTAAGCCGTGAAAGCTTCGGACTTCACCAACCGTCTTACGACTCGGCCAATCTTGGATCGCCTTAATCTTGTCCTCGTCAACCTGTATGCTCTGAGAACTCACCACAAAACACCACGTTATCCGAACAAAAAGAACATTTCTTAAAGTTGCCAAAAAGAAGTTCTTTCCTAAGCACGTCTAACACCTTCCGCAAATGATCTACATGATCGTCTAAGGTCTTACTATAAATCAAAATATCATCGAAGTAAACAACAACGAAGACACCTATGAAAGACCTAAGGACATGATTCATGAGACGCATAAAAGTACTTGGGGCGTTCGTCAGACCAAACGGCATAACAAGCCACTCATATAAACCGTGCTTAGTTTTGAAAGCGGTTTTCCACTCAACACCTTCCTTCATCCGGATTTGGTGATAACCACTTTTCAATTCTATCTTTGAAAAGATACTAGATCCATGAAGTTCATCTAGCATATCATCTAGCCTAGGAATCGGATGGCGATATTTTACCGTGATATTGTTGATGGCTCGGAAATCAACGCACATCCTCCACGAACCGTCTTTCTTGGGCACAAGTAGCACCGGAACGGCACACGGGCTCATACTTTCTCGGATATGACCCTTCTCCATAAGTTCACCGACTTGTCGTTGGAGCTCTTTGGTCTCGACCGGATTGGTTCGATAAGCGGGCCGGTTTGGAAGTGTTGCTCCGGGAACGAAGTCTATATGATGTTCAATCCCACGAATGGGCGGTAAGCCGCCTGGGCTTTCTTCCGGAAAGACATCACCATATTCCTGAAAAAGAGACAACACATTGCTCGGGAGATCCGGCTCGGGATTAGTCATGCTAGCGAGAGCATCTTTAAAGATAAGCAAAACGAAAGGTTGCTTAGTGACGAGAGCATTCTTAATCTCACTCGGCCTCACAAAAAGAGTTTCTTTTCTCACGGGTTTTCCCTCAAAGGCCTTTGACTTGGCTTTTCTCGAACTCTCACTCTCGTTTTTAGTAAAAGAAGTGTTTGGGGGATCACTCACAACGCTTTTACCCTTGCGGTTTTGCTCGAGCTTGAGCTGATCTAGATACACCTCGTGTGGAGACAGCGGGGCAAGAGTGATCTTTCGTCCTTTATGTTCAAAGGAATGCTTGTTGGCATAACCGTCGTGAACGGCTCTCCGATCGTATTGCCATGGTCTTCCAAGTAGGATATGACCGGCTTCCATCGGCAACACATCGCATTGGATCTCATCCTCGTAACGACCAATAGATAAAGGTACCGAGACTTGGTGGGTTACCTTTAATTGCTTTTGGTTACTCAACCATTGAAGGCTATACGGTCGCGGATGCTTCCTCATCTCCAAATTATGTTTCTCCACCATCGTCGTGCTAGCAACGTTCGTGCAACTTCCGCCATCGATTATGAGGCTGCATGTCTTACCATTAACTTTGCACCGAGTATGGAACAAGTTCTCTCGTTGCTCATTGACCATGAACGGCTCTTGAGAAATAAGAACACGTCTAGCTATAAGTAGCTCTCCCTCAACCGTGTGTTCATCATCGTCATCATAAACGGGTGCGGAGTCAAAATCCTCCTTATCATCATCCTCAACATCGGTCACGATCTCACCTCCGTCCAACATGATCATTGCTCGTTGGTTTGGACATTTGTTCGCATAGTGACCTTTGCCCCTACACTTAAAGCATTCGATATCACGGTTTCTCAAAGGAGTAGAAATTTCAGCTTTACCCTTGAAGTCGTGACCGGACGAACTAGGCTTGTAATCCGTCTTTGGCTTAGTATAGGCACGGGCCGGGTAACTCGGCTTATCGCTTTTGGTGTAGCTCGGCTTGGACACCAACGGTGACCGTGAGATACCTTTCCTATTAAGTTGTTGCTCCACGAGAATCGCCTTGTGCAACAACTCCTCAACGGTGTTATAGGATTGCATCTCCATGCGATCTTGCAAATCGCGATTCATCCCGGTTAGGAAACGGGCCATAGTTGCATCACGGGGCTCATCAACATCGGCTTTGAGCATGAGCTTCTCCATCTCTTGGTAATAGTCCTCAACTCCCTTACTACCTTGTGACAACCTTCGCAACTTTTGGCGTAGCTCGCGGTGATAGTGTATCGGCACGAAGCGAACCCGCATTAATCTCGCCATCTCGTCCCATGTCTCAACAGGATTAACTCCTTGGCGTCTCCTGCTTGTCACAACAGTATCCCACCAATCAACAGCATAACCATGAAATTCCATAGCGGCCAACCTAACATTTTTTTGTATGGTGAATTCTTGACATCCGAAGACGATGTCAATCTTTTTTCCCCACTCAAGGAACGCATCGGGATCGTTCGTTCCGTATAACGGGGGAATGTGTAACTTTAAACCAACGAGATCGTTATCGTTTCTCCTCCTAGCCGGTTGTTGCCTCCCTTGGTTTCCTTCGGATTCCTCGGCTAAATCGTGAAACGGATTCTCGCCGTTCTCGCCGTTATCGCCTTGTGGGTTTTGTTGCCGGTTTCGATTATTGGCTCGTCTATGCCTCGGTGGGACACAGGGATTTCTTTGACGAACCTATGATCGGATCAGTGACTTTCGACCAAGTTAGCTCCGTTGTTTCCTTCTTGTCTCACCGGTGTCCTAACTTTAAGGGCGGCCAATTGGTTCCTCATTTCGTTCATTATGAGAGTTATGGCATCCACTTTGCGATTCATCGCGGCATCTCTTTCCCTTCTCGTCCTTGAAGTAGCGGTTTCACTTTCATCGGACATTGTACCTCGCAAAAATGAGCAAACACGTTATTAAAATAATCTCACAAGTGTTTCCCTCAAATTTGTTCACTCAACACTCGTAATGTCCTCACAACACACTAGAATTTCTCCTCGGTTCTTAAGGAACTAAAATCGAAACAAATCGATGGTAGCTTTAAAAACCAAATCGATTAAACTAAGAGATAGATAGATAGTGAAGAATTACGAACCGATATATATATTTTTTTTTTGAGTTGTCTTTTCGTTTCTTTTTATTTATTTTGATCTACGATTTTTTTTTTTTTTTGAATCGGTTTTTATACAAAAGATAGAAAGAAGAAGAATATAAAAAGAATGAAAAAGATTTAGAAAATACTGGGGTAATCAAGAGCGTGGCTCTTATACCACTTGATAGATCCTCCCAAAATTCGCACACTCTTGTCGGTATTGAAGCGGAATAGAAACGGGATAATCCTTGAATGAACAAGGCGGGGGAAGTGAATGGTTGCGTCGAGGGCTATGGACTGCACTCGGTAAACCCGATACGAAGGCTAACCACCTAAGGAACGTTGTGACTCTTCGGTTAACCACCTTGGAATTGGTTTGAACACGTCGGCTAATCACCTAGTGAACGGTTTACGATCATGAGCTAACCCACCCAATGAGCGAAATGATTTCTTTGGCTAACCACCAAGGAGATCGAAAAGTTCCAAAGGAACAAGAGAGAAATTCTCAAAGAGATTTTTTATAAAAGATGTGAATGAATAAAATGAGAGGATTACATGAGTTTATATAGAAAAATAAGAGAAGTGGTCAAAGAGACCATTCTCGAAAATGAAAGAGAATGTGGGGAAAACAATGTCTTGAAAATAGAAATAGAGACAAGACTTGGGCTAAAAAGTTTGAATGACCCCTCGGCTACTTTGACTAGTCTTCCGCGGAAAAGTGAATCCCTCGAGAAAATTCCTCTGGAAAATCCCTCCGAAATATTTCCTCGGAAAACAACTTGAGTTTAGACCGGGAATAAAGTGTAAGCCGTTGCCTCGTTAAAACCTCTACTCGGAAAACCCATTGGGAAAAAACCGAGCATAGGAAAAAGAGTACAACAACTTACACTCGGCCAACCTCAAGCTGAATCCGCAAATGATATAGAGGTCAAGGCGTAGTGCGTAAGTTGGTCTTCATCCTCGTTCAGAACGTCGTTAAGTAGTTTCGGAATAGCTCCGGCTAATTTCCTCGTCTTGGACCGCGTAACGGGGCCTTTGGAAATGATCAAAGCTTCCTCGGTAACCTCATCCAAAGCAGGCGCGTCCATGAATCTATCAGCTGTCTTCTGGAGTTGGAATCAGGTCATTCGGATGTCAGGTGCATGAGTTATGGCCAATTCACTGAAGACGTATCCATGTTTCGGCCGGGTCAATACCCGGTTTGTGCCGGGTTGACCCGGTCCGACCCAGCTCAAGAAAACACTTTTAAATATTGTTGAGACCCATTTTTTAGATCTATCTCACTTTTTATCATTTTTCTCTCATTTTCTCTCAAGAACAAAAACCTCTATTTTTAGGGTTTTTAGGATTTTTCCCAAGGATCTTTTGATTTATGAAAGTTTGAGTTTAGTTCTTGTGTTCTTTCTCTAATCTTTCATCTTCCTCATCTCTAATCATGATTAACATCACCTCTTTCACAAGATTTGGTGTGTTCTTCATGATTATTGAGTAGTCTTTTAGGATTTGAGGATTTGGTAGATTTAGGGTGATTTGATGGATGATTAATGATGTCTAGGATTAGATTATATGATTTCCCTTCTTGATTAGTGGTTTTAAAGCTAGATCTAGCTTGAGAAAGTGGATCTAGATCATAAGGCATTTTATGCACACAAGGTGTTCGATGAAATGCCTTGATGAACTAATCAAGATATATTCATTTCTAGCCTAAGAGATTAGTTGTCTAGAGAGATTATTTGGTTGATCTTGAATGTTTAGACTTAAAGCTTGCTAATTAGTGATTCACAAATGAGAATTTGATCTTGAATTAGTGATTAGCAAAGTAATTAATGCCTTGAGAAAGGATGAGTTATATTTGCCTAGGGATTAGTCTTCATTAAGCATTGGACATCATTAATTAGCCATTGGATTGCCTTATCTCGATTACCTTATCCTTGAATTCGCCTTTAATAATCTTTTTAATCTCGTCTAGCATTTTTCTACTTGTGTTCGTGCTTTTAATTTGAATCATTTAGGTTGTTTGAAAACTAAAACCACCTTTGTTTGCTTAGCTTAAGTTATTTCTTGCATTCCTAGTGTGTTGTTCTTTGTGCCTCCTTGGATTGATCCCCAAGTGCTACAACGATAGCATTTGGGTAATTGGTTTGGATACACACAATTATCCACTATCACAAATTCACTCTCAGACTGTGTCAAAGCGATCTCCAGAGGATCGTCCACCAGCAACTCGTCTGTCACTCCTTCAGTGGCCTCAGAAACACTGTCAATCCAGAATGTCTATCCATCTATCGTCGGTTTCTTCAACAGCTTATCCACTGCGAATTTCATTATCAAGTCACCTAAATGAAGATCGATCTTGCCTTTCTACACATCAATAATGGCTCCAGCTGTAGCCAAGAAATGTCTTCCCAAGATGAGAGGATCTTTTGGTTCTGTGTCTAGCTCAAGGACCACAAAATCTGCAGGAATGTACCCATTACCAATCTTCACTGGCAATTCCTCAAGAATACCCAGCGGGAGTTTCACAGAACGATCAGGAAACACCAAAGAGACTCTAGTCGGTTTGAATAACGTAAGGCCAAGACGCTTACCAACATAGTAAGGCATAAGATTCACACTAGCACCCAAATCACAGAGAGAGCGTTCAAAGTTCAATGATCCAATCTGTACAGCGAGCACAAATCTTCCACGATCGCCCAATTTCTTAGGCATTCTACCTTGCAACAAGCTGTTTCACTCCTCTGTGATCATCATCACACCTTCCTCTCTCGTTATCTTGTTGGTAACCATGTCTTTCACATATTTCTTCAAGACATGGACCAACTGAACTGCGTCAATAAAAGGTAGTCTCACAGAAAGTTCATTCACAAGAGATTTGCATTTTGCCTGCTCAAGATCTCTCTGCATCTTTTTAGGGCGCTTAGGATAACGAATCTTGGGCGCGTAGACACGTTCTGGCAGAGTTACAGTAGTTATCATCTCCAGTATCTTCACAGTAGTTAACACCTTTCTGATTGCTTTGGAGAAGCAACGTCAAGTTGTTAACTTTGGCCGTCAAATTAGCAATGGCACCTGTCTCAACACTGTTGACACTTCGTGTCCTATCGTACTCAGGATTACGATGACTCGAGCTCGAAGCAAGATTCTCAATCAGCTGGTATGCTTCCTCTTTAGTCTTGGTCATGAAATCACCATTACTCACAGCGTTCATAGAATTCTTAAAGTCCCAATCGACTCCATCGTAGAAAATATTCAGCACTTGCTCATCTGAATAGCCGTGGTGAGGGCACTCATGCAGATATTCCTTAAATCGTTCTCAAGCCTCATTGAAAGATTCACCTGCATTCTGCTGGAACTGAGTGATCTTAATTCTGAGAGAGGCTGTCTTGGCCTTGGTGTAGAAGTGATCCAGGAATGCTGATCTGGTGGCTTCCCAAGTGGTCAGAGAACCAGGGGCGAGAGACTTAAGCCACCTTAGAGCTTTGTCACTCAAAGAGAATGAGAAGATCTTGCATTTCATATAATAAGTAGGGACTCCATTAGCACTAGTCGTGCTGCAGATCTCCTCAAATGTCTCAATTTGGTCCATAGAATTTTCAGTAGCTTTCCCATAGAACATGTTCTGTTTGACAAGAGAGATAATCTGAGGTTTTATCTC
Source organism: Eutrema japonicum (assembly GCA_030161315.1). Taxonomy (NCBI): domain Eukaryota; kingdom Viridiplantae; phylum Streptophyta; class Magnoliopsida; order Brassicales; family Brassicaceae; genus Eutrema; species Eutrema japonicum. Next base: position 16,863,642 of record BSQW01000013.1, read on the forward strand.
AAAATTTTGCCTCTGCATAGGCGGTGGGCGAATAGCAGCCCTCTCTTGGTAGAAAACATGAGGAGTGTCGATAGCACCAATTGCTTGGAGTGGAGGAGGTTGTCGAGCATTCCTCTGGTTTGCAGCAATCCGAGCTTGCAACAGTTTCTGCTGTACTGCAGCGGCTTGCCTCTGCAGTTCCTCGGCTTGCCTTTGGGCAGCAGCAGCATCACCATCGTCAGGTTCGATGACCTCGTCACGTGCATGGAGGAGAGGGTTTATGGGGTTCCCTTCTGTGTCATACTCAATCTGATTGTCATCATCAACGAGTAGGTTTTGGAGATCACGGTTTCGTGGTAAGTTAGCCATCTCTCTCCTTCTCATGTTTTTTTTGTTCTATTCTTGCTAGCTCCTCGTTGTTCACCCGAAGTAGATTTCTAGAACCTTCGCTTCTGGTCATGCACCTGAAACACTTGAGAAAGAGCAGAAATAAAACTAGTTAGTGACTACAAAAATAAATTCTTAGTCTGAACTTTCGTCCAAGACTCGTAGGCAACATTTTTGGTCCCCGGCAATGGCGCCAAAACTTGATACACTCAGAGTTTAGCCTTAAAAGTAACTACTGCAAGAGAACAGCTGTCGAAATAGTAATGTAGGGATCGAATCCACAGAGACCAAATGCAACACTACGAGAATGCAAGATGAAAGTAAATCTAAGACTAATGATGTTTGTTTGTGGGTTGTAACTTCTAAAACTAAGAATAATGAATGAAACGATATAAATTCAATAAGAGAAAGCGCTCGGTCCTTAGGTAATTTGCAGAAAATTCAGATTCACTAAACAGACTATCGATTAAGGAGAGAATTAAGAACCGTTCTCGAACTCAAACATGAATATCTAGCTAGCCCATTGTCGTGGTGCTTACTACTATGCCTAATAACCTAAGAATCTAAACTGTCGTTTGATCTTAAAGTTCTAGGCAAGTATTAAAGTTCAGGTTTGATAAGTTCACAAATCTCCTTAGCATCAACTTCCGTTGGCTAAGGACAATTTGCTCATTTATGTTCTTTCAGGAAACCTAAATCACTTTTGATGTTTTTATTGATCCTAAAATCAAAAACTAGGTGATCAATCTTGTTTAAGCCTTAAACTCAACAGTAGATGAAGAGCTATATGTAATTCCCTAATCTAACAAATCCGTTTCAGTGATTCATGAAAATCCCTTGAAACCCTAAAACTTAACAAGTAGATTACTCAGACATGATTGCAGAGAAAACACAGAGAAAGAAGGAGAAATTCATAATCAAATAAAATAGAAATCAAAATAGGGTTTAGAAATCTTCTCCAGTATGAAATAGAGATTCGTCTCCCCAAATCTTACAAGAACAAAGCAATAGGTTCTCTGATGAATAAAAATAAAACGTCATGTTAAAAGTGGTGGAAAATAGGTCTAAATAGGTATGGAGTCGTCTAGGGTCGAGTTTAGGAAAATTTGGGCCAAAACAGGAAAAACCCAAATTTTCTTTGTAAATCGGGGGTGGATCGATCGATCCAGTGATGGGATCGATCGATCTAGGGATGATGATCGAAGTCTCCGTCTCGTCAAAGCTGGATCGATCGATCTGGATGGTTCGATCGATCCAGAAATTGGGCGGCTTGGTGGATCTAAATTCATGGTTTAGATTGGGTAGGGTTGACTCATCAACTTCAACCCATTTTGACACCTTTAGAGGCGACCCAATAGCCAACTCGGTGAAACTCCCAACCGCTCAGAGTAAAATCTCGGCAAGAACATTGAGGTTTAACAAGACTAGAAAGATGGGTTTAACAACTCGATCGAGGTCTCTTTATGACTTTTTAAAAAGTGAGTTGATCTCAAAGAGATCAAATGTCTTCCTCATTCTTCATTCTTTTCTACGTGTAACTTTTGAACATTCAAAGAAACCACTTATTACTCAAGCCTAAATATGGAAGAAAAAAGAATAAATTAGTTTCGCAGCGATTGATTTTTAAAATTGTTTTTCAGTTGTGTAAATAAATATATTTCTATGTCAATTTAGAGAGAACAACAAAATTAATTCCCATTTAAAGATAGTATCACAAAATGAAAAACATAGTAAAACTTTTACAAACTGGTGAAACTCTTTCTCTGAAGCTGAAACCCTATCCGCTATTAACGAGGCACCCTCCCCGCTTCTTCTTCGGTGATAAGGACTCCAACTATGGATGGTTCTGGCCTCCACCTTTTTCGACAAAAACCTAAGATATTAAAAAATACTTAACTTTAAGGCTAATTGATTTTAGCACAACTGAGTTCCCTAAATTGTTTGTGATCGAGCTGCACGATTTTCTTCGACCGCCACGTCTACGAATTCTTTGCCTTGTTCTTCAGAAAAGATTGTGTTGGAGTGCGTATAAAGATGAACAAGAGTGTCTATGATGCAACCAAGAAGAGGAATACTTGAAAAATTGGATCTAACTCGAGGAACCTGAGGATCATCCATAAGAATCGATCTCTTGAAATATTATAAGAGTTTTCTTGAGATTCTAAGAGTTGGGATGAATAGATTTAAAAGTGTATGATGAATAAAAAGAGAGAGAGAGATGTGTTTATCTAATCCTAGCTAGTGCGATGAGTGGAGTCGATGTCCACGAACAACCTATAAAGTTCTCACCACCTCTTTATGATTTTTTTAAAATGTGAGATGATCTCAAAGATCATGTCGTTCTTTCTTTCGACGTGTAACTTTTGAAAATTCAACGAATTCTTTGCCTTAGTCAAAAAAAAAAAAACTTTTGAAAATTCAAAGAAATAATTCATCCACTATTTACTCAAGACTAATTATGGAAAAGAACAAAAAAAGGTGCATTAATTTTTCAGTGATGGTTTTTTTTTAAAAAAAAATCAATTTTTTGTAGATAAATAAATAGAATTATATTTATAATTTATATGTCAATTTCGAGAGAACCATAAAATTAATTATCATTTAAAGATAGTATCACATATTTTTTTTTTTAGTCAACATCCTAAATACCTAAAACGGTATGGGTATCCAAATCGGAAGTATCGAATTTACATAAGTAATATCTGATGGATAGACACGAACACCTCGTACTAACCTGTCTGCATTTGTGTTGTGTGTACGTGGGATGAGTGAGATAGAGAAAAAAGTAAATGCCTCCTTACTCTTCACAAATTTCTCCAAGTGTAATGTAAAAGTTAGCCACTCCTCGAATGTAAACACCATCTTCACTAACTCGGAACAATCTGTTGCAAAAGCTATCGCCGTCTTTTGGTTTGCAATCATGCAGTGCATGCCCCATATGAGTACTTCTAATTCTGCGTGTAGGGGGGAGAGACTTCTTCGTAATTTTCTTGCTCCCATTATAGTTCTTTCGACGCCTTCCTTAAAGCAGTGCCATCCGGTTTCCTTCCAAGAACCATAAATATAACACCACCATCCTTCATAATGCGAAATCACCGGAGTAGGGCCAATATTTTGGGATTCCATGATTTGATCGTAACTTTGTGCCGATTCCCGGATTATTGCCTCAGTTTTCGCAATCTTCAGTATTTCTTGTGGATCTCTATTCACATTTGAGTAAACTTTAACACTGCATTATTGGCAAACCAATTATGGCGGTTGATGGATAAACCAGATTTATTGTTTGCAAGGGTTTTTAAGGGTCAGACTTTTTGGACCACAAACCCTATACGATCCTACTCCCCATCGTATGAATAGAGGAACATTATATTGGCTAGACCTCTGGTTAAAAAATAACTAATTAAAAGAGTTAGTTCATGTTGTTCTATCTCAGTATGGAACGACCCTTGGATACCATCTTCTCGCCCGAGGTCAACAACATGTAAGGGGTATAACTATTACCCAAATCCCATGGTCAATCATCTGATTGATCCAGTGACACAAATGTGGAATATTAGGTTGATAAACGCGATTATTGACCCAACTGATGCGACAATTATTCGAAGTATGCCTATAAGCAGTACTTATAGACCAAATACTCTTGGATGGTACTTTACAAAATCGGGAAGATATACGGTTAAGTCGGGATATCAAATCGAACAACAAAACTCATATGACGGTTCTAATTTATCATATGGTCCGGATGTAAAAAAATTACATGCTCATATATGGAAACTTAAAGGTGGCAAGACCCATTACATTCATATCTATCTTTCAAGTTTTTCTCCATTTTCTCTCTTCTCGGGCCTTTTAGTGTGTTTTCCTTTTAGACCTTTATGGGCCAGATCCGCTCGCCAACAATTAGCCCCCTAGTTTCCTAATCGAACTACCTCGATTAGTGAACTTAATCATTAAATCCTACATCCTCTATTTCACAAAAGTATTTTTTTGACACTTTTTGTTACATAAAGAGTGTGATTTTCTAATTCCAATACAAATTTTGACAACATTCATTTTTAACCTCAAATAAAAATTACTCAAATATTAAAAAAATAATTGTGATAAAATTCCAAAGTCACTTGCTACACAAAATTAATTGTGTGTCTTCCTAATCCTAATACATTCAACTTACGTAATTGATGTTGAAAGTATTTTATTTATTTTATTTGTTTATTTATTTTTGGAGTAAAAACTTCTAAAAGTTACTTTTTATTATGAACACAAATATGACTAAAAGACCTACACAAAATTTACATGATGTCAATGCTAAAGTGAAACAGGCTTTTGATCTAAACAAACTTTCAAACGAAGAAGAAGAAAAACTCTATCCTGATAAGGAAAGTCAAAGTATGGTAATAGAGATGCTTAAAATTTGTCTTCCTAAATATTTTGAACGATAAAGTATTTGTCATGATGTTGGTTTTATTTATTATTATGATTATTGTTGGATTTTAATGGATTGTTATTTTTGTTTTTTTTGATGATTATCAATAAAATTCTTCATCGATTGCTTATAATATAATTTCAGTATGAAATCATACACACATCATTTGATTTGTAGTATTTGTTTTTCATAATAGGCCATTTTTTATCGTTTTATATCACCTTTTAATTTATGTGTTTTTGATTCATTCAAATTTTGATCGGAGTATTTGTTACTATTATTACTTGTGTATATGATTTTAGTCTCTTTTACATGAGATAAACAACTATTATTACTTGTGTGCAATGTTCAAAAAATCGCTAGGCGCTAGTCAGGCGGCCGGGTTCCGCCTAGCGCCTAACCCAAAAATCAGCGATTAATCAGCGATTAATCAGTGATTAATCAGTGATTAGTTTTTAATATTATTTTATTTAATTTATATTAAAAATTAATATATGATGTTAAATATGCATTATTATGTGGAGAAATATGTATTAATAATACTAATATATTGTATTTTAATATTATTTTATTTAATTTATATTAAAAATTAAATATATGATATTAAATATATAATTATAAAATTTAAATGGATCCAAATCCAACAAGAACTCAATATTTAACATCATATATTAATTTTTAATATAATTTAAATAAAATAATCAGTGATTAATCAGTGATTAATAGCCGATTTTTTTAAAAAGCGTTGAAGTCGGAAAAACAATCCGTTGACTGACTTTCTTCCCCGCCTAGACACAAATCGGGACGGTGGACCGCCGCCTAACGCCTAGACAGCCGATTAATCACCTAGACGGCCGATTTTTTGAACAGAGCTTGTGTGTATAGCAGTAAAATTATTCATCATAAAATAGTATCCAAACTTTATTATAAATAAATACTGAAAAGAATAATCATACAAGTGTTCTATAAATATAAAAGCTACTAATATGAAAAAACGTATCCATATTTCATTAGAATACCTGAATCTTGAACAAAGTAATCTCCACTTTCTTCATACAATTGACTGAGATTTAGCTCTAAAGGTTGTGCTTTCGACTCTTCCATCGGACTTAAATTCAAATCGATTAAAAGAATACATTGCGACGATGATAGAACCGTTATTGACATTTGTTGATTATGAAAATCACACAAAGGATAAAACAGTAAATTTATGATCGTAATCTCGTTTTATTGATTATGAGCTCGGCAAGGTACAAGATCGCAAATCGAAAAAATTGACTCAGAAACAAGGGGAATAAGAACTAATAAGTCTAAGCTCTCGATCTCCTTTGTTCTCTTGTGATAATTGTCAATGGATTCGAATGATGCGCAATTCTCCCTATTTATAAGATTCGAAGTCGGTTTCGAACGGAAAAACTTCATTTTCCTAGTTTGTTCAGGAAAAAGAAAGTTTCCTAAAATTCCTCCGAGATCAGGAAACATTCCGTAAGTCTCGGAGGCCGGTCTTTCTTATGACGAGTTGGGTCTTTCTTGGGCTCAGAGGTCGGTGCCGTGACGAGATGGGCCTAACATGGACTCGGAGGCCGGTTCTGCGATCATGGGCATTTCTTCTCGGCCCGAGCGATCGTAAACCGGGATAAATCAAGCCGGTCTCGATTCAAACCGAGTTAAACCGGAAAGTGCTAAACTCACCACTAACAATTAGTCACCCCCCCAGTTCGGCGAAGGAAAATTTTGAGTACGGTGAATAATATGAAGATTTATCTCGGTTAGAGTCGAGATTCGCAGATTTCTTGATTGTTGTGCATAGGTCTTCAGATCGACAAAAAATCGCGAAGGAATCTCCAGTTTTGTTTGCGGTTTAAGATCGGTATTTTGCCTTAGTCTTTTTAGATTTGCTTTTTCGTTGAGTTCAGCGAATATTTCTTAGGAAGATGTCGTTTCATTAACCGTTGCGGAAATCGAGGAGTCGCCATAATTGATTTTTTCTCTACAAATTTCCTTCGCAACCTTCGATTCTTCACTTCACTCTTGCTTATAAAAAGGTACTACTTATCTCTCTAGCGCTCTCCCTTCTCTATAACTTATTTTTTTACGCTTTAAAGTTTTCCGACCGGTTACCACCGCGATTCCTCCGATCTTTATGAAGATCTTCAAGTTTTCTTATCTATCTTCAAATGGTTCTTCGTAGTTTTGTATCGATTTTATTTTCTTTGACCAAGATGAGTTCATTATCCTCTTCGACTTCTGTTAACATCCGAACTCCTTCTCCCAAAGACTCGTGCGCCGCTCTCGAGTTGTTTGTTAGTTCGTCCGATCCTAATGATCCATCCCATGACGGTCTGAGCGGGGTCAGACAAGAGTTAGTCCGGCGCAATTCGCGCTTCGCTTCTGCTGCTCCTAGTAGCTCCTGAGCTGCTATCCAAGTTCCGCATCTTATGGACAGAGATAGCCGTGAGACAGATGCCCAGGCTTGGTTTGACAACGGGCACAATGCCGATGTGACCGATCAAGTACGTCTTGACGAGGAGCGTGCCATCCAATTTGTCGAAGCCGAAGAAGAGAGAGTATATAGTTAATCTAAAGAAATTTCAATTTAATATTTTTAGTTTTATTAGTTTATTTATATAGTTTAAAATACTATAAAATTTAGTGTTTATAAATTATGAATTAATATTTTCTAATTAAAATCAAAAAAATGTTGAGACTTGAAACAATCACTAAAGATTAATTCCAAATAAAATGTATAAGAGTTTTAAATCAAGTTCTTAAAACATTCATAATTTGAATAAAATAAAATTACAAATTAATCGTTGTTTATGACAAACTTTCGGGATCTGTTAGTTGATTATATGTGAGCTATAGGGGATAAATAAAATAAATCATTTTGATGATTAATAATTAGTATTTGGGCATGGAAACAAATATTCATTCAATAAAAGAATACCCACGTGAATTTCCATAAACTCATGTGGTAACTCAAAGTCTTTGATGGGTATTCAAGAATGCATGTCATGATAGTCTAACTATGGTATCCCAAAATGATATTATTTTCAAGCCAACCATCAAGAGGATGAATGGTTAAGGTTCTTGCGAAAATTCTCCAACGTTCAAGTCAGAAAAGAGATATCGAAACTTGGAAAAGGTAAAACGAGAGAAAGATAGTGAATATAATATTTAAATCATATCAAAATGTGGTATGTGGTTCAATTTGCCGCGTTGGTGAGTGTGGGTGAGAGAGAGAAAGAGAGAGATAGAGAGAGAGAGAGAGAGAGAGAGAGAGAGAGAGAGAGAGAGAGAGAGAGAGAGAGAGAGAGAGAGAGAGAGAGAGAGAGAGAGAGATATTATGAGTGTATCGTGGAAACACGTCAGATGTTTCTGGAATAAGATTAATGTCAAATGAATAGACATTCGATCTATATTTGAGAAAAGTGAAGTATATATATAAATTATTCTCTAACGTGGGTTTTGAACCCTTATAACTTTATTCTCTTTTTCCATTGTGTAAAATATAGGGATTTTCAAATGATTTAACTGATATAGATATGTATAGATTGAATTTGGAGATTAGTTTTAGTCGTGCTTAGTTATGAGCATTAGATGTCAAAGTGTGAATGTTTCGACGGATATGACATGATGCCGATAAATCCAACAAGATTGATTAATTGTGCGTCTCATCTATTTTATAACTACATAAAAACAATAATATAAAATACCGCACGGAGCGTGGCTAACCTACTAGTATATTTAATAATGCTAAAAAACTTTAGTGTAGATAAGAATTTGTTGATTCAATTTATTGTTGTTATAACCGTATTCTGCCGGCTTTTAGAATACTATCCTTACAGTTTTAATATAATTTCCTATGGCAAAGAAAAGGTTTTTGTTGAAAACCAAACTGTTTCCAGATCCGAATTATCCCAAAAGTTAGTTGTTTAAAAGCTGAGGTGGATCACCTCTTAGACTACGTGCAATGGTTGTTTTATCAACTGTTGATAAATTTTATCAATTGTTGAAAACCATACAATGGTTTGCTGAAAAGAAAAAAAATGTTATCAACACCGTGAAAAACAAACATGGGCTTCTTTTGGGTGAGTTGGCAGTTTTTAAGTGGATGAATTATTGGTCGCAGAACTTTGTTTCTTTGGGCAAATATATAGATGAGGACACGTGGCGTATATTGATTGGTTGCTTAGATTTTAGATTTGTTTTTTTCCCCTTAATCATTCAACATCAATTATCTCAAAATAATTCTACATATATATAAATATTTTTATACCAAAATTCATCATTTTTCATACTCTATAAATAGACACTTGTTTCATTTCATTTGGACAAAGAAAAAAAAAACCACCTTGTTTTACTAAACTTTTCTATTATTCTACAATAAACTTCTGTTTTGGTTTTAAAAATCGTTTTAGTTAAATTGATCCCAATAATAACCCTTTTAAAACTCAAAATTCTTCTAATTACCCTTTTAGCTACCCAAATCCCAACTATTATCCTCTTCAAAATCAGCCTTCCAACCAACCCAAACATATACCAAATTATGGGTATCCACCAAATTTCTTCATGTCATCTGCTGTTCCAAACCATCCTCCATATGACGGATCGATGATGTCATATTCATCTCAACCACCTCCATATTCTTCTACTCCAACGGGTAATGAATTTCCCGAATTTTCTACACAAATGGGTCTTGGTGGTATGAGCGGTGTTCATGAAGTCACTCTAGATGCAGAAGATTCAACTCCTTCTCGTCGGAGAAGCCCAAAATGGACCACTGAGCAAAATTTGGTACTCCTAAGCGGATGGATTAAATATGGAACATACAGCGTTGTTGGCAGAAACCAGAAAGGTGATTCATATTGGGGTAAGATTTATGAGTATTGTAATGAACATTGCTCATTTGATCCTCTACGTGATGGAAACTCGTGCAGAAATCACTACAACTACATGAACAAAATATTATCCAAATGGGTTGGTGCATACGATAACGCTAAGCGTATGCAAAGAAGCGGGTGGTCGGAGGATGATGTATTGTCAAAAGCGCATGAACTATATTCAAGTGCTGGTAATGGAAATTTTAATTTAATGAAGGAATAGCTCGATGTCCGTGATCAACCACGTTATGGTAGTCAGGTTGGAGGAAATACTGGCTCTGGAAGCAGCGGATCTAAGAGAACCCACGAGACTGATGCTAGTGACTCCAACTCTGTAGGATCTAGTGCTCGTCCAATGGGCAGGGATGCTGCTAAGAAAAAAGCTAAAAAGAAAGGTAAGAGCGCAGCCTTGGAAGTGGTTAACGAAGACTGTAATGAATTCACTAGCTTATAAATGGGGACTCATCCTTCCATTTATGTACCAATACCACAAATACCACCTTAATCAAAAATCTCAATGGATCCATCAGAATTTCCTTTTGATATCAAAGCTTACAAAAGGCAGTCCGAAATTGAAGAGAGTTATATTGTCAACCGGTTCAGGGAGCGTCAAAACAAAATAGAGGAAAACTATCCACCTCGTAGCAAGAGAAAATACTTCAAGAGAGATCATGCAGCGGCAAATCAAAGACTGATTGGTTACTACTTTGCCAATCATCCAACATATGATGATGCAATGTTTCGTCGGCGATTCCGGATGCGAAAACATGTATTTCTTCGGATCGTTGAGAACCTATCAAGCAATGACAACTACTTCACCCAACGGTTTGACGCAGCCAACAAAGAAGGTATATCTCCATTAGCAAAATGTACTACGGCCATGCGAATGTTAGCTTATGGTGTGGCAGCTGACGCGGTTGATGAATACATCAAAATTGGAGGTACTACAACTTTGGAGTGCTTGCGAAGATTCTGTATGGGAATCATACAACTATATGAGCAAGAGTATCTCAGAACCCCAACTCAAGATGACATGCAAAGAATTCTACGTGTTAGTGAGATGCGAGGGTTTCCGGGGATGATTGGGAGTATTGATTGCATGCACTGGAAATGGAAAAATTGTCCTACAGCATGGGAAGGTCAATTTACTCGGGGAGATAAGGGAACCACCACTGTTATTCTTGAAGCAGTTGCATCTCATGATTTATGGATCTTGCATGCTTTTTTGGATGTCCGGGCACATTGAACGATATAAACGTTCTAGACCGTTCACCAGTGTTCGATGATGTTGAACAGGAAAATACTCCAAGAGTGAACTTCTTCGTGAACCAACGTCCGTATAATATGGCATACTATCTAGCTTATGGTATATATCCTTCTACCCTACTTTCGTCAAATCGATTAGGCTTCCTCAAAGTGAACCAGACAAGCTATTTGCACAACGTCAGGAGGGATGTCGGAAGGACATCGAACGTACATTTGGAGTGTTGCAGGCTCGATTTAAAATCATTCGTGAACCAGCTCACCTTTGGGACATAGCCGATTTGGCTATCATCATAAGGTCATGTATCATATTGCATAATATGATTGTTGAGGATGAACGATTGTTGAGGATGAACGAGAGACATATGCTCAACATTGGACTGATTATGATTAATCTGAGGCAAGTGGGTCTACTACAATACCATCATTCTCGACTGAGGTGCTACCTGCATTTGCAAATAATGTTCGAGCTAGATCCGAGTTGCGTGATTCAAATGTGCATCACAAATTGCAAGCAGATCTATTCAAACAAATATGGACACAATTCGGAATGTTCCGTGGTGAATGAGATTTTTAAATTTGTTAGTTGAGTCTATTGTGCTAATTAAATTATGTTTGTTTCATTGGTGTTGTGTGTTTATTGTATTGCATTTTAAATTTTCGTCATTGTATGTGTTTTAATTATAATTATCTATATTTCTGATTTTTATTATCTGTATTTTTTTAATCAAATTTTATTTCATAAAATTATTTAACTTTTATTAATTTTATTTTAATTTTAATCAATAATTAATTGTTCTAGCTAAAATATGTAATCACAACAAAATAAAAACATAAGAAAATAAAAAAATATAATATAAATAGTGGGGTAGGGTGTTGTAATATTTTTAAAACAAAACCATTGTAAGTGGGTGTTGAATAATAGGTGTTGAATAATGAAGTGGAAAAGAGAGAAGATGATGTGGAATGTTAAAAAAGAAAAAGAGGGTATTGTAAACTTCAACCATTGTAGATAGCCTTAGAGGTAATATATTTTCAATTATTTTACTGCAAAATTGTGAAGTAAAAAACGAAAAGAGAAAACGCCTCTAAGAAAGAAAAAAACCGAAATGTCGTAAAGAAAGAAAAAAAACAAGAAAATGCAGAGAACAAAAGAAAAAAGGAAAAATAGAGAAAAGCCAATTAACAAAAAGGTGATTGATTCCCGACCATCTAATCCACATGTTCTCAACCATTTTCAACTCCATAAGGACGTGTCCAGCATCCCAATCCATCCCCAATCACCATTCTCGACCACTTCTAGGTAAGTTCTCTTTTTTCCGAAACTTTTTTATTTATTACATACATTTATTTCTCGTCTTTGATTGATTTATTTCACATTGGAAATAGTGTGATTTAAGTCTGGGGGAGGATTCCATCCCTTACTAATCACATTTTCTTTCATGAGTCTTTGCATTTTGCATTTTTGCGTTTTCTTTAAAAAATTTCAAGATTTTAAAGAAAAATAGGAATACGTTTTGAGGGAATGATGAATGAAATCCATGACGATAATCGACCAATGTGCTTCTACACTATTTCCTCATAACATATTTTTCCGTAATTTGGTTCTAGACTAGGCGATAGCTAGAGTTTCAGTTAATGCGAAATCTTCAGAGGATACTTGGACTTTAACTTGACTTAATTTTCTTATTGTAGGTTTAGGCAAAGATAACGAATCATACATTCATGACGTTCTTTTACCTTTTATCACTCTTTATTGTACATGAATGGCCAGCTCATCTTTAGTTGGTACCCCACCCAAAACTTAACCAATGTTCAGACCTCATGCATTCTCTCTTTGTGTCTTATGTGCAGATATGTGCAAAAACACCGGAGAGGGAGGAACGATACATTTTCTAGTCACTAAAGACGGAGATTATACGCGATCGGTTGAGGTGAATTCAAAAAAGACGATAGCTTGGTTATGCCTTGGAAAACTCAAAAACATGGTAAATTTTCATGCCCCTAAGACTCTATCTTAATAAAAGGCGTTTCCCCTTTTCAAAAAAAAAATCGAAAAAATCGAAGGGGAAAGGAAACTAGAGCATAAAAAGAGTCTAGGTTGGCCGAAATACTTATGAGGCATCCATGGTTCGTTTATGAGAAGTCTGTCATTCCAA